>CAMZMU010000089.1:11738875-12338875 GCA_947311845.1 Poa pratensis | reverse complement strand
AGATTCGGTGGAAGCTAACATAAAATGGGGAGTACTCGACGAAGTCCGCATGCGAGATGCAATATATGGGTTCAATCTCCTCCTCAATGGACAAGAATTTTTGGAAGGCTTGGACACCGTCAAAGACGAAGAGGGTGCCGAATTGCGGCCTTTGTCCTTTTTGCGAGCAAACAATGGAATAACCTATTTGTCCAATGCCGCCTAACAGGAAGGATTTTGGAAATCCTAAAGGATTGGTTAGGCCTCCTCACTATCGATCCGGGCTCTTGGACAAATCTTTCTTTCAATGAGTGGTGGCTCATGATGGCGGACGTCTGCCCTAACCGGAGGGCGGTTGCTTCTCTCACTCTTCTCACCACTTGGGAGGTTTAGAATGAGCGCAACGCAAGTGTTTTTCAACACAAGTGTGCGCCGACCTTTGTTATCCTAGATAGAATTAAGAAAGATGCCCGTTTATGGGTTCTAGCGGGTGCTAAATGTTTGGGCAATTTGATGCCGTGGGAGTAGTCCCTTCGTAAAATTGGGTCGGTCATAAACTTGCTTTCTTGCAACTCCTTCTTAATTAATACTAGATTGGCACAAAGATTTTGCCCCTGTTTCAAAAAAAAAAAAGACTCAGGCTGGTCCGAAGATCCAGCAAGAAACACGCCGTGCCGGCCTGGGGAATGTATTCACGTCTCCGCCTTCTGAGTCCCGTCTAGCAGGTAGGTACCTCCTGCAATGGCTATGAACTCGCAGCCAGTGTCCACACAATTTTGAGTCTATTGCCCCAGCCATCCAATTGCTTGTTTGCTTTCAAGCTAGGTTGGCATTACACCGAAACATGAAGATCTAATGAAATTGTTCCATGCTGAGACACACCCCAAAAACATTTATTCCTGTAAGAGTTCCCTTCCACTTCTCCTTCCTTGTGACGTCGATTTTGTATTGCATGGTGATATGATATTGGAGAGGTTGAGAATTTTACAAGGTTTAGGATATGAATGCCTACCCTCCCTTATGTGACCTTCCAGATTGCCTCGAAGTTGTATGATAGACATTTTGTATCACTTGGCAAACACATGAGTACACGTCCAATGGCCCAAACAACAACCATAGCTATATACAAGTATTGTAATGCGCTGAAGATCATAACTTGGCTCATTCCGCGGGATAAGTGTCTGCCACAACATATCAGTAGCCAGAAAGACAATTTTGGCACACTTGCTAGCTGACATCAAAACCACATCAACGTTTTGTAGTAATAATGTTTCCCTGAATGTCATGCAACATACATAATGTAACCAATAAGCAGATATAAAGTAGAGGATGGTACATAAGACTTGCTGTCCTACAAAAAGTACGCCAAGGGCTAAAAATGTTGTGGCATCTATATAAACAGGCAGCGCTAATATGGAACAAAATTAGCCAAAAGTATGGCAGAGATTACATGGTAATGACATAACCATTTTTAAGGTTACCTTAATAAGTTCCTTTACTGTATGAAATGCATCTGCTTTTCAGCACCACACCATACAAGCATCAATATCTCTCTCCTGTACCAATACCAGGGCCTATCAAATATCCATCACGTAGTGCTGCATGGGTTGGCCGTCAACAAAAATACTACTAGACAACTAGTACTGCAATATTCAGTTTTGAGATTAGATGTCCCTAGAGAACGTATCAGCAAGTAGGCTATTCAAAAATACAAGAGAAAATTAAATGAAAAAACTGACACAAACAAGTAGTAGACAATGGCCACTTTCAAGTTTCAACACAGTTAATATCTTGTAAACAAAAAAATTGCAGGAAGAACCAACACATTGTGATCATCAACAAATACAGACTTTGTTCCCCACGGAATAATAAGTTCAAAATTTTCGTCCAGAGAAAAATTTGAGACTACATATCTACCAAAATAAGAGAATCTTCTTTCATGGAAAGATAGACTAACGTTTGTACTGAAAACTACCGTGGCTATTTGATAACATAAAAATATAGTCTGCAGATATACTACTCAATGATACTTGAAAGCATTTGCAGAATGCCCTGATATGTGATGTCACTCTCGTAGTTCCAATATGCGTGTCAATATGGCATGAGGATGGATAAGATAGCAGTGTGATGCTTTCTTCTCTACTGAATGATGTAACGCACATATCAATTTCATCATGGATTACCAGCACCCAATCAACATGTAACTAATGAACATACTCTAATAGACATCCACCACTTAGTTAGATGAAGAACACGAAATCAGGAATTGTCAGCCTGAAGGGCAGAGTGAAAATTTGTTGTGCCATACGCAGTTGCTGGTTTTCATACCCGTTCTTGGTTCATGTAAATCCCAATCTACTAGGCACTTCCCCTCTGCAGGCTGCAGCATAGTCTTCAGCAAGGTGCGGTGCAGCTTCCTTGTGAGGGCATATGAACTTCTTCATGAATACCTTCTCCCTGACCATGACTGCAGTAAAAAAATCTCGGTCTTGATGTAGCAACCCTTTTTCCTTAAGTAACTTTAGGACATTGTACCGAGGTCTCATCCGTCCCTCCAGGTTATAAGAGAGCAATGCCGGTCGATGAGCAATGTACGCCGGTTCCAACCCCACCTCAGAGATAAGGAACTCTGTTTTGCTCTGCAGATTGCCTTTAGTCTTCACCAGCACCGATGGATCCTTACAAACAGCAATGCCCACCTCAGCATCTGACCACCTGAGCGTGTTCTTCAAGTACTCCACTCTGACCGCAATCTTCTCCTCGCTCAGGACTGAAACAGCCTGCAGCGCTTTCCTCAACATTCCAGAGCCACGGGGCACACCTATAGCTTCGGCACGTGCCACCATCGCACATACGTGCTCTGGGCGAGAGCCAAGTATCCATCGCGAAGTGAGGCACAGTGAGGCAATATCACAGGCAGCTAGCCCACACTCTTGCAGGAACGCAACATTGGGCTTGATTACCTCCTTGAGACTGCTTCTGAGGAGATAAGAGCTGCGGTTGAGAGCCCGGAGGAGCTTCTCGAAGGAGCCGAAGAGAAGCAGGTAGTACTGCATCCTGGAGACAATGAATCTAGAGCGGAATCTGTCCGGGGCGAGCGAGACGAGGCGGGCGACCTCAGAAGGCGATGCACCCAGGCCGTTGAGCTCGAGGACGATGGGGTATAGGATTCTGTCCACGTCGGTGAACAGGAACCTGGGATCCTTGACGACGACGGCAGCGACGTCGGCTCTGGAGAGGCCGAGGTCAGCAAGGAAGGCAAGCACAACATTGGGCTTGGATGGGGACTTGATGTGGGGGATCTTCGTGGAGGCCTTGAGGGCTTGCGCTCGGGTGAGGCCACATGTGTCGACGAGGTACTCGTCGACAGCAAAGCTAGGCCTTGGGGAAACGGCGAGCGCAGCGGCGGAAAGGAGCCGGTGCAGAGGGCAGACAGGGGAGGTGGCGGAAGACGAGAGGAGGTGGGTGAGGATGGAGTTTCTGAGGCGGAACATGGCTGCTCCGGCAACAAAGATTACTTCCTGCGGTCTCCTGTTTTTTTCCTTTTGACGTGCGGAAATGCCTCGCTGGCGTCAGGTGTTCTCTAACTGCAAGCGACTGCACCGAAAGTGCAAAAAGACCATTTGTCAAAAACGTGCCAAAATACCACTAGTAGAAAGTAAAAAACAAAAGTGCCAAAATACCACTCAATTTCGATTTTTCATGCCAAAATACCACTAGTGACTAACTGAGACTAACATTCTCAAAGAAAGACACAAAATACCCTTACCTCTCCACATGTTTGGCCCTTAGAACAAATTAACTTTGTACTACCTATGTTCCTAAATGTAAGCCTTTTTAGACCTTTTTTTATTCGTGCATATTCAAACGTATTTAGACACATTTTAGTGTGTAGGTTCACTCACTTCGTTCCGTATCTAGTCAATCTTGAGATATAAAACGTGGTCAACGGGGGAATGATCCCTCCCTTGACTTTACGTTGTTAGGTAGGTGAGATGCCCGGTTTATTCGAGTATGCCTCGGCGCAGCCATTTAGGCGCAGCTGGGACTCGAACCCGGGCCGGCTAGGCGCGCACTCACAGCCTCTGCCACTGGGTTAGCACCCAGTTCTCCAATCTTGAGATATATCTAAAATGTATTATATTATGGAACGGAGGGAGTAGTACTTATTAAGAAATTGTGATTTTGTTTCCTTGTGGTGCACATGATATTTATGTGGTGTGTAGAATCCTTCAGGAACATTGGATCTAGTCCTGCCAGTGGTACATCCACTGAAATGGCTGGGATCACAGATACTAATTAAGTGCGGAATCAAATGCGCATGATGATAACGCATTTTCTAAAATTAATGAGCTTCTGTTCTCGTATATGTACGATGTATAGTGTTTACCTTATATGAGATACGTATTAGTCTGCTCGTAGAATTGAAAACTAGAGTACAATTTACATGCGGCTGTTAACTATCTATCTATACTGAACAATAATAGTTGAGCAGCTAATCACCTGCTTTAGATGTATGCCTCTTCACTTGCACGGGGAGGGAACGCCGTGAGGTGACCAAATCGGGGCGTGGGAGCAGAAGGAGGCTGCGATGCGGAGCGGCACGACCAGAGGCCGCGGCGTGAGGCGGCGCGGCCGATGGGAGTGAGCAGAGACGGGCCCGCCTGGAGCGGCGAGAGGCGTCCACACAGTTGGGGGCGAGCAGGGAGAGGCGGCTGTGCCGACCGATTAGGTGAAGGACGACAAGGAGGAGTTAGCGGCGGAGGGACACGGCGCGGCGGCGGGGAATAGGGGTTTGGAGCGCCGCCATGGCCATGGCTGGGGAAAAGAGAAGCTGCGGGTAGGAGATCGATTATGTTTTCTTTTGCTTTGATGAAGGCAAGGGCAGTTTTGGTATAGCATGAAAAATTGACATTTTGCCCTGTGTTGACTAACGGTTTGTGTTTGACAATTGACATAGTGGTATTTTTTTGAACATAATCAGAGTGTTCTAAAAAAACATAACCATAGTGGTATTTTGGCAACCTAAAACTGAAGCTGAGTGCTATTTTGACACTATGATTTTTACTAGTGATATTTTAGCTCTTTCGGTTTTAACTAGTGGTATTTTTGGCTATTTTCTCTTGGGGTTAGGTGCGTACATGTGATTTTCAGAGTAGTTTGAAAATTTTATGAAAAAAAGCATACGCGTATGAAATAAGTAGAAAACAACCTTGTGAGTCGCAAGAGAGAAACTTACCATGCATCATAAACCAGGAGTTGTTATTACAACATACTATACTTAATTAGTAGTACAAGTTCTCATGTGGTAATTCATCTTCTGCTTCTTTTTCTCAGGTCGTGGATTAGTAATTTTTTGTATAGAAATTTGTATTGGAGAGTTTAAATTCAACCGCACGCGTATAATATTTTAAGGGTTATAATGTGCCAAAAAGATGAGAGTATCAACTAAGACCAACCCCTGACCAGAGTAATATACATACTCTGATTATGCTAGTTTTATCCAAATCGGGATTCATAGTGCTAGACTAGTTGGATTTTCGGTATTCCAAAATGGGAAAAAAAAATCATACATGGCTAAAAAAAATACACCCGCTGGTCTAAGACACATGAATTTTTGGTACTTTAAAATGGAAAAATTTCTCGATAGATACTAGCTAATTTCTCTTTTCAAGAATAACATATGATTTTTATAGATAGAAATAACATTATGGCCGGTCAACACCTGAAAAGGTTAGAGCATCTCCACTCGCGGCGCCCAAATGGGGGCCCAAAGGCCGTCCGGACAGGCCCTTTGGGCGTCGTCCGGACTACCTTGCCCATTTGGGCGTCCTCGCTCCCCACTCGCGACGCCCAAATCTTATTCAAATATGAAATTTTGATACGAAAATGCATATATCTCATTGAAATTTCATTCAAACTAACATAATTCATTCAAATTTAAATCTAGACCTAGACTAGATCTAGTAAGTAGGGTGGCACGCCGGGCACCGGCAGTTGGGGCAGGCGCCGGCCCTTGCGGCGGCGAGCACAGGACCCCGGCGGCAGCTCGAGCAGAGGCAGTAGAGGTAGCCGGTGGTGGAGGTGGTGGCGACGGAGCTGGAGGTGGTGGTGGCGGCGGTGGCGGCGGCAGAGGCTATGTCGGCCTCGATGGCGAGCTGCATGTGGCCGGGATCCCACTCCGGCGTCGGCGGCCAGTCCTCCAAGCCGTCATCATCATCATCACCGTCAACTTCCTCCGCCTCTTGTTGAGGTTGCGGCGGAGGAGGTTGCACGCGGCCTCCTTCCGATCTTGCGCGACGGGCCTGCTCCACCGCCTCGTAGCGAACCCTCTCCCGTTCCATGCCCGCTGCGAAGTCCTCCTCGGTGGTGTTGGTGAGGCCGTCGTCGTCGGTGACGCCATCGTCGTCGGAGTCTTCGAGCCAGTCCGCAGGCGGCTTGGGGGCGAAGAAGGAGTGGAGGCGGTAGGCGTGCTCGAGCTCGACCTGCTTGTCCCAGTACGCCGAGTTCGGCTCGAACCTGGGGTCGTCGTGCAGCTCCGGCGCCATCGTCCCCATGCACGAGGCGACGTAGTCGAGCCGCGCCTGGCCGGCCAGCATGGGTGCAACGGGGACGTGCACTGGGTTCGTGGCCCATCCCTCGGGGAGGACGCAGTTCGCCGGCACCGGCGTGTTAGTGCGGACGAGCTCGCGCGCCTCGGCTTCCGTGAGTTGGTTCGCCGGTGGTGGAGGAGGCGGTGGAGGAGGTGGCGGAGCGTTGACGGCCGACGAGCCTGCCTCCTGCGATGGCCAGCCGCGGCGAGCCATGGCGCTCTGCTAATCCTGGCGGCGGCGACGACGGGCCTCCGTCTGCGCTCGTCTCTCTTCCTCCGTGGCGCGCCGGGGAGAGGCCATGGCTAGGTGTGGGATGGAGATGGCTGTGTGAGATGGTGGAGACAGCGAGGAACCCGCTCTATATAGCGGCCGGGGAGGCGAACGGATGAGGTCGCCTTAACTCCAGCCGTCCAACGGCTCGCCTGCCACATCATTAACGGCTCGCCTGCATTCGAGGCCGCCGTGGCGCAGACGCTTCCTCGCCGCAGAGCGAAGCGACGCGTCGCTGCGCCCGGCTGGGAAACCGAGACGCCGCCCGGCATTAATGCAGCCTCTTCTTGTCTCACTGCCAGGCGTGGCCCGCGCGTCGGGAGCCGACGTGGCGTCGCGTTTCCTTCCGTCCGGGGCCGCCCCAAGCCTCCCCAAGTTGAGGGCGTGGGCTGGGCGTGCCGGACACAAAACTGGGCGCTTCCGGACGGAATTAGCGTTTGGGCGCCGCGAGTGGGGGCGATTTTGTGTCCGGCACGCCCCAAAGGCGTTTGGGCGGCCGTTTGGGCGCCGCGAGTGGAGATGCTCTTACAACATGCCAACACAAAATAAGAAAAGATTACTCACGCAATGCCCATGACTATATCGGATCAGACTATTCTCCGGACTACAACCCCGTCAATGTCATCATGGCATGCTAAACAAACTTTCCACGAAGGAGTGTTTCCCACCTCCATTGGCTAATCTCGGATATAACTTTATCAACGATCCGACGTGTCGAGACGGATGCGCCGTTGATTACCACTTCATTGTGGTGTGTCCATATGCACTAGGGGACCAAGATGATCATCGACCATATGTTGCGTCTATCCTTTGGCCTTATAAAGTGCCATGTTCACCAATCACCAGTTTACAAAACCTCAAGTTCGTTGTGGGCACGGGGCACCCATTCAGGTAGGGTTCCACTAGTGAAGCATTTCGTACCAAACCTCTCGGACACTCAAAAAATATCGGAGGAAGTGAACGATCGACTCTAGCTTTTGATCACATAGCGGGTAATAGACTGGGTGGGGTAGCCCTCGTCGCATGAATCTTTCCATCGCCCAAAATTGAACCTTTGCTAGCCAAGCAAAGAACTTGGAACTCATCGGTGTCTCTGACCTCCACATCTACTCTCTCATTAGGTCCATTTCTATCAGATACAGTGAAGTGAACTGGGTCTCAACCTACATTTACAATCATATCTCGACTTCTAAAAGATGAGTCAAGAAATGAACATTACCCTGATCTGGTAACAATTAACTGTAATAAACTATGGAGTCAATACTCATACTACAACTGCGCCGGCCAATAATCAGGATATGCTTGCATGATAGCTCAATCAGTTTCCGTTTGGCTGCCATCATCAAATGTTGCGGCTTATTGTCAAGTGATGCATCATCAGTTTTGTGTTGTTTGTCTCCAAGTTTATCCTACAAAGCAGAAATAAAAAAGGGAAATAACTCATATATGTCACCATGCATACTTCAGAATTTCAAGGGAGAAAAAGCGTAGAAGACAAACCTTCAGTGAGCTATTCTTTGATAAGTCCATCAAACTCCTACCTGATCCGGTTCACTTCATCTCTCACAGAAGCATTTTCCAACTTCAGCAAGTGAGCCAACTCCTGACATTCAGCCGGCAAAGAATCACAGTTGCTTCATCAACTTGAGGGGCCAAAAGGAATAACACTATTCAGTATACAACCTTTTATTTAATACAGTTACAGTGTCACATCAGCAAATTGCTTATAATACCGTCCTAAGATACTACTAGCATGGGGAAGGCCTTATTAGTGGCCATTCGTTAGTCAGTACACACTGGAGAGCGGGTAAGCATCACATATCTGTCATTGCCCACAAAGCAGCATGGGCCATGCAATTACGCAGGTCAACGAGAAGTGAAACTTTTCCTCCGTGAGGATATCAATCCCGGCTACTCCGTATTACTCACTCCGTCCATAAAAAGGTCCCAACTTTGTCCAAATTTATATGTATCTATACATGAAACATGTTTAGATATATGTAACTTTAGACAAAGTTGGGAGTGGAGCTTAGCTCAACTGGTTGGGGGAGTGGATGTACAAACCAACACCCAGGTTCAAGTCCCCAGGGACGCGAATTTATGTTCCTATTTATACTTGAGGACCAGTCCTTCCTGGTACTCATGCAATTTATCCTGAGGATCAGGTTTGGTTATTAACCAAGATAAAAATCCTGATACTCATGCTTAAAAGGCTGTGTGCATCCCTAGTTGGTGCAGAGGCCAGGGAAGTGAAATTCTCCCCCAATTTTTTGAGGCCGCCACCCCAGGGCGGTGCCAGGGGGATCCGATCCCGGCCCCTCTACCCCTCCTCTCGGCCGGTGAAGCCTGCCGCCGTTGCCGCCGGCTTTGGCCGCGGTGGCGGCGGCGCCCGGCGCCAAAGGCACTAGGGCTGGAGGTTGTGGCGGCCACTACCGGGCGTGACTGGGGCGCCTCGGGCAGGAGGCTGTGCACGGCGGCCATGGCGGCTGCCTGGCCGTGCTGCGGCGATCGGCGGCTGCGATGCGGCGGCGGTGGCTGCGGATCTCGGTCCCATCGAGATCCATCTTCGACACATCCGAAGGTGCGAGAAGGGGGCAGCGAGGGGCGGCGGCGCTCCGCTGTCGGCGCTTGGGCCCCATGTTGGGCCTAGCGCGATCCGGCCAGCGGCGGGGTCGGGTGGTGCGGCTGCCGGTGAAAATCGCGCCGGCTTGGGCTATGGCGGACGATGGCGGCGTCTCCAACGTCGTTTCCTTATCGAGGCATCGTCATTGCAGTCCGCGTCACCCATCTTGGACTGCTCCGGGGGAAACCCTAGATCTGGGTCTCCCGGATCGGACGATGACGGCCCTTTCAGGGTCGTTCTCCCTCCTGGGGGCATCGTTTTGGAGCAGCTGCTGGATGGGACGGGCAAGGAGAGGTGGCGTGTTGAGGCATCTAACACGTCGTCGACGGCGAGTCTTGGCGGCGCGGCGCAGCGGAGTCTCGGCGCTGGACGTGTGATGATGATGACGCGCAGATCGGATATGCTGTTTGGCGTCATGGCGACGTCGCCGGCTGGTCTTGCAAGGCTATGGCGTTGATCTTGCCTGAAGATGGGTTCGAGGAAGACGGCGGAAGCGACTTCTGTAGCGCGCGCATGCGGTGCGCGTGGAGGGTTTGCTGGACCGGTACTCCGGTTGTAGATGATGCGTGTAGGTGGGAGGTCAAGGCATGCGGCTCTGATCATGGCCACCCCCATCATAGTTGTAGCGACTTTTGTTGCCGAGCGGCTGACTTCGGTTTGATCAATGTTGTAACTTGTAAACTTTGATGAATAATTGCGGATGGCTGTGTGCATCACTTTGATGCAGAGGCCGGGGACCCGCACCCTCTTATCTAAAAAAAAGACAAAGTTGAAACATTCTTTTGTGAACGGAGGGAGTAGTTAAGTCATTTTTCAAATGGCTACTATTTCAACTCTCTTGGTGGCCATTAGTTAGTCATTAAGTACACACAAGAACAATCGCCCTCGCTACTGGTTAGGCCCGGTAAGCATCACACATCTGTCTTTGCCCATAAAGCAGCATGGGCCGTGCAATTACAAGAGTCAACGATCGAGAAGTGAAACTTATTCTCCATGTGAACGATGATTCGCTATTACTGCGTTTGAATGGGTAGGCTGTGACCCGTCAAATTCAAATCTCCGTGGGACTTCATCTTCAACACTGGACAGCGTAGGTTTGTGAAGTACAGTACTACGTAAGTACTCATGCACAACACGGCAACACGCGTCACCTTAACGTTGACACCTGACAGGGTAGTTCGCAGCGAGGAAGAGTTCAAACATCCGGCCGTAGACAGTAAAGGAGGGAGGAGGAGGTAACAGGTATACCGGGGAAAAAGCTCGAATTTATGCCGCAGCTTCTAGATCGGCTCCTCTGTTTCTGCCGGTACGATGCATCTCGTTTCATTTAACACGCCCATCTTCCTGAGCTATCATACTGGTGCTTGCAGCCGTGCCCCACCACAACTTATTAGACCAGTCATAATGGGTATTATATACTAGTACATATGGATACTAGTCTATATTATTACTTAGTAACATATATACTGTATGTGGTATCATACAATAGTTCATTTATTAGATTATATACTCATATTGCATTGGAATCCGTTATGTTACGGTATTTATCTATGATACCACTATTACCTCTTTCATCATTAACTGCAGTGTCACGTCACATTTTTGTCAACATGGCATGCATGATACCATCTATGATACTCTCATTGTGGCTAGTCTTAGGTTTTGCTCTGTTGAGTGGTTTCTTCTTCTTGCAAACTGAGTGCCTGAATCATCCATTAGAGCATCTCCACTGGCGCGTCCAATAGAGCGTCCGGCAATATTGCCGGACAAGTATTATTGGACGCGCCGTCACGCGTTGCCGCCTATTGGGAGCGTCGCGCTCAATAAGTTCATTCGGAAAAAACTCAAACGACGAGATTCATTCAAACTTAACATATTTTCATTGAAGTTCGACAGTTTTTACAAAATACGACGAAATTTAGCTAAAACCAAACCCTAATCTAATAACCAGTGTAATACTGGTCCCAGTCGTACGACGCTACCGCGGCCTCGACGCCCGCCGTAGCCGTACTCCCGCGTGACCTCGTAGAAGTCGCGACCCTCTCACCAGCGGCGGCGCCACGCGGCGTTGTTCTGCCACGGCCGCGTGGACTGTCGTGGTCGTCCAGCGCCAATTGGCGTTGCGCTTGGAGGAGCGCCGCCCAGTTCAGGCTGTCCTCGTCGTACTCGGGGTCAGCCCGCTCCTCTGGCGTCAGCTGCTGGCGGCGCAAGCGGACGAGATCCCGGAAGCGACCCCCCTCTGGCAGGGGAGGTACGACGTACCCCAACGACGACATGGCCCAGCCGCCGCTGGGGAGGCGCATCCAGGGCGGCACGGGGATGCGATGGCGGTGGAAGAACGCCGCCTCGGCTTTTCGATGACAGCTCTTCCCCGCGCCGCCCCTGTTGCCGGATGCTTGGTCGTTGTGCGCCATTGAACTTTGCCGCCGGTGCAGTGTGAATCAAAGGGAGGGAGAGCGGGGAGTGCGGAGGGAAGGGGAGCGGCGCGTGGACATCAGGGAGGCGAAGCTTGGGAACGCGGCGTCGGTTCCCGAGGCGTTGTAACTCCGGTGACGCGCGTCGGGAAGACGAGGCGCAACGCGTCACACCGCGTTAGAAACCGCCCAACGGCCGCAATAAATCACGCTGACCGTCAGCGCGTTGCTGACGCGTCGATCCCGCCCATCAGGATCCGACGTGGCGCGTTGCCGCGGTTGCCGGTTCGCCCGCTTGTGTCCCTAGAACTAGGACGCGAAGCGGGGTTATCGTGCGTTCTGTTGGGGCGTGCCGGCAACTTTTGAACTATTGGGCGCGCCGTTGGGGCCCGATTTGGTGCCGGCGCGCCCAATACGACTATTGGGAGCGCTATTGAACTAGTCGACAACTTTTGAGCTATTGGGCAGCCGCTGGGCTGATTTGGTGCCGGCGCGCATTGGAAGCGCTATTGGGAGCGCATGCTCTTAGGCTTGCCTAGACGCCATGCATGCATACTTCCCAATCCGTTTTCTTGCGGATAGAAACTGCTTTCCAGTTTGTTCAAATCCTCCAATCCAAAATAGTCATAATATTGGAAAAGAAAAAATCAATGCAATATTCTCGTTAATTAATTATTTTGTTGCAAAGAACATCATATAGATCCGGGTGGTGGTTTCCTGTTGGGGTTGAAAGTTACAGCCACCAATGTTATTCATAGATCCATCTAACTGACGGAACATCAATCTACAACCAATAGGGAAAGGGCTACGTACTAGTATGAACTGCTTTGTACAACTAACAACACGCAAACTAGCTAGGTCAACTCTTTCCTCACTAACAATCCACATCAAGGTTTTGGTTACCCACCAAAGAAATTTAGGAGGGGGATTTGCGGCTATATCAGAAAATACCGACCTGTTATCGAACAAATTTTAAAACCAGAATTTAAATTCAAACGCCTTGGTATGATCATTTACCGAGAGTGCTCGTTTAGGATTTTTGAATTGCGATTACCGGGTGGTAGCCGGATTTACCGCCCGGTTACCCAAACCTTGATCGACATGCTTTTCTGCACTGTTATAAGCCCTTAATAATCCTATCCGTGGGAGCTATGAAAAAGTAAACAAGAAAGTGCAGTACATTATGTACATATTTGAACGGTTGGCTTTGCTTTGAGATGAGGCAAAACCCAGATATGGACTTGGCTACCGGTATTAACTCTGGTCATCGCCTCATACTTCCTGGTCCCAACAATACACCAACCTGCAGCGACTCGCACCCACCCATCAATTCGCTCAACTCTTTGCCAAAACAACTCTAAACGCATACATTCGCGTGCGGCCAGGGCCAGCATAAATAAACGCACACCGGCCGCAGGATCCTCATCTCCCTTCCATCTACCTAGCTCATCCACCTGAGCTTGCCAACCCTGCCAGCATCCTTTCTTTTTTGTTTTACCTCCGGCAGCAGAAAGGAGAGCCGGTCGCCATTAGCGAAGCAGCGGCGCCATGGCGAGGCAAGCCTTGACGAACGGGTTCCTCGGCTGCTTCATGCACGTGGGGCTGGCGTTGGTGCTTCTCGTCTACCTCCCCGTCGCCTTCGTCTGCCGCCTCGTTTATAGGCTCCTGGTCAGACCTTTCGCCCGCGGCGAGGACCTCCGCGGCAAGGTCGTGCTCATCACCGGCGCTTCCTCCGGCATCGGCGAGGTCAGCTCTCATCACTTTTCTACCCTACCATGTATGGTTCGGTTGCCCGTACAGTTCATTACTTTACGTTGGCCACTGGTTGCTAGGTTCATAATATGTGAATTATGTTGCAAATTAGGGACCTAGAAACATGTGGGGGCCGTCAAATAAATCCGTATGTTGCTCTCTGCCGCAGCTTATGCACCATCTCCTTTCTTTTCTTTTCTTTTTTGGCGATGAAATCTTTCTTTCTAAGCCAACACTCGAAACCATCTTTGTAGCGTACCGAAAGTGAATAACATATTCTTGATGGCACAAAACTGAATTAAAATGAGCTCACAACAACCAGAAAATTGTTTTTTCTTGTACGTAAAAGCTGCACGATACTGCATGAAAGCTACGTGAATCAACGATGATAGGGAGTATACCACGGGAAAGGCTTGAAAGCTAAGGGTAGCTACTGGATATAATTTGCCTGGTCAAGGTAGTATTAAGTTTCTCACCGCCTATCCCTTAAATCCGGGAGCATGGGCAGCGGCAGCAGCAGCTCTCGTGCAGGATGATGCTGCCACATGTAGATGTGCTCCAGCTGCATGCATGTCGCGCTGCAGTCACCGGAGTTAATACCATCAATTATATGACGGTGGTCATGAATTCTCTAAGTAAATGGACGGTGCAAGGCAGTACTGTACGTTCATGTTGAATACTGTATCGTGAAGAAATTAAGCATAACTGTAGGTACAAGCGACATTGACATTCACTTGTCGGTCTTTTGCTAAATTTCTTACGGCAGAATCACTATATTCTCGGCGTGCCATCAGCCCATTACCGAGACCCCTCTTTGCCAAAAATTACCAACCGCTGCAAACCTTCACTAACCCCTCTTGTTTCATTTGCAGCACCTGGTGTACGAGTACGCGAGGAAGGGAGCTTGCGTGGCGCTGGTGGCCCGGACAGAGATCGCCCTACGCGCCGTGGCGAAGACGGCGCGCGAGCTCGGCGCGCCGGACACGCTGGTGGTGCCGGCGGACATCACCAACGTCGAGGAGGCCAAGCGGGCCGTGGAGGAGACCGTCGCGCGCTTCGGAAAATGTGAGTACCCAACTAGTCACCCCAGCCTGCGCTTTAGAAATTTTGCTTTAATCTCAACAATATGCCTAAACGACAATCTGATAACAGTATGTAGTCTCAAATATTAACGCAGTGTTTTTTTTTTAGAAAAGGGATGTCCCGGCTTCTGCATCGAGTGATGCACACAGCTATTTATTACCAAGTTTATGTCAAGTATAGTTTTACATCTCAAAAGATCACGAATAGATTGAGACAAGTCTCAACCGGATAATGCAAAGCCTACAGTAAACTACGAAAGTCGACTAATATGCTGCCACGTATGTCGGGAGAAAAAATCCTGTGCCACCAACAAGAGTCTTGTACATCCAGACACCATAAGGTCTCGCTGGTCCGAAGTTAGCAAGAAAGCCCATAGCTGGATCCAGTGCACCGCCGTATGGATAACCTGTAAGACATGAAAAGTTTATTTCCTGTTAACAACAAGATTGTTCCAACAAATAGCTGAAATGCCAATACGAATCCTAACTTTGGTCTTTTTATCCATCCCATTCAACCAAATCCTAAACATATTAGTGACATTGATAGGAGTAGGAATATTGTAAGTATAAAAAACAACACGCCAAACAAGTTTTACAAAAGGGCAGGAAATAAATAAATGGTCAACAGTTTCACTGTTCCCACAAAAGGAACAATGAGAGTCACCTTTCCAATATTAACGCAGTGTAGCTTGGAGTGTACAGATTATGTCATTCTCGTTAGATAAAGCAAATCACTGTCGTGAGCCGTGATGTGCCGTTCTTACGTCTAGTCTTACAGTTGTTTGTAAAGTGAGTGATTGACTCATTCTCCAACAGCTTGCCAATTCAATGTCTGATCAGTAAGATGAACGTACGCCTAGTAATGAATATGGCAGGTCATATCCAGTAGTACTATGCTGGCTTAAAGTTGAACTGTTTGAAATTATCTAGCGAAAATAACAGACAATCTAATTCCTCTATCATTTCGCAGTGAATCACCTGGTGGCAAACGCAGGCGTGTGGTCCAGCTGCTTCTTCGAGGAGATCACCAACATAACCGCCTTCCATGACGTGATTGTAAGCAAGCACTCGAGACATATACACAAATAGAAATCCTAGAGAAACACAGTATGACAATCATGTTCTTTCTCCACCGTGCCTACGTAGGATCTCAACTTTTGGGGCTCAGTGTACCCGACCTATTTCGCCCTGCCCTACCTGAAGGCCAGCCGTGGCAACATCGTCGTCACGGCCTCAATCGCCGGCAGAGTCCCGGTGGCGAGGATGAGCTTCTACAACGTATGCCAAATAATTACCACATTGAATTCTTGATCAGCTGAGCATACCCCTTTTTCAAAAAAATGGAAATCTAACACTCTGGTCAATATATGTACTTGTAGGCAAGCAAAGGCGCCGTGATACGGTTCTACGAGACGCTGAGGGCGGAGCTCGGGTCACACGTCCGCGTCACCATCGTCATGCCGGGTTATGTGGTATCCAACCTCACCATGGGCAAGGGCATCCAGAAGGATGGCAACGTCGGCTTCGACGAGGACGCCCGCGATGTATGTACATACTATATACTCCCTCCGTTCCAAATTACTTGTCATCCATTTGCTTAAAAGTGGATGTATCTATACTTGTAACATGACTAGATACATCCATTTTTTGGCAAATGGATGACAAGTAATTTGGAACGGAGGGAGTATATCCCTACACCATTACAGTTCCACAACGAGTTAAGTTCTTTGTGTCCGGCCGTTGAACTAACCGAGTCAAATTTTGGGATGAATCGCAGGTAAACGTGGGGCCGTTTCCGGTGGGGAAGACGGAGACACTAGCGGAGGTGGTTGTGGCGAGCGCGCGGCGGGGCGACGACTACGTCACGTGGCCCGGGTGGTACTGGCCGTTCCACATGGTGATGTGCGCCGCGCCGGAGGTCGTCGACTGGTTCTCCAGAGGGTTCTACGTCTCCAGGTCCAGCGACAAGGACGGCGACGCGCTCAGCAAGAAGATCCTCATGGCCTTTGGCGGCAAGAAACTTCACCACCCTGAGACCACCGCTCCCAAGCCATGAACGAAAACTAGCCGTGCAGAATGTATGGTTTGTTAAGCACTAAAGTTTAAAATCCTGGTTCTGAGATTCGTGTGCATTTGCAGTAAGTAGTGAATCTGCATGCCTGTTATTTTCTTCTATCTTCTATTTTCTTCCTTTTTATTCTTCTTCTTCTTTTTCCCTTAATCTTCATGATAAATTAAAGGACACAGATGTTTATTGGTGGCACGTAACATGGTACTCACTGGAGTGCAAAAGAAAATCAAGTTATTTAGAAAGCCTTTATTGGTGTGTCATTAATAGCTGTCACGTTAGTATTCGAATAAAATCTGTTGTGCATTCGGATTTGACAATATCCGGATTCGTTTTGAACAAATAAGTAAAAACGGATGCGGCAAGGGCACTATCCGATCCACATCCAATTTGTTTTTGTACCCAACTGTCCATACCCATACATGCCCCCATCTCTCCATACCCCAAAACCCTAAATCATTGGATAAGCTACTTCCCAAGTCCCCGTCTCTCGAAACATCGACGACTCGGCGCAGTAAAATATAACACATCCTCTCCTTGTATCTGTACAAATTCTGTACTTATGACCCGATATGGGTTTCCGAATACCAAGACAAGTTCCCGACCAAGGGCGATTGCTCCCCTTCCTACCCATCTCTACAAATTCTAAGCATTTATCCCTTCCCAATGTAGCTGTTAAATCTCTAACATAACTAAGCTCCCTGGGATTCCTGCTCTCTGGTTCACCCACGATTTGGGCCCACCAATCAGTGACTCTATAGGTTGTCTCGTTTTCTTCTGCTACGTCCACACATCCACTGCGACTGGGCCACGGTTTTTCTGGCCTCGCTTGTCAGTCTGATCATGTGCGCGTGTGTGGACTCGTGTTCTGTGTTGTTTGTTGGTGCGGTTTAGGTCGGTCCGGTGTTTCGTGGAGACGCGTGGGGGACGCGTGTTCCTCTCCCCTCCCTTCTCTGGGCTTCTAGGAGTTGCTCTCGCTTCAGTCCTCGCCGCTCTGTTCGGTCGCTCCGCCGCCGCCGCTTCTGGTTCTCTGATTCCGCCGTGCTCTCTGGTTCTTTTGCGGTGTGTTCTTCCCGGTTTTTCTCCCCTGATCTCGCCGCATCTTGTTTTTCAGGTCTACACCTCTCGATTGGGTGGCTTGGAGATTGGTAGGCGCTCCGGATCTGTGCCGGTGGCGGCGGGCGCGCCGGCGCCGCTCCTGGTACGCAGGTAGCTTCCTCTTCTTTCCTTTGGTCCGCGTTTCAGCTTATTTTATCCTTACTAAACTACCGGGGATTCCTGCTCTGGTTATCCCAGCTATCGTTCTCAGGAACTCGCCTCCGCCGCCGCCCTTCGATTCCACCCATCTACGTCCCAATCGGCGTCACGAATCGCCGGCCTGGCCACGTCTCGCTCTCCTCTACTGATTCCATATCGCCGCCTCGATTCCTACCCAGCACGCTGCCCGCGGAGAACCCTAGCAGCCCTCGTCGGTGTCCCTCGAGTCCCCTGACCTCCAGCGCTCCCCTTCGCGTGGCATCCATGCCTCCACGAGTACGGCGCTGCCGCGCTCTGGCGCAGGAAGCAGGCCAGCGGCATCCCATACTTTCCCGCCCAGGTCTCCTCTCTCTGTCACCCATTCCCTTCCTTCTTTGTTTGATCCATCCTTTCTTCATTATTGGTTGACACATCTAAATTTCTGATCAATTGTTTTTCTAAACCATGGTACATGCCAATGAGCATCCAGGCAGGCTATTTAGCAGCAGAACTAACAAGCAACCCGATTCTATGCATCCAAGTTGTTACTTCAGAACTGGTGAAGCAATACGTTGACGCGGGCCGGGGCCACGAATGCTGAGTTGATTGAGGAAGCGATGGTTATTTTTATTTGTTGATTCACGACTCACACGTGCTTTCTGTGGCCTCAATTTTTTATAAACCACTACGGGAGAGCGAGACGTTGCCGTGTGCTCGTCTCTTTGCCGTGTGCAGGATATCGGGCACACGGCAACGCCATCTTTGCCGTGCGCAGCGCACGGCAACGACGAGCACACGGCTTCGTAGCAACAAATACACACGGCAAAGCCAGGCACACGGCAAAGACTCTAAAAAACACACGGCAAAGCGCGTGCACGGCAACGACTGCGGCCACGTGTCCGACCAGCCGATGCCGTTAGTGGCTCCGTCACGGCCAGGTGTTTGCCGTGTGCCCTGGATGCCACACGGCAAAGATTATTTCCTTTCCCGTGTGCTAGCACACGGCAACGAATTTCCAAACATATTTTAAGTTATGTGGCCGGCTGTCAGGTCTTTGCCGTGTGCCTTGGTGGTTGCACGGCAAAGATTATGTCCTTTGCCGTGTGTATACACACGACAAACATTTTTTATTTAATTACCTTACACCCACTTCTAGTGCATATATATAAATAGCACATGCATGCTTCACCATGATTAAATTATATTAAACGAAAAATATGATCTCGCATAACACAACCAAGCAAAAAAATCCACCGGCCTACCCCCTTTCGACTCCGGTCAAAGGGGTAGACGGCAAGTTTGACTTTTTTCCAGCGGATCTAGGGTTTCACCGGAGAGGGGCTCCGGAGCGTCGGAACCCCACCAAAAGCTAGGTGGCTCCATACCATATGTGTACAAGTGTGTTGGGTGTTGTACATGTCCAATATCTCACTCCGGTGGGTGACCGGCTTCACCGGCATCACTTTCTCCATACCGAGTTCCTGGACTTATAGCTCGAAACACCCACTTCGGGCGAAACGGGGGGAATCTTTGCAAGGGCTGGGTGGATCTTGGTTTTGGGTCTTCCTATGTCCTAACCTAACACAACCAAGCAAAAAAATCCAAGGGCCTACCCCCTTTCGACTCCGGTCAAAGGGGTAGACGGCAAGTTTGACTTTTTTCCAGCGGATCTAGGGTTTCACCGGAGAGGGGCTCCGGAGCGTCGGAACCCCACCAAAAGCTAGGTGGCTCCATACCATATGTGTACAAGTGTGTTGGGTGTTGTACATGTCCAATATCTCACTCCGGTGGGTGACCGGCTTCACCGGCATCACTTTCTCCATACCGAGTTCCTGGACTTATAGCTCGAAACTCCCACTTCGGGCGAAACGGGGGAATCTTTGTAAGGGCTGGGTGGATCTTGGTTTTGGGTCTTCCTATGTCCTAACCTAACACAACCAAGCAAAAAATCCACCGGCCTACCCCCTTTCGACTCCGGTCAAAGGGGTAGACGGCAAGTTTGACTTTTTTCCAGCGGATCTAGGGTTTCACCGAGAGGGGCTCCGGAGCGTCGGAACCCCACCAAAAGCTAGGTGGCTCCATACCATATGTGTACAAGTGTGTTGGGTGTTGTACATGTCCAATATCTCACTCCGGTGGGTGACCGGCTTCACCGGCATCACTTTCTCCATACCGAGTTCCTGGACTTATAGCTCGAAACTCCCACTTCGGGCGAAACGGGGGGAATCTTTGCAAGGGCTGGGGTGGATCTTGGTTTTGGGTCTTCCTACGTCCTAACCTAACACAACCAAGCAAAAAAATCCACCGGCCTACCCCCTTTCGACTCCGGTCAAAGGGGTAGACGGCAAGTTTGACTTTTTTTCCAGCGGATCTAGGGTTTCGCCGAAGCGGGGCTCCGGAGCGTCGGAACCCCACCAAAAGCTAGGTGGCTCCATACCATATGTGTACAAGTGTGTTGGGTGTTGTACATGTCCAATATCTCACTCCGGTGGGTGACCGGCTTCACCGGCATCACTTTCTCCATACCGAGTTCCTGGACTTATAGCTCGAAACTCCCACTTCGGGCGAAACGGGGGAATCTTTGCAAGGGCTGGGTGGATCTTGGTTTTGGGTCTTCCTATGTCCTAACCTAACACAACCAAGCAAAAAAATCCACCGGCCTACCCCCTTTCGACTCCGGTCAAAGGGGTAGACGGCAAGTTTGACTTTTTTCCAGCGGATCTAGGGTTTCACCGGAGAGGGGCTCCGGAGCGTCGGAACCCCACCAAAAGCTAGGTGGCTCCATACCATATGTGTACAAGTGTGTTGGGTGTTGTACATGTCCAATATCTCACTCCGGTGGGTGACCGGCTTCACCGGCATCACTTTCTCCATACCGAGTTCCTGGACTTATAGCTCGAAACTCCCACTTCGGGCGAAACGGGGGAATCTTTGCAAGGGCTGGGGTGGATCTTGGTTTTGGGTCTTCCTATGTCCTAACCTAACACAACCAAGCAAAAAAATCCACCGGCCTACCCCCTTTCGACTCCGGTCAAAGGGGTAGACGGCAAGTTTGACTTTTTTCCAGCGGATCTAGGGTTTCGCCGAAGCGGGGCTCCGGAGCGTCGGAACCCAACCAAAAGCTAGGTGGTCCCATGCCATAAGTGTACAAGTGTGTTGGGTGTTGTACATGTCTAATATCTCACTCCGGTGAGTGACCGGCTTCACCGACATCACTTTCTCCATACCGAGTTCCTGGACTTATAGCTCGAAACTCCCACTTCGGGCGAAACGGAGGGAATCCTTGCAAGGGCTGGGGTGGATCTTGGTTTTGGGTCTTCCTATGTCCTAACCTAACACAACCAAACAAAAAAAATCCATCGGCCTACCCCCTTTCGACTCCGGTCAAAGGGGTAGACGGCAAGTTTGACTTTTTTCCAGCGGATCTAGGGTTTCGCCGAAGCGGGGCTCCGGAGCGTCGGAACCCAACCAAAAGCTAGGTGGTTCCATGCCATAAGTGTACAAGTGTGTTGGGTGTTGTACATGTCCAATATCTCACTCCGGTGAGTGACCGGCTTCACCGGCATCACTTTCTCCATACCGAGTTCGTGGACTTATAGCTCGAAACTCCCACTTCGGGCGAAACGGAGGGAATCCTTGCAAGGGCTGGGGTGGATCTTGGTTTTGGGTCTTCCTATGTCCTAACCTAACACAACCAAGCAAAAAAATCCATCGGCCTACCCCCTTTCGACTCCGGTCAAAGGGGTAGACGGCAAGTTTGACTTTTTTCCAGCGGATCTAGGGTTTCACCGGAGATGGGCTCCGGAGCGTCGGAACCCCACCAAAACATAGGTGGTTCCAAAGTAGTACTAATAAAAGTATATGAGTACTATTGTATTGTAATAATAAGTAGTATGTAAATATAACAGTATTAAAAAAAAAAATTACCCTTTGCCGTGTGCAAACACACGGTGAAAGTTTATTGACCCTTTGCCGTGTCCCTTACGTGCACACGGCAAAGAAAAAATAGGTTTTTCAGCTCGCGCACCCGGCCCGGCCCGCCTTCTCCTCACAAACACGCGCGCAGACACACCGAGCGCCGCTCTAGCCCCCCAGCGCCGCCACACGCCGGCGACCGCTCCTTCCCCGCGCCGCGGCCACCCTTCCGGCCGCAGGGGCCTCCCATCCGACCGGGGCGCCGCCGCCATCCATCAGAACCGGGCGCCGCCGCATCTCCGGCCCTCGCGCCGCCGCTGCTCATCCGAACCGGGGCGCCGCCGCCACCCATCCGAACCGGGCGCCGCCGCATCTCCGACCCGAGCGCCGCCGCCACACCACCTCGCACCTCCTCCCCACCCATCCGGCCGACCCCGCTGCTCATCCTGTCTTGCTCCTCGCCACACCACCCCGCACCTCCTGCATGTCTTGCTAAATTGGTAAGTTCCCCTGCCTCCTTAGATCTGATACATGTGTGAGAGTATAATAAGGAGTTAGAGATTTAGATGGAAAAAGGGAAGCATAAATTTGGATTAACCATCACGGTTGTAGGCACCATCTTGCACCCATTGTTTTAGATTCAGATTTTGACATCCTAGATAACCTGCAGTACTATGGACCTGTTATGTATGTGTACTACACTATTACTTGCTGCTTGTTTGGACATCTAAATTGAAGGCCAATCTTGTTGTACAAATAAAGTCTAACTGAACCTTTATCATTTAAAATCCATCGGCAATACAAAGGTTTGTAGTATTTAGATTCCAGAGTAGCAGCTTTACCTCTGTACCACAAATTAGCTACACTAGAGAACTAATATTCAGAGGTCTTCTACAGTATTTTGACAATGGAATTTAGCTTTAAGAAACTTTCAGGCAACCTAGATTCAGAGTAGTATGTTCCCATGCAGACATCAGGTACCTATGTTGGTAGCTCCAGCTTCCCATCATTACTGAACCTGTAGTTCTGGAGCAGCGTACTAGTAGCTATTATTAACAAAATATTATTCATGCTTGGTTAATTCACCTGAGTCAAACATCATATTATTTCTTCTATCTGGTAGCAGCATTTAGGTGACCAAATAAGTAACCAAATGCCAGCCCTTGCCACTCCGGTACATGTAGTAGATGAAATTGATTTAGTTGAGCCAGTAGCATAGCTCCTGCTATATGTTCTTCAATTATTTCTTCTATCTGGTAGCAGCATTTATGTTCTTCAATTATCTTCAATTGAGTGAAGAAATTGTCTAATTGCTCTGCTAGATTGATTGAGTGATTTGTGCCGCCGCCGCATCGGGGTCGGGGTCGGGGAGGAGCAAGGATGGCGGGGACAGCAGGCTGATCCACTCCACTCCGTCGAGGTGGTGGCAGAGACGACCTTGGGTAGTACCGGAGCTGCTCATCGACGTCTCGGTGCCGCTGTTCCGCACCCCCCCCTACGGAGAGCATCATCGAGCACGCTTCGAGGGTATACATCTTTCGCCTCGATCTCTTGTAATCTTAGTGCATAGGTTTTCTTTTGTCTAGATCACAATGTAAGTCGCGTAACCCGAGTCAGATCCCGTCCGGAAGAGTTAAAATTTATAAATATGCAGGATTGTCCATCTTTGCATATTTATAACCGTAACTCTTCCGGATTGTCCGTTTTTGGACAACCGAGTATGTGTAGATCGAGTCGTGTTCCATGTTCTACCCCTTCCTGAGACAGAATTTCGGCAGCACCTCCCTGTTGTTCTTCGGATGCACACCCTCTCGGCTTGACAAGCTCGAGACGTGTATTCTGAAGAACAGCGGGGAGGTGCTGCCGAAATTCCGTCTCGGGTCGGGGTAGAACATGGAACACGACTCGATCTACACATACTCGGGTGGGATAGGCCCCTACCTATTAGAAGTTAGGTGAACCACCCATGCATGCTGTAAAAGATAAAATTTGGGCGTAATTAATCTGATGACATTGAATAAATTTATTATTATTACTTGCTGCATATAATGAAATGCGTCACTGTTGTCACCAAAAGAGCAGAAGAAGATGGCTGATCATGCTGACCGTGAGTGGATGTACACTGGTCGTGAAAGTAAAACAGTGATTAGCCCTGAATGGTTTGTTAGGCTGGAAGAATTCTTGGATCAAGCATTTGTTGAGGGGAATGCTACCGCTTGGTGTCCGTGCTTTAAATGCAAGAACAACAGAATACACAATAGGGATGATATTGGATTAGATCTGGTTAAGTATGGTTTTGTGCCCGGCTATTATGTGTGGACCTATCATGGTGAGGCTGATCGTATCATAGAGGCGGCGAGAGAGTCCGACAGCGACCGTGATACTGGGTTAGGAGGCCTGATAAATGACTTGCGTGATGCGCAAGGGGCGCAAGGGGAAGAGCAGCCAGAGGGTGCCGCGAAGGCCTTCTATGATATGTTGGAGTCCTCGGCTGCACCTCTTCACGCGCACACCCAATACAGACAACTCAAGGCAATCGGTGACATTATGGCTATCAAGGCCCGGTGGAACCTGCCTAGAGACTGTTTTGATGAAATTATGACAACCGTTGGTCGTTGGCTCCCTGAAGCTCATGTTCTGCCTTCAAGCTATTACGCGGCAAAGAAAATCCTCCGTGCACTTAACATGCCATATGAGCATATCCATGCATGTCCGGAGGGATGCGTCCTATTTAGGAAAGAATACGAGTTCGCCAACTACTGTCCCAAGTGTGGCTCCTCTAGGTATGTTGAGGTAGACGCAGGTGATGGTCAGAAGAGACAGTCTTGTGTCCCAGCCAATATTCTTAGGTATCTTCCACTCATACCAAGGATTCAACGACTTTACATGGATAAGGATACTGCAAAAATGATGACGTGGCACAAAGATGGGACAAGATTCAAGGAAGACGCAAGTAAGAAGAAAATGTTGATACATCCGTCGGATGGTGACGCATGGAAGAATTTCGACAAAATACACACCCCGGGAAAGCAGACGAGGCTCGGAATGTGCGAATTGCCTTGGCGACAGATGGGTTCAATCCGTATGGTATGACGGCTGCCTCATACAGTTGCTGGCCCGTGTTTGCTATCCCGCTTAATCTCCCACCCGGCGCTATTATGCAACGAAAGTACATGTTCCTGTCCTTGATAATTCCAGGGCCTGACTACCCGGGAAAAAATATGAGTGTGTACATGCAACCGTTGATGGATGAGCTGAAAGAAGCTTGGGATACGGGTTTCAGGACATACGACCGATCTACGAAGACACATTTCAATATGTTTGTCTGGTACCAGTACTCAATGCATGACCTACCGGCGTTTGGGCTATTCATTGGCTGGAGCGTGCACGGGAGGTTCCCATGCCCACAGTGCAAGAGTGCTATGATTCTATTGGTTGACCGGGGTCGCAAGTATTGTTGCTTTGATCTGCATCGGCAGTTCCTTCGTGATGACCATGAGTTCAGACAAGACACCAAGAAGTTCACAAAAGATGTAGTTGTCACACACACGGCACCTCCCGTTTTGACTGGTAAACAGATACTTGCTGAGTTGAACGCTCTCGAGGAGGATCCCGAACATCCAGGTAAGTACAAGGGATACGGTGTGACACACGCCTGGACTCACAAGCCGTGCTTCTGGGATCTCCCGTACTTTCCGGATCTTGAACTTCCACACTACATAGATGTGATGCACACTGAGAAGAATATCGGGGAGTCCATTTTCGCTATGATGTTTGACATCCCCGATAAGTCGAGGGATAACATCAAGGCTAGGGTCGACCAAAAGGCGATTTGCGATAGACCAAATCTTGAACTACAACCAATTGGCGGGGGTACGAGATGGAGGAAGCCAAAGGCCCCTTTCGTTCTTACAAGGGAGCAAAGGAAGGAAGCGCTCATGTGGATCGCCCTGTTGATGTTCCCTGATGGGTACGCGGCGAATCTTAGAAGGGGTGTGAAGCTTGATGCCATGAAAATCATCGGGCTCAAGAGTCATGACTACCACATATGGCTCGAGCGGCTACTCCCAGTGATGGCTCGAGGCTTCATCCCCGAGGCAGAATGGCGGGTGCTGGCGGAGCTTAGCTATTTCTTCCGCGTTCTTTGTGCTAAGGAGATATCTCCAACCGTGATTGATGAAATGGAAAAGGTGGCTCCGGAGTTGATATGCAAGTTGGAGGCAATGTTTCCGCCTAGCTTCTTTGTTCCTATGGCCCACATGATTTTACACCTCCCCACGGAGGCACGAATGGGAGGTCCCGTGCATGCCCGTTGGCAGTACGCATTAGAGAGACTGCTAAAGACCGTACGAAAGAAATGTACAAACAAATGCAAGATTGAAGCATCCATAGCTGAGGCATTCATCGTTGAGGAGGTGGCGAACGTCATCACAACATATTATCCGCCAGATGTTCCCACTATGCATAATCCAGTCGCTCGTTACAATACTGACAACCATGTATCCGAGCTTAGCCTCTTCAAAGGGAAACTGGGAACTTCAGGCGGCAAAGTGATGCAAAAATTGAGTCTAGAAGTGTGGTCCAATATAACCTTGTATGTCTTGGTAAACCTAGAAGAAGCATCCGAGTACCAAGGTAAGTGCTATCTACGATAATTGTATCGCAAGTCATCATAAGTTTGTGTCTAACTTAACTTTCCCTCGTTTCTGTAGCGAATTCATGAATCAATATTGGCCAAGTGCCAACGAACCTTCCCCAAGCGAGGAGGACGATTTTCTCCGTAGGGTGCCGGGAACGGCCAACCAAATTACATTGATTGGTTGCGAGCAAAAGTACTTTCTATTTCCCCTCCTTGTTAGTTTATCATCTCAATCCCGCCTTACCTGGCGCTAATGCTTTCCGCTTGAACCTACAGGCTGACGTAGACCATGCAATGAACGAGGAGTTGAGAACCGTTGCCATGGGTTTTCACTATAAGGTCCTTAGGTACGACACGTACGACGTCAATGGGTATCGCTTCCGAACCCGTATCCACGAGGAGAGTCGGCCTAATCGAAAAACAACGAATAGTGGAGTGTTAACCGTATGCAATGGAGTAGAATACTATGGAGTACTTGAAGAAATATATGAACTACAATGGAAAAGAGTAGGAGGACCGCATCCTAAGGTCATTATTTTCAAGTGCAAGTGGTTCGATCCAGAGCATTATAGAGGAGTACCGGCTGTTGGGCTAGTCGAAATTAATCGAGAAAAGCTTTTGGATTGCCCAGATGTCTATATCGTGGCTCAACAGGCGACCCAAGTTTATTACCTCCCATACGCGTGCAAGATTGCTCGTTTGCGGGATTACGATGTCCCGTACAAGGTGTCGCCGTATGGTAAATTACCTATGCCAATCGACGATGATTATAACCCTCTCATAAACGCCGACACATATGAGGGAGAATTCTTCCAAGAGGAAGGTGGGCTCACAGGCCATTTCGTGATCGACTTGACGGGAGGTGAGGGCATGGAAGAAGACGTTGGCAGTGTCGGTGTCGACTCCGAAGAAGAGGTTGACGACATTAACGACTTGGCATTTCTCCAGCGATTAAATTCACAGAACGACGGTGGGGATACCGACGGTGATGACACACGTGATAGTGACGATGAGAGTGTCGCTCCATTGGCTAATGCTAGACCTCCAGATCCAGATGATCCCGACTTTGACCAATATATGTATGCTTCTATTTATTTTACTTAGTTTATTTGCTTAGCATGATTTCTATTTATTTTATTTGCTTCACATGCTTTCTATTATTTCACTTAGTTTATTTGCTTAGCATGAGTTCTATTTATTTTATTTGCTTTTGCATTCGTACTAATCGGTTCAATGTTTGTCATTGCAGGCCACAGAAACATGGTAGGAGGCAGCTCATGCAGCGGGACAGGGAGAGGGGGCGGGAGGAAAGCAGGGAGGAGAGGGAGAGGGGGCACGACGAAGCCCCTCAACGCCGTGATCCAGGCGGTGGAGAGGAGGCAACAGGAGGAAAGAGGCGAAGGATCCAGAGTCGGCGGTTCCTCGAGAGGGACCGAGGGTAGGCCTCCGATGAGGAAGAGGAGGGGGGGTGGGGGAGGAGGAGAGGGGACAGTGGGGGAGGGGGGACGAGGGGAGGAGACAGAGGGAGGACGAGGGGAGGAGACAGAGGGGGAGGGGGGACGAGGAGAGGAGAGGGTGGAGATGGAGAGGGATGGGTGTGAGTCCGAGGTCCCGTCAGCTGATGGCTCCGATTCTGAGGAGGAGGGTTGTGAGAAGGAGGTGTCCAGTGACGTGTACCTGCGAGGTCCGGTAGCGCTCCCAAAGTCAGTCCCGCTAGCACAACGGCCTTTGGTTGAACCAAAGGGCTCTACGTAAGATGCACATTCTATTTAATATGTTTCTTACATTTTGAAACTCAAATCTCTCGACACATTCTAATTAACATTTTTGTTTCTCGGTTTTGCAAATAGGTTCAAGAAGCATGAAGATGGAGGGCGGCACATGGGGCACGTGTTTGGCTCTCTGATGAAGACCCACTACCCGGGGTTGGTGACACGCCCTACAACCGGTGAGGTCGTGCCAGCTACGCGGTGGGAGGACTACAAGCTTCGTTGTGACACCACCCACGGCTCTAAGTACGAGGCCGTGCTCCACGATTTCTGGGTAAGTCAACAACCACATTTCGTTTAGCACATCTCATCCTTTTCACTAACTTGCACATTCATCATGCTTAATTGCAGGAGTTCTTTAGATGCGAGGAGGGGAAGGAGGCAGAGTGCAGGAAGATCCTCATTAAGATGGGCGTCAAGAAGGTGACGGACATGATCTACGAGGCGCGTATCGCAGCTGTCGTCAGGATCGAGGCGGCCAAGGGGTTGTCATGCACAAGGGATAAAGCCATTTATAAGTACCCCAAGGCTCACGAGTATAATTCGGTAAGTGAGGCCTTTACATACATGCATGGCTAACACTTGAGTTATTCTTCATGCATACTAACCACATACTCCTTTATGTAGGTGAGGCCTACCTGGTGCGCCTCACACGCGGAATGCTGGAGGCGGCTGTCGGCTTGGTGGGACTCTGACGAGTGGAGGGCGATCAACGCTAATGGCAGGGCGAATCGGTTGGTCGTGAAGGCTACGCACCACCAGGGTAGCCAGTCCTTGGGTGGGTACGCCAAGTTATATGTAAGTGTTTATTTTTCACAAGTTCTTTATGCATGCTTAATTAGGCGGAACAAGATATGCTCTTCTAACCATATCACTTTTAATTGTAGGCGGCTCACAATAAGGTGCCAGAGCCTAACACGTACCAGGCGTACCACATGGCCAAGCTGGCATCCGCCAAAAAGGCCAAGCCGTATGATCCCGCTACTCCCAGCACCTCTTTCAACTTGCCCACAGCCAAACGCAAGGAGAAGTACGATAGTGCGCTCAAGGCGAGGGAGGGGAGACCATTGACCCGAGCTCCCAGGACTTGGACCCGGTGCTGGTCATGACGTCAGGAGGAGGACTGAGGCACGGTCGGCCTGCTCTTGGAGCCAGCACCTTCCCTATAGAGATGGAGGGCCTAGCCAGCATGAGGGCTAGGTCTACGAGCTCCAGCCTGCAGATCCAGAGGCGCGACGAGCCTGCACGTGACCTACGAGCGGTTAGTTTCATTAAAATGATGAGTCCTCTAGTTATTTGCATGTTTTCGTTCTAACTAATGCAAACCATTTCATTGGATCAGGCGATGGAGGAGATGGAAGCACGGAACGCAGCCCTAGAGGAAAAGCACAGGCAGGAGACCGAGCAGACGAGGAAGGAGATGGAGGCGATGCGGGCACAGATGGCGGTCTTCGCGGTGAGTTTCATGTGCATAAGATACCAACGGTAGTCTACTGTTTCATTTACTAACCTTGCTTCTCAAAAATAATATGCAGAATATGTTCCGCAGCAACGGTATGATGGTTCCCGACATGGCACAGTTTCAGGCGATGGTGATTCATTCATCTCCGCACACCGTAAGTTCTCATGTTCAAAGTTTTTATGTCTTTTTACCATGTCCTTCTAACCGGTGCTAACCATCTAATTCTTCATGCATGTAGGTTGCCTCCTCGAACGGATCGCCCATGGCCCAGACACCCGGAGCAGCAGATGGAGCCCAGACACCCGGAGCAGCAGATGGACCAGCAGATGGAGCCCAGCCCGGAGCAGCAGATGGACCAGCAGATGGAGCAGCAGCAAACGCTACCCCGCCACCTTCAGCAGGCCGCCGGGTAGTTAGCTCAAACCCTTCAGCAGAAAACTTACTTTGATGCTGATTAATCATACATGTCAACTAGCAATTATTTGCACTACCCGTATGCTTAGCTTGTCATACTACTTTGTGCAATATGCTCATGTATGCCACAAGTTTTAGATGTTTTAGATGAATGCTAGTTCATTCATTTTTTCTTCATTGATGTTGAACTAGCAATTAGATGTTTTAGATGGACCAGCAGATGAATGCTACTTTGTGCAACTAGCAATTATTTTTTCATGAATGCTAGTTCATTCATTCAGATGTACTTGTGTTGAATTCATGGATGTTGGAATCCTCATGCATTTCTATCTTTTTCTCATGTTTTAGATGGATTGGAGCTAGGAGTGGATGGCATCGATGGCATGATGACCGGGAGTTGCTTCGACATTGTTTTGTTGTGCTTCATTGATGTTGTCGGAGCGGCCTTTTGTCGAGCTACATTTGGACTTGAATAGGATACTACTATGTGATGTTTTGGACACTATGTGATGTTTTGGATGATATATGTGATATTTGGTGTGAGATATGTGATATTTGTGTGATATATGTGATTTTTGTGTGAGATATGGGATATTTTGTGTACTGTAATTATTCTGGAATTTTTGAACTGCAGGGATTGAGAAAAATAAAAATAGCAGGAAAATTATGGTCACCTTTGCCGTGTGCTTGCACACGGCAAAGAGTGCCAGAAATCCGGGCGCCAGATGACACAGGTTGACGACACGTGTCCCAGCGCACGGCAAAGATCGAGCACACGGTAACGATGACCAAACTTTGCCGTGTGTACTGGGTCGAGCACACGGCAAAGGCTTATGTGATTTACCGTGTGTACATGCGCGGGCACACGGGAAAGATGGCTGCACAGCACCTGCCTGACAATCGGGTCCCACCTTGTTTATTTTGCCGTGCAACGGCACACGGCAAATATTCCACACGTTGCCGTGTGCCACAGCATACGACACACGGCAACGGGCCGCCGTCACCGTCCACCGTCGTCAAGTCGCTGCGGGTCCCACAGATAATCTTCACCGTGCGCCCCGAGATCGGACACACGGCAAAGAGCTCTTTCCCGTGCATTTCTCCCCCGTGTGCTCGTTGCCGTGTGTGGCGCACGGCAAAGACGTCACCGTGTGCATTCCGGTCTTCGCCGTGTGCTTCTGGCACACGGCAACGTCCTGCTCTCCCGTAGTGAACTCTCCGTCCTTCAAAACAAACATAATAAGTTGCTCACAACTGTGAGGTACGGTCTCACTGGTTGTTGCCTGCTAACAGTATAGATTAAGATTACTTTTCTAATCTGTCTGGATATTTGTCTCTGTTTATAATTCCCTCAAGAGGCTTGATAGCTTATTTAGGATAATTTTTTGCCTTAAATAGTTCCAAGAAAGTTGTGCCAAAGATTTTTCCTCTACATTGCATAAGTGGAATACTATTTAATTTGTAGAGAATTCCATATAGGAAAGTTGCCCAGATGGCTCTCACGTGAGTCAGCTGCTCTACAATTTGTGCAGTTTGGGATTCAACTGACAAATCTGGATGATAGTTTAGAGATGGCTGCATTGTATTTTGGCTGACAAATTTGTTCTCATGATGCTTTTGATTCATCGTACATGTCGTTCTGAGACATGCTGCATGAGTTAATCAAATAGGAAAAAAACTGTGAAACATCTTTCTGTTGATACGTATGACTTCTATGCATATCTAGCTTGATTGATTGCATCTCTTTGAAGTTTTCGAGTCTGCGATTTACAGGTGGAAACTTAATTATTTAAGTGAAGTGGCCTCAAATTTAACACTAGAATACACCATGTGCATCACGCACCCCATTATGTAGTCTGCATAGTTGGTCATTGACAGAGTTTTTCTGAGCCGTCGGCCTGTCCTGCTTTGATGTTGAGTGAACCTGCAGGAAGTATCAACAGTGATACAGAAAGAAGATCGGTGACAAACTGGAAGGAACTGTGGGTATCATGGAGGATGGGGAACGTCTGGTTGCGGTTCCTGTTGAACATACCCCAAGTGGTTCCAAAATATGCGCTCGGAGGTGTCACCTGAAGCTTGAAACCACTCTAGAGGCTTTTCCCTTATATCAAAAAGGTCCACTTCATCTAAGCTAAGCATCCCACACAGTTTTGGTAGTAATGAGGATGGTCTTGATTTCTTAATGAAGAGTGACAGTGAGTTGGAGGAACTGACATGTGCTGACCAAGAAACTGGACAAGGTAGTCTAACTATAGACAAATCCTGGGAAGGCTATGCTTCCAGGGATGGAGTTCACCGTGGTCTTGAGTAAAAATTTAATCAACGATCCAAAAGTCATGCTGGAAACCAATGTAAATTATTCAGTGACTGTTCCTATAGGCCTTATTTGCAACAATCTGGTCTGAATTTATATTTCAAAGTGGATAAACTGATCCAAACTGAGTTTGGGCTTTTTTTATGGTTCTATTCTGAAATAATCCAAGCCTATGTGGCCTTTGCAAGAAATAACATAAGTGATTTATCGTGAAACAATGAATATGGATGTTTGTTCAGTTCACGGAGCCACTGATCGATGAATGTGTTAATAATGGTTTAATTATTAAGTATGCGTATGGAGATGTGTTCAGTTCTTGGAGCCACTGTTTGATGATGTGTTAGTAATGTCACAATTACTGTGTTTCTACCATGAATAAATATGCAGGGTTGAGCTTATAGTCAGGTGTTCTTATGTGCGTATTTTATGCTTGGGTATGCTCTGTATTATGTTGGTTGTTAATGTATGAAGAAGGCTTTATTTGGTATACACAATATCATCGTTTCATACTTCTTTATTAGAGTCTGTGTTGTACCACATGCTCTGTGCCAATTTGGGGACAGGCTTTTATAAGTTGTTCACTGTGATATTTGTTTTTCTCTTCTGCTTGTTATGGATGACAACGAGCCATTGCTTCTCTTTTAGGCCATGATGCAGTAATTAGGAAACAAGTTAAGACTTCATTTGCTAAACCAAAGGTCTGATCCATGTGAGCTCTCAACAAAAATATGTGTGAAATTTTCCACAATTCATAAGCTACATATTTGTTTTACTTCTATATGCAAAGGTAAAATGTAAAAAATCAGCGAAAGACAATCACATGCATTAGTTATCTTTGTATTTTCTTGATTGAATCCAATTATATTACAGCAAAATTACTTGGAATATCTAATTATTCAAACACCATATGTATTCTTAATCCCCTGCATGGTGTATGTTCATGAAAATGGCGGTGTTATGTGTGGATTATTTTGCACTCTTTCGTTGTGCCTTTTTTTGCTTGCAAAGACTTATTTCTTTCACACTTGGAACGAATATTTCATGTGCAGTTAGTGAAGACATTATGTTCATTACAAGATTCTATTAATTTAATAATTTAGTTATGCTACAAAGATTTATTTCACTATGGGAGGTCCATTTTCCTGGCTACCTCTTTGAAGAAATTATAAATGTCTAAGAGTGTCAATTGTGGATGATATTTTTTCAATTTTCATGTTCTTATCCGTCGAAGGCTTAAATTTACGTGTTTGCTTATTTGAAAGAATATGAGTATATGTATACTTGTGATCCATTCTTTCGCCACTGTGAGAGTTTTTTCAATTTAAGCATAAAACGAGAGAATTTGCGCACAAATTAGTGAAAATGAGCCAAGCTATTTTTTTACTGCATGTGGTTCCTGCGTATAGATAGGATTTTTTTGTGTGCCTCTGGCCTATGCATATAGCTAGGATTTTTTTCCTTTTGGTACGTATGTGTTTCATGCATATACCCATTTCATATGGATGAGTATCTTGCTATGTAATTGACACTGCTTAATTATCTTAAGGCTGCTTAGACCACAATGATAGATATTGTTTCTTCATTTATTCTGCCTCTAGCACATGATTTTTAATTTCATTCACCATTCATAATTTAGCTACTTTATAGGTTTAGCCATTATAACTCTAAGCAGAAACATAGATGTCGAACAATACATGCAAGGTTATGATCTCTTTGTCCATTTCAGGAGAGATTGGCTCAAAAGAAGCCTCGACCCTGAGGGTGTAAGGTTAAATGGACAAGCTAATTTTGTCCAATCCAATGGAAAAATTCATGAAGTCTACTTCCATGTTCTTTTGCCACATGCTTATCAGTTAACTTTGTATCTAAGTTCTCGGTTTTTTATATGTTGCAAAGCAATTCATATGCTGCTATGAACAAACTCACAATTCCATTATTTTACATATGTTCTTACCTTGATGCTTTATAATCAAAAGAACTTACTATTTTTGCTGAGATGATAACATTGGTTTACATTATGATACCATGATATGGATGATACAGCAGAGCTATATACAACTGCAGAAAATAACTTGACCACACACTACACACGGGCGCGGCGCCTTACCCTTCTAGTAAATAACCAATCTAACATTACTACGGGCACCAACTCTCTTTTAAATAAATAACCAATCTAACATTACTACGGAGTAGTATAAAGATCTTGCAACGTCCATATAAGAGCAAGTACAATAGAGTCTAGTCAGCAGGCTGTAAGGATTAAAATACTATATTTGTGCTTACATGGATGAGAGAGAAGAGGAGGAAAGTGGGCTCTTATGCAAGAGTTAGCTGCAGCACGTGCTCCTAGGCACATTGTGAGAGTGAAAAGTGGGTCATGTCTTAATAAAGTAGCACATTTTTATAGCTAACTATTGTACATGCTGACTATATTGTTGGCTATATATGACATGTCAATGCCTTATAGCCGGCTGTTGGCTATACTATTGAACTTGCTCTAAGAGAAAGTACAATAGTACAACCATCAGCTGGCTATAAGAGATTGACATGTCATTTATAGCCAGCCATATAGCCAATATGTACAATAGTTAGACTAGTCACAATGGAGAGTATCATATAGTGGTATCATGCACACGATACTACTCTATGTTACTAACCTCATAGTGGGTAGTAACATAAGTGTAGTATCATGTAACAGTGCATTTATTGTGTTCGTAGACTCAATATGCATTGAAATGCGTTATGTTATGATATCTACCTATGATACCACTACATACTCTCTCATCATTAATTACAGTGCCACGTCAGATTTTTGCATTCATATAATGCATGATACCACCTATGATATCCCCATTGTGGGTAGTCTTAGATATGAAAATGTGTTACTTTATTAAGATGTGGCCCACCTCCCACTCTCACAAAGTGCCTAGGAGCACGTGCTAGAGCTGGCTCTTGCATGAGAGCCCACTCCCCTTCTCTCTCCTCTTCTCTCTCCTCCATGTCATCCAACAAATATTATTTTAATCCTTATAGGCACTTTGTGAGAGTGGGATGTGGGCCATATCTCAATAAAGTAACATATTCTTATATCTAACTATGGTACATGTTGGCTATATGGTTGGCTATAGATGACATGACAATCTCTTATAGCCAGCTGTCGGCTGTACTATTGTACTTGCTCTAAGTGATTTCCTGCAAAATACATTTACAAGAAAAGACAGCTTGAGACTTCAGACGGTTGGCGGTGACAAGTAGGGTGGACACCCGCAATAGAAATTGACGTCTATAAATGTGTATTTACTCCCACAGAACCACTCGAGCTGCAGCGTGCGGAGATCCAGGGAGAAGCACGCGATGTTTGGCCTGGGCTTCCTGAAGTCGTACTCGTAGAAGCCGTCTGGCGTCCCCTCCAGCAGCAGGTATCCGCCAGCCACACCTAGAAAGCTGTAGCCATGGAATCGTGGCAGGAAGATGATCGCCTCGGGTTCCCACTTATCATCATCGCCGCCATTGTCGTCCTCCCGCAGGACGTGGTACCGGAGGTGGTGCACGTGGTGCTCTTTACTGTGCCTGCAGATCGTGACCATTGCGAGCTTCTCGTGTTCGCCAGCCGCCTCCACAAACATCACTGAGTTCTTGCGGGCGTGGGACGGGAAGTCCATGAAGGAGAACTCCGGCGAGCTCCCTCGTGCGTCCACCACGAGCATCTTCTTGCTCCCGGGGTAGATTGTCCAGTAGAAGCGTCCATGTGCGTAGTGGTGTCGCAGGACCGGCACGTGCGCATCGTCCAGCTCCTTTCCCAGAGCGTTCCAGCCTTCGAACTCGATGGCGCGCCATTGTCGTCCGCCGGCAACACCGCACGAACAGCTTACCCACAGACTGCACCAAGTACAACACTCTTAATGACGGCGTCGGTGACACGTCCTCATCATCCTCCTCAACCGAGGAACGAGCAGAGAAGGACGCCTCCTGCTCGTCCTCGGCGGGTGGAGCGAGGATGGGCTTGAAGTAGTGGCCGTACTCTCCATGGTTGACTAGCGCCGCTAGGTCGTCTGGGATAGCAGGCAACACGAGGTACCGCCGGTGCAAGGGGTCAGAGACGACGATGGGCTTGTGCAAGGTCCGGTGGCTTGTGCAGCAACCAATCCACTGGTATCCACCGATGTGGAGCATGCGGCCGTCGCGCGAGTCAGAGAAGTACCATGGGCCGGGAGAAGGGAGGAAGGATGTGGATGAGAAGTCGATATCGCCGGCGTCGACGAGCTCACGGGCCGCAGAGGCACAAGGATGCGGCGGCTCGGCTGGGAGGAAGGCGACGGAGACGATGCCAAGGAGGGGCGGCGGGTGGCGGGCACGGAAACGCCGGAGGAAGCTTGGGTCGATGATGACGCGCCGGTAGGCAGGGCTGGCCGCGCAGGCGCGTGTGAGGTCGGCGGGAGAGTCGAGGTGGAGGAAGATCTGCCGCAGGACGTCGTCGGACTCCGCCGCCGGCGCAGGTGCTCGGGCGCGGCGTTTCGTTGGCCGCGGCGGCGAAGCCATGGATAGGAACCGATCGATCGCCGCGTGTAGAACTCTGATGGAGATATCTCGGCGGAACCAGTAGTGCACGTCCGTGTTGCTCTGCAGTTTATACGGAGCAGTACAAGTCCAGGAGATCAATCAAAATTAGGTAACATAAGACGTATCGGCTGGTGAGCTTCCAAAACTACAACCAGTCTAATCCTCCGTGATCATCTTATAGGCAGGAGTAGGAGTTTTCTCTAACAGTGAAAGCAACATTTTTTCGATAATGAAGAACACATTGCGGCCTCTATACCCCAAAACTACATGGCATGTGTACGATATGTAGGAAAAACTGGTGTTTTCTTTCGGTCTCCTCAAGATGTTGTCTTCTGAGCACCTGATCCCTTTTAAGCCGCAAATGGGTTGTCTGAAACTCCGAATCACAACTTCTTTCGTCTTATTGTGTTTTCTGGGTGGCAGTGCTGAAATTCGATGGCATGTCCGGGGTCGTGCTGTCTCGGTCTGATTTTTTCAACGGCAATGGTTTGTCCTATGACAAACTACTTTGGAGGTCCGAAAAGCTGATGATCAGCGATGGAGCCGCGTCGAGCTCGGGTGAAGAGGTGATCTGTCTATTTTTTCTTTGATGGCTGCTACGGTGGTGCCAAAAAAGATGGATAGACGTTGGTTTGTCACATAGGTTTACCCTATCTTTTCAGATCTGTAAGATCGGTGTATACGTAATTTGTATCTCGTCTTTTATTTATTAATGAGAATCGTATTACCATGCAAAAAAAAAAAAAACAGATACACGCTAATATGAACAATTTGGAATATGCTATTCGCTATAAGGCTCTGATATGCATCTCGATGCCTTAAAAAAAAAGAATAGGTACATTATTTTTGTGTATATATACACATCATAATGACCATAAGCACCGTTGCTTGGTGCAGCAAGCTATGACCATTATCTGTTCAGTTGTCCTCTCAACCAATCTATGTGGAGAAAAATGTACATGACATGACATGCTCAAGCAAATATTCCATCATTAAAATATAGTATGATCAAAATCAAGAAGCCCTTTTTTTTAAACTTTTCTCTAATCTGCTGCCACAAGGAAGAGATAGTCCATCTCTAGTTCCTAACAATAAAAATCTCGAGGTTATCCTCTTGATATTAATTATGTAAACTAATTGTGTGTTGATGACCATTTCTCCGCGAGCTCCTTGTCTGCTTTAGTGATTCTGAAGTTAAACGTCTCCATCTCCTCCAATTGACGTGCTCTTACCTATCAGTGTCAAGCATCACACACGCAATTATTTTCAGGGTACAGTTGAATAACTAATACTTGACAATATTTTTGAATATATGTTTACTGATTAAGATAAAGCCGGAAACTCAACCTGCTCACACGACATTATTAAGAAGATACATAAATATAAAGTACCTCGGATTGGCCTCCTCGCTTTTCTTTATCGCCCTGAAGAGAAAAGAATAAGGGCTTCAATTGTCTACTAAGCTGAGTTTCTGTCTACTACTCCCTCTGTTTCATAATAGTTGTCGCTGATTTAGTACGACAACTAATATGGAACGGAGAGATTAAGTGGCAAGCATATAACGTTTGAAATAAAAAGGGAGCCATCGATTCTATGGAAGCTTAATTTTCAAGAAAATCTTGATAATTACCTCGCTTTTGAGCGTTTTAGTTGAATAGTGGAACAAGTACTGTGCGTCTACGATGCCAATCTGCTCTGCGGGATCCTGCCAAATTCAAGAGAGAAACAATACAGCAACATTTTGATAGGCATATTTGTATAGTATATCTTCAAACGGTGGTCAATAATTAGATTATATTACCTCGACGCATCTCCAGAAATTGGAGTTAAGACCCATGCATGAACGAGGTCATTCTACAACCAAATCGTTTCAGTTCAGACGAGTCAAAGAATGACAATCCCGTGACAACATAAATCTAGCAAAGGTGCGTACCTGTATCATATGCCACACACATCTCCAAGCATCCCTTGAGAAGACAGGCACATTCACCTCCACGAACCTGCATCCATATCACCGAAACAAGTTGCTTAGCCGGGAGAACCATCTTCTTTACTATGGGCCGGAAGTACACCCACATGCCCATTCTTTCGTAGACCCAAAGTCCCCCACTTGCTCATTTTCAATCCCCATGGACGCCCAGATTAGAGCATCTCCACTCGCGGCGTCCAAACGGCCGCCCAAACGCCTTTGGGGCGTGCCGGACACAAAATCGCCTCCACTCGCGGCGCCCAAACGCGAATTCGGTCCGGCGCGGCCCAGTTTTGCGTCCGGCACGCCCAGCCCACGCCCTCAACTTGGGGAGGCTTGGGGCGGCCCCGGACGGAAGGAAACGCGACGCCACGTCGGCTCCCGACGCGCGGGCCACGCCTGGCAGTGAGACAAGAGGCTGCATTAATGTCGGGCGGCGTCTCGGTTTCCCAACCGGGCGCAGCGACGCGTCGCTTCGCTCTACGGCGAGGAAGCGTCTGCGCCACGGCGGCGTCAGTGCAGGCGAGCCGTTAATGGTGTGGCAGGCGAGCCGTTGGACGGCCGGAGTTAAGGCGACCTCATCCGTTCGCCTCCCCGGCCGCTACATAGAGCGGGTTCCTCGCCGTCTCCACCATCTCACACAGCCATCTCCATCCCACACCTAGCCATGGCCTCTCCCCAGCGCGCCACGGAGGAAGAGAGACGAGCGCAGACGGAGGCCCGTCGTCGCCGCCGTGACAAAGCCATGGCTCGCCGCGGCTGGCCATCGCAGGATGCAGGCTCGTCGGCCGTCAACGCTCCGCCACCTCCTCCACCGCCTCCTCCGCCACCGGCGAACCAACTCACGAAAGCCGATGCGCGCGAGAACGTCCGCACTAACACGCCGGTGCCGGCGAACTGCGTCCTCCTCGAGGGATGGGCCACGAACCCAGTGCACGTCCCCGTTGCACCCATGCTGGCCGGCCAGGCACGGCTCGACTACATCGCCTCGTGCATGGGGATGATGGCGCCGGAGCTGCACGACGACCCCAGGTTCGAGCCGAACTCGGCGTACTGGGACAAGCAGGTCGAGCTCGAGCACGCCTACCGCCTCCACTCCTTCTTCGCCCCCGAGCCGCCTGCGGACTGGCTCGAAGGCTCCGACGACGACGGCCTCACCAACACCACCGACGAGGACTTCGCAGCGGGCATGGAACGGGAGAGGGTTCGCTACGAGGCGGTGGAGCAGGCTCGTCGCGCAAGATCGGAACGAGGCCGCGTGCAACCTCCTCCGCCGCAACCTCAACAAGAGGCGGAGGAGGTCGACGGTGATGATGATGGCTTAGGGGAGTGGCCGCCGACGCCGGAGTGGGATCCCGGCCACATGCAGGTCGCCATCGAGGCCGACATAGCCTCTGCCGCCGCCACCGCCTCCGCCACCACCACCTCCAGCTCCGCCACCACCGCCGGCTACCTCTACTGCCTCTGATCGGACTGCCGCCGGGGTCCTGTGCTCGCCGCCGCAAGGGCCGGCGCCTGCCCCAACTGCCGGTGCCCGGCGTGCCACCCTACTTACTAGATCTAGTATAGGTCTAGATTTAAATTTGAATGAATTATGTTAGTTCGAATGAAATTTCAATGAAATATATGCATTTTCGTATCAAAATTTCATATATGAATAATGTTTGGGCGTCGCGAGTGGGGAGCGAGGGCGCCCAAATGGATAAGGCAGTCCGGACGGCGCCCAAAGGGCCTGTCCGGACGGCCTTTGGGCGCCCATTTGGGCGCCGCGAGTGGAGATGCTCTTACCCTTGCACGCATTGTCGCCTTGCCTGGTTTGGAGTAGGTTAACCTGACGGCTCGCGAAATCATAAAAAAAAACCTTTGATTATAGTTTTTTTCTTTTACTGTCGAAACGGATGTTTCAAAACAAAATATCTTGAGACGTTCGTCCATTTACGAACTGTTTTCACTTTTGAGATTCTCGTATCGAGATCTACAAAACTAGATCACATCCCATGTTGATAGGTTTTGATAAAAAAATTATAATTCCAAAAGTTGAACGCATGTACTTCCGGTTTCAATGTACTTGTACTTCGAGATCTCAATGTACTTTTGCACTCCGCGCGAGCTTATTTTGTACTTCTGCTTTCAGTTTTTTGTACTTTGGATTTCAGTATTTTTGTACTTTGGATTTTTTTGTACTTTGTGCTTGGGAGTTTTGTACTTGGTATTTTTTTGTACTTCGTTATCTGTTGTACTTGGTAATATCTGTATTTTGGCTTTCAATGTTTTTTTACTTCGGGTTTTAGTGTACATGTACTCCAGGTTTTGTACTTTGAACTTTTTTATAATTCAATTTTTTATACTTCCAGATTTTTGTACTATGAAAAGTTTGTACTTCAAGTACTTTGTACATCAGAAGAATATTTTTACTGCAGAAATCTCATGGAGCATAGCTGGAGCTGGGGCCTGGCGTCGCCGGCCTCGTAGTCGTGCTTGCCCTTTCCCGTCCACCTGAGCGGCATTGCGCCGGCTAGGGTTTAGTGTTGGCGGCGGGGGAGCACGGTGGGGCTGGGAAGTGGGTATGGGAGTCGGCTTGGCCGTTTCTATCCGCACGCGTAACGTTAAAAAGTACTGGGGCAGATGAGTGGGCGGTCGGGTCGCTGCCACATGGGACCTAGGCGGACATCGAGCGGACGCGCGAACACATTATTGGTCATGTCCGGATGTTATTGGGAGTGATTAGGACCTGCTTTTCGTCTACATCCCGAATAGCCCTATTGTGAGGGGCTGAGAGCTATTGGAGCTGTAAGCTCTAAGTATATCATGTATGTTGCGTTCATTAAAGTGGCCTAAAGTTACCTTGCTCGATTGCGGAGACCAAAATTATCTAGATGTGCAAAGATTTCAATTAATTACCCGCTGCACGGCGGCTTGTGCTCATCCCAACAATACTCTCCCCCGGCATCATTCCTGTTCAAGACAAACAACAAAATTTCAAAGACCATGCCAGTGTCTAAACATTTCGTGGGTTTTGCGAACCAGAGGTAGTGAATTTGATGGGTTGCATGTGCATCTTCACTATCGTAACAAGCTAGAAATGTGCCATCATGGATCCTGCACAACGTACTTACTTGTGCATCTCGCTATCGTTTCTCCTGTTGGTGACAGCATACATCATCGGCCCATTGGCCTGGTATAGGCCCGGCTGCGAGATCTCAAGCCCACGCTTCCTCACAATGTCGAGGTACCTACAATCACAACCTGCTCATGATCACGATGGAGAAATATTCAGAGCTCAGAGAAAAGCGTAGGCATGTAAATATCCTAGGACCTACGCTTCTGCCGTGAAATTCTTGACGCCGACATCCTCATCCCACAAGAAGATGTAGTCGTAAGGCGCCACGGTGCTCGGGTGCAGGAACCTCTTGGCAAACCACCTTTGTTATCATTTTCACGTAAAAGTAAGAATATTGTTAGTGGATTTGTTAGGGCACTACAGAAATATTCTGTCATTTTGGTTTTCAGATCATCTAAAGGGCTGATTTTTTAAATGGAAGATGGCTAAAGCAAAGTAAAGTTTGAGCATATTTGACAAAATTCTGAATTCTATTTGAATTTGGCTCAAACTTATGAGTTACCAAAACATTTTGGTACACAGTGAATGAAAATGTTAACAGCTAGGACTTTGCGAGTGAACGATTATGTTACCATTTTGTCTGTTTCCTGACACTGACATGAGCGACCTCACGAGACCACTTGAACTCATCCCACTCTGTCGTCCGACCGTCATAATGGAACAACACGATGTCAAAGTTGTCGGAGAACTGCATAAACCGGGTGTGTGCGTGTATGTACACACACGACATGCATTTGAAAGATCATGGAGTTTATATTGGAAAACATGGAAACCTATTAATCTATTGCGTGGTGAGAGTGAGTCAAACAAGTAATAACTGATGACCATGGAGGAGTTGTACATCTGTAACACCCAAAATCTTGTGCTTACAGGTTACACCCAAAATCGTCGATGGTAAAACCTCTTGTTAGCAGTTTTTTACCTTGTGAACAATTGCATCGACGATGGCCTTTTCGGTGTATCCTACTGCGAGGGCGAGGAGGTACTTGCGAGTTGCGCTGTCCTGTGCATCATATCGTAATCATAAGTCATAAATCTTGAAAATCAAACCATGTAGATCAGTCAGCTATCCAGGACATACTTCTCTTGGGGATCCCCAGATCCGGCGGCGGTGAAGATCAGTCTCCGGAACCACGATTCCCGGGGGCAGCTTCCTTTCCGTGCCAGAGCCGGGATTTCTCGCAACCTCTACAATCTACAAACATATCGCTGACTAAACTGGATCGTTCAGGAAAAAATTGAGGAGCGTGATGTGAAATGTGATATACCTTTGCAACGGGGGCACTCGAGGAGGCGGCAGTGCTAGTAGTGTTCTCTTCTCTGCAGAGCGAGCAGCAGGAGCAGGAGCTGTGGTTTGCAGCCGCAGTCCAAGCCGGCACCTCCATGCCACCACACCGGATCTGCATGCATTTTGATTAGAGAGCTAATGGTTGGATGGAGATACTTCTGACAAACCACCTGATGCTGCGTTTACCTTCGTCGTGAACGCTACTGGAAAATACATGCCGGCGAGGAAGCCGATCGCCGCCGTGAGTATCCCCGTCAGAACCAGCCCGGTTGCTTTCTCATTGATCCTCGCTCTGTGTTTATCTGGTGTGTATGTAGATCGATGCATTGTTGGACGGCTTATCTATGATGTGATGTGCTGTTGAGGAGCGAAGCAAGTTAGCTAGCTAACTAGTACTACAAACTACTCCCTCCGTCCCAAAATACGTGTCTTAAATTTGTACAAAAGTGGATGTATCTATACATGTTTCAAGTCTAGATACATCCACTTTTTGACAAATCTAAGACAGTTATTTGTGGACGGAGGGAGTATATGCGATGGAGAAGAAGACTTTCTTTTCTTTTCAGCTTAGGGCCCGCTTGGTTCGCCGTTTGAGGCGTCTAAACCGGCGTGAAATTTGGCCGCGTAAAACATTTCAAGCCCATCCCACAATTCGCGCTTGGTTCCTCGTTGGCGATTGTTTCCAACCCAATAGATTATAGACCCGACAAACTGACGGACAATCGAATTTCCCGAAATAATTCCGTCGTTTTCCGTCAGAAAAAAAAACCACTAATTTTATTGTGCACCGTACAATTACGCAGCGGATAATTAGGGCAGGGAAATGAAACAGACATTCAAAGCTTGGTCTTAGGCTTTGCATCGATTCCAATTAAGCATGGATGCATGCACAGATCGAGAGGCGTAAGTTTGACTTGTACACCTGACACAACTGCTGGTTTTGTTTCGTTCAAGTTAACCAAACGTGGGCGGGCGCCCAATTGCTGGAGGAGATCGGTCAACGTTGGCTTGCCTCTGCCGAATTGTTTGGTTCGAGCGGAACGAAGTGTTGGAAAATATAAGCAGCAGCACTCTAATTCCAAAATTTAAAACGAGACGTAAATTGTACTAGAAAATATATGATACTGCCACATGTCAAAATATTGTGCATATGAGTTATGTCCTATGTCAAACTTTGTAAAGTTTAACCAAATTTGCAGGAATAAATATCAGCGTCTACAATGCTAAATATATACAAGATTAAGAATACTCCCGCCGGTATATTCAATTTTTTTTAAAAAAGAATACTCCCTCCAGTCCTGTGTGTATGTCATGCGTAGGGGCGAACCCAGACATAAATATGAGAGGGGGCGACGGATCTTGGTCCAAAGACAGCACGGGGACGTCCCCGATCGATGTGCCACAGCTAGCGGCATGTGCCTCGCTGCGTGCAGCATGCCTGTTCATCAACTCACAAAGCCTCGTTGACGATGTTGCTTTTTTGTATCTTTCAATTGTGGAGGCTCGACGTCTCTTCCGGTGTCCGTCTCGGCGCCGCCGGATTTGGGCGGCAGCCGCTGGCTACGGTGGATGTAGGAAACCCTAGAGATCGTTTTGTATTTCTCGATCTTTTAGGATTTTATCTTCAATTTCAGAATAATCAGTTTATCCCAGTTTGTCTTTTAGTTTCCATGTGTGTGTTGCTTCACATAACTTGATTTTTTATTAATTAAATACATAGTTGCTCTAAAAAAAAATCTGATTTGGCTGCATATCTGATGGATGTGGTCCTTCCGCCTATCGATCTATCTGAGAGCTCTCAAAGAATTAATTACACGCACGGCGCCATCGATCGATCCATCCATGGCTTCGCCGCCGCGCTGAACGAAATGTCTTGGTGGAGCCCGGGCGCCAGCGGCGGAGTGCGACGACATCTTGTGGTTGATCTTCATCCTCCTCGACTCCCACGTCGAACTTGCGCGCGCATACGCGGCTAGCCCCGCCTTTCGCCGCGTCGTCACCGACCCGCACTTCCTCTACCGCTTCCGCGACCTTCACCCGCCGCCCCTCCTTGGCATCCTATACAACGTGTTCCTCCCGCCGAGCCACAACACCGCTCCGCTGTCGCGCCGCAAGCTACTCAATGACAGCAACATCGACTTCTCATACAAATCCTTCCTCCCATCACCCGACCCATGGTTTCTCCGTGACTCCCGTGATGGACGCATCCTCAGGATGGGAATGGGCCGGGTCGACCCGCTGGGTCATCGACCCGGCCCAAAAAATCGAGGCCAATGGGGCAGATGGGTTGGCCTTGTACAAGAATTGGGTCAATAGGGCCGGCACTAAGTGACCCACTGGGTCAGCGGGGCCGACCCAGAGTCTGAATCAGTAGTTCGTATTGTGTGCAGGCTTAGCTGATTGATCAATTTGGGTTTTTTCTATGCTATTTCTATCGGTCTAAAGTGAAGCTGATTTGAAAAATCTTTCACCGGTTCATCAACAACTCGATCAGTCTACATTCAGTGGCGGACGTTCAGCCCGGCCTGCCAGGCTATGCCAAGAATCATCCGTTCAAATTACAGGAGCTAATGAGAAATTATGAACTGTTCCTTGCGCAAAAGCTGTCAGCGAGAAGCTTTTGCAAGCGAGGAACGGAGCGGTGGTGGCGGAGGATCAACGACTGGGCACCGGCGCATGGATGGTCGAAGGTAAAGAGGAAGCGCGGAAGTGGCGGGAGGTCGCCGGAATCACGCACAGAGGCTGCCGGTTGCCGGCGGCCGGGAATGCAGTAGTGGCGGCGGCTATGGAGTTAGGGGATTTATCCAGATTTGCCTATATAAAAGGAAGCCAAGACATGAAGCAAAAAGGAGCTAGGAATCGCCGTCCTCTTTATCCAATTTCTGAACTTGTATGCCCTACAAGTTTTCTTAGTTGCCGGACGGTACAGGCAATGGTGAGTAGCTCGCACGACCAGGCGAGCTGGTACCGCACGGCGCCCTCGCGCGTGGCCTTGTCCGGCCGCTGGCCCAAGTCGAGCTAGGCGAGGCGCCGGTGCTTCTTCCTGCACGCATCAGGAGCTGGCGAAGAACGGAACTAGACGGGGAGAAAGGATTGGCGGCGCGCGAGTCGGACGTGGTCGAAGGAGAGACGAGCGGCTTGCAATTAGTGGGTCGACCCACGATGCCCATTGGTCCAGCAGGGCCGAGACTCTAGATCGGATGGGTCGATCCACGGCATTTAAAATTGGCTTCAAGGCCAAGGAGGCCAGGTCCAGGGCTAGGTCCGGGCCAACCCAATCCCATCCTGAACGCATCCTCCAGTCCGGTGTCGCCCAAGAGCAGGAAAGTTGTTGCGGAATTCACAGTAACATGTTTGACTTGTTACGGAGAATTCATCAATAAAAACTTGTTATGGAGAATTCTACTCCCTCTGATTCTATTTGATTGTTGCCGGCAGTTTAGGAATTTGTACTAGCGTAGCTCACCTTCCACGTAATACGTCCACGTCAATTATTACGGATCAGAGGAGTACTTTTCTTTTTTCTTTTGTAGAATCACCGAAAATACTGTTTCTTCAAAATCTGTGGCAGACCTATATTTTCTTAACAGGCCTTTTCTTCCTTTTTTTTTTTGAGTGGACGGGCCTTTTCTTCCAGACCACTCGGGTCTAATTGCAGTTCTTCGGCCCTGTTTCGTCCATGAAAACGCAAGTTTTTGGCCCATTTGCTCAGCAGATGAACTTACCCAGTGCCAGTGGGCAGTGGCCGTCACACGCACGACGGCACGAGTGAGAGTGTGACCCAGTCGCTCCTCGTGGCTGCCACGCGCCGCCGCCTCGCCAGCCGGACCATCGCTGCCGGCTAGCTGCGCCGCCGCTGCAGCAATCAGGTGCTCGCACGCCGTCTGACCTCCGGAATACTACCAGGAAGGTCAGTGCGCCTGCAGCTCGTTTCTTTCTCACTAGCAATTGGGGGAGAGAACCCGGAGGGCGAAACCCTAATACTTTTTCAACTAAAATTAGGATTCCATTGGATTTTACTGCGGACGATTCCATCGGATTTTACCAAGAGAGGGTGCCTAATTTGGTCAAGCTCTAGACTCTTCCTGTGCATTTTGTACACAGAAAATTGCTCGATCTGTATGCTTGTGCGTTTTGCAACTCAGAAAAAAACTGTTCTTTCACATTTAAGACTCGAAATTTCCATTCAGTTGGTGAAAATTGTTCGATCTGTGCGTAATATGCTTGTGCGTGCTGCAACTCACAAAAAATATATTCGATTCGGCTAGAACTGTGCGTAATTTGGATATGCTTACTTTACCGATACCAGAGTGAGTATTTCGTTTTTTGTATCCAAATGAAGTGGCAAGTACTCTCTTTATTCATAGTACTTGTGTAATGGGCACAGGTTTTTGCAAACTGATTTCCATGATATGCATCTAGCACCATTTTTGCTGCTTCTGTTCAGCTTCTTTTAAAGTGTTGTAGACTTGTAGTTGAGACCGGAATGCTCAGAAGAATACAGAAATGCTTTTTCAAGAAGAGGAGATAATTCCTAGCAAAATATATATTAGTGTTTCCGAATCGTTGAGCAATATATGTAGACACACCTTGAGCAATATATGTAGACGCGCGTTGGATGCTGGCAGTTATAGCTTAGACTTTCCATTGCTCAAGCCTGCATATGTATTAATTTTACACAAGGTTGCATTGTATGATCCCCAACACACTTGCTTCACCATTGAAACTGTCTCTTGTGTTTCTAAGACTTCGGCAATATGTCCGTATATCTGTCATTTTAACTGCATTGCCTTCCTGGATTCATGCAGCCAGCGTATTTGATGAAATGTCGTCACCTGCGTCCATTCCCAGTGCTTCCAAGAGTGCGCGAGGAAACAGCAATGGTGTCGACAGGCTCAGCAGCCTCTGCGATGAGCTGCTACACCATGTGATGTCCTTCCTGCCGATGCCGGAGGTTGTGCGCACAAGTCTTCTGTCGCCGAGGTGGCGCAATCTCTGGGCCTCTACGCCATTCATTCATATCGACTACCAAGACTTCAAGAATAAATACACATGGCGTGTGGATGACGACAAGATGGAGAAATTCGGAAACCGCTTGCTGCTCTTGCGTGACAGGACTTTTTCCTTGGATGAAGCCCGGATCTTGGCCCACAACATTGATCGTTCCATCACGTATTCTGTGTGGATTCGTCATGCCATCAAGCACAAAGTTCGTCTCCTCCATGTTGCTGGATATCAACGTTGTCTTATTTTGGATGACAGGGCAATGTTTCACTCCCAACACCTCAAAATAATCAGGCTCCAATCTCTCATTTTGAGACCCAGTTTCTTTAGGTCGCTGAACTCTGACTGCCATGTGGTTGAACACTTAGAAATTGAGAGTTGCATTGTTGGTTCTTCAGTGGAGATCACATCAAGGTCACTCAAGTCCTGTGCATTATCGAGAAAGATATCCTGATTAATACCAGGAACCTTACTCATCTCTCTATCCTTGACCCAGAACCCTCTTCTGCTGCTATAGTAATCAGGGATCTGTCTTCTCTCGTAACAGCTTCAATTAGCGTAGACTCTTGCAATTTTCATTATGAAGGCACGATACTGGAGCATTCTATACTTGATGGCCTTTCATGTGCCACAACCTTGGAGTTGAATGCACCATTACTGGAGGTATGTATTTATGTATGCGAGTGTTACTCTATTTTCACGTCCATACAAATCTAGGTAAATAGTATATACTTGCTTGCCTATCTAGATGGCAGATAATATTACGTAATTTCTTCTCATATTTAAATTAAGACGGCCATCTGCCCACTTGTTAAACTGTTTGTTCTCCATCCTATATCTTGCTAGTCTTTGCCTCAACTAATGATTGTACTGTTGATTTGTCTGATGAACATGCACAAAGCTCGCATTCTGGAGGGGTTTGGATGTGTGCCCAGTGTTTAGCAACCTCACGAGCCTCATGCTGGGTGGTCGGTGTGTGGCCAGAGACTTTTACCCGCTGCTCCGCATTATTCAGCACGCACCTAAGCTAAAAGAGCTACTTCTGATGCTCAAAATGGTAAGCTCAATATGTATGTCTAACTGGGACTATTGATTTACTAGAACAGCAGAACCATGCATCTGACTGCTGACTCCCGCTTTGACACTCTGCTGGAGCAGACTGACTGGGAAGTATACTTTGAGACTGCTGGACCTGCTTCTTTGCCGTCAAGGCGAGCACGGTCAGGCACCTTCCCTCGTGTCGGGAGGATCAAGATCTCTTGTCGTGGAGATGATCCGAGGGTCGGCGCGTTGGTGCAGGCACTGCTACCGATCGTCACCCCACATGGGAAAATCACTGTCGAAGGTTACTAGGCCATGTTAATTAAGGTGTGTGTGATTTCGTGCTTAATCACCAGCAGACCTGGTAATTTTCTGTTTGACAAAATAGGACCGGGAGCCAACTGGGATTTGTGTTCTCGAAAAACATGAGTAATTAACTGGAACAGAAACAGAACGCCACTGTAATCCTTTTTTGTTTTGTTTTCCAAGCTTGTTGATCACTGATCAATATTTGATATCAGAACAAACGGCAAATGTTCCAGGAGCAGGTCCTGATGCTTTAACGTGCCATGTGTTACTGGTCTGTGCTCGTGAGATTCTGGTCATTTTTCTGCCCACTGAGCAAGCGCGGCCAAATGTTCATTGTTTTCTTATCCAGTGCCATCATGTACATACATCATTCTTTAAACTTCAATTCTACTAGCAGGACATGCGCGCTTCATCGTGCCAGTGCCAGTGCCAGTGGTCTTGATTCGTTGGACTTTTGAGATGTCAGTTTCCAGTATATGTACAAGAGATCAAACATAAACGGGAATGAATTAAATCCGAATTAATTCAACACGTATCTGGATGTGTCCTTCCAAAATTTCTCGAAGTCGTCTGCAATAGACTAGAGTCGTGAATAGTTGTGAAAACTGCTATATAAACTTGTCAAACATTGGTCAAAACCTCACCAATTCATCAACAAAACCTGTTACATCAGTCAGGATACATAAAGTGGAACATACTAACTCAAGTTGTTACTACAAACCAAGACACTTTGATCAATTTTCCCCAAAAACACTTCAAACAGTCGGCGGTGATAAGTATGATGGACATCCAGCATAGAAAGATGTACATATACTGAAAGAGTATTTACTGCCACAAAACCGCTCTAGCTGCAAAGTCCGGAGATCCAACGAGAAACACACTATTTCCGGCCCGGAAACCGTCCTCCCTTCCGGCGTCCCCTCGAGGAGCAGGTAACCCCCAGCCAGACCGATGGAGTAAGAGAAGCTGTATCCCAAGGGGAGGTAGATTGTAGCCCTTGGTTCCCACCGATCCCCACTATCTCCCCGGTGGACGTCATACTGGAGATGGTACACATGCTCGTCTTTGTGCTTGCAGACCTTGACTGCTGCGCAGTGGCGGCCCTAGGAATTAATTACCGGGTATTCATTTTCTCGAAATCAGTACTGTTTTTAGAAAAATCTTCACTGTTTTGCTCTAATCAACCTTGTTTTGCAAGAATCATGGGTATGCAAGTGCATACCCAGGAAGACACCCAGCGCCGCCCCTGCTGCTGCGAGCCCGTCTTTTTCGCCTGCCGCCTCCAGAAAGGCCACTGAAGACTTGCGGATGTGAGACGGGAAATCCATGGTGGAGAACACCAGCATGATCCCCCGCACGTCGAGCACGAGCAGCTTCTTCTTTCCAGGGTAGATCGGCCAATAGAAGCGCCCATGCGCATAGCTACGCTGTAGGAATGCCGGGTGTTGATGATGCTTGTCCTTGGTAAAACCGCTCCAGTTATCGAAATTGATGCACCGCCATGGCCTTCCTCCGACCCCGGAAGAGGAGAACTCGAAGAGGGACAGCTTGGTTTTGGAATGCGCCACACACATCACTCTAAAGGAAAGCGTCGTTGAGCCATCCTTCTCCTCGGCAGGGGGAGCGAGGAAGGTCGTGAATCCCTTGAGGCAATCTCCATGGTCGATTAACGTGGCAAGTTCCTCTGGGATGGCAGGCAGCAGGAAGTACCGCCGGTGCAAAGGGTCACAGACGGCAAAGGGCCTGCCCAAGTCCAAGTGGATTACACAGCAAATTTCCTGCTGTTGGGCGACACGGGAACGGCCGGAGTGGAGGACACGGCCATCGCGGGAATCACGGAGAAACCATGGGCCTGGGGATGGGAGGAAGGATTTGCATGAGAAATCGATGGCGTTGTCATTGACGAGCTTGTGGGCTGCAGAAGCGGAGCGGTGTGGTGGCTCGGCGGGAAGGAAAACACGGTTTAGGATGCCGAGGAGGGGCGGCGGGTGAAGGTCGCGGAAGCGGCGGAGGAAGTGCGGGTCGGTGATGATGCGGCGAAAGCCGGGGCTGGCCGAGCATGCGCGTGCAAGGTCGGCGTGGGAGTCGAGGCGGATGAAGATCTGCCGTAAGATGTCGTCGCAATCCGCCACTGGCGCCGGGGCTCCGGCAAGATGTTTCGTTGGGCGCGGTGGCGATGCCATGGATGGATCAATCGTCCGATGGAGCCGTGCGTAATTGATTCTTTGCGAGCTGACACATGGATCGATCGGCGAAAGGAGCGCACCTCTGTATTGCTCTGCTGTTTGTACTGAGTACGTACAGGGCAAACATCCAGGAGATATGAAATCAAATCATATTATGTACGAGCCTACGAGGGATAGATCCGGAAGACCGGAACTAATTCGAACTGAGACGTAGGCCCCTACTGAGACGTACGTGTCCGGAACTCCGGATGTGACCTTCATCCTTCCAAACAATCACGAGGAAATTTCAAAAACCCACCACAGATACACATGAATATCTCGCAAATTTACCGATATTCATTTTTTCAAATCCACCAAAATCGCACTGGTTTCATTTAAATAACAATGATGTTGGCTTTTAGCCGCGATAAGACAGTGGGACTCGCTGTTAGGGGTTACGTGGTCATCGCTCAGACGGTCAGCTCGGACGGCCGTTGGAGAAAATTTCAAAAAGCCACCACAATTGGGCATGAAGTTCACAAATCCAACTAGATTATTAGGCTGGTTTTTTGCAGATAGAACTGATCGCTATTAACACGTTAACTAGGTTTGTGAATAGCGGGGCCGTTGTTGTCAGGCCAACGTGGCAAACGAGAACACGATGGATACACAAGTTACACGAGTTATAGTTTGAGGAATTAACACATTTAGTCCCACATCTTGCACCATGTGGACGTTTTAGTCCCAGATCTTGCAAATTGAACATGTTTAGTCCCAAAACTTGATTGGGCGGACTAATTAGTCCTGGCTGCGCCTGAAGACGACACGTGGACGCCAGGGTGGCAGGACACTTTGTGGAAAACCCCTCCTGATCTGTTGGAATTACGTTTTGGTCCCCCCCCACGCAGTAGAAGTTGCTCCTCCACACGCAGCGAGTTGACCAAATCCCCCATGCTCTGCTCCTCCACGCTCTGCTCCTCCACGCGCAGCGAGTTGGCTGTCGGCGGAGCTCCCAGATGGTGTCGTACGGAGAGGTGGCGTCCTCCCGTCGGGCAGGGAAGGATGTGGTGGCTCCGGCCCCCTCCCGCGGGCAGCGGAGGGTGCGGCGTCTCCGGCGCCCTACCGTCGGGCAACGGAGGGTGCGGCGTCTCCGGCGACCTCCCGTCGGGCAGCGGAGGGTGCGGCGTATCCGGCTCCCTCCCGTGGGGCAGCGGAGGGTGCGGCGTCTCTGGCGCCCTCCCGTGCTCGCGTAGGGTCTGCTGGACGGCGGTCGGGTGCGGCCGGCTCCGTCGCGTTAGGCAGCGGAGGAGACGCCATGGGGCGCTGCGAGGCACCAGAAGCTGAGCAACAAAGTGATGCAGAGAAGAAGGTGCAGGGACGTCTCAATGCCAGGAAGTAGCAGAGAAGAAGAAGAAGAAGCAGTCACGCACAAGATGCAGAGAAGAAGACGACGCATACAACAAGAAGATGCAGTTAGTGTTTCCTTTGGTTGGCTACATCATTGTCTCAAATCTTCTGGTCTATCTCACTGAATAATGTGTTGTTGATGATGAAAAATCAGTGCACTATGTGATAATTTCAATATGAATTATGTTGTTAACTTTGCAGCATTTATGTTGGACCATTTGTATTGTTGCATTTCAAAGGAAAATGTCGACAAAAACTGAACCATTCACATTCACCCCGGGCGTTCGGTCTGTTCGGTTTGCTCGGTCCGGTCTTTTCGGTCATCCAAAATTTCGGTCATCTAGAAACGCTACCCGAATTACGGCCGGTCTTTTCGGTCTTTTTGTATTCGGTCTTCGGTCTTTTCGGTCCGGTCTTCGGTCATGACCAAATAGACCGAAAAAAGGAAATAACAGCAACACAATCTCTTGTTATATTTAGCTCATCCTCATAGTTATATTCCTTCAGCTCATCCTCATGTTCAAATGTCATCTACAAAAAAACAGCAACACAATCTCTTGTTCTAGTAGACATGGGAGGAGGCAGAGAATGGATGGAGGTCGCTGGTTCCAGGCGGCAAGATGGATGGATGCGTATGCGTACCACAAAATTCTAGGGAAACAAGCGGCGGGGATGGAGTTAGGTCATGGAAACGAGCGCTAGTGCTGAAATTGGGGAAAGAAGTAGGGAACTAGGCCTCGATGGGCTGTGCTACATGCTAGAGTACACGAGTTGGGCCTGAATGTCTAATTCGCATCGCTAGTTCGGTCCCTTCGGTCATTTCGGTCCTCAGCTCGTGATAACCGAACAGACCGATATTATTTCGGTTTCCTGATTCTCAGGGCCGATATTATTTCGGTTACCCGAAATTCTAGGTATTTCGGTTTCGGTCCCGGTCTTTTCGGGTTCGGGCTTCGGTTTCGGTTTTTTGTGCCCGGGGCTGATTCACATAGTGTTATAATAGCAGGAAATGAAAAGAACATGTCAATCAACATCATTGTCTCAAATTTTCTGGTATATCTCACAGAATCATTCACACGACCTAAATGAAGTAGTGTTTGAGTAGCAAAAAATAAAAATAACATCTGAAAAGAAATGAAAATAGCTGAAACAACATCATCCTCTCAAAGCAACTGAAATCTCATGGAATCAAAATATTACAGGGATTATTTGGTCATGAACAGAGCTACATTTCCTCAGTTGGTGCAGGTGCACTTTGACTCACAGGAAATTCATGTGCATCTTGCTGTAGAATGAATGCACCATTAAGATCTGGGATGACTATTTCAGCTTGTGTTCTCGCTGGCCTTGGTGCAGCAAATTGTGTTGTCTTGCTCGCCTTTTTTCTGCCTCTACTGCTTGTACCTTGTTCTGTTGCTTGATTAGATGTTGCTGATTCCCTAGGTGCACTGGCCCTTCCTCTACCTCTTCTAATCAAATTTCCTCTAGATGACGCAGTGGTCACTCTGACTGTAGGCGGTGGAATACTATCTCTAGCTGCGGCCACAAATGCATTTTCAGGCAAAGGGCCACTCACTCTCTCCACTGGCACATTTTCTTTTTGCTGCCAAATTAATGGGAAGTATGTGAGAATCATTAGAGTTAGAAATATTGATTTACTATCTTCCATTAGTAATAATTCTTACCTGTTGTTGCATTACATGGACCATGTTGTTGACTACAAGTGTAGGATCAAGCCTGGGGTTAGCACGATCTGGTATAACGTGCCGAACACATTTTTGATCAACAATTAGTGCAGTTGTGACAAGTACTAAAGGTAAAGAACATTGTTGAGCAAGAATTTAAATGTTGAACAATGCACAAGTTAATACTGTACCTGAACCAGCTCCGGAATATCCACTTCTTCATCCTCCCCAATAATATGACTATGTTGTTGCTGTTGCAGGCTTGCAACATATTTTTCGTGACCTTTACTGTTGTGACCAGCTATTCCACATACAGAGCAGTGAATTGACACCCCAGCCTTGGTAAGCACCTTAACTCCTTTCTTCACTTTCTCTTCAGGTGCCTTCTTCCTACTTTTTTTAGGCCTGCCCATCACCTTGGTGTAGAGAGGTGGGTGGATGGGCACAGCATTTATTTTTTCCCAGAACACTCTACCTCTTAGTGGTGCCAAATTATATGCATAAGCATTGTTGAATGTGTCGACAGTATAGGAGCTGTGCACTAGGTTTTCTGGATTGATTCTATCTAAGCTGCAACATGCTATGACATGGTGACATGGAATTCCACTAAGCTGCCACCTCTTGCAATCACAGGTTCTAGCTTTAATGTCCACTACATAATCTTGCTCCCACTCATGGCTTTTCACATGATACAAGTAGTTACCTGCAGGCGTAGCTTCACAGTTATTACTCCATTCTAGAAATTTGTCCAACTTCTTCTTGATCTTAGGGCAAATTCTTCCTGACCACTTCTCACACTCTTTCTGCTTCGATTCAATCCTTTTCATAATCTTGAAGAATATGGTTTCGAGCATAGATAATAAAGGCAACTCCCTTGCATCTAGAATATAACTGTTTTCAAATGGGAAAAATTATATCAGAATAGGAATGCATATAGAACACAACAGTACATAAAATTACTTATTTAAATGATGGCAAATGTACCTATTAAACACCTCTGAATGATTGTTCAACAACACATCACATTTCGGAAATTCACTGAAAAAATTCTTTATCCAAGTGGAAGGTACTAGCTTCGATATCCATTCATAAGCAGCCTGACTGTCAGACTGCAGCTTGTCCACACATTTTTGTCACTTAGGGCCATGGGTCGACCTCGCAATGGCCCAAAGGTCATTTTTGAGTGTTTCTCCTCTAAGTCCCGCCCTCTGAAAATTCTGAAGCAAATGCCTAACACAAAATCGACGCTCTGCATCTGGAAAAACTTTCTGAAAAACATTGATGAGCCCCTGTAAAAAATGTGAGCATAACATAAATATAACAAAATAATGACACTAAATGATTAACCGAAAACCTAAAATACCATACCTTCTGTTTGTCACTAACAATTGTCCATGGGGATGTGTTGGTGATGTTCAAATCATGTTTCAATTTGGTGAGAAACCACTCCCAGGCACTTGTGCATTCAACTTCAACCAACTCGAAGGCAACAGGGTAAATACAATCATTTGGATCAATTCCTACTGCTGTCAACAACTGGCCTTTGTACCTTGTTTTTATGTGGCAACCATCTATGAAAATCAAAGGCCTACATCCAGCGAGAAAACCCCTTTTGCAAGCATCGTAACTCCAGTACAGAGTGGCCAAGTGCTGCTTATGTGCAGTGCTTTCAGGATCATTTACTGAATTTGTAGTCAGGAAGAACTTAGAACCGGGATTGCTCTTCCTAAGCTCCTGTCCATAATCCATAAGTAGTTGGAACTGTGCTTCCTCATCACCATGTATACGTAGCAACGCAGCTTTTCTTGCTCTACGCAGCTTCCACCTAGGAGGGCACATTTTGAATTCCCTTCTCACTTTTGCAGCAAAGCTTTGAATATCCAGCTTCTGGTTATCAATGAATTCATGCATGAACGTATCTGCCAAAATCTTTGTTGTTAGTGCTTTGAGTGGAAAGCCTGCTTCACAAGTGTGGGTGCCTTCATACTGCGTGACTACAAACCCACCTGTCCTGCTCTTATCGTTGGCTGTTTTCAACATCCAAGTACAGCCAGGAGCACACACAGCTTCTACCCTTCTCAGGTCATTCTTCGTCTTCGTTATTGGTAATCTATTCCTCACTATGTATGTTCCCAAAGCTTTCCTCACCTCTTGAACTCCACTAAACACCATCCCTAATCTGAATGAAGGGTTTTCCATGTCTACCTCTGGATTAAATACTTTAAACTTCTCCAACAGTCTCTGTCTATCACCTTCACCAATGTTTAGATCAGCATCCTCAAGACCTTCCTCATCTTCATGATCCACAAAAATCTCCTTCTCATTGTGGTCATTCACATCTTTATCAATATTTTCTGCAAACAGATCATCATCACCCTCTTCAACCATGTAATCACTGTCGTATAGCTCAAAATCACTGTCATCTTCACTTCCATCAGAATTTGCAATTTCCTTGAGCTTCCTCCTGTCTGATCTCACTCTACTAGATGAAGGTGATGCCTCAGTTTGCGCATACTCATCTAGATTTGAACATTTTCTCTTCTCTGATAGCACTACACATGATGAACTTGATGCTGCAGGTTGAGCACTTGCTTCAGGTCTTAGCTTCTCCTTATCCCCTATTGCAGCTTTCCTGTTCTTCACCACAGAAGTTATGCTGATTGGAACTTCAGGTCTAATTCGTCTGAGATAGTCACTGTGATCCACAAATAGGACAAGTATTTTATTTTTCTTGCTGGATTTAATCATTTGATAAATTATCGATTGGTTTTCCACCCGGACTAAGCCATCCGAAATGTCCTTGTCAGGCAAACACCAATACACCTGAAGTGTTCCATCTCTCTTCTCTCCCAGATTTCTCAATATTTCATCAATCCAGAAAAGGGACCAAGTATCAGCAGTAAGATTATCAAAATGTGCAGTTGTACGGCTGACATACTCAAAACTATCACCCGAACCGCAAAACAATCCATTGTATGCAACTTCCACTGTGAACATGCATGTTTCTCCTCCTGCATTACCTAAAACTGTAGCAAATATTATGAATTTGTCAAAAATGAGAAGAAGCAACTGAATTGGTGTTTGTAGAATGAAAACATGTATCTAGTAAAGACTAAAATAGGTTCAGTTAACATAATACACTGCAGTTCATATCCATTATTTGCTGACACTAGGTTCAGTTAACATAATACACTGCAGTTCATCAAAACTACAGCATTTCGGCCTACCAACAGATGCAATACAATTACTTCCAACTGAAGTTCATGCAAAAATTCAGACTTCACAAGAACAATTCACGGCTGACATTAAAACAGTTCAGAAATGCACTAGCAATTGCAAAATTGAGTTACTGTACCAAGCCATGAAATTCAGTTACTGTAGCAATTCGAGTTAAACTGCAGTTCATCTAATCTGGGGAAACATTAAGTGACAACTTTATGAATTGACGCTTCTATAACATAAATCCTGTACTAGTAACTTCATTCCCACCGATTTTTACAGCTAACAATCCCTAATTCGACCCCAATTGATGATCTTGTACTATCCGCTAAACACGTAGTCTGAACCACAGCGAGAAAACTCGCGAGCGGATCACACAGGCTGGGCTGGGTTCTGGCTTTCTAGTCCATAGTTTATCGACCCCCTCCTTTGACCAGCGCGCACGCCGACCGACCGCCATTGACGAACCTCGAGCGGAGCGTCGCCGCGAGCCGACGGCCTACCAAATAAATCGCGAGAAAAAGAGAAACGGAAGCCTAATTCCATTTACTGTAGGCCGGAGGATCCCCGTTGAACTCGCGGTATCTCATCTCCGGCGTATTCTCGGCCGCCGGCTGCCTTCGCCGTTATCGCCGTCGCGGCGGCGTCGCTCCAGGTTGTTGCTTCGACCGAAAGGAAATAAGGAAGGGAATCGCTGAAACTGCGGTGATCTTAACTGCCATGCCGTGGGACGACTTACAAATATTTTCTGCATATGTTGAGGGTTTTTCTGAATAATTACCTGCCACCGTGGCGTCCACGTGTCGTGATCAGAGGCAACCAGGACTAATTTGTCTGCGAAATCAAGTTTTGGGACTAAAAACGTTCACTTTGCAAGTTCTGGGACGAAATCGTCCAAGCTGTGCAAGATGTGGGATGAAATGTGTTAATTCCTCTTATAGTTTCTTTTTTTTTTCCTCCTGCTCGTGCCCTGTTAGCGGGAGCATGATTGGCATTCGGTTCACGCCGTCGATGGCGTGCTCCGCGTTGCCGTTATTTCCATCATCGTCCGGCTATGAGAGTATTTTCATCGTGCTCGCCATTGTCCACTGGCTCTCTTAGCTGAAAGAATTGACCTTAACCACAACGTTAACATCGTCGTCGCAACCAGCATCTTTTAGATGTCTTGTGCTTTGCAGTCGCTTCGTCGATCTCTCTCACTGCTCTGTCCTCGACACCGTGTCCATTTCCATCGTCTTTCCCACATGCGATTAAAGCCTCTAGCGCCGTCCCTGAGCAGCCGGCCGTCGTGCTTCGCTCTGGCAACCGTTGTCGTCTGTGGTAACGTCCCCGCATGCGACTAGGAGTGGCACGGTGGTGGTTCTTGGAGGCGGTTGGGAGGCGTGAGCTGCATGGCCGGCAGCAGGGAGCGCACACAGCAGCCGGCGGGGGTGAATGGAGATATGGGTGATTTTCCTTTTCTTAGAGACAGGGGAGCAGACATATCATGGAAATTTATGGAAAAAAATCCACAATCTAAAACTTGCGAACATATGTCTCATTCCACCATTTCATCGTTGCCACGTTAACCTAAGAGTGGGCCCCGGTCATTGAAAACCTCATTAGTGGACTTTTGAAATACAGACGATCAGTGCTATCTGTAAAGAACCAGCGCAATACTGGCGGAGTTTTGAAATAATTATACTATCCATATGGATTTGCGAATTTCACGCTCAAATTGTGCTTGTTTTTTGCAATTTCTGACATGCCGTTAATGGACTTTAATGGTTGTCGAACCGGTCGCTTCCGCGTTGGCCACGTCACCCTGACAGTTGGTTCCTGGTTCCTCTCTCAGAAAACTCGATAGCGTGGCTCAGCGCTATTTAATATAGCCAGGGCAATCCCACTGAATTTTCAAATATATGAATCTCAGTGGAATTACGAACTTCATGTGTAATTGTGATGGCCTTTTGAAAAAAAAAATCTACGTACGCACTACAGGCAAATCGAGATTGAAGAGCTAAACGACTCCCTTTGGTACCTGCCAAACCCTCGATTATTACACGTGTACATGTATCACCGTATTAAATTCAGTGCTTATTCTCGTTGAAGTGTTGCATTCATCGCAATTTTTTAAATTAACAATATGCCTCGCGAGAACCCGGCATAGGGGTGTCCAGTGGACTGAGATCCCATGCCTCGCTTAAGGCAAGTCACGACTGTGCCTCGAGGCCCAGCATCCATCGTCCATCCCATCCAACGGCCACAACCAATCAACCCGAAAATTTACACGGGCCTTCTCGGTCGGTGCTCTGCCGTCGTGAGAAACGGAGGGGGAGCAAGCCCCAGCGCCGGCCACCGGAGAAAACTGCGCCGGCAAGCCCTCCGCCGCCACTGCGTCGGGCTGCTTCTCCCGCCCCACTCCAACGGCTCCAACTCCGAAAATTTACAGTGGCAAGCATCACACACGCCATTATTTTCAAGGTACAATTGAATAACTACTAGTCGACAATAATTTTCAGTATATGTTTAGTGATTAAAATAAAACGGGAAAAGACCTTCAAGCTCAAGCTGCTCACACGGCATTATTAAGCAGATACAAAAATATAAATACCTCGGATTGGCCTCCTAGCTTTTCTTTCTCGCCCTAAAGAGAAAGAAGAAGGGCTTAAATTGTCTATTAAGCTCAGTTTTTGTCTACTACTCACTCCATTCCATATTGGTTGTCGCTTATTTAGTACGACAACTAATATGGAACGGAGTGATTAAGTGGCAAGCATATAAAGTTTGAACATAATAAGGGAGCCATCAATTTTACCTAAAAACACTTCAAACAGTTGGCGGTGACAAGTAGGATGGACAGCCAGCATACAATGATATACCTATATCGAAAGAGTATTTACTGCCACAAAACCGCTCAAGCTGCAGGGTCCGAAGATCCAGCGAGAAACACACTATGTCCAGCCCATAATTCGTCGTCCCTTCCGGCGTCCCCTCGAGCAGCAGGTACCCCCCAGCCACACCGATGTAATGAAAGAAGGAGAAGACTACGCGGCGGCGCCGCTCCGTTGTCGTTGCGTGCGGCGGCCCTAGTCAGCCCACTACGCGCTCCTAATCACCCCACTATAGGCCTGATAAACACGTTCCCAGGCCGTAAGCGCGTACGGTACGAGACGGCAAATCACGCGACTCGTGACATGCAGTGGCAGCAGTGTCACCAGTTTCTTAAAAAATTGCGAACTGCTACAAGTACTAGCTACCAACTACCGTACTGCTAGCTACAGTAGTAAACTAGCTCTAGCTGAACTGGACATGCGCCCGAGCCTGCCCGAGTAGGAAAACTGGCCACATCGAGTAGGAAAACTAAAACAAGGAGCCGATTGCCACCACATGCAAAGTCCCATCGGGCTGGTGGTGTGGGCAGAACTATGAACAGTGCATGCATATAGCATTAGCTACCGGAAATTTGTTTTTTCACCCGAGCACCAGTGCTCCTCCTAGTTTAAAAAATTCGAAAAGTATATTTAAAATTTTCCAAAAATCCGAAAAGAAAACATGCATGTTCTAAATGATGTATATGACAAGCGTGCAAAATATTAATGCAAAATTTCTTATATTGTAGTCTACACAAAAATGACAAAATGGGGAGATTTAAAACTATATGCATTGTTAACTATAATAAGATCTATACATTTTCATTTTTTTGTAGGTCGAAATATAAGGTATTTCGCATTATTATTTTTCACGTCTATATGATACGTGATCTAGAGCATGCATGATTTTTTTCAGATTTTTTTGAAACTTTTAAATGGGTTTTTATATTTTTCTAAGTTGGCAGGAGCACTGGAACTCGGGTTTACCAAATCTTTACCCGCATTAGCTACACCTTAGTGTCTACGATGTTTTCTTGTCAATACTTATATTTCCCCACACCATAATTTAAAACTGGATTTTTTATTGAAATACCTACCGGGTTATCTTAGTTGAAGTTATCAGATTAATTAGTCGTAGTCACCAGATTAATTAGTCCTGATCACCATATTAATTGTTTGACATAATTTTTTACACGGGTACAAAAGGAGCACTTCACCGGTTATCTTCGTCACAGTTATCAGATTAATTAGTCGCGTCCACCTAAATAATTAGTCCCGGTCACCAGATTAATTACTCGACATCGTTTTCTACACAGATACATAAGGAACACTCCACCTGTTATCTTAGTCGCAGCTATCATATTAACTAGTCATAGTCATCAGATTAAATAGTCTTGGTCACCAGATTAATTACTCGACATGATTTTCAACACAGATACATAAGGAGCACTCCACCTGCTATTTTAGTCGCAACTATCGGATTAATTAGTCATAGTCACCAGATTAATTACTCGACTTCGTTTTCTACAAAAATACATAAGGAGCACTCCACCTGTTATTTCAGTCGCAGCTATCAGATTAATTAGTCATAGTCACCAGATTAAATAGTCCTGGTCACCAGACTAATTACTCGACAAAATTTTCTACAGAGCTACAAAAGGAGCAGTCAACCGGTTATCTTAGTTGCAGTTATCATATTAATTAGTCATGGTCACCTGAATAATTAGTCTAGGTCATCATATTAATTACCCTAGGTTGTTTTCTACACATATAGAAAATGAGCACTCGGCCAGTTATTTTAGTTGTAGTTATCAGATTAATTAGTTGTGCTCACTCGATTAATTAGTTTTGGTCACCAGATTAATTACTTGACTTCATCTTCTACACATATACATAAGGAGCACTCCACTAGTTGTCTTAGTTATTGTTATCACATAATTACTCCCGGTCACCGGATTAATCACTAGTTTAATAGTTACAACTGTTAACACACTTTTGAATTATTAGGTTACTCGCTTAACATCCTACGGTTAACAACTACTGTACCAGATTATTCGGTCAACACTATCAGGCTGGTCATCGACCTATGACATGTTTTCTATAAATCAATTTGCGTGTTTTCTTTTCTTACACTCGTGGATCAAAGTGTCATGCACAAAGTATGAGTTTTTTTTTGCGGTGCACAAAGTATGAGTTGTAATCATTACCTAATACAGTAGTACTCTGTGTAGCGATAAATATTTTGAGTAGTAGTCAGCTTTGGTGCACAAACCACGCCAAATATTTGTCCGTGTAGCGAGTTGTACCATAGGTGGGTAACTACCATGCAATTGATGTATAGCATGACGGGTATTGTAATGGAGTAGCATATATAAATCCGGCAGTCAAAAAGCAACAAGACGCATCACGATGCAGGTGACTGCAACACTCTGCGTGACACTGTACGTCTGTACCTCTCGTCGTGCCACGCTTCACCAGGCAAGTGTGGTAGGGTCGTGTCGGCCCGCTGCAAGAGATCTGACACGTACGTCTAGAAAAAATCATACGCACGGTGCTGCCGCCGCACGGGACGAGGCAACATGCGGCGCCTTATAGTAGATTTTCCCATGAAAGAAACTGTATCCCAAGGGGAGGTACTTCCTCCGTTCCAAATTAGATGACTTCCATTTGTCCACATGCGGATGTATTTAGACATGTTACAAGTATAGATGCATCCGCATGTGGACAAATGAAAGTCATCTAATTTGGAACGGAGTGATAGATTGTAGCCTTTGGCTCCCAACGATCCCCACTATTGCCCCTTAGGACATCATACTCGAGATGATACACATGCTCGCCTTTGTGCTTGCAGACCGTGATTGCTGCGATCCTCTCTTGTTCGCCTACCGCCTCCACAAAGGCCATTGGAGACTTGCGGGTGGTGTGAGACGGGAATTTCACGGTGGAGAACTCCGGTGTGATCCCCCGCACGTCGAGCACTAGCAACTTCATCTTCGCATAGTAGATCTGCCAATAGAAGCGCCCGTGCACATAGTTGCGCTCCCAGAATGCCGAGGGTCGATAATACTTGTCCTCCCTAAAACACCCCCAGTTATCGAAATTGATGCCCCACCATTGTCCTCCTCCGACCCCGGAAGAGGAGAACACGAAGAGGACCAGCTTGGTTTTGAAATGTGCCACGCACATCACTCTGAACGAAGGCATTGTTGAGCCATCCTCCTCCTCGGAAGGCTGTGAAACCCTTTAGCCAATCTCCATGGTCGACTAACGCGGCTAATTCGTCTGGGATGGCAGGTAGCACCAAGTACCGTCGGTGCAACGGGTCAGAGACGGCGATGCGCATGCGCAAGTGACGGTGAATTCTGCAGCAACTCTCCTGCTGTTGGGCGACATCGTGCAGGCCCAAGTGGAGGACGCGGCCATCACGGCAGTCTCGGAGAAACCATGGGCCGGGTGATGGGAGGAAGGATTTGCCCGAGAAGTTGATGTTGCTGTCATTAACTAGCTTGCGGACCGTGGCAGCGGAGCAGTGTGGTGGCTCGGCGGGGAGAAACGGGCTGCTTAGGATGCCGAGGAGGGGCGGCGGGTGAAGGTCGCGAAAGCGGCACAGGAAGTGCGGGTCGGTGATGACGCGGCGAAAGGCGGGGCTGGCCGCACATGCGCGTGCAAGGTCGGCGTGGGAGTCGAGGCGGATGAAGATCTGCCGCAAGATGTCGTCGCACTCCGCCGCTGGCGCCGGGGCTCCGGCAAGACTTTTCGTTGGGCACGGCGGCGAAGCCATGGATGGATTGATAGTCCGATGGATCAACTTAGGCGAAAGGAGCGCACCTCCGTATTGCTCTGCTGTTTGTACCGGGTACGTTACGTACAAGGCGAACATCCAGGATATATGGAATCAAATCAGGTTTACGTACGAGGGATCAACTTAGATGATCCGGAACTAATTCGAACCGAGACGTACCGTGTCCGGAACTCCGGATGTGATCTTCTACAATCGCGAAAATTCTAAAAAAATCACAACAATTGCACGAGCTCCGATTCGGTCCTTCTCCCTAAACACCTTACACGTATAATACGTTTCGGCTCGAGCCGAAACTAGGAGCTGAGCGGAGTCTGGTAGCTGAGCAGGATCGCGGGAGAGCCGAGCCTGGGAGCTGAGCCGTGGAGCCGGATCGCGGGAAAAAAGAAAAAAATATGTTGCCGGCAGGGTTCGAACCTGAGTTTCCCTGGGCACACAGAGAAAGCATGCAACTGGACTACACCTCCGCTTGTGAGATGTAGTAGAGACCCAGCTTATATAACAGGTGACGTTAATGAATTTAAAACGGAAAAGCTTCAAACTTCAGATGGCACGCAACCATGGAAAACGGAGATATCTAACTCTTTGATGACGCACGCCTAGATATATCATCAAGGTTCATCAATAATTTGTGATAATATGCATCGGACTAAACGAAAAAAGTGGACCTAAATGCAACACTCATAATTATCTAGTTGTCTATCTATCACCTTTGGAACATGTGGATCCACATGCAACAATCATAACTATGTTGCATATTGTGGGACCCATATGATAGTTTTACGTGAAATTGTATAGTGGTGATGCATGTGCGTCTAAATGTATATCTGCCACCTTTGTGACATGTGGACTAAATGCATACAACACCCCTAGCCATTTTGACCTGCCACACCTGGGACATGTGGACGCACATGCAACACTCATAGCCATGTAGTTGTATATTTACCGTCTTTAAGACATGTGGACCCACATGTGTTGCACGTTGTGGAACCACATGATAGTTGTAAGTCAAACTGTCTAGTAGGTTATATAGGTATATATCTATCACCTTTCGGACAAGTAGACCCACATGCAATACCCTAATCATTTTAATCTTACACATGTGGGACATTTGGACCCACATGTAACACTCATAGTCATTTAGTTGGATAGTGTCTCCCCAACTTCCATTGGCGTTCATGTTTCTCGTCGGCGACGATTATAGGGTACCCTAAGCGGTGGAGGCGGGCACGTTTCATTGGCGTTCTTTGCCGACAGCAAAGTTTGTAGGGATCTGTGAGCGAGAATGACTGCCAGCAGTGATGTTTGATAGGAGATGGAATAGGGACCCATCGGGATGGGGCGAGGCGGGCCTACGGCTAGACAACTTGAACTAGAACTATCATGTAGGTTCTAAAACATAAATCATAACTAGGAGTGTTGCATGTGGGTTCACATGTCCCAAACGTGGTAAGATATGGGTATAAGTGTTGCATATGGCTCAAAATATCCTACATGTGTTGGTTTCAAGATTGTAAGGTGTGTCGCATGTGGGTCCACATGTCCAAAGGAGGTAGATAGAGATACCTCTCACCACGACCGCCACACGCTCCTCATTTCGCCTCCACCTGTGAATCTTCAACGTCGGCGACGCTCGCGGTGGTGAGGCATGTCGTGGGCAACGTCGTCGCGACCTCTCGATCTCCGGATCATCGGCGACCTCCTGATCCCCCGCCGCCCCATCGACGCGCCCTGCATCCTGATCCCGCCGGCCGATTGACGAGCCAGTGGGGGTCGCCGCACGATCGGCGGCTGCATCCCGCTCCCGCTCGCCCGAACGCCGCTACGTCGACTTTCTCTCACCGCGACCGCCACACGCTCCTCATCTCGCCTCCACCTGTGAATCTTCAAAGTCGGCGGCGCTCGCGGTGATGAGTCGTGCCATGGGCAACGTCGACGCGACCTCTCGATCTCTGGGTCATCGGCAACCTCTTCGCCATCAAACCCCTTCATCTATACGTGTACACGAGGAGACGCCACACGCTCCTCATTTCGCCTCCACCTGTGAATCTTCAACGTCGGCGGCGCTCGCGGTGGTGAGGCGTGCCGTGGGCAACGTCGTCGTGACCTCTCGATCTCCGGGTCATCGGTGACCTCCTGATCCCCCGCCGCCCCATCGACGCGCCCTGCATCCTGATCCCGCCGGCCGATCGACGAGCCAGTGGGGGTCGCCGCACCATCGGCGGCTGCATCCCGCTCCCGCTCGCCCGAATGCCGCTACGTCGACTTCCTCTCACCACGACCGCCACATGCTCCTCATCTCGCCTCCACCTGTGAATCTTCAAAGTTGGCGGCGCTCGCAGTGGTGAGTCGTGCCATGGGCAACGTCGACGCGACCTCTCGATCTCCGGGTCATCGGCAACCTCTTCCCCATCAAACCCCTTCATCTATACGTGTACACGAGGAGAAAGACCACATCTATATCGAAGTTCTTTTGCCGAGACTAGAATTTAATTTTATATATTCAATTTAATAAAACTAACTGAAAACCAAAAAGTAACTTTGGTTTGAAAGATTATAATTTTTATAAGTTTTCTAATTTTTTTCTGAAAAGAGTTGACGCATTTCTATAATGTTCGCTGGTGCTAGGATGCACTAACGGGCGTGATACTTCTGGTCATACCAACTTTGGGACATGTGGACCCACATGCAACAGTGCTTATGGCTATCTAACTATACAGTATCACCTTTCGGGCATGTGGACCCACATACACCATTCTAAGCCATCTAGGTTTACCCCTATCACCTTGAGCCATGTGACGCACATGCAACACTCTCAGCCAGCTGGGTGAACAGACTGTCTAGCTAGGAGTGGTGCATGTGGGTATATATGTCACAAATGGTGATATATGTGTACGTAGATGGTTAGGACTGTTGCATTTGGGTCCACATACCCAAAGGTCTAGGGACAGTCCTAGTTGTGTAGGGGTGTTGCATGTGGACCCACATATACCACTCTAAGACATCTAGGTCTATCCCTACCATCTTGGGTCATGTGGAGCCACATGCAACACTCTTAGCCAGCTGAGCGAGTACACAGATGGACTAGTTGTCTATGCGTGTTGCATGTGGATAGATGTGTACATAGATGGTCACGAGTGTTGCATTTGGGTCCACGTGCCCAAAGGGTATAGGGCTAGACCTAGTTGTCTAGGCGTGTTGCATGTGGACCCACATGTACCTCTCTAAGCTATCTAGGTCTATCCCTACCACCTTGGGGCATGTGGACCCACATGTAACACTCTTAGCCAGCTGGATGAGTATACCTAGATGGCTAGGGGTGAACAGACCTGGCTAGTGGTGCATGCATGTCTGTCCATATGTCACAATGGTGGTTGATGTGTACCTACATGGTCAGGGACTCTTGCATTCGGGTCCACGTGCCCAAAGTGTCTAGGTACATACCTAGTTGTGTAGGGGCATTGCATGTGTGGGTACACATGTACCACTCTAAATCATCTAGGTCTATCCCTACTACCTTGGGGCATGTGGCGCAAATGCAACACTCTTAGCCTGCTGGTTTACCCCTCCCTGCCTTGGTTAAAACAACAGGGCAGTCAAGCCTAAATAGGTCTATATGCCCAAAGGGTCTAGGGGAAGACCTAGTTGACTAGGGGGTGTTGCATGTGAGTCCACATGTATGGAAGGTCGTAGTTCTACCCTATACCACCGTTGGTATATGTGGACCCATATACAACACTCCTAACCATAGAGTTGTACATCTAACACCTATGGGTATGTGGATCCATATGCGACACTCTAGCCATCTAGTTGTACATCTCCTGTGATGGGGGCACGTGGACCCACATGCAACTATCCTAGCCAGCTAGGTTTGCCCCTGCCTACCTTGGTTGCATGTGGACCCTTGCCAGCTATGTCTTCCCCTAGCACCTTTAGGCACGTGAACCCAAATGCAGCAATACTTATGGCCATCTATCCATCATGCAGCATTACTTCTGGACACACATACGACATTTCTAGCCATCTAGTTGTGCCCCTACAACCTCTGGGACATGTGGACCCACATGCAGCAGTTGTTCGGCCATCTAGCTTTACATCTATAACCTTCGGGGCATGTGGACCCACATATATATACCATTCTAAGCCATCTAGGTCTCCCCCGACCACCTTGGGGCATGCGGACCAACATGCAACACTCCTAACCAGCTAGCTAGGGGTGAATAGACATGGCTAGCTAGGAGTGGTGCATGTGGTTCCATATGTCACAAATGGGGGTAGATGTGTACCTTATATGGTTAGGAGTGTTGCATTTCGATCCACATGCCCCAAATGGTCTAGGTGTAGACCTAGTTGTCTAGTGGTGTTGCATGTGGGTCCAAATGTATGGAAGGTTGTAGGTCTACCATGTACAACCTTTGGTATATGCAGAACAATGTACAACACTCCTAACCATACAGTTGTGCATCTATCACCTTGGGTCATGTGGACCCTTGCCAGCTATGTCTTAGATGTGTATCTAGATGGTTAGGAGTATTGCATTTGGGTCCACGTGCCAAAGGCTCTAGGGCAGACCTAGTTGTGTATGGGTGTTGCATGTGGACCCACATGTACCACTCTAAGCCATCTAGGTCTATCCCTACAACCTTCGGGCATGTGCATCCACATGCAACACTCTTACCCAGCTGGGTCAATACACCAGGATGGCTAGGGGTGAACAGACCTGACTAGTTAGGAGTGGTGCATGTGGGTCCACATGTCACAAATGGTATTAGATGTGTACCTAGATGGTTAGGACTGTGCATTTGGGTCCACATGCCCAAAGGATCTAGGGGCAGACCTAGTGTGTATGGGTGTTGCATGTGGACCCACATGTACCACTCTAAGCCATCTAGGTCTATCCCTACCACCTTGGGGCATGTGGACCCACATGAACACTCTTACCCAGCTGGGTCAATACACATGGATGGCTAGGGGTGAACAGACCTGACTAGCTAGGAGTGGTATGGATAAGGTGGTAGGTCTACCCCTACCACAGTTTGCACGTGAGAACCAAAAATATAGAGCCTCACTTATCGCAAGATTTGATATACGTGACTGAATACCACTTTTTCTAAACATTTGTTCAACAAAAACAAATGCTTTGTAACTGTAAAAGTCCAAACTACTTGCCATGGATACCTATGGTCATATTAGACTAAGGAAAAAATTATGGGTCATTTCATGCATGTCGAAAAAATCACTTTCTTACAAATGGACCCGTTTTGGCTATGTTTGCACCCATCCCTAAGCTAGTGTTTTTTTTTGACCTGCTCGAAATGACCTCATTTTTTTATCTTACAAATGCACGGTTGCTTTGCATTTTGGCATTATTTTAATATTTTCTAATTTTGGTATAGGTGGTTACTTCTGCATTGTACTTTCATTTAATTTAGTGGTTCTACATTATCCTTTGCTATGTGTCTAACATTTGTAGGGTTGTATATTTAAAGTCTAGATGTCTATTTAGACATATATGTCGTGTTTCTCAATTTTTAGGTTTGCCCCTAAAATTATTTGGCGCGGGCCCCTCTCTTTTGTTTTATTCTGATTTGACTCGTTGACGGTGGCGAAGGATAAAAAAAAGTTAACTGGACCGGCCCAGGAGGCGCGCACAGCTTCCAGCCGCACAACACGCGTCGGCCAATAAATGGTCGGCCCAGCTAAATGCTCGCGCGGCAGCCATTCCGAGCCCAGTGCCGCTTGCGGGCGAGGCGCGCAGCGGAGGCGTGCCTCGGAATAGTCCCACCTGGCCAAGTGAAGGGCGCCGGCACCAGCTTAAATAGCTAGCTGTGAGAGCTGTGTCGAGCTCCTCTCAAAGTCACTTGAACTCCTATCTCTGCCTGCCTGTGGGCCAGGTCTCCTGGGCTGGGCAGTACCGGTTCGACCTGATTGCCCGCCCGTGTGGGTGTTCGGTTCGCTTGAGCCGGGTTTGATCGGTCGAACCGTGGACCCCCTAGCCCTTGTAGATCTGGGTGGCATTTTTTAATCTTTCTACTTTTCTTTTAGTTTTAGGACACCCTTGGTGATCCAGGTGGCATGTTTTTATCTTTCTACCTTTCTTTTAGTTTTAGGACGCTATTTATTTTCCAGAAACTAGAGTAGTGCGCCTTATCTGGTAAAAGAAAGAATTTATGTGATCCAATTATGCATCAAATATTTGATAGGTTCTTTCAGAAAATAACATTTTTTGTACTTATTAATATCATATTATATTGACACTAATATAACACTAACCATATTTTGAATTGTCAACATGGCTAGAGCTTGTATATTAGGTGGGCAATCTTTGTCTTATATTTCGACAAAGCGTGTGCGTGTATGGCGCCGATACGGGAAAAAACGGCGGCGTACCTATACGGGTCCAATTTATTAATATAAGTTCGATCCGATGCATATTACATCACCTAGGCAAAGCAGCCCAGTGGCTTTGCATGTGTGCGAGCACCCAGGAGACCCAGGTTCGATTGCTGCGTCGTCCTTATTTTCTTTGAATTTTTCCCCTGCTCGGTCTCGCGTTGCATAGTCTAGGCTCGTGGCTGCTCAGCCGATCTGATTCGGCTCCCCTACTGCTAATACGGCTCGCACTAAATGTATAATACGTTTAGGCGAAGGGGTATCGGCCAATCAGAGCCGTCCTTGTGTCTGGGGGCGAAGGACCGAAGCAGAAGTGCAATGCACAAGAATCCCGTAAATCCACCGAGATTCATATTTTGGTTTTGAAAACTTCACTGGGTTGAGCTGCTTGCATTCAAATGGCACTGATACTCGCTTTTAGCCATTGTAAAGAGTTTTTTGACAGAGGGAGTCGGGTGACATGGGCAACGCGGAGACGGCCGTCTGCGGCGGTGAATGGAGATGTGGGTGATTTTTCTTTTTTAGAGACATTGGAGCGGACATGTCCTGGAAATTTATGAAAAAAATCCACAATCTAAAACTTGTCAACATATGTCTTCTTTGACCATTTCGTCGTCGCCACGTTAACCTGAGAGGGGTCCCGATCTACTACTGTACACTAGACAACCGTCAAACAAATACTAAGTTATCTTACAGCAAGTGTGGGCATAGGGTTGATAATTTGCAACTTATCTTCATGTGTTGTTAGTGCTTTTTCTGATGTCTATTGCGCAGGATGTCCACATGATAGGAAATCAACTAGAGACTTTTCTATTCTTTAGATCTAACATTGTATTATGGTGTGCAAGGAAGTAAACCCACGGTGTCGTGTTCCAGCACAAAACAAGAATATAAGTCGTTGGCAAATGCCACAATAGAGAAAATGTGGATTGAAACATTGCTCGATGAACTTGGTATTGATCACCCCCAGGAAACTTGATTGTGATGTGACAATCTTAGTACAGGTCCCTGCTAGTACCTCTACGAGATTTCACAATGTACATGGATGTAGTAAGTTTGACCTTCTAAACAATCTCACAATTGTACGCATGCGCAATTTGTTGCATGATCCTCCTCTCTCATATGAAATTTTGCCGAGATTAATTCAAATGATCAAAATAAATTAGTTATGTGTGCACTAACAACCAGGACGCAGTTTTGCCCATTCTAAAAAGGTAACAGAAGTTCCGCTCCAAACGGGAGTCGAAGCTTGGACATAAGGATCCGCCATTGCGACCGTTACCACTACGCTACTGTATAGTTCTTTATTCGAATGGTCACCACTAATAGAGTTTTTTTCACGAATTATTGTTCAATGGCATCTGTTTTTTGATATTCACAACACAAGTTTTCGTGTAGATTTTCGCCACTCGTGTTCTGAACATCACAGTCACAGAGATCAGTGGCGGCGCCAGGAATGAAAGGTTGGGTATTCATCCCAATTTTTTTTCCCCTCTAAACGCACTATATAAACCAAACAAGTACTAGGTCCAGCAGCTGTTTGATTCGGTGTGGATATTTCATCAATTTTCCTTGCCTTTGAACAGATCAACGAATCCATGAATTTGGGAGCGAGCCGGCGAGGCAGTACGAACAGGAGGGGGAGGCGCGGGGCGGGGCGCCGCCGCCGCCACGGGGAAAAGGGGGTGGGGTGGGGGGGGGGGGGACCGGCGAGGCCGTCGCCTGCTCCGTGCTCGCCAGCGCCAGGGTCGGCCGTCCCTGCTCGGTCTAGGGTTGACTCCATGGCGGCAGCAGCTCCAGGAAAGAACGGGTGCGAGACTGCAAGCTAGGTGAAGGGCTTCTGTTCGATGCTTCGAGCGAAGGAAGTGAGCCTGGAGCGAGCTACGTTTGTGGGCTTTGACCTTTGGACTGCGTTTGTGGGCTTCCAGCTGGGCTGATACATATATATAAACAAAAATCTGTTCAAATCTTGGGTATTCACACGAAGACAGGGGAATACCCCTGTGCCGCTCAGAGATGGTCGAAATGTAGCTCGCAGACAAACATCTGGTAGCTGCCGAGCTACTCCAGAGCATCGGATCCGAAACCGACGGCCCAGATGCGCGTCAGCTTGAAAATCACACACCGCAGTTCAGAAACAAGTACAGTACGTAACCACTTCTTATCCATTACTGACGCGGCGCGCTCTGCTTCAAGCGAGCCGAGAGCCCGAGACCGAGAGGAAGGAGCCAGCAGCCATGGCTCCCTCCACCTCCACCGCGTCGCCGCTCTCCCGCCTCCTGCTCAGCCTCCCGAAGCCCAACAAGGCCCAGCCACCCCGTTGTACTCAATCGCCTAGCACGGACTCCGGCGCGGTCACCGGCTACAAGAAGAACCTCGTGCTCCGTCGGCGAGAGGCCGCGGCCGCCGTGCTCTCCACCGCCCTCACCCGCGTCCTCCCCGCCGTGGCCGCCGAGACTGAAATCGCCTCAGCTGCAGCAGGCGAGTGCGCGCTCGAGACTACCCCCTCCGGCCTCGCCTTCTGCGACCGCGTCGTCGGCACCGGCGCCGAGGCCGTCAAAGGCCAGCTCATCAAGGTCAGTGAAATCCTCCTCCTCCATCAGACCGTAATCAAGTTCTTGAGGCGTGCGTAGCGTAGTTCTTCCAGGAGTAGTTGGGCTGCTGACAGCTCTTGTATGGGTTTTGGCACTTGGGTACGGCAGGCGCACTACCGGGGGATGCTGGAGGACGGCACGGTGTTCGACAGCAGCTACGGCCGAGGGAGGCCGCTGACGATCATGGTGGGCGTGGGGGAGGTGATCAAGGGGTGGGACATGTGCATCGCCGGCGGCGAAGGGATCCCGCCGATGAGAATCGGTACGCGACTCCTCAACCATACGCACGTTCTGCTCTGAAGTCTTGAGTTCCTCGAGCTACGTTACGTACGGGGATACACATGGTTCGGTTTCAGGTGGGAAGCGGAGCCTGAGGCTGCCGCCGGAGCTGGCGTACGGGGAGAAGGGGGCCGGCTGCAGGGGCTGGGAGCCCACCTCCTGCGTCATCCCGCCCAACTCCACCCTCCTCTTCGACGTCGAGTACGTCGGCAGGGCGTCCTCCTGATACATCGATCGAGATTCGAGATGCCGCTGCCGTATACAGAGCGCCTTCAATCTATCTCCGGATCAGTACACACAAGTTGATAATTTTTTGTGATGCACACAATATCGGGGTATAGTTTGTACTGCTACGATTTGAAAGGTCACATGTTCACGACCGAGATTCTCATGTTTGGTATGGTAGCTTGTAGGCATATACGTACTCGGTATAGATAACAAACAATATGTAAATGTGCTAGTCTGGTCCTGAGGTATTGACTATCGATCGGCATGGATCTACAATGACGTGGCTGGTGACCCGCATACACCAAACTACTACCTCTAATTCATAATGAGTGTCGTAGTTATGAACGAGCCCAATTTAAAACTGCGACACTTATTTTGCATGGTGGGAGTAGTTTTGTGGGATGCAGAAAGCCGTTTTTGGAGGGCCATACATGGCTGGGCTTTGCTCACATGGGCCTTTGCACCTAAATTCACTTGATCGCTATTTAAGGTCCACACAGATTCTTGTTTGGTGAAGGAACACAAATTGTCTTGTGAATGGATGAAGTTCAACATAGTTTCTTATATGTTCTGCACATGTTCTCAGAAGGAACACAAAACACATGTGTGGTTTCGATTATGATTCACTAAGTGTGGAACATTTGTGATTTTTTAAAATGTGTATGAAACTTCAATGCTTTATAGATGCATGATGATTCGATATAATTTCATATACGTTTTATACATGTTTTGATGAAGGAAACTAGATGCTTGCGTATATTCGTATATGTATCGGTGAAGTGTGAATCTTTGTAAATTGTCTGTGAAAATTTAATTGCAATATGTGTGAACCCTCAATGAAATATTTACGAAACCACCCACAGGGCAAGTGCGGTTTGGTTTCCATAAAATAGAATGCTTTATATGTAGTATATATGTTAGGTAAATACTATATCTGGGAGTCCGATGGGAAGCGAGTTATCAGACCCATCCGGCGTCATCCATCGGCTCTTCATTGAACGACCTCTTCGTATCTCTTTTTTTATTTCGTTAACCATGCCATTTTTTTCGAAAAGGGAAAAGTCCCGGCCTCTGCATCGAGTGATACACACAACCGTTTATTAGGACATTTCAGAGTATTATTCGAGTTTACATCTCAAAACCACAAAAGATTGAGACATGCCTCAACCGACATTTGCTGACCTGTAATCCCGATATTTTGTCTTGCCTTTGAAAAAGCCTCCCCAAGATTGATCCTCACCCCCCGTAAGTCCACGCCCCTCCGCTCCTCGTCGCCCCTGCGATCCTGCTCGACGCTCGCTCGCCTCAGCTTCCGATTCCTAGTGGTGCCCTTAAGGTATTTTGCAGGGAGTAAAAATCCTCTTAAGTTCTATCCACAAAAATTTCACCCATGCAAGGGGAACCATATTGTGGAATGGCTCCACACAATGTATCTTAGCCTAGGTGTGCACACCATAAACAAATGAATCGAAGGAGTAAGAGAGGAACTCAACTATTATGAGCCGACAGCAAATGTAATTCGGTAGTAGGCAACACAAGTTACATGGACGTATAGCATTAGATCATTATTGCATGTATGAACATAGAAAACCAGAGTAGTCCATGGTTGGATACTTCCTTGTTGTTGCTCCACTGTATTAGATTGATGAATACAGAAAACCAGAGCAGTGGATGGGACTACATAGATAGATGAATAGCCTTCCACTGGTTGTGCGGTAAAGAGTATTCCATGGTCGATGCGATTGCTTGGAACATAGCCTTCCATTGTTCCCTGTAATATTGGTCAAATGTCCAATTTTAGTCCCTAGGAGAAGCAGCTGAAAATCGCAATAACGAAGTGTACAATACATCTTCAATTCGGTTCAACGTTCAAGTCTTATAATGATCCTGAAGTGCATATGGAAATGCATGATGTGCTAACCTTATGAGAGATTTTTCTTTTTTTGCTGAAACGACTTACAAGAGATATTCCTTTCTAGTGTTTGATTTCTTATCTGTATAAATAAGGCAAAACGGAGAAGAATATGGTAGAAGGTGATTCGATCCGCTTATCGCGGCACTGATCGAAACAAAAGGGTGTAGGTTGTATGATCTGGCCGCGCGTACGAACAGAAAACAAGAGCAGAAGAAGAGACAGATTGGCCGAGAGCGAACTTACTCTGTCGATCAGGCTGCGCGGGATCGCAAACGCACAAAGGCGAGACGGCTGGAGCCTGGAGGTGCCGGCGGAGAAACCATCCGCCGTCCAAGTCTCCAAGACCAGTTGACCTGGCCCTGGCCGGATGCGCATGTCATGGCTCTCATGGTGGAACCCTCTGGAATCCACAGCAGCATCACGGTGATAGAACGCGATGAGGAAGTCTTCGGGGTGATGCTTGGCAATGGTGACATCCGCATCCAGCCTTAGTTAATTAATGTTGCTTATTTGAGCCGGTTAATTAATGTTGCTTGTGTGAGAGTTCAATGCGTCACCTCTTGAATATATCTAGCTTAAATGTTATTTCGAATGAAATATACATATTTCGTTTCTCAACAACATGGAGAAAAGCATATCATATATTAAAGAAGATGAGGTTATAGATTAGTAGTCTCGGATTTGGCTTATACATTTGGGCCCGTGGAAATGTTACTACCTACAACAGTCTACCATAACACCACAGCGAGCTGCTTTGCCCCTGCCACCTTCCATAGCTCGCTTCTTCCAGAATTTAAACATGTAGATGCATATACATGTTGCATTTTATTGGTCGTGTGTGACATGCACACGCATATAATTACTAGTGTCAATAGAGAATAGAACATGTAGGTATCGATGGATTTAATTTTTCATAAAGTTCCATTTTGCAATTAAAAATAAAATCATAGTACACTCATAATAGTAACTTTTACGTTTCAGTAAGTTGAATCGCAACAGATAATTGTAGGTCTAAAAAACAGACAGTTGTTCCAGACGTGTCTATTCCATTCTACTATTGTAGATGGACTTTCAGAACTTATTACATGTTTGAACACAGTAGTTCTTAGTGCTGATGAAAGATATACATGCATAGGATGGCCTTGCCTGCTAAGGCTAGACAATGGCATGGCTGCTCACGCACGGACGATTGGCATGAAAGGGCCTAGAAAATACATTAGAAGGAGAACATGCGTGATGAACTCCCCACCGGTGCTTAGATGCTCATAGTGGAAATCACCCCCACAACGAGGCGCAGTGTAGTAAAGCATCTCCGACCACACCGCGGCGATGAGTTCCCAACGCTCGGTTTCATCGTTGATGCTAATGAGCCCATGGGCCACCTTACATGCACGGGGCAGCACTGGAGAATCAAGAGCTTGAACGCTCTGCAGGAGTTTCTGCACATGACTGTCAGCAGCATTATCTTTATCGGCGGGTTCTTCATGCTTCTGGATTTCAATCACCGCCGAGTCTTGTTGTTCGTTGGCCAGTTCTTCAATCACCAGAGAGTCTTGTTGTTCATTGGCCAGATCTTCAACCTTGGTGGCTTCGAAAATCTTCATGACAGCATCCTTCTCACCTAAAGTAACATGTTGATGCTTTTGATCTGACACTAATACATCTCTAATTTCATCAAGAGTTTTGCCATGTACAAACTGGGAGTTGTTAGTAAGCATCACACCGCACCGGAAGACAAGGTACATGATATAATTTGATAGTTCTCTGCTCATCTTATGCTTACTCATTTGATCAGAATTAGTGTTGGCCTTGTCTCCGTGGTAGTAACATATGTCTGTCGCAATGTGCCAGATGAGCACGCTTGTCGGGAAATCAACACCGCTGCTGATGCTCTCTTCCAGTGCATTTCTTGGCCTTCTGGCAGAATCTGTGCCTTCTTGATGCCTGTGCATCCACTTTCGAAACGCAAGCTGGCCACGGGTGCTGCCAATGTTCCATTCTTTCCTTGTTCCGGCGGATAACAAACTGTCGAGGATGAACTCCTTGATGGGTGTGCGATCTTTTGTGATGGGTATAGCTGGTATAGCCGTAGGGATGTTATGGATAAATACCGGAAGGATGTTATCGATAAGTAGTGGTATGGCTGGTGGCAGGATGCGCCGTATGGGTGCTGGCAGGATGTATGGGTGCCGTACGGCGTGCCTCCTGACCATACTGTACTGTGCTAGCTCTTCGGACCACTGCTTTCTGCAGCATGCATGCTGAATGCAGGGGAAAAATAACATTATGGCAGAAAACACATCTAGGACTGTTGCTCCTATAAGCAATATGTAGGACACGGTGATATCAGCTCCGCTAGTAGTACGGAGCTGGCCGCCCTTTTCGGCGACCGTGAAGAGCACCAGGGCTATCAGGGCTGAAGTACACTGGGGGAGCATGTATAGCAGCATTGGGAGTTGTCTGGGGAAATAAGCAAGCAGTGTACCAGGGCTATCAGGGCTGAAGTACACTGATCGAAGTAGGAATTTGGTGTAGAGGCGTCGGTAGCAGTGTGCCAGCCATGCTTCCACGTACTCATAGGCTCTGCAGTGGTTTGCACTAGTCTCAAACTTGGCGAGCATTACTGGTAGATCCTGCGCATCTAAAATGGTATGCACCCCGTTGAGGGGAGCATCCACTGTCACGATGTCAATAATGGCAAGCTGAATAAGGTCGATGTGCCGTCCAATATTTGGACTACCTTTCGACATCATATCAAGTGTTTCCGGCATGAACTTCCTGGCCGACTCAGATTTTTGCTTCATCGCTCGCGTGAATGATGACAATCTATCCACGGCGAAAAACCTGCGGTTCTCTGGGCTCGCCATGAAAAGGCAATAGGTACGTTCGGCGTACTTCCAGCACCCAGAGAGGAACATGATCACCATGGCGGCCCGGAGCCGGCGGTCGGGCCAAGACGCCTTGACCACCACGTACAAGGCGGCGGCCACCTGGGAGACCAGGCTCAGCAGGTGGCGCCTCCACAGCTCGTTGTCCTGCTTCGACAAGGCGGTGATGGTGTCCTGCCCACCCAGGTGGACGAGCACGAACGGCGCCCAGAAGGACATGAGCTGGTGGCGCGGCTCGCTGGCGTGGATCGCGAGGTGGCCAAGCACGAAGATGGCCACGGTGTCAGCCGACAGGTAGGCCAGCCACAGGACACGCGACATCCACGACGAGCTGCGCCTCCGCATCCGCATGTCCGCCGTGAGGAAGAGGAAGACTTGCAGGAAAAGGCTTACGAGAATCAGGGAGTGGATCTCCAGCGCATTCCAGAACTCTTGGACAGCAGGCACCAACCTGAGGAGTTCACCAAGTAATTAAGTTCGTAAGCGCTCCAAGCATGCGATCCAAAGGCCAAAGCATACGAAGTTGTGATTAATTAGTTCAGGGATCGTGATCTATAGCTGACTCGAGCATTCCAGGTGAAATTTGGGAATGATGGAAAGTTGGATTTTCTGATGCGGGAGTTCAGAAAGGAGAAATTGGGGCAATGCACCTGTCACGAAGTGTGGCAGTTCGTGTTGGTTTTGTTAGCTCGTTAATTGAAGGTCTCTACATCTTTTCCATCAAAATTTTCTTCTATGGATATACTCTATAATTTTTTTCTGTAGCTGTTCGAAAGCTAGAAGATAATGGTTCTTATAAAAAAAGGTGGGGTGTGAATTTTCAAACTCATGAAATGTGTTCTTTTATAATTATGTGGTCTTAGATAGACTAATGCCACACATTAAAACTGAGATTTAAGCGGTTTTCAACTTAGAATTTGAAATTTATTGTATTTTATTTTTGTATTTTAATCAATTTGAATGTTTGATTTCATATTTTGTTCATTACAATTAATAAATATATATAATAATAAAATAAAATAAAATATCAAGATAATTTTTGAAAATAGATATGCTAAAATGAGCTTCTATATAATATTTCATTTTGTCCAGTAAGATTTTTTTGGACATAGTACAATGTTGTATTTATGTGAAGTTCAATACTACTCCCATCATTATGCAATACTATAAGCTTATTGTCACAGGATGCGTAGTCTTACAATATAAACCATTTAGGGAATCAAGAATGTAATCATTGTAATATTCCACTAATATCTCACTTCGATAATTCTACCTTAACTAGATATGCACTAATTGATTGCATTGGTTTCAATTCAATGCCAACTAATTCTTATATATTCTTATTATTTCTGCTTGTTTTATAATCACAGAAATCTATAATAATTCTACATGCATACAGGATCCCATGGTATACGATATAAACATATAAATGCTATTTATCCAAAGGCTAATGACCGTTGAAAGTAGAATACCAAAACCAAATTATATTCTTAGCTCCATATGTACATACTCTCTGGGAATACTAAGTACTATTTCTCCCGTGTTGAACCTGGGCAAACAATGCTTTCTATTATTATGTTTTCAAATATTCTATCAGTGTGGTCTACAAATGTAAATTAATTAAAGTATCCTAATTTTGAAGAGTAGAGGACATACAGAAGTAGTTTTCTTTCCGTTGGGGCCATCATTGTCTTTCTTACCCATGTAACAAAATTTAGCTGCTAACTTATGTCCAGATGGCTAAGCGAGCAGGTGTGTGTGCCTAGAACACCATTGTTCGAGTACTGGACTTAGTCTTGGTTCAATTTTAGGAGTACACACATGGTGCGGCGTTAAGTGAGTACATATTCAGTGCAAACCCGCTCTTCAGTGGAACGTGAAAACCCTCTAAGAACATGCTCAGATGCACCAAACAATTTTTCCCAAAAAAAAAAAAAAATGCGCCAAACAATTTGGGAAGAATATCATACATGTAGATGACGTGGTGATGCATATGCACAAAAAAACTTCGAGGCTAAACTCTTTTAGTTCATGCATCACCAGCTCATGTACATGTGTGATATTTTTTCCGTAATTTTCGTTGCATCTAAACATGTTTTTTGGGGGTGTTTCACGTTTCCGCGAAGAGGGGATTTGCACTGAATATTTTTCCACGTTAAGTGGAAAAGCTTGTGCGGCATTGTGTGAGCATGATGTGATGAGTAAGTGCATCTATCCCTTTGGGAGCTCTAAAAAGATAGTGTAAGCTTCAGTGGAAGCATTTCTACTTGTGCATATTTCTAATTGTATATTCACAACAAAGTGCTTTCCATACTCAATAATATACAAAAGAAGGATTGGTCTCATGTCCATTTTAAATTGTAACTAAGTAAACAGACAATAAAAATTAGTAGGGTACTCAACAGTATGCTATATGGTATTTACATAAACAAACTGAAAGCAAGAAGTTGCATCTTGTTACCTTTGTTTTTCCATTAGAGTGCCCGAACCAACTTCCTCTCCATATATCGTTGGCCTCATTTTAGTCAAGGGGATATGCAAGCACAACACATGGAGTTGCCTTGCTGCGCTCGTGTTTAAATAATAAACTTGTGATGATAGAGTCAATGTAAAGCTTTTCACTTTTGGTGTCAGTGCGTGGATGCTTGCTTCAATACAGAGAAAGTGTTCGTATATGTAAGCATGCAATATGCTTGCTTCAGTAGAGAGCAAGTGCTCGTACATGTAAAGCAGTACTAAGCTGCATGTAAACGATATAAATGACAAATCAAATTGCCAAGTAAACTAGGATATCGTTTTTACGATAATAAATCATCGCCTATCGAAACAATACTAACTTTTATCTATCCAAACACATCTTCATTTTTTTTTTGAGAAATACCCTAAGTCAATTAAATGTCAAAGAAAATGTATATTGCGAACAAATACACAAACTCAATCTCGTGCATCAAATCTAACCTGAATATGGCCCAAGGAGAGGATGGGCGTTCCCTCATCTCTCAAGAAATAGGCTTGCGCCCCGTTATATTAATATAGCAACCACCCGATACAACTTTGAGACCACAGCTGGGGCAAAACAGCACAAACCAGCCCAAAAGAAAAGAAAGAGAAAAAGGAAGAGAAAACAACGCCAACATCGGCGGATCAACGAAAATGAAAGTGACTCAACCGCTACGTCCTCTCCGGCAAATTCCCACCACAATCCTAGCGCTCTGAATCACCGCGTACCAAGCAACACCTCCAAGAAGGAAAGCGACGACGCCGACGCTGGCCTTCAGAGCATGGCATCGATCTCTGTACTGTTGTCCTAGCTTTGATGTAGCTAGCACTTTATATTTTTTGCCTTTGCTGTCACCGCTCACCTAGGAACCAGTTCCTTCTCTGTACTGTTGTCACAGGCATGTTTCCGATTGCGTGCAACACTAAAAACGGCGTTCCCTCATCTCTCGTAGGCCGACTTAGGGCCGAATTGAATTTAGTCAAGTGTGCCACACGATTGACTTTTTAGTTTTTACATATGGTCACCAATATACTCTGGTACACCTGATACTCCCTCTTAAATGTCTCATCATCATATCCACAAAACATATAATTTGTGATATCACATTAGTTTCGTGTACGTTCTGTATCCAACGTTCATCCAAGGCCGTTCTCACTTAGAAGATATCTAGGTCCATTCCGTATCCCAATCCTCTTTATGCCCATGTGCAGGGTAGACATAAAATTATTATTTGCTGGTCTTTTTATAATATCCAATCCTCCTTTCGCCCATGTGCAGGGTAGACATAAAATTCTTTGCTGGCCTTCAGAGCATGGCATCGATCTCTGTACTGTTGTCCTAGCTTTGATGTAGCTAGCACTTTATATTTTTTTGCCTTTGCTGTCACCGCTCACCTAGGAACCAGTTCCTTCTCTGTACTGTTGTCACAGGCATGTTTCCGATTGCGTGCAACACTAAAAACTGCCAAGGAGTTTTAGTCTACATCCATATTCATGTATGCCCGACAGACATACATTGATGAGCTTAATTAGCCCATCAAATAAAAAGACAAGATATCCTCTTCCGTAATTCTTGATTTCATCAGCTCAAAACTTAATTCTTGATTTTTTTAATGTTCTCATTCTGATCAGTCGTTGAATCGCTGATTTTTTTAAGCGAGGTTTTGCCCAGGGTCAATTTACCAGAAGTCACTACTATAAAACCCCCAAACCCATAACCCACTATCGTTGTCGGTTTAACCAACACCGATAAGATAATAGATAGTATCATTGTCGGTTGACAACCTCCAACAATAATTGAGGTGAGGAACCGACATCGATATGAACTTATCACTATCGGTTCGCCTGAAAAACTGATAGTGAAAGTATCACTGCCGGTTTGTAACCCAAACCGAAAGTGATACTTTGCCGGCATATAGAAAAAAAAGCATATGTACCAGGAGAATTTGTCGGCTTAGCCATTGGGGTGGCATTGGGACTTCTTCTTGATCTTAGAAGTGTTCTGAACCATCAACACTTGATTGGTGTAGCATCTCTTGATGTTAGCTTTTGCCGTCTTAAACATCCCAGGTAACTTAGTGACTTTCTTGTCAATATCATGCATGTGGTATAGTTCGAGATGAATGGGACATATCCACTAGGAAGAGAGTTTATAATTATGTCAGTCGCGAACTATCTTCGCCGATTGGGAAGCCAAGCCTTTCCAGAGAGACTGTATGTAATCAACCATCCTGATTACAGGTGGACTCAGTGGATCGCCTTCCTTCACCTTGCATTCGAGTAAGGCTTGGGAGACAATGTACCTCTTCGTCCTAGCCTAAGTCTCAAACATGCTCATGAGGGAACCGATCATATCGCACGGTATTATTATTATAGATTTGAAAAGCGATGTAATTCTACTTTCACTACTGACATACTCATATAGATATATATTTTTCCATGTGGAAGGAAAAAGAAAAGACAGGAGTCTACGAGATCGACTGTCCCTCCGGCCCGGCACGGCCCAAACTCTCCAAAACTATAGTCAGTCCAGTTTCCCCCATCCCTCCGGCCAGCGCCGTCACCCCCTTGTCAGCGGCCATGGCGCTCGCCGCCCTCCAGAGTAGCTTCTGCGTTGTCCCTCCCGTCGCCGTTGCCGGCGACTGCATCCTCGCCTCCTTGTCCACCACCTCGCCCTCTATTCATAAGTTAAGTTGTCCTTGTATGAATATTAATTGCATCCTCTCTGTTATTGATTTGTGGTCTAAGTGTGGAAATATATCATACATGATTGCGTCTAGGGCATATTCCTACCAAGCCAAGAATGGGGAAGATATCATGAAGGATGGCAGACCAATTGTGAAGCATCCGGTGAAGCAACCTAGAGTCAAAGCCCATGAGCCACCCAAAGGTGTGGAAGGTACATCAAGTGAGGCTGCAGCTGCACAGGCAAGTGGAGTGCTCCGCCTCTTGAGGAACCCTCATGGTTCATGAAGCTTCAAATCAAGGCCAAAAGAGCCTTTTGCCTCAAGCTGGACATTGAAGAGCGCATGTATGAGGCTCATGTGTATCACAAGAAGGCAGCGTTTCATCAAAAGGAGATGATGAAGCAGATGAAGATGCCCGTTTCACCGGCTGGATCCGAAGGAAACATCACTACCAAGCATGAATGGCTCTCCAAGCACGGATATTGGAGTGATGAAGACGCTTGTCCGGATGGCTTTCGTTTCATGGCTCCTTCCTCCTCTACCCACCATGGCTCGGGTAGAGTTTGATCTCCATGGGGACGCATTAGCATCGCTCTTCTCCCTTTTTGGCACTTCAATGACAAAGGGGGAGAATGTGTTCTATTTAGGGCTATGACGCATGGGATTTGCTATGGGAGGATCACAAGCTTGCTCGTTTATTGGACTTTTTATGCTTGTGATTCATCTTCAGGATATTTGCTTTGAACTCCCTTTATGCATGGTGTAAGACAGGCAAAGACTTTGTGATGATTGTAATAAGACCTATCTAGTACTTACCTGTGCTTAGTTTTCTTATTTACTGCAGGTTATTATTATTTGTGATCTTTTGAACTTGCTTGGTTTGTAAGTTATAGGAGAGCTCCGTCCATTTGAATGTTGTGTGCTTTGCATTCAAAAGCAAATATCATTTAATGCACACATTCAGGGGAAGCCTGCCTATCCTTTGCAAATCTTTGTCGCTCTAAATTGTGTTGTCATCAAACACCAAAAAGGGGGAGATTGGAAGAGCATTTCCATCCCTAAATTGTTTTGATGTTTGGTAACAACACAATGAGCGGACTAAGTTGTGTGCTAAAGGTTGTGCAGGCATGTGTTCTGATTTCACAGGTTCTGGAACTTCCATTGTTAAAAAGGATAAGCGCGAAATTTTAGGTTCTGCAGTTGTTCTGCTGGCCGGTACTACCGGAGGTGGCTCGGTACTACCGGGCTGCCCCCGCTCGGTACTACTGCACCCAGTACCGGAGCCAGTACCGAACGAGCCAAGAGCTCTCTGACCTCGGCGCGTTCTAATGCGGAAGTTAGCCCGGTACTACCGGACCGTCCTGCCCGGTACTACCGGGCGCTCGGTACTACCGCACCTAGTACCGGGGCCAGTACCGCACAACGACATGGCTCTCTGATGTGGGTGTTTTTTTGCCCGGTAGTTGATCCGGTAGTAGCCCGGTACTACCGGGTGATCGGTACTACCGGGCCCTACCTGCCGGTAGTGCCGGCGTGGGCTGGAGCTGGAGGCTTCGAAGACCCTGCGAGTCCACGCGGCTCGGTACTACCGGGGCAGGCCCGGTACTACCGAGGTGTACGGATTTCTGCCTCGGCCATTTTCGAGGAGGACTATTTAAAGGGGTCTTCTTCCTCAATGAAGACTAAGCTTTGAAATACTCTCTCTCCTCCATTGGCAAAAGCTTCAAGCTCCTAGATCTCCCTACTCCACCACTCAATCGAGCTCATACTTGGAGAATCGAAGGACAAGACCAAGATCTACAAGTCTACCCAAGCGATTTACATTTCCCCCTCATTCACTTGAGGGATCCATGCCTAGGGTTTCAATTGGTAAAACCTAGGCTCCTTGTGTTCTCACTTGTTGTTATTGTTACAGATTTGTTGATTGGGGAACCCCCAATTAAGTTGTGGATGTGTGGCCCAAGATTGTTGTAAAGGCTCCGGATTCCGCCTCGAAGGATTCCGATAGTTGAAGGTGAACCAATCTTTTGTGGTCCGGTTCATCGGAGAATAGGGTGAGGCCTTTGTGGCGTTGAGTAAGCCTGTTGTGGTGAAGCTCACACCCCTCCAACAAGACGTACTCCCCTAAAAAAGAGGAATTCGGGAATACATCCTTGTCTCCGTGTGCTTCACTTCGGTTACTTCTATCCTTGTTTACCTTTATTTGTATCTTATTTAGTATCTAGTGTTTGCTTGTCATATAGGTAAATTCACCATAGTTGCATATCTAGAGAATTTACCTTTGTGTCAGGGCTTAATCAAAAAAAAAAACTAAAAATTGGAGCAGCACCTATTCGACCCCACCCCTAGGTGCCAATATGATCCTTTCACGGAGGTAGTGGCACGACCATTTTTATAGTGCTCCGGTCCTCTTTCCCCAAATTCTAGGCGGGAAGGGTTGCCACATAGCACCAAGGGAGAATATCGGCGCGCTGCCCTAGCACAAGTAAAGCCACCATCCATGGCGCATACGTGGGGGCCTGCCGGTGACGCCGTTGGTAACGTCTATGATGGCGCGTAGCGCCATCCCAGCTGTCTTGCACCAAAGAGGAAGGTCTTGGGCTTCGGTTTGCTTGCCGCAGTTGGTCGGCAACCTTTATCACGAAAGAGGTAATCTTTGGCTGGCGCGCTCTGCTGGAGTGTGCACGTCGCTCTGCGGTAGCGCAGAGTCACGTGGCCCCTGGCGCGGGGTCACGGGTGTGACAGTGTACTGTCCTTCCACTTGGGAGGTGTAACACCCCGAAAATTCAAACCTAATTTTAGCAGTGTTTTCTGACACCTGAAAAACTTTTTTTATCTTTTACTAAATATTTCTTCAAATCTTTTGAGGATGATTTGACTTGGGAATTGCTCTCTCAAAATTTCCCGGTGATCCACGAACCACTCCAATACCCGTGATAATTTTGATGCTTAGGTTTTCTCTCGAAAACCCTAGCCCTAATTATTAAACCTTTTAAACCCTTTCTCCACCTATCAAAGGGAAGCCTGTTTTCATCGCTGGATAAATTCCACTAAAAATAGCAGAGGACTCCCATATCCATATAAAGACATTCCATGCAAAAATATTGCATACTTCAATGCAATATTTCCAAGTTGGGCGTTATTTTTCCGAAATGCCATTTTGATCCAGAAATCATCTAGACACCTTCCACTCATCCAGAAATTATGCAATTTTGGGAAGGTGCATGATTCCACCTCCTGAACATTTCACTCCATTGTCCCAACCTCATTTGAGCAATATTTGAGGTACTTCCTTTGTAATGCTCTTTTCATGCTTATTTGCAATCTCCAAAGGAACCCCTATTTTTATGTCTCCAAAAATTCTACAAAAATTAGGGAATGATCCCTAGGCAGTATGTAACCCATTTGTGTAAAAGTATTGGATACCTTGTTAAGAAAATGCTGGACTTTTTCTCTATGCAAGTTTCTGCCCTAAATCTCAATTGTTCTCAAAATCAAGTCAAACGATTTTTGTAGTGGGAGGAGAGTGCTTAGATGCAAGCACAGGTAGTGCCTGCACCTTGGGGCAAAGTCTTGCTCAAACCAAAAATCGTTTGCCTCTCCAAACAACCAATTTCAAATTGGTCCAGTACTGTTTATCAAAACTTTTAGTCGCACCAACTTGAGAATTTGCAAAAACTTTCTTCTGCAAAGTTGTTGGAAATTCAATTTGGCACGAGGTGACATGATTAGTTTTTCCTCTAGGGCCCTGGGACGAGAGATTTATCTCGATGCCGATATCGGCATGCCCTCTGGCGTGGTCACCACCGGGCGCGACCAAGCCCAACAGCGTCGCCGCACTGCTCCTCTGGCTCCCTCGCTGTTCCTTGGTTCCGCCACACCCGAGCCATGGCCGCACCTCTCCTGCTCCCCTGGCTCGCACCCGAGACGCCCCTATCCTCTCCCATAAATGCTTGGCCGGAGTTGGGCGCCGCCCAGCCGCTTCCTCCTTCCCGCAGCTCTAGGGCTCGAGCTAAACGTGTGAATACCGAGCTCGTCCTGCTCCACTGGCTAAGATCGCTCGCTCTTATCCTCCCCCATCAATTCCTGTCCGCAGCTAGGTGCACCGGCGCACATTCAAGCGCCGCGCGGTCGGTCGTCCGGCGAGCTCGCCTCGGGCTATAAAAGGAGGCCTCCCGAGCCCCTCTCTCGCCGCACCACACCCTCCTCTCCCCCTCCTGGACCTCCCTGTCCATTTAAACGAACAACGGCGGAGCCCCGCTCCAATTCCGGCCGAAACCGCCGCCGTCGAATCCCGACCGTGGCAAGCCCGAGCCGTTGCCGTTCTTCGATTAAACGTGCATAGGGACTCCTATCCTCCCCCTCTACCTCCCCAGCGACCCAGAAGATAGAAATCGGCTCGGCATCGACGTATCCATCCGCGACCACCATTGCCGAGCCGCCGAGCTTCTGGAGCTCGCGGACGGCGCGCCCCCAGCCCTCCCCCGTACCCTGGACCCCTTCCCTGGGTGCGGTGCGGTTCGCCAGGCCCGACCCCGCCGTCTCCCGGCGTTGCGGTGGGCACTGCACCCCACGCCGGCGACCACCGTGCTCCTCCCGCGCATCCTCGACCGGAGGAAGAAGGAGCAGTGGAGGGAAAAAGAAAAGGAGGAGATAATGTTTAAATTCCTGACGCGTAGGCCCCACCTGTCAGCCTAAGTGGAAGATGCATCCCCAGCTTTCTGCTTTCCAGAGCTGAAGACGTCTTTTCATGAAAGGCGCGTTCAGCCCAGCCAGCGCAGTAGCAGGCCGTTCTCGGCCCAGCACGGCCCAACCGCGCGACAGAAGCGGCCCGTCCTGTTTTTTTCCGCTCGCGCAGGTTTTTCTTTTCTTCTGGTGAGCAACTTCGAACGCCCGTAGTTTTTAAACCGTAGCTCCGATTTAGGTGATTCAAATTCCTAAATTCATATTTTGGAGAGGTCTACCCAGTGGTACTGATTCCATCTTATTACAAAATAGTCTATGGGGTGCCCTTTTGTACGCACACTCCGGAGTCCGTGGAACGGGCTATCGCTGCCCTACTCCGCGGGATCACCCCGACCCTTCCGAGCCCAGTGGATCCCCGTCTTCGCAGGCAAGCTAACCCCTTGCTATAAGTCGTTCAGAAGTGTTTGTTCGCTGATTTATTGCCATGCTGTGTGTTAATATTTTGTCTGTACCGTTATATTTATGCATGTCTGAGTGTTGTTCATGTTTAACATGAAACTTGTAATTTTGCTCCTGCCATGTTGCATATCATGTTGCATTTTAAATATTACCGCTCTTATATATATCTGTGGATTATCGCAACACCCATTTCTTTTGTCAAACGAGAAGGCGCTTGCCAGCGGAATCGCTGCCACAGTCTTCCGGTTGACGTTTCTTTTCTTTGTCGAACGAGAAGGCGCTTGCCAGCGGAATCGCTGCCACAGTCTTCCGGTTGACGTTTCTTTTCTTTGTCGAACGAGAAGGCGCTTGCCAGCGGAATCGCTGCCACAGTCTTCCGGTTGACGTTTTTATTTTGCTAAGTTTGGACACTGCTATTCTTGAAATATTGTGTTGCTAACGTTTTGTTGTTGATGTTATATTGTTCTGTTGTTGTGGTTGTTGTGTTGGACTAATCCTCTTTGTTTGGGCTTGTGAATGATGGAACTTGATTAAAGGAAACATCCCTCCAAACAACGATAAGGTCTATTCATAGTGCCACTAATCTGAACCCTTGCATGCGATACCACCGTTGTCCCATGGAAACCGTGACCTAGTAGGTTGTTGAGCCTCTTTTGCACTATCCATTGGGCGCAGTCGAGTGACTCGCGATAAGGAGTCCGGAGTTAGGCATACTCGGTCGCGCCGAGGGATATGTGCCGGACTTACTTGCCCGTTGTACCACGTGTATAGGGTGGGGCCGGAGAGTGTCCCAGCAGGTGGACCATCACGAGAGTGTATTTTGCTTAGTACGACTTTGGGCGTGATAAACCTGAGGTGCCGGCTGAGTGGGGTGCATTCTGATAGGTGGTAAAGCAAACTCTCGAGAGCATCAACCTAGCAAGCTAGCCCCGTTCCTGGGATATGGAACAACAGTTCAGTGTCGGTCACACTGTGTGTCTTTGTCATGCCCGGAGGTTAAACGTAAGATTTGTTTGAAATAATTAAAGAACGACCTGACTTCACTTAATGAACAATAAGATGATGCAGGAAATGTTACTTGAGATAACCAATGAGATAAGGCCGTGGGCCTAGCAGTGTTGACAGATGTAATGAGCCTTGTGAGGCTAGAGGCCAGTGGGCCTAGCTGTGTTGTTATGAGTGGTTGTGTTACTTGGTACCAACTGGTATACTCGATTATACTCGTCACAGGTAAATTCTTTGTATGATTGCTAGTATACGATCCAACCCCACCTGGCTTGGACTCTGTACTAGTGATACCCCCGTTGGTTGCTTATGCCATGTTTTGCTTACAATGCCATGTTACCTTTAAGTTATATATTGGTTTACCTAGAGTAGACACTTGCCATTTGTAGATTTTATTTCCAATGTATATCTTGTTGCATGATTGTTGGATTATTTGTAATGAGTGGTGATTCTTGCTGAGTGCATACAAATGTACTCACGGGCCTTGTGATTTGGCCAGATTTTGGCGAGGATTCATCTTCTACCTTAGCGAGGATTTGGAGCAAGAGCGTGCTAGGATCAGTAGCCCAGCCAGATGCCTGTGGAGTGGAGCCGCTCCAAGCCGTTGCCTTAAGCCGTCTTCCGCTGCCAGTTAAACTCTGTCCTGAGCCATGCTTGGCTTGATATTTATGTCATGCCTTGAGGGCATTGTAAACCATTTGTAGCACTTCTTGTGCCTGATTGTGTAATGATTTCCACTATGTTGCACTGTCGCGACGTGCGGCCAGATATCTTGGGATGGCGCACGGGACGACCGCCTCTCTGGTGGTATGTGGCAGGGAGGGGTGTCACAGGAGGCCTCGCGGGAGAGTCCGCGTGAGGCTGTTTGGCGCTGGACTTGGCCTTCAGATGCTTGGTCTTCCCGGAGAACAGGTCCACGCGGGGCATGGGCCTCGCGAGGGGTCTTGATGCGTAGCTCTTGTCGTTGACTCCTTGTAAACATGGAGCGCCAGGCGTGCTCTTCTGGGCCCAGGGCAGATGGGCCGTGGTACCATGGTTTTCACCGGTCCGACTACGACGAGGTATTCGCACCCGTGGCCCGACTCGAGTCTATACGGCTACTGCTAGCCATGGCTACGAGTGCGGGGTGGGACATCCACCACATGGATGTCAAGTCAGCCTTCCTCAACGGCGAGTTGGAGGAAGAGGTGTACGTGCAGCAGCCTACTGGCTTCGCTGCGATGGGGAAGGAGCACCTGGTGCTCTGACTCAACAAGGCGCTCTACGGCCTCAAGCAGGTGCCAAGGGCATGGAACACCAAGCTCGACGCATGCCTCGTCAAGCTCGGCTTCGCAAGGTGTGAGTCGGAGCACGGCATGTACGCGCGAGGAGCGACTCCGAGCCGGCTTCTAGTCGGCGTCTACGTCGACGACTTGGTGATCACGGGCTCGAACTCCAGCAACATCGACAAATTCAAGCTGGAGATGCAGCGCCTGTTCCAGATGTCCGACCTCGGGTTGCTGAGCTACTACCTCGGCATCGAGGTTCGACAAGGACCCAGCGGGATCGACATCTCGCAGGGTGACTATGCCCTGAAGCTGCTGGAGAAGGCGGGGATGGCCGGGTGCAATCCCGTCCACGCACCCATGGAGCCGCGCTTCAAGCTGTCCAAGTGCAGCACGACGCCCGCGACGGATGCTACCGAGTACCGAAGCATAGTCGGGAGCCTCCGGTACTTGGTGCATACGAGGCCGGACATGACCTTCGCAGTTGGGTTCGTATCACGGTTCATGGAGGCTCCGACTCTGGAGCACCTCGCGGCCGTGAAGCACATCCTACGCTACATCGCCGGGTCGCCGCGACTCGGATGTAGGTATGGGAGGAATGCAGGTACACCGCGCCTGGTCGGCTATAGCGATAACGACATGGCGGGCGACGTCGACTCGCGCAAGAGTACGTCGGGCACCCTGTACTTCCTCGGGAGCAGCCCAGTGACCTGGCAGTCCCTAAAGCAGAATGTCGTAGCTCTGTCGAGCTGCGAGTTAGAGTACGTGGCTGCTGCCACGGCTGCTTGCCAGGGGATCTGGCTGGCTCGGTTGCTGGCCGAGTTCAGCAACGGCGAAGCCGAGCACGTGGTCCTCAAGGTCGACAACAAGTCGGCATTAGCGCTCGCCAAGAATCCTGTCTTCCACGAGCGCTCAAAGCACATCGACCTGAAGTACCACTTCATTCGAGACTGCGTGGAGGCGAAGAAGGTCGAGCTGGAGTTCGTGCCCACCGAACACCAACTCGCGGACATGCTGACCAAACCAATTGGACGAGTCCGCCTGGCGGAGCTGCGCACAAGGATCGGCATGGTGGAGGTGTCTCCAGAACTCAAGCCTAGGGAGTGATTGTTGGAATAGGCTTGTGTGTCCAGTCGACGATCCATCGAGTGAGGTGGAGGACTCGACAGCTTAGAGGGTCCCGACTTCGGGGTCTGTCCCAAGTCGAGGTAGTGTTCGACTCCGGGTTCTGTCCCGGGTCGAGGCAGTCGCCAGGATCTTTGGGTGCGAGGACTTTTGTCATGTAGCTAGCCTGTGTCCTGAAGTGGTGTGTCAGCACTAGTACAGAGTAGGTAGCTAGGACGTGCTAGACGTCACCTACAGTGGTTCCTAGTCAGTGACGCCGTCAACAGTGGCGGTGTGTCATGACATCATAGACCTGTCACATCAAGTCGGATGTGACAGCTTAGTTGACTTTAGGCCGGCAGCTCGGCACAACCCCTATTTAAAGGGAGGAATACTAAGTTGGAAAATTGAGTCAAACCATTTGTTTGTGGCACACACTCCCCTCTCTCTTCTCCACTCCCTCTCGTTTAGCTTTAGGACAACAACATGTACTCCTTGACGGGCACGGAGAAGGGGGAGGAGTGGTCAAGGACGCACTCTCTGCCTCTAGACCGGGTTATGGACAGAGGATGCGTCGAAGCCTGGGGCAGCCGGTGGCCGTGCTAGACGACGGGAGGGTTGTGCTGTTTGTACAAGTGATAGACCGGTGCGTGGTGCGGGTGTATGATCCCCAGGACGACGACCAGGACGGAGGTGACGGAGATGCACCCGGATTGTACCCTGCTTGCTGGGCTCTACAGAGGGAGCCTCCTTCCCTTTCGTGGTACCTTGGCATGAAGTCCTCAAGTGACACGTACGTTACCTCTTGAGATTTTGAGAATTCGCTCTCGGCGTAACAGGTAAAATAGCTCGACGGTGATGCAGAACGCAGGATCCGATCAAGAGCTTATCCTTCATGATGATTTTGAGTGGCCTTTGCCTTGGGTGAGCTCAGATTTAGATTAGGATTTCATGAGAAGGAAGTATCTTCGCAATGGAGGTATTTTTGGGGTCAAACACAGACCTTCTGACTCTGCCTTTTGGTCTGACATGCTCCATGTTAGAGATGTCTATCTGTGTGGTAGGAAAATGGTAATTGGCAATGGACGCAGATCACATTTCTGGGGTGATGCCTGGTGTGGACAAGTTGCTTTCAGGAACAGATTCCCTGACCTTTTTGACTTGTGTAATGAGAATGACATCACAGTGGCTAGGGCTGCTCAGCTTGGCTGGCGCCTTACCTTCAGGAGATGGTTGCCTGCTCATCTGCAGGATCAGTTAAGGGAGATGCAGAGCCTACTTATTGGTACTGCTCTGAACTTTGAAGATGATAGACCAGTGTGGAAGTGGACAAAAAATGGACGTTTCAGTGTCAAATCCATGTACTACTCTCTTAGTAGTGCTGGGATTGACAGATCTTTCAAACACCTGTGGAAAGCAAAAGTTCCCTTGAAAATTAAAATCTTGCTCTGGCTAATTTGGCACAATGCCATTGCTACCAAGGATAATCTGCTAAGGAGAGGTTGGACTGGAAGCAGCAGATGCCAATTTTGTGATGAAAATGAATCAATTCACCATCTCTTCTACACCTGCTCAGCTGCCAAGTTTGTTTGGTCCAATATTGCCCAGGCCATTGGAGCTCCAAACCGACCTAGCTCCTTTTCTCAATATTTCTGGTGGATACCCCAATTCCTCCCCATCAGTAGAAATGTCCAGATCACTTTTGTGGCAGCTGTATGCTGGGCCATCTGGAAGACCCGTAACAATGCTTGTTTTGAAGGAAAGCTTATTAAAAATCCCCATGATCTAATCTGTTACTTGTGTGTCTTTGTGAATTACTGGGCAGGATTACATCCCTCTGCAGAGCAGGAAGATCTGCGCACGGGAGCTGACATTTTGATGAATCTCGCGACGTCAGCGGCTGCTGCTGGAAATGCTGGTGGTCCAAGACTGCTGGGGGGTCCGAGCGAAGACGCCTAACACCAATGCCTCCTTGCTTGGCTCGAGACTTGTCGAAGATTGGTGAAAAAAGACAAAGCAGGGAAGTTAAAAAGGAGGAGTAGAACTGTTGGTTTTCTTGGCCTGCCTATTTTTGCAGTGCCTTTTTGATCTGGCTTTGATCTGTAATATTCCCGCGCTGCTTAGGACAGTGCCATCGTAACGCTCTCTGACGTGTAACCAGTTCACATGCTGTAGGCAGTGAGGCTGGTTCCTTCCTAGTTTTAGCCTTTTCTTTTTTGTTTCTACTTTGCACTTGGATGTGTTGGATGTTGTTTTCGTTATCTCTGTGGTAATGAAAATCGATCCCAGTGGGGATCGCGTTGGTATGTAGTCCACACCATTAGACGCCTCAGATTATCAATGGCAGATACCATAATAAACGTTAAAACTACACAATAAATGGCCATGTGCATCATTGCGATGCAGAGTCCCGGATACCCCATTTCGAAAAGAAAAAAATCTATGGTTGATACTTTTTATTCTCTTCAGTTCAGGACCCCGTTGTTTTTTATTTTTCTGTGACAGTAAATAAGTAAGCAAAATGGAATTTTTTGATGGACTACCATTATATCAGTGAGAAATCTTGTCAAACTTCCGTCAATGGTACATACTTTATTATGTTCGGGACTGTAGCTGCTGAAATGTGCAAATCATATATGCTCATGCATATTCTGTCTTTGCCCGTGCCTTTTCTAAGGTTTATTGTTCTACCTTGGCACTAATTAGTTCTAACATATTTCGTTTTTCGAACCACATGGAGAGAAGCATATAATATTAAAGAAGATGAGGTTATAGATTACTAGTCTCTGATTTGGCTTATATATTTGGGCCCGTGGAAATGTTATAAAGGGACCAAATTGAACAGACTACCGACGATGGAGTTACTAGTACCTACAACAGTCTACGACAACACCACATCGAGCTGCTTTGCCCCTGCCACCTTCCATAGCTCGCTTCTTCCAGAATTTAAACATATAGATGGATATACATGTTGCATTTTATGGGTAGTGTGTTACATGTGCAAGCATAATTACTAGTGTGAATAGAGAATATATAGAACATATAGGTACCGATGGATTTAATTTTTCCTAAATTTCCATTTTGCAATTAAAAAATGAAATCATAGTACACTCATAATAGTAACTTTTACGTTACAGTAAGTTAAATCACAACAGATAATTGTTGGTCTACAGACGTGTCTATTCCATTCTACTATTGTAGATGGAATTTCAGAACTTATTACATGTTTGAACACAGTAGTTCTTAGTGCGGATGAAAGATATACATCGATAGCATGGCCTTGCCCGCTAAGGCTGGCATGGCTGCTTACGCACGGAGGATTGGCATGAAAGGGCCTAGAAAATATATTAGAAGGAGAACATGCGTGATGAACTCCCCACCGGTGCTTAGATGCTCATAGTGGAAAGCACCCCCGCAACGAGGCGCAGTGTAGAAAAGCATCTCCGACCACACCGCGGCGATGAGGTCCCAACACCGGTTTCATCGTTGATGCTAATGAGCGCATGGGCCACCTTGCATGCACGGGGAAGCACCGGAGAATCAAGAGCTTGAGCGCTCTGCAGGAGTTTCTGCACATGACTGTCAGCAGCATTATCGTTCTCGGCTGGTTCTTCATGCTTCTGGATTTCAATCACCGTCGAGTCTTGTTGTTCTTTGGCCAGTTCTTCAATCACCGCAGAGTTTATCCTATCTTTCCTGATCCGTAAAATCTTCCTGACAGCATCCCTCTCACCTAAAGTAAGATGTTGATGCTGTTGATCTGACATCAATACCTTTCTAATTTCAAGATGAGTTTTGCCATGTACAAACTGGGAGTTGGTAGTAAGCATCACCCCGCACCTGAAGACAAGGTACATGATATAATTTGATAGTTCTCTGCTCATCTTCTTATGCTTACTCATTTGATCAGAATTAGTGTTGGCCTTGTCTCCGTGGTAGTAACATATGTCTGTCGCAATGTGCCAGGTGAGCACGCTTGTCGGGAAATCAACATCGCTGCTGATGCTCTCTTCTAGTGCATTTCTTGGCCTTCTGGCAGAATCTGTACCTTGTTGATGTCTGTGCATCCACTTTCGAAGAGCTAGCTGGCCACGGGTGCTGCCAATGTTCCATTCTTTCCTTGTTCCGGAGGATAACAAACTGTCAAGGATGAACTCCTTGAGATCTTTTGTGATGGGTATAGCCGTATGGATGATGCAGTAATGGATAGATAGCCGTATGCGGGCTGGCAGCATGCCTGAAGTATCTTTCACGGCGTGCCTCCTGACCATGCTGTGCTGTGCTATCTCTTCGGATCACTGCTTTCTGCAGCATGCACGCTGAATGCAGGGAGAAAATAACATTATGGCAGAAAACACATCTAGGACTGTTGCTCCTACAAGCAATATGTAGGACACGGTGATATCGTCTCTGCTAGTAGTATGGAGCTGATCCCCCTTTTCGGCGACCGTGAAGAGCACCAGGGCTATCAGGGCTGGAGTACACTGGAAGAGCATGTATAGCAGCTTTACAATCCATTTTGGTCTGGTGAAATGATCACGCACCAGACCTGCTCGAATTGGATATTTGGTGTAGAGGTATCGGTAGCAGAGTGCCAGCCATGCTTCCACGTACTCATAGGCTCTGCAGTGGTTTGCACTAGACTTAAACTTGGCGAGCATGCCTGGTAGATCGTGCGCATCTACAATGGTCTGCACCCAGTTATGGGGAGCATCCATTGTCACGTTGTCAACAATGTCAAACTTAATAAGGTCGATGTGTAGTCCAATTGGACTACCTTTCGACATCATATCAAGTGTTTCCGTCATGAACTTCCTCGGCGACTCTGGTTTTTGCTTCATCGCTCGCGTGAATGATGACAATCTATCCACGGCGAAATACCTGCGGGTCTCTGGGCTCGCCATGCGAAGGCAACGGGTACGTTCAGCGTACTTGCAGCACCCGGAGAGGAACATGATCACCATGGCAGCCCTGAGCCGGCCGTCGGGCCAAGACGCCTTGACCACCACGTACAAGGCGGCGGCCACCTGGGAGACCAGGCTCAGCAGGTGGCGCCTCCACAGCTCGTTGTCCTGCTTCGACAAGGCGGTGATGGTGTCCTGGCCACCCAGGTGGACGAGCACGAACGGCGCCCAGAAGGACATGAGCTGGTGGCGCGGCTCGCTGGCGTGGACCGCGAGGTGGCCGAGCACGAAGATATCCACGGTGTCGGCCGACAGGTAGGCCAGCCACAGGACACGCGACATCCACGACGAGCTGCGCCTCCGCATCCGCATGTCCGCCGTGAGGAAGAGGAAGACTTGCAGGAAAAGGCTTACGAGAATCAGGCAGTAACCAGGAGCAAATGGTGGCACACTGCAGTTTATGGGCCAACTGATGAGGAGCTAAAGCCTACCTTCCTAAATGAACTGCGGCAGATCAGGGCTGCTTGTGATGGGCCATGGGCTGTAGCAGGCGATTTCAATCTTATTTTGAGTGCAGCGGACAAAAACAACGATAGACTGAACCGCAGATCCATGGGTAGATTCAGAAAGCTGGTGAATGATCTAGAACTGGTGGAGGCTCCGCTGTTTGGCAGAAAATACACATGGTCAAATGAAAGATCAACACCTACTCTAACCAGGATAGATAGGTGGTTTTTCTCTGCTGATTGGGAAGATGAACATCCGAACTGTTAATTCAAGCTCTCTCATCCTCGTTATCAGACCACTGTGCTATTCAGATGTCGACCAATGTTAATTTCAGCCAGAAGAGACGTTTTCACTTCGAAGCGTTCTGGCCAAAGATGGCAGGGTTTGATGAACTTATCACAGAGGTTTGGTCCACTCCGGTCACTGCCTCTGACCCTTTACACTGCATGTACCTGAAAATGAAAGCAACTGCCCGAGCCCTAACCAGTTGGGGACAAAGGAAGGTAGGAAATATCAAGGAACAGTTGCTCCTTGCTCAGGAGCTAATTCTGAGGCTAGATATGGCACAAGATCACCGAACCCTGTCCTGGGATGAGGCTTGGCTAAGGAAAGAACTTAAAAGAAAATCCTTGGCTTAGCATCCTTGCAGCGCACCATTGCCAGGCAAAGGTCCAGGGTGCTATGGCTTCGTGAAGGAGATGCAAACACATCCTTCTTTCATGCGCATGCAAGCAAGCGGAGAAGGCGGAACCACATGTTTAAACTGAGAAAGGGAAACATAGAGGCTACTGACCAAGCAGGCATGGAGAGCATTGCAACAGAGTTCTTTGAGGACCTGCTTGGAACTCCTAGGCATAGGGAGGAGGGGATTAACCTAGATGCACTTCAACTGCCACGACTCAACTTAGATGATCTAGAAGCGGAGTTCTCAGAAGAAGAAATTTGGATGGTCATCAAAAACCTCCCAGCGGACAAAGCACCAGGCCCGGATGGGTTCACGGCCATATTTTTTCAGCGCTGTTGGACAACAATCAAGTCAGATTTCATGGCTGCAATCACTCATCTCACAAGACATGATGGAAGAAGCTTCCACTGGTTAAATCAGGCCTACATCACTCTGCTGCCAAAAAAGGAGATTGCATTGGACATCGCTGACTACAGGCCAATTAGCCTGGTTCATGGTTTTGCAAAAATCTTCTCGAAGGCCCTTGCCACCAGAGTAGCACCGCGTCTTAGTCAGCTCATTTCGGTCAATCAAAGCGCCTTTGTCAAAGGGAGATCAATCCAAGATAACTTCATGTTGGTGAACCAATCAGCAAAAACCCTGCACAAAAAGAAGATCCCAACTCTGTTCCTCAAACTGGACATAGCCAGGGCGTTTGATTCCGTCTCATGGCCTTTCCTGCTGGATGTGCTTAGGAAAAGAGGCTTTGGAAACAGGTTTATATCCTGGGTTGCTCTATCATTATCATCTGCCAACACTAGGGTTTTAGTCAATGGAAGCCCAGGGGAGAAAATTTGGCACGCCCGTGGTCTAAGACAAGGCGATCCAGCCTCCCCAATTTGGTTCATCCTAGTAATGGACGTGCTGCATTCAGTCTGTCTCAAAGCAGAGGAAAGAGGTATCTTCAGTGATCTGCAGAGATGGGGCATACGACATCGGCTGTCGCTGTTTGCGGATGATGCAGCAATGTTCATCACACCTGTACGACATGAAATCACAGCCACAAGAGCAGTCCTGGACCTTTTCGGCAATGCCTCTGGACTAGTGTGCAACCTTGCCAAATGCGCAATAGCTCCAATTGCCTGCGAGGAGATCGATTTACAAATGGTCACCCAGCCTTTCCCCTGCCAGATCACAAGCTTTCCTTGTCAATACCTAGGACTGCCAGTCTCACTAACCAAACTAAAGAAGGAGGATTTCCAATTGCTGCTAGAGAAAATACTGAACAGACTGGCGACTTGGAAAACACACATGCTTACACCTAGCGGTCGATTGCTGCTCATCAAGTCTGTGTTATCAGCAATGGCAGTCTACCACATGTTATCTCTCGACCTGCCGCAGTGGGTGATCAAAAAGATCAATAAGATCTGCAGATGTTTCTTTTGGCATGGCTCAGCTGAAGCAAATGGAGGCAGCAGCAGAGTAGCCTGGAATCAAGTCTGCTTGCCTACAAAGTTTGGGGGTCTCGGTGTTCATAATATCAGATTCTTGAATGATGCCCTGCGTATGCGTTGGCGGTGGTTTGAGCGCGTTGGTGAACTCCGGGCTTGGACTGGTCTGAAATTCAAGCTTTCGCCGGAAGCGGAGAGCCTTTTCCAAGCGGCACTATGCTGCTCACTGGGAAAAGGTGACAAAATTCTCTTCTGGTCAGACAGATGGCTCAATAGATGCAGCCCCAGCGACCTTGCACCTGATCTTGTCAAATTCGCTACAGCAAGAGGTGCCAAGAGGAGAACAGTGGCGGAGGCTTTGCTTAATGGGAGATGGGTACAAGATATCCGCGGGAACCTATCACTTGCTGCGATCGTTCAGTTCATGAATCTTTGGTGTACCATTCGTGAATGCAACCCATTAACTGATGAAGAAGATAGTTTCAGTTGGAGGCTGACAGCAACTGGAGTTTACACTGCAGCTTCAGCATATCGTGCAAGATTTCATGGCCTAATAGAAGCTGATTACGCAACAACACTCTGGAGAAGCAGAGCACCTTTGAAGGAGAAAATTTTCTGTTGGTTAGTGATGCGAAATAGGTGCTGGACAGCGGATCGTCTCACCAAAAGAGGCCTGCAAGGACCGGCAGTCTGTACCCTCTGTGATCAAGAACCTGAAACTCTTGACCACCTCATGACAGGTTGCTCATTCACGAAGACTTTCTGGTTCAGACTTTGCCAAAAACTACATCACCGAGATATTACACCAAACGGGCAGTCATCTGTGAAAGATTGGTGGCTTACCATACTCACGCAACTCAAGGGGAAACAACAAAAGAAAACTGCAGCAATTCTGATTGCCGGCTTGAGAAGAATCTGGTTAGAAAGAAACCAGAGAGTTTTTGAAAATAAGGAGACAAATTTGGACAGCTTAGTAAGAAGGGTGTGTGAGGAGCTCGCACTGTGGGAGGAAGCAAGGAAAAGAGCAGATAGACGGGAGGAGTAGTCCGTAGACGGGAGAGAGAGCGGACGGCTGAGCCGTATGTAATCATCACTGTAAAACTTCTATCCATTCTTAATGTGAAGACCACAACAATCGTTGTGTGTCCTTGAAAAAAGAATCAGGCAGTGGATCTCCAGCGCATTCCAGAATCTTGGACAGCAGGTACCAACCTGAGGAGTTCACCAAGTAAGTTCGTAAGCGCTCCAAGCATGCGATCCAAAGGCCAAAGCATACGAAGTTGTGATTAATTAGTTCAGGGATCGTGATCTATAGCTGACTCGAGCATTCCAGGTGAAATTTGGGAGTGATGGAAAGTTGGATTTTCTGATGCGGGAGTTCAGACAGGAGAAATTGGGGGCAATGCACCTGTCACGAAGTGTGGCAGTGCGTGTTGGTTTTGTTAGCTCGTTAATTGAAGGTCTCTACATCTTTTCCATCAAAATTTTCTTCTATGGATATACTCTATAATTTTTTTTTCTGTAGCTGTTCGAAAGCTAGAAGATAATGGTTCTTATAAAAAAGGTGGGGTGTGAATTTTCAAACTCATGAAATGTGTTCTTTTATAATTATATGGTCTTAGATAGACTAATGCGACACATTAAAACTGAGATTTAAGCGGTTTTCCACTTAGAATTTGAATTTTATTGTATTTTATTTTTGTATTTTAATCAATTTGAATGTTTGATTTCATATTTTGTTCAGTAATTTTAATAAATATATATAATAATAAAATAAAATAAAATATCAAGATAATTTTTGAAAATAGATATGCTAAAATGAGCTTCTATATAATATTTAATTTTGTCCAGTAAGATTTTTTTGGACATAGTACAATGTTGTATTTATGTGAAGTTCAATACTACTCCCATCATTATGCAATACTATAAGCTTATTGTCACAGGATGCGTAGTCTTACAATATAAACCATTTAGGGAATCAAGAATGTAATCATTGTAATATTCCACTAATATCTCACTTCGATAATTCTACCTTAACTAGATATGCACTAATTGATTGCATTGGTTTCAATTCAATGCCAACTAATGCTTATATATTCTTATTATTTCTGCTTGTTTTATAATCACAGAAATCTCTATAATAATTCTACATGCATACAGGATCCCATGGTATACGATATAAACATATAAATGCTATTTATCCAAAGGCTAATGACCGTTGAAAGTAGAATACCAAAACCAAATTATATTCTTAGCTCCATATGTATACTCTCTGGGAATACTAAGTACTATTTCTCCCGTGTTGAACCTGGGCAAACAATGCTTTCTATTATTATGTTTTCAAATATTCTATCAGTGTGGTCTACAAATGTAAATTAATTAAAGTATCCTAATTTTGAAGAGTAGAGGACATATAGAAGTAGTTTTCTTTCCGTTGGGGCCATCATTGTCTTTCTTACCCATGTAACAAAATTTAGCTGCTAACTTATGTCCAGATGGCTAAGCGAGCAGGTGTGTGTGCCTAGAACACCATTGTTCGAGTACTGGACTTAGTACTGGTGCAATTTTAGGAGTACACACATGGTGCGGCGTTAAGTGAGTACATATTCAGTGCAAACCCGCTCTTCAGTGGAACGTGAAAACCCTCTAAGAACATGCTCAGATGCACCAAACAATTTGGGAAGAATATCATACATGTACATGACGTGGTGATGCATATGCACAAAAAATCTTCGAGGCTAAACTCTTTTTAGTTCATGCATCACCAGCTCATGTACATGTGTGATATTTTTTCCGTAATTTTCGTTGCATCTAAACATGTTTTTTGGGGGTGTTTCACGTTTCCGCGAAGAGGGGATTTGCACTGAATATTTTTTCACGTTAAGTGGAAAAGCTTGTGCGGCATTGTGTGAGCATGATGTGATGAGTAAGTGCATCTATCCCTTTGGGAGCTCTAAAACGATAGTGTAAGCTTCAGTGGAAGCATTTCTACTTGTGCATATTTCTAATTGTATATTCACAACAAAGTGCTTTCCATACTCAATAATATACAAAAGAAGGATTGGTCTCATGTCCATTTTAAATTGTAACTAAGTAAACAGACAATAAAAAGTAGTAGGGTAGTACTCAACAGTATGCTATATGGTATTTACATAAACAAACTGAAAGCAAGAAGTTGCATCTTGTTACCTTTGTTTTTCCATTAGAGTGCCCCAACCAACTTCCTCTCCATATATCATTGGCCTCATTTCAGTCAAGGGATATGCAAGCACAACACATGGAGTTGTCTTGCTGCGCTCGTATTTAAATAATAAACTTGTGATGATAGAGTCAATGTAAAGCTTTTCACTTTTGGTGACAGTGCGTGGATGCTTGCTTCAGTAGAGAGAAAGTGTTCGTATCTGTAAGGAGAATGCAATATGCTTGCTTCAGTAGAGAGCAAGTGTTCGTACATGTAAAGCAGTAAGCTGCATGTAAATGATATAAATGAAAAATCAAATTACCACGTAAACTATGATATTGTTTCTACGATAATAAATCATCGCCTATCGAAACAATACTAATTTTTGTCTATCCAAACCCATCTTTAAATTTTGTTTTGACAAATATCCTAAGTCAATTAAATGTCAACGAAAATATATGTTGTTGACAAATACACAAACTCAATCTCGTGCATCAAATCAAACCTGAATATGGTCCAAGGAGAGGGTGGGAGCTCCTTCATCTCTCTTAGGCTGACTTAGGCCGAATTGAATTTAGTCAAATGTCACAGGATTGACTTATTACACATATGGTCACCAACATCAATATACTCTGGTGCACCTCTTAAATGTCTCATCATCGTATCCACAAAACATATAATATGCTAATTATATCACATTAATTTCGTGTACCTTCTGTATCCAACGTTGGTAGACATTATTCTTTGATGGCCTTTATAATAGCCAATCCTCTTTTTGCCCATGTGCAGGTAGACATAAAATTCTTTGCTGGCCTTCAGAGCATGGCATCGATCTCTCTACTGTTATCCTAGCTTTGATGTAGCTAGCTCTTTATATTTGTTGCATTTGCTGTCACCGCTCACCTAGGAACCAGTTCCTTTTCTGAGTTTGCTGTCACAGGCATATTTCCGATTGCGTGCAACACTAAAAACCTGCCAGGATAACTTTTATTTCTTATCGGAACAATGCATTTCTTTGTATAGTTCCAGTTTTATCAAATGTCTCCACTCTCCACAAGGACACGACAATGTGTTTCTTTGTCACCCCGCCTGATGCCACATGTTAGTCATCTGCTCTCACCTACTCCCTCCATGAATTCCATTTGTCCGCATATGGATGTATCTGGACATGTTAAATGTATAGATACATCCGCATTTGCATAAATGGAAGTCATCTAATTTAGAACGGAGTAAGTATGTTGCACCATTACCTTGCGGTGTTCATTCGTGACGAGCTGCCCAACATGTTGACATATTTCGCCAAAAAAACCTGAGATAACTAGAATATACCCTGCAGAAACTTTATGTAATGTTCTAAACCATGGCAATTTTTGACAAAAGTATCTTCCGTGCACAGTAGAAAATCCGCTCTCATTTAGACTGAACACTTCTCACGATTGACTTAGAAATAGTTATGTCTTACTCTTCTGAGAAATAGCAAAACTGTACACATGACCAAGAAAGTAATAACTCTGTCTCACGTTGTGCAAGTCTCAAATGCCTAGCAGTTCTCCAAGCATGTAAGCCAGCAAGACCTTCGCCCGGTCGTCCAAGACCATGGGGTCCAACGGTGTCGACCTCAAGTAAAACAACCGGTTCCTACAACCATCCAGGCTCTTCATCCCGCTCAAGTACTCGTTGGCGAGCCCGGCAAAGTCACAGCTTGACTCCATCCTGTCGGCGACACGGTCGATGGAGTTCTCCGCCGCGAGGTAGTCGTCGTTCACACACCCCTCGTAGGCGTCCCTCACCGCGTGTGGGAGCGAGGCGTTAGTGTCGAGCTGGTTGCTCAAGGAGACTTGCGTGTTGTCGTAGGAGGTCGAGGCAGCCTCCGCGGCAAGGATCGCGTATGTGGTGACCTCCTCCTTGTGCGACGGGGACATGTCGGCGTCGCCCTCGCGCATGGTGCGGATGCAAAGGTCGTAGATACTACTCCCCGCTGTGGGGGTGTGTGGGGGATGCAAAGGTGCAAGGACGAGAAGGAGGAGAAAGATCTTCGTCGTAGTCATGGGGGGGGGGGGGGGGGGGGGGGGGGTGTGTGGGGTATGTGGCTCTTCGTGGGCAAATCGATACTACTCCCGCTGTGTTTTAGCTAGCATGTACTGCAGCATTGCACTATTTGTAGCGAGCTTTGATCTTAGGAGCAAGAAAGATCGATTGCAAGCTGTTTTAATTGTTTTTATTTGATAAAAGATATGGACTAGCATGTCAAAGATATGCTGCGAACAGTGCATGCAACACGTGTAATAAAAATGGAGATTTGGATATTTGCCATTAATGCTCAATATACTCTACATGAATGCTAGCACGTACATGAGGTGTGTCCAAATAATGCAATGCTAGCACACCTTTTAGTCACGCCACAATTTTTTTTTGTTCTGAAAAGGGCAAACTCAAAATATTTTCATTGAAATATAGTGTACAACGTTATCATGTACGCACATGTACCCTGCCACACACACTCGCAAAAAAAAAAACATGACACCTCAGCACAAATACCTACTACGGTACTACCTCTGTTTTGTAAAAGAAAGCATATAACTTCTTTTTCCAAATCTCAAATAATGTCTAATCGTGTATACGCCTGTACCACTTCGCCTTCGTAGCCGCCAGGAGAGGCGATTAGGTTCTCTCGTCTCCCGTCGGCGCCGTCGCCGGCCCGGTCTGCCTTCCTCTGTGGCCTTCGCGCCATGGAGGCGCGGTGATCTGGGCCCTTCGGCGGGAGAGCTCCGTTTTCCGGTTTTAGTGTCTAGGTTTGCTGGGCGGCGCTCTGTTGGTGGCGCTGCGGCGGCGGCGCTTCCTCCAATAATGTCTCTCCGGTTTCGGCGGCCCATCTCAGCGGCGACGCCGCGAAGCTCATGGGAGTGGTGTGGTTCTTGAGGACTTCTTATGGTGGTGGCGGTCTCCGGATCATCATGGAGTTTCATCAGCGGTTCATTCTTCTTCTTTGGCTCAGGGACAGATGTGGTCTTCTTGACCCGTTCAGCGACAACCGTCCACAACCAACAAGTCAGGCCGGCTCTAGGAGGAGTGGCAGCGGCGACGCGTCGGCGACATGGTCTGGAGGTTGAAAAAGGGCATCTCAAGGATCTCGTTGTAGTTTTCGTTTTTGTTTGGGTGCTTTGTACTGTTCGGTGTTTCGTTTAATGTCAGGGTCCTTTTCGCAAAAACAAATCTCAAACAATGTAAAGTTTGACCATATTTTTATAGAAAATATTAACAACTATAATACTATGAAAATAGAAATGGAAATATTTTTAATGTATCTAACGTTATCAATTTTGTATTGCAAATGTTAATGGTATTTTCTGAAAGCATGGTCAAACTTTATGAGGTTTGACGTCTTTTGAAAACAATTATATGGCTTTTTTCTGAGTAAAGGAGTAACTATTAAGCGGAATCACACACATCTAGCGAAAAGGGCATCACGTCGAGGCGGCGGCCTCGGTGTCCCTCGTTACGACGGTTCTATGAGGCAGAGCCATTGTCTAGCGGGGGTCTGGGTGGCGACCTGGATGGAGACTGCGTGGGCAGAGGTTCGTCGACCTGACTGGATCATCTTCGGGCAATGCGAAGGTCGATCTGGTTGCTTCTCCGGGGCGGCGGCCCCGGTACATGGTGGTTTTGGTGGCAACCTGGATGAAGACTGCGGGGGCAGAGGGTTCGTCGACCATGACTAGATCGCTTTCTGGCAATGCGAAGGTCGATCTGGTTGTTACGCCGGGACGGCGGCCCCGGAGCGGGTGGTGTGTGTTGTGGCGTTTGTCGACTTGGGTCGTGTGGACGACGGGTCGCTTCGTTTGTATCATTCTTTTGTACAGATTGTATGGTTTTTGGACCCGGTTTCCCTTATAAACTGGATCAATTCTTTCTATCTATTCGAGCGGTGGTACGACCACCTTGTCCTAAAAAAAAAGCATCAAACCCAAAAAAAATTGCATTTATTGATTTAAGGGCAGCCACAGTTTGCCAAAAACCAAATAGGCCACACAATCGTAGATGACTTTGATGCCAAATTCTGTTTCACGAGCCCAACATAGCCATTGCCAAATAAAAAAATATCTCCCTTGCAGCGGGATGAGGTACGGCTTCATGCATGCAAGCAAGACATATCCAGAACAATGCGCGAGACGAGAGAGACTATATTTTTTGTTCCATCGGAAGGTTGGTCACTGGAGGAACTAGTTACTCTAGTTTCTTTCTTGATTTTGGCAATCCAATTTCACATCCTACATTCCTACGGGTGAAGGAGGCCGTGCCAAGAGCTATGGTTTCTAATATGGCACACACTACTGCTGTAACCACCGTCCTAACCGTCCAGTACTCCAGTCACACTACGGCACAGCAGCTCTATGCCGACGGCCAAGCCCTAAGCCGGCGGCTTTTTGTCGGGGCCGTCGGCATAGAGGCCGTCGAGGGCAGCCCACAAGAAACGCCGTCGGCATAGAAAATGCCGTCGGCATAGCTCATGTAAGCCGACGGTAGCCGTCGGCAAAAGATGACCGTCGGCAAAGGTATCTCGGACGATTTTTGAAGAGCAAGAAACAGTACAGCATAACCTACGCCGACGGCAATGCCGTCGGCGAAAGCAAAATTATTTTTAATTTTTATTTTCTCCCCTTTATTTTATGCTCCTAGCTATGCCGACGGCACTGCCGTCGGCAAAGGTCCATGTTTTTTTTATAATCTTCAATTTTATGTATTTATTTCTACCTATAAATTAAATTTAACATTTTTAATATGTGTTTATTCATTTTTATGTATTTTGCTACACCGAGTAGCGGTCTCCACCCACATAAAATGATGACGCGAATCTTGTCTCTCAGAATTGGCACCGGCACAAACGAGTAGTGCATGCTTTTTTTTGCTATTTTCGTTGCCGCGACCGTGATATTTTCGGCCGATTTTTCCACGCATTGTTTATCCCGCCATCTTTCTCGTGAAATTGTTTCCCGCCATCGTATCTCCCGCCAAAAACGTTCCCACCCCTTTTTCCCGCCATCTTATCTCCCGCCAAATTCTTTCCCGCCTTTTTTCCCGCCATTGTATCTCCCGCCTTTTCGCGCCGTCGTCGCTTCCGCCTTTTATTTTCCCGCCAGCTTTGCTCCCGCCTTTTATTTTCCCGCCTGTTTTGCTCCCGCTTTTTATTTTCCCGCCAGCTTTGCTCCGCCTGTTTCTCCCGCCAATTGTTCTGTGCTCGTTCTATAAAAACCCCGGGAGGAGATGTCGAGTTGGTAAGCATAGTCCACTCACTCGAACATGTCGAGTTTTCCTTCAGATGGTAGTTTCCCGGAGGAATGTCAGCACTACTTTTGCAGTTTACGGTCGATTTCAAGGTAGACAATAAGAAGATCCCATTCGAAGATATTGTTAGTAATCCACCTTATCTCCGTGAGCTATCAGCGAAGCTAGTTAGGCATGGGTGGCCACGAATGGATTCGAAGGAAATAGAAAAAGAACTTGTGAGGCTGTATGCTAGGTGGCAGAAGAAGAAACTAGCATATAGGAGTGAAGCAGATATGTTGGATGCTTTTCGTAAACCGATTTTATGGGTCGAGGAGAGCGAGGATGAAGATGATATCTTCATGCCGACTGAAGCGAGCAAGAAAGCTGCAGCAGCGGCGGCGGCGTCGAAGGGCAAGGGTGCGGCGTCGTCGAAGGACAAGGGTGTTGCGTCATCGAAAGGCAAGAGTGATGCGGGAGGCTGCGTCGATGGTAGATGACTTTTCTTTTCTAATTTGCAGAGTACCATGTATCTTCAATTTATGTTGTGTTTTCGCTACTACCGATATTTTGTTGTCTGTGTAATTTAAGTTGTCAATGTAATTTGCATGGTTTGTTTAATATCAATGCGAAAAGTAGTCACCATCATCATCATTAATCGAAACAGAGTAGTAGCAACTAAGATATAAGTCTGGTACATAGATAATAATATGTCTCGTACGTAGATAATATGTGTCATACAAACATAAATATGAATATGTCTCATACATCCTAAATACGAATATGTCCCGAAGATATCACTGAATGGCTCCACCAAGCATGAACACTGACGGTCCGTCGGGATGAACTGAAGGATTTGTAGATAGAACAAAACACACGGTTTCCCCGTCATACAGCCCAACGGTGGCTCGTGACTGCCTGCATATCAAATGCACCGTTGGGCTGTATGACGGGAATCCGAATGCTTTGTATTCGGTCGACGAACTGAAGGATTTTGTAGATAGAACAAAACACACGATTTCCCCTGCATACAGCCCCACGGTGGCTAGAGAGTGCCTGCATATCAAATGCACCGTGGGGATGTATGCAGGGAATCCGAATGCTCTGTATATCATGCCCCTTTCAGAATTACGTCGGATCGAAGTTGCCTACCTTCTCCAGTGGCCACTCTGACCGGCAAATCGGCAAATCATCGCGTGGTCGTGAGACGGCAAATCGGCCTTCGATCCAAACAGCGGCAAGACGTCTCTGATGATCTGCAACCGTCGGAACAAGTGTTGGGAATGTTGCTAATCATCAGAGATCCTTGCCGCTGCTTGGATCCGACCGAGGGGAGGGTTCACCTTCAGCCTCCGCTCTAGGAACTCCTGCCTCTCAGAAATCTTGCTCTCTGCTACCAGTGTACTGCCAATGATGGATGTGAAGTGTACTCCTGCCTCTCTTATAGACCCGCCTCTCCGAGTGACTCCCTCCAGCTAGCCAATCAGGAACAAGTACGCGGATCGTGTGTTTCCTTCGAGAGCTTGGGAGCCGTTGGATCAAGCGAAAGAAATACACCGCTGATCCAACGGCTCACAAGCGCTGGAAGGAAACACACGATCCGTGTGCTTCTTCCTGATTGGGCATACTACAGCTCACAAGCCCTGAAAGAAACACACACCGCTGATCCAACGGCTCACAAGCGCTCGAAAGAAACACACCGCTGACCAATGGCTCACAAGCGCTCAAAGGAAACACACGATCCATGTGCTTCTTCTGATTGGGCATACTACATGCACTGCAATCTCGTGTTGATTTGGGGTAGACTTTGGTTTCTCATGTTCCTATGGCCTAACCTAACAACCAAACCTAGGTTGTGCCATACCATATATATACAAGTGTGTTGTGTGTTGTAAAAGGTGTGACCGACATCACCGGCTTCACTTTCTCTCTAGTGAGTTTTTGCACTTAGAGGTGAAAACTCCCCTTTCGGGCGAACCGGATGGAATCTTGTGTCGATTTGGGGTAGACTTTGGTTTCTCATGTTCCTATGGCCTAACTAACACAACCAAGCAAAAAAGTCCACTCGGCTACCCCCTTTCGACGCACGTCTATGGGGGTAGACGGAAACGTTAGGGTTTTCCAGCGGATTCAGGGTTTCGCCGAAGCGGGGCCCGGAGCGTCGGAACCCCACCCAAACCTAGGTTGTGACATACCATATGTATACAAGTGTGTTGTGTGTTGTAGATGTGCATTATCCTACTCCTAGGTGTGACCGGCTTCACCGGCTTCACTTTCTCTCTAGTGAGTTTCTGCACTTAGAGGTGAAAACTCCTTTCGGGCGAACCGGATGGAATCTTGGGTCGATTTGGGGTTAGACTTTGGTTTCTCATGTTCCTATGGCCTAACCTAACACAACCAAGCAAAAAAGTCCACTGGGCTACCCCCTTTCGACGCACGTCTATGGGGGTTGACGGAAACGTTAGGGTTTTTCCAGCGGATTCAGGGTTTCGCCGAAGCGGGGCCCCGGAGCGTCGGAACCCCACCCAAACCTAGGTAGTGCCATACCATATGTATACAAGTGTGTTGTGTGTTGTATATGTGCATTATCCTACTCCTAGGTGTGACCGGCTTCACTTTCTCTCTAGTGAGTTTCTGCACTTAGAGGTGAAAACTCCCTTTCGGGCGAACCGGATGGAATCTTGTGTCGATTTGGGGTAGACTTTGGTTTCTCATGTTCCTATGGCCTAACCTAACACAACCAAGCAAAAAAGTCCACTGGGCTACCACCTTTCGACGCACGTCTATGGGGGTAGACAGAACGTTAGGGTTTTTCGCCGAAGCGGGGCCCGGAGCGTCAGAACCCCACCCAAACCTAGGTTGTGCCATAACATATGTATACAAGTGTGTTGGGTGTTGTAAATGTGCAAGATCAACCATTGTACGGAGAAACGTTCGGGGTAGATATGCGGGCCCACCAGACTAGGGTTTGGCTGGAAAAGGATAATCGGAGCACCGGAATAATTTGCGTGTGGCCCTACCATATAATGCAATAAATTAATATAAAACTGTATTCAGTTATAATGGAATAAATTATAATGTTTAAAATGTTAATAAAATAGCTAATAATAGAAAAAAAAAAAAATAAGTAGCTATGCCGACGGCTTTTCCCAAATCGACCACGCGCCCGTCCCCTCCGTCACCGGCGCCCCGCACCCCACCCCGAGCTCCGCCGCAGCAGCCCCGCACCCCACCCACCGCCGCAGCAGCCCCGCAACCCCACCCCACCGCCGCAGCACCGCACCCCACCCACTACTCCGTCGCATCTCCCCCACCGCACCACCGCGCCTCCTCCAGCGCCGCGTCACCGCACCACCGCGCCCCCACCCCACCACCGCAGCACCGCACTCCCCCACCCCACACATCCAGCGCCGCCGCCGCTCCCACACATCCAGCGCCGCCCCGACTCTCCCCACCCCACACATCCACGCCAGTCCGTGGTTGTGCTGCTAGGTGCTTGCAGACTTGGAAGGAGCCGCCTCCACCTCTTATTCGCTTCCGCGTCTCCACAAACCGGGTGCCCGCCCTGGGAGCGGCAACGATGAAGATGTGAGTACTGTCACTGTCCCCGAGTGATGATCCTATCGATGAGGAGCTAGTTCATTCGATGGGAAATTATGATGATAATTGTCCTAGCTTGCTTGCTAATTTGCTTGCTTGCTTGCTTACCGCGTTGCTTGCTTGCTTGCTTACCGCGTTGCTTGCTTACACATTGACAAGATCATAACTACATGAATTGCTAGATGCTTGTTGCTTGCTTGCTTACCGCGTTGATTTGCTAGATTGCAAAATTATTTCATATTGTTAGATGGAATGTTTTACACTCGTGTTTTCTGCGACATTTGTATGGATGAAGTCAATGCAAACAATAGGGATGAAGGTTATTCATTTGTGCTAATGTTTATTGTTTGTGCCTTTTCAGATGACGTAGCTTCCCGCCAGCCAGCACCGTCGGTCCCGCGCATCGTTGCGGGGCTTCTTCTCCAGCTGAGACGGAAGGTTATAAATATGCAGGATTGTCCATCTTTGCATATTTATAACCGTAACACTTCCGGATTGTCCTGTTGGACAGCGCGAGTATGTGTAGATCGAGTCGTGTTCCATGTTCTACTCCTTCCTCAGACGGAATTTCGGCAGCACCTCCCGTTGTTCTTCGGATGCACACCCTCTCGGCTTGACAAGCTCGAGACGTGTATTCTGAAGAACAGCGGGGAGGTGCTGCCGAAATTCCGTCTCGGGTCGGGTAGAACATGGGACACGACTCGATCTACATGTACTCGGGCGGGATAGGCCCTCCTATTAGAAGTGTAGGTGAACCCTTGCATGCTGTAAAAGATAAAATTTGGCCGTAATTAATCTTGGTGTCATTGAATAAATTTATTATTACTTGGTGCATATTACGAAATGCGTTGTTGTTTGGCTCCCAATAATGCAGAAGATGGCTGATAATGGGTGGATGTACAGTGGCCGTATCAGTAAGACTGAAAGAACATCTGAGTGGGAATGGAAGACTGATTTATTAGTGAAGGAGTTAGGGCGTGGTTCAAAAAAGTCAGGAGTTCGTCCAAGGTGCCCTTGCACTAAATGCAAGAATCGTGTCCGTCTGGGAAAGGATGAAATGACTAAACACCTTTGGTTGTATGGGTATATGCCTAACTATGTCACGCTGGTCGACTTTGCTCAGTATGAACGTGACAGAGGTGAGGTGATGCGGCAGCGGATCAATGGCAATGAGCACGATGGGCTTATAGGCTTACTAGATGATCTCCGTGATGGTGACATGCCGGATTCGCCACCTCCACAGGAGGGACCGCCAGAATTGGAGGAACTGGATGAACCGGAGGAACCGGAGCCAACCGCGAAGGCCTTCCTTGATATGATGGCGTCGGTGATAACCCACAAGTATAGGGGATCGCAACAGTCTTCGAGGGAAGTAAAACCCAAATTTATTGATTCGACACAAGGGGAGCCAAAGAATATTTATAAGCCTTGACAGATGAATTTTCAGTTCAGCTGCACCTGGAAGTAGACTTGCTCGACACAGTTTATCAGTAGCAACAGTTTTATGATAGTAGAAGTAGTGAAATAATAGCAGCAGTAAAATAAAGACAGCAATAGTAATTGCAGTAGGCAGCATGATTAAAATACTGTAGGCATAGGGATGGATGAACGGGCGCTGCATGGATGAGATAGTTCATGAAATATTCATACATAGGGCAATTGCAGATAAATGATAATAAGGTATCCAAGTAATAATCAATCATAAGCATGTGTTCCGTATTTAGTCGTACGTGCTCGCAATGAGAAACTTGCACAACATCTTTTGTCCTACCAGCCGTTTGCAGCGGGGCCTCATGGGAAACTACTGGTAATTAAGGTGCTCCTTTTAATAAAGCACCGGAGCAAAGCATTAGCACTCCGTGAACACATGTGATCCTCACGTCACAACCATACCCTCCGGTTATCCCAATTTCTGTCACTTTGGGGCCTCGGGTTCCGGACAACAACGTGTGCATACAACTTGTAGATATGATCCAAAGCAATAATTATTCTTATGGTTCAATAACATGTTCAGATCTGAGATCATGGCACTCGGGCCCTAAGTGTCAAGCATTAAGCATAACAAGTTGCAACAATGACATAAAGTACAACTATTACATGAATGATCTCATCCAATCCCTACCATCCCCTCAGCCTACAGCGGGGAATTACTCACACATGGATGGGGGAATCATGGATGGTCGATGGAGAGGTGGCGGTGATGATGATGGCGATGATCTCCTCCAATTCCCCGTCCCGGCATGGTGCCAGAACGGAGTTTCTGATCCCCGAAATAGGGTTTTCGATGGCGGCGGAGCTCTGGATGTTTTCTGGAAAAAGTGACGAACCCCCCGAAGTTTTTTGGTCATAGGCCTTATGTAGTCCAATGGAGGGAGCGGGGGCCACACAGGGGGCCACACCACCCCTGGGCGCGGCCAAGGGCCAACCGCGCCCTGGGTGCGTGTGGGCACCCTGTGCCCCTCTTTGCTTCATCTTCTGCCTCCGTGGGTCTTCTGGAAAAATAGAATTTCTGGAATTTTTCTGGAATTTTCCTGAAACTTTGACTTTCTGCACAAAAACAAGACACCAGGCAATTCTGCTGAAAACAGCGTTAATCCGTGTTAGTTGCATCCAAATCACACAAGTTAGAGGAAAAACAATAGCAAAAGTGTTCGGAAAAGTGGATACGTTTTGGACGTATCAACTCCCCCCAAGCTTAGCTTATTGCTTGTCCTCAAGCAATTCAGTTAACAACTGAACGCGATAAAAGAAACTTTTACGAACACATTTGCTTCATAAGTTGTATATATACCAACTATATGATCAACTACTTAGCATTTCATAATAGGAACCATGCAAATAATGACACCTAGTAGTTATGCAAATCATGAAAAGATACCAAAGTACTAAGAATGAATAACATAGCATATATCTATCCACAAGAATTGCAATGTTCGTAACAAGATATGACAAAGTGGTATCTCGCTTGCCTTTATTTGAAGGGCAAAACATAAATGCCAAGGCACCTCTAAAGTTCAAGTGAAGACTAGATATAAAGATATCAAAGATAAGAGTATCATAGTTATGCCTCAATTAATCGTATTCTGGGACAAGCACATTACACTAAGAACGACAGTTATGCTCTCGAAGAGGTGCTCAAAGAAAAGATGGTGACTCAACATAAAAATAAAAGACTGGCCCTTCGCAGAGGGAAGCAGGGATTAACACGTGCTAGAGCTTTTTATTTTGAAAACAGAGATAAAAATGTTTTGAGAGGTGTTTGTTAATTGTCAACGAATGGCAGCGGGTGAGAACAGTATTCTACTTGTCAAACAGACCTTTAAGAGCGGCTCCCATGAAGGACGTTATTTCTACCAGCAAGGCAGATCATCCCTCTTTCTCTTTGGTTTACACACATGAAGTATTTCACTGTTTTGTCATTGCTTACTGATGAATCAGGGCAAAAGTGTGAAGAGAATTATTGGTTAAAGTTGTAATTAATTGGGACTGGGCATCCCGTTGCCAGCTCTTTTTGCAAAATTAGAGGATAAGCGGATGTATATGCCACTAGTCCAGGGGTAAAAGTGCATTTGACAAGTAGAATAAAGCCTAACCACACACTTCCTCATGAGCTGGTAAACATTGACACAAAAAGGGAAATATTTTGAAGGTTTTAAAGGTAGCACGTGCAAATTTACTTGGAATGGCTTGAAATACCATGTATAGGAATTTTTGGTGGACTCTTTGGGATAACTTGGTTTAAAGGATTTGGATGCACGAGCAGCATTCCCGCTCAGTACAAGTGAAGGCTAGCAATAGACTGGGAAGCGACAACCATGAGAGCGATAACGGTCATAATCATGCTTGCGACAAAATAAAATTAAGGAGGCATAAAGATGATACTAAAACTCTGAGGCAAAATAGATCATCAAGGCTTAATTGACTTTTATTTTTCAGTCATAACATGTGTGAGCATGTGCCAAGTCGAATCAAGTGAATTATTCAGAGGAGGATACCATCCTGCCATACCGTTTACGAATAGAACAATGCATGTGAATATCTATATGAAATGTTATTTACTATTAGCAATTTGGTACTGACCATAAGAAGACATGAACTACTAAGCAATCATTAAATAACATAACCACTACCATGATAGCTAAGCATGTTCACATGAGTGGGTATATTTACAAAAATGAAAAACAAATAGAGTTCATACCAGCCTTTTACCACATCCGGGTTGTCGTAATCGTCATTATTGCTTTTCGCTTGCGTGGCTTGAATGATGTGAAATGATAACCAAGCCCAAAGTGGAACCACGGAAATTTCGAACTCTGAAACAACTATACAAAACAGCAGAAGAACAACAAATATTTTTGGGTTTTCGATTCAAAACTAGCATAGAAAGAAACAAGCGAAACAAAGCAAAATCTTTTTGGATTTTTGAATAACAACCCGAAATGAAAAACTAAAGTAAACTAGCGCTACAAATTCAAAAGCAAATGAAATAAAGGAAATATTTTTGGTCTTTTGATGTTTTGCGAAAATGAAATGAATACAAGAAACGAAAGCGAAAAAGAAAAGAAACAAATTAAAACATGGATATACAAAGTACCGACATGATATGAGTGTGATAAAATGAGTGAGCTGTCGGCATACCTCCCCCCAAGCTTAGGCTTTTGGCCTAAGTGGGAGATAAATCATCCCCATGGCTGCCAGCCAGGCGTGCCCTCGGTGTGTGACGAGGAGGGTTCCTCGTCCGGGTAGAAGCTCGAGGATCCACTACCGTAGTACACGGTGTAGTCCTCAGGGGGCGCCACGAAGGTCTCCTGTCGGTGCTCAGGGTAGTGCTGTAAATGGAAATCCGGTGCATCGAGGTGGTTGTCCAAATCCTCCCTCGAATACGACAAGGGACCCCTGAAAACACTGAACAAACTAGGCTGTGGAAGCCGGACCTCCAGCTCAGGTCCATTAGCGAAAACAACTTATACATCAAATATCCATTATTGGAATTAGTAGTAACAAAATCATGAAGCTTCATGGCAGCAAGATCTAGTCTTTCCGGAATCAATAATTCATCTGAAGGATCAATAGTAAGACCAAGGTCAGCTAAAACACGTGCAGCAATAATGCCTCCAAAGATGGGACCTTTGGCGGCAAGGCGGCGAGCAATCAAAGCACAAGGTTGTAGGTTTTATCATTTTTAAGTGCATGAGCAAGAAAAGCTAGATGATAGCAAGAAATATTACTAGTGTTCTCTCTAGCAAGCACACTCGTGGCAAGATAATATGTGAAGTACCTGATGGCTGGAAATTGAATGTTCCTTATCTTACCGCGCTGCACTCTACGGAGATCATCATAGCTCAGCTCATGGTAAAGATCCACCAACTCGCGCGGCTCTGCCCTGAGTGGGGTTAAAAGTAGAGTTATTAAACTTAAAGCTTTCAACAAAAATCTTAGTGAGGTTAGCATATTGTGGCCTCTCATCCTGCATAAATTCCATCAAGCCAACATTGTTAATCATCCTATGAAGTCATCATAAATCCCTGCATCTCTCATAAAGTTAAAGCATGGAAAAATAGATGGATGAGGAACACCATCATCTTCCTCTTCACCAATCTTGGTGCCAAAAGATCCTCATTGTATGATGGCCTAGGTGCACCTCTTGATCTTGAAGCCCTTGTTTCCCTTGAGGAGGATGGTGTTTGCCTCTCAAAGATTTCTCCATAAGTGTGTTTATCCATCTTCCTTTTCTGAAATTTTTAAACAAACCTCATAAAAATGATTTTGGAGTGGTTAAATCAAGGGAAACACTAGGGAGACTTGCTAGGGACTAAACATGCATCAAAACTAGTTAATCTAAACAAGAACAAGCATGCAAGCTCTAATAACATGTCACCTACAGTACCAAAATGCCAAAGATATAAGCTAAACAAAATTCTATTTGGATAATCGGAGGAGTCACATACCGGAGAGCAATTGATCCAAATTTCAGCAGCAAAGATGGGCTGAGCAAGTAGATCGAAAAATCTCGAGCAAGAGCAGCAAGAACACGAGTTTGAGCAATGGTGGTGTGTTGGTCGGGAGAGAGAAAGGAGTGGGAGAGGATGAGTGAGTGGAGGGCCAGGTGGACCCCACACCAGGGCAGGGCGCGGCCTGCCCTCCACCGCGCCGTGGTGGCGTGTGGTGGCCTGGTGGGTCCCCTGGTCATCCTCTGGTACTCCCACGTTCCTCTTTAAAAACTAGGACTTGTAGAATATTTTTCAGAATTTTTTGAAAACTTTTATTTCTGACATTTTCTGGGTGTTTTAAACAATGAAAACTAGACAAAATGAATTTATGTAAAGACCAACATTACTTAACTTTGCAAATTACAGTAGCAAAACAGTAGGTAAAAACAAAGGAGAGAAAGAAAATGTTGTTTAGCAATTTTATGCATGTAAAACATATTTGTTAACAAGGTTGATCAAGTCTTGCCACCAAATACATTTTATATGACATAAAAGAATTAAACCACATTGAACAATCATGTTACCTTAAATGGTATAGCTATAGATCCAATCATAAGATATTGAAGTTCTTCATGAGGTTCATATATAGGGCAATCAATACTTCCCACTTTGATACTTTTAATATTGGTAATTGTATTAACTCCAAATATTTGTCCAGCTTCTTGGGAAAATAAACAGTATGCTCTTTGTCATTAACATGGAAAGTACTTTTCCTTTGTTGCAATCAATAACAGCCCCTGCAGTGTTAAGAAAAGGTCTTCCAAGAATAATAGACATATTATCATCTTCAGGCATTTCAAGCACAACAAAATCAGTTAATATCAAGCAATTATTAGCCACTTGAACAGGAACATCTTCACATATACCAACAGGAACAGCAGTAGATTTATCAGCCATTTGCAAAGATATATCAGTTGGTATCAATTTTTCCAAGTAAAGTCTCTTGTAAAGAGAAAAAGGCATAACACTCACCCCTGCACCTAAATCACATAAGGCAGTTCTAACATAGTTATTTTTGATTGAGCAAGGAATAGTTGGTATACCTGGATCTCCAAGCTTCTTTGGAACCTTACCATTGAAAGAATAATTAGCAAGCATGGTAGAAATCTCTTCATTAGGAATCTTTCTCTTGTTAGAGACAATATCTTTCATGTACTTTGAATAGGGAGGTAACTTAATAGCATCAGTCAAAGGAATTTGCAAAAACAAAGGTTTCATCCATTCACAAAATTTGTTATAATGTTCTTCTTCCTTAGATTTGAGTTTCTTAGTAGGAAAAGGCATTTGTTTTTGCACCCAAGGTTCTCTTTCATTACCATGTTTCTTAGCAAGAAAATCTTCTTTAGTGTACTTTTTGTTTTTAGAATGCTTTTCAGGTTCCTCTTCACTTTCCTCTTTATCAGAAGCATCATTCTTATCTTTATCATTAGCATGTTCATTACCACTCTCAGTTTCAGCATCAGAGATAGATATACTATTTGGATTATTAACATGCTCATTGTCTTTAATAGGTTCAGGAGATTCCTCAACATGTTTATGTTTCTTCTTCTTCTTTTTCTTAGAAGGAGTAGTAGTTTCATTAACTAGTTGAGAATCTTGCTCAATTCTTTTAGGATGTCCCTCAGGATACAAAGGATCCTGAGTGGAAGCACCACCTCTAGTTGCTATACCAAAAGCATGTTTATCATTTTCTCTAGAAGCATTATAGCAAATCTTTTTGCACTTTAGTCAATTGCTCAATTTGAGTTTGAACCATACGAAAATGTTTAATGAGTATTTTAACATCATTAGAAGTTCTTTCCAAAACATCATGCAAATGATTAATGACATGAGAATTCTTTATGAAGCTATTTTCTATTCTCCTATTGAAATTGTTTTGCTTAACAATGAAATTATCAAACTCATCTAAGCATTGATCAGGAGGTTTAGAATAAGGGATATCTCTATCATCAAAGCGTTGGAGAGAGTGTACCTCAACTGTAGATGAGTGAGGAATTGGCTTACACAATTCTTCTATAGGTGGAAGATTTTTCACATCTTCAGATTTAATACCTTTCTCCTTAAGAGATTTCTTGGCTTCTCTCATTTCTTCATCATTCAATTCAATTACTCCTCTTTTCCTCGGCGTAGGTACCGGAGTTGGTTCAGGCAGGGTCCAATCATCATGATTTTGGCTTATCTTAGCCAATAATTCCTCGGCTTCATCTGGAGTTCTTTTCCTGAAAACACAACCAGCACAACTATCCAGGTATGTCCTAGATTCAACAGTTAGTCCATTATAAAATATATCAAGAAGTTCATTTTTAGCTAGTTGATGTCCAGGCCGAGCTCTAAGTAAAGAACAAAACCTTGCCCAAGATTCAGGCATTTTCTCTCCCTCATTTTGCTTAAAGTTAAAGATTTTCTGTAAAGCAGCATGTTGAGCACTAGCAGGAAAATATTTCTGAAAGAAAGCATTGACTAAACCCATCGGGCTCTCAATAGATCCAGGAGATAAATCATTAAACCAAGTTTTAGCTTCATCTTTCAATGAGAAAGGGAAAATTTTAGTAACAAAGTAACTGCGTTTCTTAATATCATCAGAAAACAAACTACTCAGAGTAGAGAGAGTGTTCATATGTTCTACAGCACTTTCATTTTCAGTTCCTCGAAAAGGTTCTTTCTCAGCAATAGTTATAAAAGACAAGTCCACAGAGAAATCATAATCTTTATCTTTTATATTTATGGGAGATGTAGCAAATTTAGCATCAGGAGAAAGTTTATAGTTGACAGCACGTCTTTGAAGAAGATTTTTAATAGCATTAACATCTTTAGAGGTATCACAATTCATGCATTCATCAATAAAGTCATCATCAAGTTCAACATAAGTTTCCTCAAGATCATCACTAGTAGTTTCTCTCGTTTCAGGTGAATAAGCAGGTGTAACAGGAGTTTCATTAGGTGTTTCAGTATTTTCAAGTTGTTTAGATTTAGCAATTGTAGCATCTAGAAAAGGACCTAGTGAACCTCTTTCATCAAGCACAGTAGAAGCATCATCAAATTCATCAGAAACATTCTCAGATTCAGCAGAAGTAGCAGCACGTGAAGCATGTGCATGTGGTGGTGTGACAAGTTGACTTATAACAGACGGTGAATCAAGAGCAGCAGAAGTGTTCAGAGTTGTACCTCTCCTTGTAGTGGATGGCAATATGCGAACCTTATCATCACGAGGTTTACCCATGATGAATGAATTGCAGCGAGCAGTATGACTCCCTGGTGAGCTTATAAATAGAGCTATGCTCCCCGGCAACGGCGCCAGAAAATAGTCTTGATGACCCACAAGTATAGGGGATCGCAACAGTCTTCGAGGGAAGTAAAACCCAAATTTATTGATTCGACACAAGGGGAGCCAAAGAATATTTATAAGCCTTGACAGATGATTTGTCAGTTCAGCTGCACCTGGAAGTAGACTTGCTCGACACAGTTTATCAGTAGCAACAGTTTTATGACAGTAGCAGTAGTGAAATAATAGCAGCAGTAAAATAAAGACAGCAGTAATAATTGCAGTAGACAGCAGGATTAAAATACTGTAGGCATAGGGATGGATGAACGGGCGCTGCATGGATGAGATAATTCATGAAATAGTCATACATAGGGCAATTGCAGATAAATATAATAAGGTATCCAAGTAATAATCAATCATAAGCATGTGTTCCGTATTTAGTCGTACGTGCTCGCAATGAGAAACTTGCACAACATCTTTTGTCCTACCAGCCCGTTTGCAGCGGGGCCTCAAGGGAAACTACTGGTAATTAAGGTGCTCCTTTTAATAAAGCACCGGAGCAAAGCATTAACACTCCGTGAACACATGTGATCCTCACGTCGCAACCATCCCCTCCGGTTATCCCAATTTCTGTCACTTTGGGGCCTCGGGTTCCGGACAACGTGTGTATACAACTTATAGATATGATCCAAAACAATAATTATTCTCATGATTCAATAACATGTTCAGATCTGAGATCATGGCACTCGGGCCCTAAGTGACAAGCATTAAGCATAATAAGTTGCAACAATGACATAAAGTACTACCGATGGATACTAGGCACCATGCCCTAACAATCTCACAACTATTACATGAATGATCTCATCCAATCCCTACCATCCCCTCAGCCTACAGCGGGGAATTACTCACACATGGATGGGGGAGTCATGGATGGTCGATGGAGAGGTGGCGGTGATGATGATGGCGATGATCTCCTCCAATTCCCCGTCCCGGCAGGGTGCCAGAACGGAGTTTCTGATCCCCGAAATAGGGTTTTCGATGGCGGCGGAGCTCTGGATGTTTTCTGGAAAAAGTGACGACCCCCCGAAGTTTTTAGGTCATAGGCTTATGTAGTCCAAAGGGGAGCGGGGGCCACACAGGGGGCCACACCACCCCTGGGCGCGGCCAAGGGCCAACCGCGCCCTGGGTGCGTGTGGGCCCCTGTGCCCCTCTTGCTTCATCTTCTGGCTCCGTGGGTCTTCTGGAAAAATAGAATTTCTGGAATTTTTCTGGAATTTTCCTGAAACTTTGACTTTCTGCACAAAAACAAGACACCAAGGCAATTCTGCTGAAAACAGCGTTAGTCCGTGTTAGTTGCATTCAAATCACACAAGTTAGAGGAAAAACAATAGCAAAAGTGTTCGGAAAAGTGGATACGTTTTGGACGTATCACTCGGCTAAGAAGCCTCTATACGAGGGTGCAAAGATTTCTCAGCTCGATGCCATCTCTCAAGCACTAGGTGAAAAGGCCCAGTACTCGACCACCCGTCGAGGCTTTGAAGCTAATCTAAAAACATTTGGTAACATGTTGCCCGAAGGGCATTGTCTGCCTAAGACCATGCACGAAGCGAAGAAACTCTTGGGATCGCTCGGCATGGATTATGTAAAGATAGATTGTTGTCCAAAAGGTTGCCTTTTGTTTTGGAAACAGTTTGGGGATGGCAAGTACTGTAGCATTTGTCGTGCCTCTAGGTATTATGAGAAAAAGGGAGCCGATGGTCAGAAGACGCAGACAAAGTTCGCCGTGAAGATTCTTCGTTATCTCCCATTCATAAAAAGAATGCAGCGGCTTTACTTATCCGAGGAGACTGCCAAACAGATGACGTGGCACAAGAAGGGCAAGAGATACATAGACGACGCAGGACGGACAAAGATGGGACATCCATCTGATGGTAAGGCATGGCAGAACTTCGATGCCAAATACCCCGATGAGGCAGCAGAGGCTCGGAATGTCAGAATTGCGATAGCAACAGATGGATTCAATCCATATGGTATGTCGACTGCCTCGTACAGCTGCTGGCCCGTGTTTGTTATTCCTCTCAATCTCCCTCCCGGTGTCCTAATGCAAAGGAAGTTCATATTTCTGTCGATGATCATTCCAGGGCCCGAATACCCGGGGAAGAATTTGAGTGTATACATGCAGCCGCTTGTGGATGATTTGCACCACTCTTGGCACAATGGGACGTTGACATACGACCGAGCATCAAAGCGGAATTGATGAAAATTTGGTTCCACTATTCCATGCATGACCTACCCGGGTATACCCTATTCTGCGGATGGTGTACAGCTGGTAAGTGGCCATGCCCAGTGTGCAGGAACCGACTTGAGTTCCTTTGGCTAACCGCGGGTCGCAAGTATGTTGCGTTTGACAAGCATCGACAGTTCCTCAAAAGAAGGCATCCTTACCGACAAGACAAAAAGAACTTCACGAAGGACAAAGTTGTGCGTGAAGTAAAAGAGATACCGAAGTTCGATGGTGTAGCTGTTGATGCCGAGCTAAGTGCTCTCGTGCCAGCTGTGGGACCTGGCCCACGATTTGATGGATATGGTGTAACACACAACTGGACTCACGTGGCAGGCTTAACGCAGCTAGAGTATTACAAGGATCTCGAACTTCCCCATAACATTGATGTGATGCACACCGAAAAGAATGTCGGAGAGTCCCTCTTTCACACAGTCCTGAACATTCCTGAGAAGTCAAAGGATAATGTCAAGGCTAGAGTCGATGTTAAGAAGCTCTGTGATAGGGAGAGATTACACATGCAGCCTCCTCAGGGCCATCAAAAAAATTGGTGGAAGCCGAATGCCGACTACTGCCTTGATAGTATCCAAAAGAAGGAGTCATTCCAGTGGCTCAAACACGTCGTGATGTTCCCTGATGGTTATTGTTCCAATATAAGTAATGGAGTCAATCTTGGAACGGGAAAAGTCACTGGGCTCAAGAGTCATGACTATCATATATGGATTGAGAGGTTGATGCCGGTGATGGTTCGAGGGTATCTCCCCGATCGTGTCTGGCGAGTTCTTGCGGAGTTGAGCCATTTCTTCCGCACGCTCTGTGCGAAGCAGATATGTCCCCTGGTTATTGAGAAGCTGCATGATCTTGTGCCGGAGTTGCTATGCAAGTTAGAGATGATCTTTCCGCCAGGCTTCTTTGTTCTGATGGCACATCTCGTTGTGCATCTTGCGAACGAGGCACTCTTGGGTGGACCGGTGCAGTTTCGTTGGCAGTTTTGTATTGAGAGAGAGTTCAAGTATATTCGAAACTTAACTGGAAACAAAAATAAGATTGAAGCATGCATAGCTGAGGCAACAATACTTCGGGAGATGACAGACGCCATGACAACGTACTATCCCGATGATGTTCCCACTACGCATAACCCGGTCTCTCGGTACAATGTCGATGAGCCCAAGCATGACCCCAAGCTCCTCCTCTTCCAATGCCCCGGTGGCAAGGGCGGTGCCGGTGTAAAAGTTACCTTGACCAAGGAAGAGAAGGATTCCATAATGCTCTATGTGCTTATGAACATGACGGAAGTAGGCGGTTTCATCAGGTAAAATGGTGAACAAATTACTTTGCAACTTGTAACTCGGTTTCGGTCTAATACGTATTTTCTCCTTTTAGCCAATTCAAGCATGAACAGTGGTGGGGAATGGAGGATCCCTCTGCCGCGGAGCTGGACACTCTTTTGAAAGATGGTGCTCCCGGAGGAAAAAAACTTGTGTCTTGGTTCAGGGATAAAGTAATTTCTAACCTGTCTGACGAGGGGTAAACTCATCAAGACCCATGGTTAAGGTCCCTAAGTTATGAATATGGGGGAGAGAACGTGGTAGTGATGGAAGTATCGTCGGCTGACAAGCAGGGCAAAGATTTTACCCAGGTTCAGGGCCCTCGTGTGGAGGTAACACCCCTACGTCCTGCCTGTCTGTTATTGATTTGCGAATATGAGGGTTACAAAGGATCCCGGCGAGATGTCGATCTCGCAAGGGTTTTGGTGGCTCTGGTGTTTCGTGGTCTGGTTCGATGGCCCTCCCAGCCCTTAAATAGTAGGCTGGGTCTCGGGTGTTCGTAACCGACTCCAACTACATATAAGGAAAGATTAAACCGACTATGATTTCGCTAAACTTGGAGGATACTCCATCTTGTTTGGGCCTTCCTTCATGGGCTTCATGTAGGCTCTGATAGTTGGGCCTAGTCGATATGTGCACCAGGTATCCTCATGGTAGGGTACCCGATAAGCATACCCATGTCAGTAGCCCCGAGTACTTGTCTGATTCGAAGAGTCGGGCATGGACTCGTACATCTGTGCACGTTACATTCTTTTACATCTGTATCATATAATTTGGAATTCCTGTATGAAATAACACATGTTTGGCTACGTCGAATGTTTCACCGACTGTGATTTTTGCTTATGATAATCAAGGGATATTAGCTTAGCAGGCCCGGCACACACGACGGATCGGGGCCAGTTAACTACCATTCGGGCAAAACCATACTAGCTTTCAATCAAACTCGAGTCCGCGGACTCGAATCTGGAACAAACTGGACAGACTCGAAACGGCCGTTGAGGTCTTACTGAATCGAACTGCAGTATAACTTTGAATTTACCCAACGCGTCCGTCGGGATTTTTCATCATGCCTGCTGACACGGAAAATTTAAGGATAACGCTACTGGAGCGGTCCCTAGCCCAGCTCGACTGATCGGCGGGTCTTACCTTTGCACTATGCATGCAGCATCCGAGGATCGTCAGATACCACTCGGAATATTACGAGTATGATTTTGCTTATGAAATGAGTCGAGTATTGTGTCGACTGATATTTTGCCATTATTTATCGGGTGCGCGACAGCGCTCCCGATGGGAGTAGCCCCCGAGATTGTGCTTTATTGCTTGCAATGGAGGATAATCTCAAAAACTTTATCCTGCACACGTTAGTCAAAGAAATTTTTTGATACGCTCCCGATGGGAGTACTATGCTTCATTCGAATACTTATCGACTGTCATGTCTGATCTATGTCGAAAGTCCAATCGAAATTTTTGCGTGACACCAATCGAAGAAAGCATCAAGTGACTTTTATGCCAGTTGTGCAAGAAGAAGTAACGTCAGCCATGACTCATTTTGCGACTGTCATCTCTGACAAGCGGTGGCGTGCTTGCGAAGACTGATGGGACGCGACACTGCTGTGTGGGCCCATTATGCAGAGCTGACCAAGGACGACATCGCTTGGACTGGATTTGACCGTTCTGGCGCTATTTTGATGGGGCGTAATGATGGCTTCTAGATTCTCGTGCATAGTGGGCGGAGTGGCCGGCGACGGTTACTCTCCATGGCCGCCACGTGTACGGTAGATGTCGCGCGGAGCGTATGCTTTTGTTTCAACGGTCGCGATTCTTTGTGTGACTTGTGGTAAATAGGGGGGACGGCGCTGGCAGAGTTTTTTACTTGCCATTTGCTCGCTGCGCCGCCCCTGTTTCCCCATCTTCCTCCTCGCGCTGTGCCTCCATTGCTTTCTTGCACCCAAGCTCTCTGCACCACACCCATCCACTCCAGCAATGGCGAAGGGCGAAAGTGCCAAGCGTGGTGCTGCTGCTGCTGCCGCGACCGATGCGGCCAAGGGCAAGAAGATTGCGGCGAGTTCATCTACGACCGCCGCCGCCCTGAAGAAGAGCAAAGGGGATTGGGCGAAGTCCACCATCAAGGACGCCCATCTGATCAAGCTCCGCGAGCAGGGCCTGCTGCCTCCTGCGGACAAACTGGCGGTTCGTGCGCCGTCCCCAAAAGAGGTACTCCCTGAACCACGCGCCAACGAGCGCGTCTGTTTTGCGGAGTTTGTATCTAGGGGTTTTGCGCTTCCCCTCCATGACTTTGTGCGTGGCCTTCTTTATGCCTACGGGGTGCAGATCCATGATCTCACCCGAACGGTGTTCTGCACATAGCGTGCTTCATCACGCTATGCGAGTGCTTCCTCGGCGTCGCACCCATCTGGGCGATGTGGAAAGCCATCTTTATGGTGCGACCGAACAGGGGAGGCGGCCGCACCTACCCTGTTGGCGGCTGCGGGATCCAGGTGCGCAGCGACACCCGGTACTTTCGCCTGAAGACCGTCGATTCCGCGCAAGGCTGGAGAAAGGGATGGTTTTAAGCGAGTGTTGAGCAGGGCGCAGTCACCAACTTCTCGACTGCTGCTTTTGCCAAGACCATGGCGTGGTACCACCAGCTTTCAGCCGAAGAAATGGCAGAGGCGGGCCCTTTGATGACCCAAATTGAAAATATGCTGGACAAGGTCATGGGCATCCACTTGATTGCCACCTTTGTGAAGAGGCGGGTGTGGCCAATCCGTGCCCGAGCAAACCCCATGTGGGAGTATGAGGGCGCGAGTGACCCCACCCGAATGAGCCAGGAGGAGCTGTCAAGGAACGAACTGCTGGCGCATGTGCGGTCAATCACCAACCTGACGGCAGCCGACCCGTGCAACGTCGACTGCCCCGTTGCTCAGTATGGGTTGGAGAACCCTTTGCTTGAGGTATGTATGCTTTGTAATCTGCTTGCAGTTAAGAGTTGCCACTCGTAAGTTGTGCGGTTTGCAGGTTCGGCTTCTAACTTTGCCTTTGTAATATGTGTTCTGTAGAGCCACTCGACTGCCGCCTCTCTCCCTCCTCTGCCTGAAAATGGCCCAACTGAAGAAACCCAAGTGCAAGACATGGAGGTGAAGGGGGATCAGTCTCCAATCCCTTCCGCCAACACTTCGCATGTGGAGGAGGATGAAGAGGACGCAGTAGAGGAGGTGCAGACTGAAGAAGTGGCCACCTCAGACCACGAAGTCGAAACCGCGCCTCCAAAGCGTCGTCGACTGGCCAAGAAGGCACCTTCTGCAGTTGGCTCACCCGCGAAGGAGCAGGTCTTGGAGGATGACGAAGAATCAGGCTCACCACCTGTTCCCAGGGCCGCTCCTTTGCGTGTGTGCTCGACGAGCTCGACTCCTCCTCCTCGCTCGAGTGGCACTCCAGCATTTGGGGGCCCAAATTTTGAAGATCTCGATTACGAGGAAGACGAGGAGCACAGGTTTGTGTCTTTGCATATGATATGAAATTGTCTGCTGTTGCATACTTGCGCTTATTGTCTTTCCATTTGTGCCACTCGCAGTGCTGAAAATGATCAGCCTGCGACTCCGCCAGCCGAAAAGGTTCCGACCCCGGACCACCGAACATCTCCCAGTTGCACCCGAGGTCACCCAACCGATGGCCACTACTGCGGTTGTGGAGGCGACCAAGGTGGCAGCAACTGTAGTGGTCGGGACATCTTCGACTTCTGAGCCTTGGAGAAATCATGTGAGTATCTTTTGCCCATCCCGTAGTATTTGAGTCTGTGTTCATTACATTTATGCCCACTGCGTATGTTTGCAGCCCTTCTACTGCATCTTGGCGGAATCCGCCAAGGCTTATGTACAGGTAGAGCAGGAGAGGGATATGTTGCGCAGTGACCTAGAGCGGCTCAGCTGTGAGTTCTCTTTTGCTGATTGATTTTGAACCTTCGTTTTGCAATGACTGGCTTTGTCGATTATGAACTGTATGTGATTGACTGCTTCAGGCGAAAAGAGGGAGCTGGAGGAGGCACTCGCTGCACAACGCACTGAGGCGAAGAAGGAGCTAGATGCTGCCATCGACTCAGCTGCTCTGCGCGAGCGAGGATATGCTGAACAGCTGGCGCAACTTGCGCAGATCATGGGAGGTAAACATTTCTTTCCTGTGAACTTATGGTGTAGCTGCCATTGTCATACAATGACCTTTGCCCTTTTTTGATTTGTGAAGAAGCTGTTGGCGCGCCGGCCTCTGCAGTTAGGGCGAGTGACGAGCTGTCACTCGACCATGTTATGAGCAACCTTGGCGCCGTGTGCACACAAGCGAAGGATGCACTCGCCAAATCAGCGAGTACGCTCGGCGCCGTGTACAAGACTGTTCTCCCGAGTGGTGAGGTACCAGCGACTGCAGATGGCTTCGCCGACGTTTTTGGCCCGGGGACGTCCACCATGGCGGATTTCGCACGCGCCCTCACGGTACGCGGCTCAGAGTCCACCCTCAAGCTCCTTATGGGTCATGGGGTAGCGTGTGACTACGAGAAAGCTCTCTCTGATATCCCGCGGAGGCCAGACGGGAAGCCCGTGCCTCTGAGGGGCGTTAGTGAGCCAGCCGCACGACTGGCCGAAGTTTTTATGGCCACCATGGAGCGCCGGCTGCAGAGGCTGCTGCTCGTTTGCTTAGGGCTAGGTCAGAGTCGACATCCTAGGCCTAGGGTAGCTGCACCCCGTGTTTTATGTCATGTAATTATTCCCTTGAACTGCGCGAGTATGCGCTTGGTTTTGCTACTTGTAATGCCAGTGGCCTTTTGCTAGTGTGTATTACACTCGAAGAGCTGTATGCTATTTGTCTCCAACTTATGCCTTGAATTCCTGCTTCTGATACAAACTTTGTGTTTGTGATTATGCCTTTTTGAACAGTCATGGAAATCCGCTGCTTCGACTGATTCCTCGCAAGCTCCAGCCACCACCCAAACACAGGCTCAGGTGGTAAATGATGCCAAGGTGATGGAATTTATGAAAACTAAATTTGTGAAAATGGAGCAGGACCTGAAGAATGCCCAGAATGAACTGAACCGGCTGAAAATGAGGCCTGCATTGGCTACCCAACGCGAGGATTATGTGCTCGGAGAGATGGAACTAGTGAACAGGCAACTCGAGTGTGAGTTCGAGTCTTGCTCTGTTTACAAGCTTTCTGAACAGCGTTGTCCTTTTGATCTGACTGGTGTGCCCGTGTTGCAGGCTTTGTTGACGACCGCCAGGCGGAGTAGACCCGAGTGGAGGAGCGTTTGGATAGTGTAGTTGACAACCCCACGACTGGACGTCAACATTTTTGGCTTCAAAGGTATCATGCTCGCATACTCGCCACTTTGAAGGATCGCACCTGGTGGAGTGCCCAATTACTTGAGTTGTGTCGGATGGCGTTTGCTCGTCTCAATGAGACTCTCTTTCCGTCGGGGCCACAACCACAAGGGATCCACGCCTTGCTAAATGTTTTTCGCCATGTAGCTCCTATTCGAGAGTTGCTGACGCAAAAACTTGTGGTTGGGGCCAACGCGGCCATGGCGTATGTGCGTAGCTGAAAACCAACTTTGGTGCTGCCGCCACCCGCACACGGAACGATTTTGGCACAAAGAGATCTGGATGACACTATTAGTGCTGCGGAGACGCTAGTCGAGCGAACTCACGAACAACTTTGTGGTTCTTTGCTGCCCATCAAAGAAGAGGATTAGAATAGCTTGCGAGTGCAATTTTTTGTAAAGGGGGCAGCCCCCGAGTGTAAATTGTGACTCTTTGTATATGAATTGAGCATTTTTTGTATTTGCCCAGCCCCCGAGTCAATCGAGTGGGGGTTTATGAAATATATGTTTGATTGTGAAGCGATGACTGTGCAGCCCCCGAGTATTCGAGTGCGACTGCAAAGTTGTTGTGTTCTTGTTTGGATCCTTGTGACACAGCCCCCGAGTGCTCGAGTGCGGCTAAGGTATTGTGTGTTTGCAGGAGCAAGAGCTCGTGTGATTGAGAACGCAGCCCCCGAGTATTTCGGGTGCGGTTAAGTTATGGATTATGCGAGTAGTAAACACGAAAAAGTAGGAGGAACATTGATTATATTCCACTTTTGAATATTAGGCTGCAGCCGCCTCATTAAAAACCTTCCAGCCCCCTTAGGTACCCTGGTAAGGAAAAGAGCGCGTCTGAAACCTGCAGCCATCCGACATATCGCCTATTACATTGTATGACTGAGAGCACACTATGCATAGAAACGGCGCAGATGCGCAACGTTCCATGGATTATGTGAAAGTTCGCCTGTCTTCGCGTGCTTCAGTCGATATGCGCCACCACCAAGGACCTCAGTGATGATGAAGGGTCCCTCCCATGGGGAAGCGAGCTTGTGCACCTTCTTCTGCTTCAGTCGAAGAACCAGGTCGCCAACAACGAAAGACCTGGTACGCAGTCGACGGCTATGATAGTTGCGGAGATCCTGCTGGTAAACAGCTGTGCGGGCCAAGGCCGTGTCGCGTGCTTCGTCGAGCAAGTCGACTGCGTCTTCGAGTGCCTCGTCTGCATCGTCTTCGTTGTATGCCTCGACTCGCGGTGCATTGAACCTTACGTCTGATGGCAGGATTGCCTCTGCGCCGTAGACCATGAAAAATGGTGTGAACTGGGTTGAAGTGTTCGGGGTTGTGCGTAGGCTCCACAGCACAGATGGGAGTTCTTCGACCCAAGCCCCCGCGGCCCTTTTGAGTGGCACCAGGAGGCGCTTCTTGATCCCGCTTGTTACGAGTCCATTGGCCTTTTCGACTTGGCCATTGGATTGCGGGTGCGCCACGATGCATAGTTGAGCGTAATGTCTTGCTCTTTGCAGAAATTCCGGAACTCTTCAGCCGTGAAGTTTGTGCCATTATCAGTGATGATACTGTTTGGGACACCGAAGCGGTAGATTATGCTCTTTATGAAGTTGACTGCCATAGTAGCAGTCGAATTTGTGATAGGGACCGCCTCGATCCACTTTGTGAACTTGTCGACTGCCACCAGGAGGTGAGTATGCCCGCCATGCGACAATTTTTTGAGTGGCCCACCATATCGAGCCCCCACTGGGCGAAAGGCCAGGCCAATGGTATTGTCTTCAACGCTGATGCGGGTGCGTGTGGCTTTGTCGCAATTTTTGGCAGCCGATGCACCTTTTGACTATGTCTTCTGCGTCCTTGAGTGTTGTGGGCCAGTAAAAACCTCTCGAAAGGTTTTGGCTACGAGTGATCGACTGCTGGCATGATGCCCGCAGGTACCTGCATGAATATCTCGAAGTATGGCTTGGCCATCTTCGAATGCGATGCATCTTTGGAACATACCTGATATGCTTCTTTGTATAGCTCGCCGTTGATAACGGTGTATGCTTTGGACCTTCGAGTGACGCGCCGGGACTCGGTTATATCGTCCGTAGCTCGTTGCGGAGTATGTACGCCAGGAAAGGTTGAGTCCAGGTTGGCTCAATGAGGAGTACCTCGACTGGAGGATCCTCTGTGCTGGGCGCCTTGTTCTCGACTGGTGCAGTCGATGTAGGAGGTGTTCGTTTCTCCTTTATGGATCTGTGCTCAATGCGCTCGAGGAAAACACCAGGCGGAACTTGCGCGCCAGTGGAGCCAAGGTTGGCTAGCATGTCTGCTTCTTCGTTACTTTCTCTTCCTATGTGCCGCAACTCGCAGCCATCGAAGCTGCCCTCCAGTGTGTTGTACAGGTCACGGTAGGCGATCATGTTGTCTGCTATGGCGTCGCAGGCCTTCATTGTTTGCTGCACCACAAGATTCGAGTCGCCGTAGATCATCAATCGAGTGCACCCAAGTGCTTTTGCCATCCTCATGCCATGGATCAAGGCTTCGTACTCAGCCTCGTTGTTGGAGGGTAGTTTGAATCCCATCTGCAAAACATAGCGGAGCTTGTCGCCTTTTGGTGATATGAGGATGACGCCTGCTCCCGCGCCTTCATGCTTCTTAGACCCATCAAAGTACATTGTCCATGAGTTGGACAAGTCTGCGACACCAGGCAACTGGGCTTCAATCCACTCGGTTGTGAAGTCGGGTAGAACTTGTGCTTTGATGGCCTTCGGGTGCTCGTACTTGATGTCTCTTGGTGCCAGCTCGATGAGCCATTTTGCGACTCGCCCAGTTGCATTGGGGTTTGTGAGGATGTCACCGATTGCTGAGTTACTTACCACGGTGATCGGGTGCTCTGTGAAGTAGTGCGTCAACTTTCTTGAGGACATGAACACAGCGTAGGCCAGCTTTTGATAGTGCGGGTACCGCTGCTTTGATATGGAGAGAACCTCGCTCAAGTAGTAAACTGGACGTTGTATGCTGTGGCGTGCCCCTCCTCCATGCGTTCGACTACCAGTACGGTACTCACCACCCTGTTTGTAGCCGAGACATACAGGTATAGCGGCTCCCGTTCCTTAGGTGCAACGAGGATTGGAGGGCTTGTGAGGATCCGTTTGAGATCTGTGAAGGCTGCTTCGGCTTCTGGTGTCCACTCGAACTTGTCCGCCTTCTTCATCAGTCGATAAAATGGCAGTGCCTTTTCGCCCAGCTTGCTGATGAATCGACTGAGCGCTGCCACTCGACCCGCCAGTTTCTGCACATCGTGAAGCTTTGAAGGCCTTTGCATTGTGAGGATGGCCTGTATCTTTTCCGGGTCTGCTTCGATTCCACGGGCAGAGACTAGATACCCCAAGAGCTGCCCGGCTGGAACGCCGAACGTGCACTTCTTGGGATTGAGCTTGATATGAAAGCGTTTGAGGTTGGCGAACGTCTCCCTCAGGTCGTCGAGTATGTGTGCTCTTCCCTTGTGGTGATAACGATGTCATCCACATAGACTTGGACGTTGCGTCCGATTTGCTTTTTGAGGCAGTCTTGCATCATGCGCTGGTATGTTGCACCCGCGTTTTTGAGCCCAAAGGGCATAGTTGTGTAGCAGTAGACCCCGAGTGGGGTTATGAACGCCGTTTTTTCTTCGTCTTCTTCTTCATCCTTATCTGGTGATAACCTGAGTAGCATCCAGAAAGGACAGTCGTGCGCATCCGGCGGTGGAGTCGACGATCTGGTCGATTCGAGGTAGCGGGAAGTGATCCTTTGGGCAGCACTTGTTCAGTGCTGTGAAATCCACGCACATCCGAAGGATGTCTGTATGCTTCTTCTCCACGAGTACAGGGTTGGCCACCCATTGTGATTTCTTGATTTCTCTGATGAATCCTGCTGCGAGTAACCGGTCGACTTCAGATTCGACTGCGGTTCGCTTTGGGCCGGAGATTCGGCGCATCGTTTGCTTGACTGGCTTTGCATCTGGAAACAATTGGAGAGAGTGCTCGGCGAATTCCCTGGGAATACCTGGCATGTCGGCTGGACACCACGCAAATATTTCCCAGTTCTCACGGAGGAACTCGACGAGCGCGCCTTCCTATGCGATAGGCAGACTCGAAGATACATTGACTGTCTTGGACGGATCGGTCGGGTGCACCTGATGCGACCTTGTGTCATTTGTTGCGTTGAATGATCTGTCGACTGCCAGCTTTTTATGCTCTGGCAAGTGTGCGGTCGTTGGAGATCGCCAGGTCATCGAGTGTCTGTTCCATGCCGAATGTCTCGGAGATTTTGCTGAACTCGCGGTCGCAAGCGTCAGACCTTTGAAGTTTCCACGGACAGTGATGACTCCCTTTGGTCCTGGCATCTTCAGCATGAGGTACGCATAGTGTGGCACCGCCATGAATCGGGCGAACGTCGGGCGCCCAAGGATAGCATGGTATTGTGATTTCCAGTCGACGACCTCGAACTCAATCGACTCTGTCTTGAAGTGGCTCTTGTCCCCGAACGTAACGTCGAGTTGTATGGTGCCTTCTGGGCTGATTGCTTTGCCAGGAACGATACCGTGGAAGGTATTTGAAGATTTTGGGAGGTTTTCGACTGACCTGTTCATTTTGCGGAGCGTGTCCGCGAAGATGATGTTTATGCCGCTGCCTCCATCCATGAAGACCTTGGTCATGGCGTAGCCTCCGATTTGCGCGTCGAGTACCAGAGCAGCGTGCCCTGGTCGAACTACAGCTGGGGGATGATCCTGACTGAAGCTTATGGTTGTCCCTGATCCCTTCAGAAATTCAGGCACAGCAGGAGGTGCCATAACGGCCATGTTTACTTGTCGAGTGATTAGCTTTTGCTGCCTGTTGGAGGGGCGACCCTTTTGTATCATGTTCATCTGCCCGCGGGGCTGTGGATATTGATCATCTTCTACTCGATGAATGGGTTGTATGGCACCCGCAATATGTCCGCCTGCTCCTGGCTGTGGTGGTGGTGGTGTGGGTTGAGGACCCATTATGGCGGGTACGGCATTTGGCTGCTGCACCGGTGTAGGTGCTGGCTGGGCGGTTGCAGGACTATACCTTTTGAGTCGTATCATGTAATCAGTCGCCATTTGATCGAACTCCCTGCAATTCCTTAGTGTGTGATTTGAGCGTAGTTTTCCGTCTTCCCCCTTGAAGAGGTGGAATCTGCACCAATCGTCCATCTTTTCTTCGAATGATCGCTCGGGTTTCGCGTCGTTGCGTTTGCGCCATTCTTGCCTTCTGTCGCTCCGCTGATCGTGGTCTCGACTGTCCCGTCGATCATCCGAGCGTCGATTTCTTCTGTCTTGGTCATCACGGGGTTGTGTGTAACCAGCCGCCATGAACTCGGGTCTGTCGTCGTCGTAAGGGCGTTTTGAACGTTTGCGCCTGCGATCATCTCTGTATGAGTCTCGACGGCTTCGACTGCCACCATCATGACCGTCGCGTGGTGAAGAAGCGCGGATCTCCGCACAGAATCCTCTCCATCTGCCCACTCAGTCGCGATTTTTAGGAGTTGAGCCAAGGAACTTGGCTTTTCGCGACCAAGTGCTTCCTTGAAGTCTTTCCTGGCGAGGCCCATTGTGAAGGCGTCCATGGCCCTATCTTCAGATATTTGGCCTACTGAATTGCGTATTTCGGTCCAACGCCGTATGTACGATCTCAACGACTCGTCTGATCGTTGGACGCAAGCTCTCAGTTCTTCGATTGTCTTCGGGCGCTCACAAAGAGGCTCGAAGTTTTTGATAAAGTCTTTGCGGAAATCATCCCATGAGTCGTATGACGACGGGGGTAGCGCCTTGAGCCAGTCGCGGGCTGTGCCTTCGAGCATAAGTCGTATGTATTGCATCGCTGTGGTGTTTGTGCCTCGCTGGCACGAGACGGCGAGTCTGTAATCTTCTAACCACCCAGACGGTTCCTGCCTGCCGTTGTACTTAGGTTGTTCAGATGTTAACTTGAACCCTTTGGGCATCCGAGTCTCGCGGATGCGTCGAGTGAAGCACAAGGCTCCGCATGGCTCTGGTTCGCGGTCAGAGTATGAATCGCTACTGTAGGACCTTCGAGATCTGCTCCTGCTGGACCTGTGCCGGCGAGAGCCTCTCCTTGCTTCATCCGAGTGGTGGCTTCGACCACTACGGTCGTGTGCTGCGTGTCGTGAGTCGACGATCTCGTGATCTCGCCTCCCACCTGGAATTTTGTCTCCTGGCTGTATAGCCTTTGCAGCTAGGGCTAGCGATTTGATTTGTTGGCGATGCAGGGCAGCGTTGGGATCATCCGCTGGAGGTTGCAGTGCTTTCAGGTAAGCGCCCACAGACAGCAGGGCACCCGCAGCTGTTTTGGGTACTGGGATTCCGTCAGCGTCCTCTGTCATGAACGACAGGTTGCGAGTGATTGCTTCTCTCTCGTTTTCTGTGAGGCTTGCTAGCCTTGACCTCTGCCTTGGGACTGCTTGCCCTGTGGAGCTAAGAGACAGCTGCCTCCTTCGTGCACTCGATAGGCTGGCTTGCCTTTTGCGTTCTTCGAGTGCCGCTCGGTAGTTTTGCAGTCGAAGCGATTCCTGCCAGTTAAAGTACTGGAAGGTCAACATCTCCTCTGGAGTTGAGCCTGCTGGCATCATTGTGCACTCCTTGATGACTTTGTCCGCCTTGGCTGCCATCTCTTCTGTGATTGTCAGAGTTGTGACCCCATCCGGCATAGTTACCGTGCATGGGAATTGTGTAGGCCTGCGGCAGGCTGCGGCTGCAGATGATTCTGCAGAGATGGCGACGTACACCTGATGGCGCGTGACCCGTGGGCACGTGTATGCGCTATCGACTCCAGTCATGGACTCGACGTCATCGTCCAGGCTCATGTCAGAGCCAGTATGCTTATCGAGTAGATCCTCTAGGTGAATCTCGTTGTCGACTTGCCCATGGCTTATGCTCATCTCAGTATTGGCGAAGCCATTATGGATCTCCGAGTCGAGGTTGGTGTTGGTGCAGGTGTCGGAGTTGACGTTGATGTCGTTGTGAGATGCGGGCTCGTAGAAGTCATCGAGGGAGATCCCGCAGTCGAATCTTCCGTCGAGTGGGAGGTCGAAGTTGTAGTCGTTTGCGCGGTATGCTGATTCAGCCTCCTCGCCTTGGAGTTCCTTCATCATGAACCTGTCGATCTCGCCAGTCGACATGGTTGTTGTAGGTGAGCATGCCTCGAGGATCGGCGATGGGGTGAATGCAGTCGACGGAGCCTCGGGTGCGCCCAGCGCCAGTTGTTGCGGATCTGTCAAGTCCTGCGTACCAAGATTGTTTACGAAAAAACTGAATGCTCCAACAGTTAGATCCAAACCTGATTCGAGACCAGAGAACGTCTCCTGAAGCTCTGGCGAGTGCGGATCAAAATTCGTCAGAGGAGCAGATGAACTTTTTGCAGGTGAAGCGGGCAGACTGCCGCTTTTCGAGTGGTTTGGTGAATCGCTGTGTGTCGCCTGGATTGGCGAGTTGTGGCTTGATGATACGGCCGGCGAGTTGCCGTTTGAAGATTCGATCGGCGAGTTGCCGTTTGCAGATGAGATCGGCGAGTTGCCGTTTGCAGATGTGATCGGCGAGTTGCCGTTTGCTGATGGGACCGGCGAAACTTCGAATCCAGCACTATTCCTTCCCACAGACGGCGCCACTTGACGAGGGTAAACTCATCAAGACCCATGGTTAAGGTCCCTAAGTTATGAATATGGGGGAGAGAACGTGGTAGTGATGGAAGTATCGTCGGCTGACAAGCAGGGCAAAGATTTTACCCAGGTTCAGGGCCCTCATGTGGACGTAACACCCCTACGTCCTGCCTGTCTGTTATTGATTTGCGAATATGAGGGTTACAAAGGATCCCGGCGAGATGTCGATCTCACAAGGGTTTTGGTGGCTCTGGTGTTTCGTGGTCTGGTTCGATGGCCCTCCCAGCCCTTAAATAGTAGGCTGGGTCTCGGGTGTTCGTAACCGACTCGAACTACATATAAGGAAAGATTAAACCGACTATGATTTCGCTAAACTTGGAGGATACTCCATCTTGTTTGGGCCTTCCTTCATGGGCTTCATGTAGGCTCTGATAGTTGGGCCTAGTCGATACGTGCACCAGGTATCCTCATGGTAGGGTACCCGATAAGCATACCCACGTCACTGTCCCTCTTACCTTGCAATCTGTGACTTGTCCCTCTTATTACGCGTAACTAATGCACAAAACAATTTGAACTCTACTCGTAGGGAGCGGATCCCAACGTTGAGATGACGGATGAATTGAGATGTGTTTCCCAAGGTTTTAACCGCACCGTCGTGAAGTATGAGAAGTATGATGTGAATGGGTACCGCTTCCATACAGAGGATCACCAAAAGAGTCGGCCAAACGCAAAAACTATAAATACTGGGGTCTTCACCAAAGGATCCAGAGGAGTCGATGGAGCCGATTACGTAGATTACTACGGAAGGTTAGAGAAGGTATACGAGCTGACGTTCAATGCTACAAACGTAGAACTCAAGCTCGTTGTGTTCAAGTACCACTGGTTCGACTCACTCATTGGACAGAAAAGTGACCCTTCCATTGGGTTAGTTGAAGTTAGGCCTTCGACCACCTATAGCGGAGCCGATGTCTATATTGTGGCTCACCAAGCCAAGCAAGTTTATTATTTGCCCTACCCATGCCAGAAAGAGAACCTCAAGGGCTGGGAAGTCGTGTTCCGGGTATCGCCACATGGTAAGCTACCCATGCCCTCCGCCGATGATTACAACAACATTGACCCTAAAACATACGAGGGAATTTTCTATCAATAGCAAGAGGACTTCGGGGACTTTGCCTTACAACCGGGTGGTCTTGAGGACCTCGAGAATGATGCACACACTCGTGGTGAGGCAGTGGTGGATCTGAAGGAAATAGATATGCTCTTGAAGTTACAAGCGGCCAATGAAAACGATGAGGAGCCTCCACCGTGCGAGGAGCCTCCAACCTACTACTCACGTGATAGTGATAGTGATAGTGAGAATGAGAACCAACCTAATTATGAGAGTGATGAATCGAGGTGACGGTCTTTTATGTCTTTATGCTTTAGTATTTATTTTTCAACATGCCTCTTAATTGCATTAGTGTCTACATTATATTATGCCTCCAACATGCTTATTTATGCTTAGTGTCTACATTTTATTATGTCTTTTTGCTTTAGTATTTATTTTTCAACATGCTTATTTATGCTTACTGTCTACATTTTATTATATCTTTTTGCTTACTTGTTTCTCTTTTTCAATGCAGGTGATTGAACAATATGAGCCAAGGCAAGGAAAGCTCGGCGAACTTGCTTGGTACGTTGCGTCGAAGTGACCGAGGAGCAATTCCCAATCCGCGTTACGTCAAGCCCGGCGATGCGCGAGGAGGACGAGGACGAGCACGAGGACGAGGACGAGGATGAGCTTGAGGACGAGCTGGAGGACGAGGTGGAGCACGAGGTCCACCCTCCACTTCTGGCTCTGTGGCTTCCCAGTTCCAGTTGGAGGACGAGGTGGAGCACGAGGCGGAGGTGGAGCACGAGGACGAGGTGGAGCTGGAGGGGGAGGTGGAGGGCGAGGTGGAGGCGGCGCCGAAGCTGCCGAAGTGCCGTGGTGAAGCCGGAGTCCCCGAGGAGGCCGACTGGCCTACTAGCGAGGACAGGAAAGCCATCATTGTTCCTAATAAAAGGAGTAAGTGTACTAATTTTGTAATTTCATTTTGGTCATAACAATTTGGCATATGTACTAATGTTTGATTATTGTGCAACAATTGGACATGGCCAGTTAAGCCTCCCCGCCATCCTGCGAGCTTGCTTGGAGCTCTGATTAGGAAACATTGGCCGGGCTTGTACGAGACGGTCCCCGACGGCGAGAAGAAGCCGGCCACTACTTGGGTGGACTATGAGGCTGCCCCGTACCCGCCCTTTGCGACAGCTGCTGAGGCCGTGATCTCCAAGTTTTGGGTAAGACATATTTTCCGAGTTCCTTTCATAGTTTATGACCCCACCGTGCTAACTCATGACTCTCACAATATTTTTATGCATGGTTGAAGCGGTTTTATCGGGTGGAGGAGGAGCATATCCCCTATGCGGCTTCCACTTTGCGTGCTCATTGTCTGAGGTTGACACGGCAGCAATTCTACAACCAAAGGACTACGACCGCCAATGTGTTCCTGTCTGAGAAGAGGGCAAGAGGGTCAAGAAGTCGGAGTTGCCCACGGACATCACGAAGGAGGATTATATGTCGGTAAGTAAAATGTCAATGAAATTATATATTGCTGCTAAGTTGCTATTGCATTATCTCTTCTTGATTTGGATTTTCAGGTTATGCCCGACTGGGCCGACGGCAAAGAAGACGCATGGGAGGCGTTGGTTTCGAGGTGGGTCGGGGATGACCCCGAGTTCGACGTCGTGAGCAAGCGGAACAAGGCGAACCGGGGCACCGAGGGAACACACAGTGGGGAAAACCTCAACCACCACCGCTTCAAGGAAAAGCTGGTATACATCTACATTGAATGACTTGCATTTATTTTCCCGTCATGTTCATACTTGGTACGCATAACATTTCTTTTCGCGATGCAGGAGGCCAAGACCGGGGAGCCGAGAACTGACATGGAAACGTGGCGGGAGATGAAGCAGAAGAAGCTTGATTTCACGGAGCCTCAGCCTTCGCAGCCCAGGTACTTGGATATTTTCTGTATCCATTTTCATATTAGTTCATATTTTTCACATTCGGACTTGGATAACCGTCCCCTTCAGGTACTACGGGAAGGCCAAGGAGGACTTGGACAACTACGTAGCGACGTTCGAACAGTTGCACCCGGAGGTGGATGACCACCCCGTGAGAGAGGAGGTCGACGAGAACGCGGTTGTCCTGTCGGGGCACGGAAGGAAGCATGGTCGTCATCGCGTTCTTGAGAAGGTGATCAGTCCTGCCTCGAGCTTCACGCGTCTCCGAGCTACCCTTCCTGCGGACACCCCCTTATCCCGCGTCGTCCAAAGCCTCGTCCATCCGCCTCTACCGATGTAAGTTTTTCTCATTTTCATCCTCTTTTCGATATTCGTTCCTGCATGGCTAAGTTGACGAGATTCCTTATTTTCGAAATCGTAGGAAGAATTTGAGGCGGCCTACGCTTCCGCTCATGCGGAGTATCAGGAGGCCCATCGCGAGTGGGAGGAGAAGTACCTGGCCCACCTCTCCTACACAAAGTTCATGAACGCTGTAAGTTTCAACCTTTATTTCTACAAAATATGACAAATCCTACTTCCCTAGTTTGAAGCTTTATTTTGGCAATGCCTGACTCTAAACTATCTTGTAGGCGCTGGTTAGATTTTTTGCCAATGGAGAGCGACCGGAAAACACTCCTGAGGAGCCTCCTGAGCCGGGTCCGTGTCCAATATTTCCATCGAGGGACCAGTTCGCCCTCACCTACTACTCATCGACCCCGGTAAGTTCTTTGCTAAACCACTGGTTACCATTTTCCTTCGCCTCGCAAGTTGCTAAGTCTTGCTCAAACATGTAGGGAGTGGGAGGTTCGGAGACGCCACACTCGCCAGGTTCGCGTGAGATCATGCCGTTTGATCCCGAGGCTGGTACTTCGCGTGCTGCTACGCCGGGTTCGCATGAGATCACGCCGGTACATCCCGGTGGTCCTTCTCCTGGTGCTTCGGGTGCTGGTGATTCGCCGGGTGCTTCGCCTTCTACCGGTGGTTCTACTGCTGCGCCGAGCCGGCGATTTCCTTTTCTCACCTCGGCAGATATGGGGTACACCCCGTCGCCGCCGCCGCCGATGTAGGGCTCAGGACATGTAGCTCGATGTATACACTATTTTTATACCATTTTGTATCTACACTATGATCTAGCATGTTTGTGATGATATCCTATATGTGATGATATATATCCTCTGTGTGATGCTCCTCTAATTTATGATATTTTTTCTGCTATTTTTGCTGCAAAAACGAGCAGCAGGAGCATTTTAAAAAAAAATCTGGCAAGCCGTCGGCATAGATACCTCAGTGACCAAATGGTCATATCTATGCCGACGGCAATGCCGTCGGCATAGGTACCCCAGATGCCACGCCAGGGACGCCCAGATGCAGCCACGTGTCCATACCTATGCCGACGGCTTTGCCGTCGGCGTAGGTCGATCCTCAGCAGCTGGCTGTCGTGGGCCCCACCAAGCCATACGCCGACGGTTTTTTTCGCCGACGGCCCGTTCCCGGCCGTCGGCGTAGCCTGTGCCGACGGCTTTTTCCTATGCCGACGGCCTGTCGACCTGTGCCTACGCCAGGCTACGCCGACCGAGCTTTGCCGACGGTTGCCGTCGGCATAGGCTGAGCCGACGGCCTATAGGCCTTTGCCGACGGCCAAAAGCCGTCGGCGTAGCCTGTCAGTCCCGTAGTGTCAATTAGTATGTCTTAGTGAATTGCTTTCTTCATCGATGAAGTTGTCCAACGAATATGCTATTGCCATTTTGGGTTACTACGTAATACTGACGGATGCGTCGATCGACCTATCCGTGATGAATATGTTATTCGGACATCGCTTCATATCCGGGGTGAAAACCCTTGTCTTGGGCCTTTATTGGACGGCTCAGTGGTGAAAAAATTGTGTCATTACCTTGTTTAAGTTGTTGTCTACATGCGGTTGTGATGTCTTCGTTGGCTAGTCTCGACATTCAGGATGAAAATTACCTTTCAGGCCGTATCTGGCCGGACGTGGTGACATGGCGCGATTACGTTGTCTTCTTAAAGGCATTGTTGCAGAAGGAATCGATTTATTCGTAGGTGTCTATTTCATATCTTGTAATGCTCCACAATTTTTTCTTTTATCTTGAACTCTGCTTAATCATTAATAAGAATGGATGTGTGCGCCATATTGATAAAGATGATTGGGGTTTTAACCTCCTTTTGGGAAGAAAAAAACAGATGGACGAGAGAAATGTTCGAGTAAAAAAGATGAAACGGTTTCTCTCGTATCAAAATAATGCAGTTGGCTAGGATCCCTTTTATTTCCTATCGGAACAATGCATTTCTTTGTAGAGTTTCAATTTTATCAAATGTCGCCACTCATCTCCACAGGGGCACGACAATATTTTTCTCTCTCCCCGCCTGATACCACATGTTAGTCACCTTCTTTCACCTATGTTGCACCACCACCTTGCGGTGTTTATTCGTGACGAGCTGCCCAACACCAATAGTCGGCGTTGCCATCTCTCCCCTTTACATACCATTCATCACACTCTTTCAACCCAACATTCTATTTGTCACGACATACGGCATTCGTCCCAATGCGAAGTTCAAGCTAGTTATTGACATGGGGCGGAGCACCGAGGCTCGTACAATTATTCACCAAATTTTAAAAAGCACCGGGAACCCTTTCTCCAACAACAGTCTCACCAAACACTAATGCGGTGAGCAAAACCGTACATATGTTAAGGGATGAGTTTCTACTATGCACGGTAGATACCATGCATGTACTCACCATGTATTGTGTTTGGTGATTCCTGGGACTCGACTTTTACCGATACACAACCCAACATGTTGACATATTTCGAAAAAAAACCTTACATAACTAGAATATACCCCGCAGAAACTTTATGTGACACTCTAAAACATGGCAAATTTTAATAAAACTATCTTCCATGCACAGTAGAAAATCCGCTCTTATTTGGACTGAACACTTCTCACGAGTGACCTAGAAATAGTTATATCTCACTCTGAGAAATAGCACAATCGTACAATATGTGACCAAAGGTATTAACTCTGTATCTGACGTTCTCTGCAAGTCTCAAATGCCTAGCAGTTTACCAAGCATGTAAGCCAGCGAGACCTTCGCCCGGTCGGCCAAGACCATGGGTTCCAACAGCGTCGACCTCTTCAAGTACAACAGCCGGTCCCTGCAGCTCTCCAGGCTCGTCATCCCGCTCATGTACTCGTTGGCGAGCCCCGCGAAGTCACAGCTCGACTTCATCCTGTCGGCGACGCGGTCGATGGAGTCCTCCGCCTGGGGGTAGTCGTCGTCCACGCACCCCTCGTAGGCGTCCTTCAACGCACGTGGGAGCGAGGCGTTATGGTCGAGCTGGTTGCTCATGGCGACCTGCGTGTCGTCGTAGGAGTTCGAGGCGGCCTCCGCGGCGAGGATGATGTACGCGGAGACGTCCTCTCCTTGTGCGATGGGGACATGTCGACGTAGCCCTCACGCATCGTGCGGATGCAGAGGTCGTAGATGAACTTCGTGCTGCTGGCCTTGCGGCAGGCCTCTACCGCGCCCGTCCATGGCACACCGGGGCAGTTCTTGCCAGAGGCCGCCATGAGGAGGGGTACAAGGATGAGAAGGAGGAGAAAGATCTTCGTCGTAGTCATGCGTGACAGCGCGTTCGCTCATATATATGTGGCTCTTCGTGGGCAAATTGATACTACTCCTCGCTCGCTGTGTATTAGCTATCACGTTCAGCATTCACTATTTGTAGCATGTGTGCGAGCTTTGATCTTCCGAGCAAGAAAGATCGACTGCTTTAATTGTTTGATTTGATAAAAGATACGAACTAGCATGCCAAAGATATGCTGCAAACAACGCATGCAACACGTGTACATCAACGATGACAAGTGACTAATATATACTCAATACTATACTCTAAATAAATGATAGCACGTAAAAATTGTGTGTCCAAATGATGCAATACTAGAACAACTTAAGTCACGTACGCCACAAGATTTTTTTCTTAGAAATACCATGAGGTGAGGTAAGGTTCAAAGCAAGAAAACCCAGACCAAAGCGCGAGTCGGGAGATATTTTTTGTTCCATCGGAAGATTGCTCTAGTTTTTTTTTTTTTGGGGCTTCCAATTTGTCATCCCGTAGTAGAGAGAGGCGGTGCCAAGATTGCCATCGATGAAGTTGGCTTCCAATGTATGGCTGCTCTAACCAGGCTCCTAACTGTCCAATCAATGATTGCCATCGATGAAGTTGTCCCACCAATTTTTTTTTTTAGAAACACGGTACAGACGCAGACGCTCACAAACACGCACGTACAAACACCCCTATGAACGCACGCACGCAAACCCTACCCTATGAGCACCTCCGAGAGACTGGTCCGGCAGATCTTGAGGTTGACGAAGTCACCACGGGCGCCTCGCTGTTGACGGGCACGTCACCTACCACTGAAAGCATAGCGCCGGTTAAATCCTGGAAAATCCAGAAAAATGCGAGCACCCATGTCAAGTCTAGGACTTGAACCTGGGTGGGCCGGTTCCACCACAAGGAACCAAACCAGCTGAGCTAGGCTCAGTTCGCGCAATTGTTAGTGCCATTTGGGTTAACGCGTAATACTAACGGATGCATTGATTCACCCATCCATGATCAAGATGCTTATTGGGATACCGCATCATATATGGGTTGAAAACCCTTGTCCTTGCTCTTTCTTAGCAGCAAAATATTGGCTTCATTATCTTGTTGAAGGCGTTATGTACTTGCTATGGTGTTGGTCTTCACTGGCCAGTCTCGACATTCAGGATGAAAATCCTTGTCCAGACCGCTTCTGGCCGGACGCGGCTACCATGGCGTGAGGATATTTATCTTCATGAAGACATTGTTCCATCAGGAATCAATTTAGCCGTAGGTGTCTATTCCATATTCCCTCCGTTCCAAATTATAAGGCTCACTATTTTTGTGTTGGTCTTTAATGCTCGACTTTGAACACTAATATATACTAGTTAAACATATAAATTGAGAATGTATAAATGGTACCGTTGGATTCGCCGTGCAAAGTTCTTTCATTTCATATATCGTAAAAAATGTTACTTTATTAGACATTGTTCATGCAACGCACTACCCTTCGATCAGTCGCTCAAATACCAAGCAGTTTAGCAAGCAAGTAAGCTACTAAAACCTTGTACCGGTTGCCCATTGCCAAGGGATACAACGGCGACGCAACTATCCACGACGCTAGCAGCCGATCCCTGCAGCCCTCCAGACTCACCATCCCTCCCAAGAACTCATTGGCGAGCCCCTCGAGGTCGCAGCTGGACATCATGCGCTGCGCTACACAGTCGATAGACTCACTCGCCGCGGCGTAGTCGCTCACGCACCCCTCGTAGGAGTCCCTCTCGTCGTCGGAGAGCGACATGTTCTGCTGGAGTTGCGTGTTCAGAGCAAGCATCGTGTCGGCGTAGGACGCCTCGGCCACACGCGCCACGAGGATGGCATAGACGGTGGCCACCTCCGTGTGGGACAAGCACGGGTCCATGTCGGCCCGCCGCATGGTGTCGATGCAGAGGTCGTAGGCGAGCTTGGTACCGCAGGCCCAGCGGCCGGCCGCTGCCGAGCCCAGCCGCGGCACGTCGGGGCAGGCGTCTGCCATGTGAATAGGTACGAGGACGAGTATGAGGAGAATGACGATCTTCTTCATAGTCGTAGTAACCACGTGTCACTCTATGGGGGAGATGCTTCTTTATGTTGAGTATACTAAGCATTTACTATTTGTAGCATGCGCGCTATAGATCGAAAAAGATTATGCCCATTTAAATGATTTCATTTAATAAATAATTTGGATTGACATGTCAGTATAATAAATATACGGTCTACATAATTTAACGTGTCTAGATTCATACTAAAAAGAATGGACACATGCAATTATATGTGTCTAGATACATATGTGTGCATGTGCATGTGGAAAAAGACTAAAAAATCTTACACTGTGAAACGGAGGGAGTACTAGTTAAACATATGAATTGAGAATGCATAAATGATACTGTTGGATTCGCCTTGCAAAGTTCTTTCATTTCATACATCGTAAAAAATGTAGACACCGTTCATGCAACGCACTACCCTTCGATCAGTCGCTCAAATACCAAGCAGTTTAGCAAGCAAGTAAGCTACCAAAACCTTGTACCGGTCGCCCATAACCAAGGGATACAACGACGACAGACCTAACCATGGCGCTAGCAGCCGATCCCTGCAGCCCTCCAGACTCAGCATCCCGCCCAAGAACTCGTTGGCGAGTCCCCCGAGGTCACAGCTGGACATCATGCGCTGCGCTACGCAGTCGATGGAGTCCCTCGCCGCGGCATAGTCGCTGACGCATCCCTCGTAGGCATCCCTCGCGTCTCCGGAGAGCGACATGTTCTGCTGGAGCTGTGTGTTTAGCGCCAACATCGTGTCGTCGTAGGATGCCTCGGCCATGCGCGCCGCGAGGATGGCATAGACGGTGGCCACCTCCGTGTGGGACGGGCACAGGTCCATGCCGTTCCGCCGCATCGTGTCGACGCAGAGGTCGTAGGCGAGCTTGGTGCCGCAGGCCTTGCGGCAGGCCACTACCGAGCCCAACGACGGCACACTAGGGCAGGCGTATGCCATGCGAATAGGTGCGAGGACGAGGATGAGGAGAATGGTGATCTTCTTCATAGTCGTAGCAAACATGTTTCACTCTGTGAGGAGACGCTTCTACGCTTCTTTATGTTGAGTATACTCAGCATTTACTATTCCTAGCATGTGCGCTATAGATCCTTCAAAAAAGATTATGTCCATTTTAAAAAGTTCATTTAATAAATAATTTGGATTGACATGTCAGCATAATAAAGATACGCTATTGCTAGCGCTCGGTCACCCGAGAAACAAGTTTACGCTCGGTCGATGCTGGCGAACGTGCGATTGTCTGATCATTGTTCCCGAATTTTGATGTACCAGGTTGTGGGTTCGGTTCCTTTTTGTGGCCCGCTTAACGTTTTTTTTTCTGCTCTGCGTGGGTTTGGTTTCGCTTTTTTTGTTGGGCTTTTTTGTTGGGCTTCTTTTTTGCATTTTTTTCTTTGGTCTTTTTCGAATTGTTCTGGACGTGTCTTTTCCAGAATATGAAACGTGCGGTTGGACTCAGATGGGCTGCGATGAATCAGAGGTGCTGGGCGTTGCGTTGTTTTGTTTTCAGTGTATATGACTGGTAGACCCACCGCTGTAGTGGGACACAGCTGTCAGTGGCTCTTTGTAGGTAGTAGAAGCCGGTAATTCATTTTTCGCTTTTGCTAACGCTCGGCTGGCTGAGATCTAAGTTAACGCTCGGTCGATTTTTGCTGCTACCGTACGGCTTTCCAACGATTCAGGTTTTTGACTTTTTGAGCGAGCTGACGGTGTTTCTCCTTTGGCCCGAATAAATGTGGCCCGTTTTTCTTTCCTGGTACTTTTTCCTGTTGTTGCGCTTTTTGTCTAGTTTTTTTGGGGCTTTTTGTCTAACCGGTGTTTCTCCTTTGGCCCGCATGGAAGTGGCCCCTTTTTTTTTGGTTTTTGGGCTTTTTGTAAGGCGTTTTGAATAGCGGACAGTGGTTTATTTTTGATCTATTTCTTTTTAGCTTTTCCTAGCACTCGGTTGCCCAAGATTTTAGTTTACGCTCGGTCGACGATCCTAGCCGCGTGATCGTCTGATCATTTTTCCCGATTGTTGACGCCTAGCGCTAGCGCTAGCCCGAGATGGCTCAAGGTCGTGCATTCGATTTCTTTTGCGGTCAGGTTTTGTGGCCTGCTAAACATTTTTTTTTACAGTTGTGCGTGTTTGGTTTCTTTTGGGGTTTTGTTGGGCTTTTTTGTTCGGCTTTTTCATTCCTGGGGTATTTTTGTGCCTTTTTTTTTGTTTTTTAGCGTGCAATTGCACATGTTTTTTGTTTTACGTGTAATTACATATGATTAGTGTTTAGCGTGCAATTACACATAATCTTATATTTTTAGCGTGCAATTGCACATGATTCATTTTTCTAGTGTGTAATTGCACTTGTGTGTAATACCTTGTGTAATTACACATGTTTTTTGTTTTGCGTATAATTACACATGATTAGTGTTTAGCGTGCAATTGCACATTATCTTATATTTTAGCGTGCAATTGCACATGATTCATTTTTCTAGTGTGTAATTGCACTTGTGTGTAGTACCTTGCGTAATTACACATGTTTTTTGTTTTGCGTGTAATTACACATGATTAGTGTTTAGCGTGCAATTGCACATTATGTTATATTTTAGCATGCAATTGCACATGATTCAATTTTCTAGTGTGTAATTGTATTTGTCTGTAATACCTTGTGTAATTACACATGTTTTTTGTTTTGCGTGTAATTACACATGATTAGTGTTTAGCGTGTAATTGCACATTATCTTATATTTTTAGCGTGCAATTGCACATGATTAATTTTTCTAGTGTGTAATTGCACTTCTGTGTAATACCTTGTGTAATTACACTTGTTTTTTTTTTGTTTTGCGTGTAATTACACATGATTAGTGTTTAGCGTGCAATTGCACATTATCTTATATTTTAGCATGCAATTGCACATGATTCATTTTTCTAGTGTGTAATTGCACTTGTGTGTAATACCTTGTGTAATTACACATGTTTTTTGTTTTGCGTGTAATTACACATGATTAGTGTTTAGCGTGCAATTGCACATTATCTTTTTTTTAGCGTGCAATTGCACATGATTCATTTTTCTAGTGTGTAATTGCACTTTTTTGTTTTGCGTGTAATTACACATGATTAGTGTTTAGCGTGTAATTACACATGTTTTTTGTTAAGTGTGTAATTACACTTTTTTTTTGCATGTAATTACACATGTTTTTTGTTAAGTGTGTAATTACACATTATTCTAATTTGTGTGTAATCACACATTTTTTTTGTGGAATTACACATGATTTTTTATCATTAAGTGTGAAATTACACATTATTCTAATTAGTGTGTTTTCTCATTTTCAGCCTTTTCTTTGTTTGGCACCGGTAGTTTTTTGATCTATTTGTGTGAACACTGTGAACAATTTTTTCATAACGAAATGCACATCAACAAGTACTAAAATAGGAAGAAAAAAATGCACGAGCATGCGCTGGGAGCTTGTATGCTGATCGCTAGTAGTCCGTACTGTAGCTGGGCAAAGAATATTTGTTTTTGGCAGATTTTTTTTTTGAAATTTGTTTTTGGCAGATTATTAGCAGAAATGTGCTGGGCTAGATCCTAGGCCCATGTAGCGAGCGAGTCATTGTAGTGCGGGCGAGTCGACGCTTGACTCCATAGAAGCGAGATATACAGGCACCCGATCAATCGACCGAGCGTTTGCTTAAGGCTCAGACACCCGAGCGCTAGGCACTCCCCTAAAGATACGGTCTACATAATTACAAGTTCGGACAATATGTGTAGATATGAAAAAATAAATATCGATATTCATCATTAATATTTAATATATTCTAAATAAATGATAGCAACCTGGGTGACTCTCTCATGGGTCACCCTAGGCTCGTGCCCTCCACGAGTAAGGGTGTAAACGGACTGGATACTTTCCACAATAAATCTATGTTAAACTATCCATATCTAAAATTTTGAAGAATCGGATTGTTTAAGGATATTTGGTTCTGAAGTGGCATCATGATACTGTGTATCATAGGATACGGCAAATAATATGGCGATATGGATTATGAAAAAAATTATTTAGGGACATCAGAAATTTTAAAACTGGGTTATCTGATTACGTAGTCAAAAGCCAAGGTCAATTAGACACATTTAATAGGTATTGAGTTACCGAGTTCATTTGGCCAGCAGTTCTAGTTCTGAATTCTAGCACCGGAAGGATGGTTCAGCTATTCAATTTATCTTATACCATCTCTGTAATGCTTGGGTTTTTTTATAAGTCACGTCTAACTTTTGCAAGGCTAAAAGGTTAAATTCATCTTAACTGTTGGTATAATTATCTGTATATGAGAGTATTTATCTGACTTTTTTTGTTTTTGGTCTAAGTCTGCCACGTTCCTGGTTCGAATCCGTGATCCAACGTATCTGCATTCGAATCAACGACCGGTCATTCTCTGGTCCGTTCTGAATCCGAAAAAAATATATGGTAAACAATATTATACAATCAAAATCACATATGATCCGTGCCATGCACAACACATGCAAAACAAGACAAGAAGTGACATGACACACAATCTCTTTATTTATGTTTCCTACCTATTTTTCTCATATTTAATATTTGATTTTTAGGTCAAAAAGTTTGAAATTTAAAACTTGGAAGTTTCGCAATTTTCTTAAAAAAAATTTCCTAGGTTTGGATGTTTGGAATGTTCAGAAATCTCAAACTTTGATTTTTTTTGTATGGAAATTGAAATTCCTACGTGGCTGAAATTTCAAAAAACATAAAGTTTTTATAAGTTGCATCTTTTAAAAAGCTTGAATTCAGAAATTCAGTGCTGAATTTTCGGAAAGTAACAAGAAATGAAAGTTTGGTGAGACAATGGGTTACCAAAAGAGAAAAATCCACCCGATCTGAGAATAATCTCTAGGCACCTCCGTAGCATGTGTTAACAATCATTGATAGTAGAATGGGGCATAAGAGAGCGACGAGAGTATAGAGGTTTTATAAACCAAACTAGTAGGCCATCTCACCCACAATGGACACAATCTTTACTAATGGGAGTTGGTCGTTGGTGTAACCGAGCGAACCATCTCACACTCGCCCGTGGCTCGCTCGATCCTCAGCAGACCATCCTTGACCGGGCGGACGATTGGACGCATCGTGGCCGCCCAATCTCCTCTTGATCGTCTTCACGCCGTTCGATCCTCGTTTGCCAGAAAATTACACTCGAGTGCCACCGCTCAGTCGCCCTAAGCGATACGAAGGCCCTCACAACCCTTCCGTCAGCTCCCCAGAGCGCCGCCGTGTAGGATTCTACCTCTGCATCCTCCGACGCCGCCGGCCACCCGCACGCGCGGAGATCTCCGCCGCCTTCGGGACGCACGCCCAGAGATATCCACCGCCGCCGCCTGTATCTCCAGCATCTCCGGGCCGCACCGAGTCTTCCTAGTGATGCCTCTGCTGAGCGACAGCAGGTGTTGCCGGCCACCACCGGCGGCAGATGTACGCCGCCCTTGCAGCCGAACGGGCTCTACTACGCACCCTGCGCCCGCATATGATTGCCGCCGGCCAGCGCCCGAAATCAGCCGTCGGCTATGTTCCTCCCACACCTCGCTCGCACCCCTGCATCGCATTAGTAGCACATCCCCTGTACTCTCACACGGCTGATGGGCGCCGCCGCCACCTAGGGTTCGGGCGCCGCCGCCGCCTAGCGTTCGGTCACCGCCGCTTCTCCTTCCCCGCCACAACATTCATTCTGCCGCCCACCCGACTTCCCCGCCGCCAGGCCGGCTCCCGCCTTGGTTCCTACCGGCTACAGGCGTACGAGCTGCTGCGCCTGGAGCTCGACAAGCGCACCTAGGAGCTGTTGCGCCGGGAGCTCGAGACCGGCGCACCTAGGAGCTGCCGCGCCTTGAGCTCGACCAACTATGGCACCGCGCTAGCCATCAAGGCTCAACCCCTTCGGCGGCCAGGTATGGATCACATCACGGAAGAATCCACCTCTCTCAAGCAGTTCTAACTTTGGTCGTGTTGTTGTTCAGGGAAAAGGAATGGTTGGCCGAAGTCCGGTTCCTGGGCGTCGTCGACCTGTTCAAACGTGGGCACCATGTCCTCCCATCAGCCGTCAGGCTGCAGATAGCACTGGGTGCCGCTGAAGGGTTGCTCTATCTCTACGAGGCCTTGAGGTTCAGGTCGGTAAAAGTCCAAGGACATAAGCTGAATCTCTGAGGAGTGCCAGCAGCGGAAAGGTCATCTTCTTCCCTGGTCATGTATGATTTTTAACTGTCGTTGCTTCCTATATAAATACCATCAAGATGTCTGACGAAATGTCTCTACAGACTAAATGTCAAAACATGCTTTCAGAATAGGTTAGGAGACATGTCATGTTTGAGCTACTTCGGTGGAATGAAAAACTGGTAGCTTGCGGTTCTCAAGTACCCTAAATTTTGATCTTGAATTTCTCACAAAATGGTAGGTTGCTGTTATGGGCTAAGCTTGCATTCGCCTTCTCTAAGCTTTTTTTACTGTACCTTCTCTACACTTTGTCATAATAGGTTATCTTAACATGAAGTCCTCTGTATTTTTTTATTGCACGCAATAGCCGCACACCAGGTTGTAGCAGTGAGTGCCTTGGTAGTAGCCTATATGTAGTTGATTTTAATTTCTGGTGGTATCCTGTTTCCTCTGTCAAGTTGCCTTCATTTTTGTCCACTGCAAATATGTCATTTCAGAATCTGCGCTGGTAAAAGAAATAGATTTGACTATCAAAGGCATAAGGAAGTATGTAAATTGGTCACATGAATCTTGTATCACTAGATTCATTATTAAATATACTTCCATACTGTGTAGTCTTATGAGTTCTAACAGCAACACTGTATGATATAATTTACCTGTTGAAGTGGATACCTTGGAGGCTGTGTTAGCATTGAGAACGACCTAATAATCGAGAGTATTATTTAATCTGTATATGATGAATCAGCATAGATTGAACTACCCCAATCTTGTAGCAATTCAACTGCCAACTGAGTGATGAGGTTGATTATGCTAATTGTGCAAATGCTTTCAGGCTATCGACAAGTTCAAGAAATGTGAAATTGAAATCAGAGTTGCTAAGACAGTGATTGCTCATATTCCTTTCGGCAAGGTTAACTTCCCTGAAGAAGACCTTATTGGAAACTTCATGGCTGGTGTTGTAAGATAATCTGCTCTCTTCCCAGCGCTCTACCGAGAGGAACAATCCATCTGGTACAAAGGGGATATACTCCTGTGAACCGAACGACATGTCGTGTCAGGATTGGAACATACAGAGGAAAGTAAGATGCTCCACACGAGATATGTCTACTTCAAATTGGCTCCTGGGGTGAAGTTCCAGATTGTGTTCTATGTGTGTTCCTTTGTAAAGATGTAATATATTATTGCAGTGGCCATGCATATGATTATTTACCAGTGAATGATACCATGGAAATGCTAATGTTTTCCTCTGACCAACAGCTTCTGGAGTACATATCAGAGGTAAATGTTCTTTATCTTGTCTATGAGCTAACTCATAAAAAGTTTACTGGTGTTTGAATAGTTAGGGGTGGTAAACACCTCTTGTTAAGAGAGCATGAGTACAACCAGTGAGCAGCTACTATATACTGATAAAACCATATGCTCCGTCAATTGATTGTTAACTACCACTTCTGACTATACAAGTATTCTTGATGATTGCAGGGATAACATGAATGGGAGGCTCAAAACTCTTCGGTCCTTTTTTTCACTTAGCGAAGCCCCAACATCGTGTCAGTGTAGACTCACTTCAGCTGATCGAGCAATCTCTTTGCTACACGCATGAGCAGGTAGTGTAATCTGCAAAAGAACGTGGATTTTATTTGATGTCGGTAGTCTGAATGGAACATTGAACGTAGATAGCTATGTTTGTGATCTGCAATTCTCCTCTTTGCTGAAATGGTGGGCGATTTTGTGGGGTCAGTTTTGTCACTGTCCAAACTAAAATGAAACATAGATATGTTCAGTTCCCATTTGTTGTTTCTGTTAACTCCAGTTCATTTCAGCTGGACTCCTTTTTGGGACTTTGATTACGTGCTTTTTATCTGTAGGGAAAGAGATGGAGCATGATGCTGAAGAGGTCAAATATGAGGAAGATGGGGTTTGCACACAAGTGACAGATCATTCCATTACATGGTTTGGGACGTTTGTATTCGCTCAACAGTTTGTCGGCTCATGTGTTTGTAAATCAGGCAGTGTCCACAATTTGTAAATACCCTATTGACAATTTGGAACCGGATTCTCCTATTCAGATGATCTTATCCTCTTGTGAATAAGCTTATGGTTGTGGAAATCAAATTGCATATTCAATATCAATTTCTTAATGGATGATGATTTTTTCTGCGCTGCCATGATGTCATTATGTATTTGGTTTTGTTCGGGTAAAATAAAAACCAAACTGAATCAAGATTTCAAGAAGGTTGTGGCATTTTTTGGTTATTGATTTTTAATGGAACCAATTGGTCAACAATTTTAGAAAACCAAAAGTACAGATCAGTTTGAAATGAAATTGGGACTGAGATAGTCCTTAATAAAAACAATCAATTTAAATGGTTTATAATATTAAGTGTTTTTTAAGTTATAAAACTTTCCATCGTACTATAACCTGTAAGGGTAATTTAACATGGCGAATAAAAGATAGATGTACATGTTGAGCACACGAAGGCGGAAGAGTGGCGCCAGTAGCCGAGGAGGAGGACAAGCTCTTCGTCGACTTTGTCTCCGACGAGGAGTGAGCGCTGCCGCACGCGGTGGTCAGCACACGAAGATGAGTTGGCACGGTATTTAACTATCTATCTTATTTGAGAAAGAATCAACCTCCATATTAAATCACCGTGATAGGACACGCACAATTTGTTTAACGAATGTTATGAATGATGGATGCACAATCATGGATTGATATAATAGACCCGTAGCAACGCACGGACAATTAACTAGTCAAATATAAGATGGCAGTTGCGGATGAGCTTCACACGGAAAACAAGCAAATATAGTTAATTGTAGTTATGTATATTTTTTCCATTCTGAAATCATCTTCTAAATTGAGAATAAGATGCTTATTCATTAGTTATTCGAACTTATGTTCACATCCAACCATCCTCGACCCCAAAGTCACACCATATACGACCAATAAACCAAAATTACACTGAAAATAAAATATATGAGCTAGACTAAGTAATTGAAATGGTGTGGATGAAGGTTATTACGGGTTACAGACGTTGTGTAGCTTCGAAATTTGAAAAATTAAAAAACTAGAAAAAGGGAAAGAATATTATACACCTTTTGATAGGCCCAGGAACCACCGTTATCAGCCCAAAGCCCAAAGAAATAAAGAGGAAACTGAGGGAAGAGAGAGTCGCCGGCGTGTTCCAAAGCTCGTCGCCGGCAAGGCATTGACCGGGCGCCGCCGCCGCCACAACAGATGAAAATCGCATAGCATCCCATCCTTTGCCGCTTGCTCCGCCCATCATTCCTCTGGTCCTAGAAACTCCTAATCGGAAGCTTTTGTGCTGCATAGAGGCGCGCATACCGAATCGCTCGATCCAAGGCTGGATTTCTAGGTTTCCATCTTCCCCCAAGAGCTCTGTCCCCTTGCGCCAGCAGGAGCACGAGGGGAATGGATAAACAAGGAGATGGCTCTGAATCTGATACGGCGCTGCAGAAACAAGAATGGGCGAGATCTGTATGTATCCCGTTGCTAGTGCCAATTCATCGAATCCTTAAAGGGGTTCAGTTGACTCATCTCTCTTGCTGGTTGTTCGGTGATGCAGAACACAGGATGTGCTCAAGCGCAGGCTCGTTCTTGAAGACGATTTTGAGTGGTCTTTGCCTTCGGCGAGCTCAGATTCGGATCTGAGTGATGCCGGGGGGAAACTGAAGTACATAGGTGGGGTTGACATTAGCTTCCTGAAGGAAGATCCTTCTACGGCATGTGCTGGGTTGGTGGTTTTGGATGCTGAAACTTTGGAGATTGTCCATGAGGAGTTTGATGTTGTCCGAATGCAAGTGCCGTATATTCCTGGGTTTCTTGCTTTCAGAGAGGTATTACTGCACAACTTATCACTCGTTTTTTTTTTTTTTGGTGATTTTGCTTACAACCAAGAAAATTGCCGATACATACAGTTGTATTTCAGTTCAGGGACCTGGAGATTTTTATTTTTTTTACAGCAAACAAATAAGTAAATAGCTTTGAAAAATCTTGTCTTCCTTGCATCAATGGCACATGGTTTATTCACATTGGTCACTAAAACGTGCAAATCAAGTTTATTACTGATTTCGTATGCTCTAATCAGTATTATTTGTTAAGTCACATGTCTCGCAGCTTCTTGTTATCTCTAGAGTCAGATATGAGTCCAGTATTGTCGATGAATGTCTAGTTGTCGTAGAACAGGAGAGATATTCGTTCTTGAGTTTGCTTCTTTATTTGGTTTCAAACATCTATGAAAAATTATCTTTCTTGTATACTTTCATTTTACTACTTAAATGTACCAACATGTATCATATATAAGAAGAACATCTGCTGTTGCAGGCGCCCATTCTGCTAGGACTCTTGGAGAAGATGAAGACCAATGCTCACCATTTCTACCCTCAGGTAAAATATCCATTCTTGGTGCTTGCAACTGTACTGATTCTAGATGTCGTGTTCCATGTTTCTTCGCTAACACTAATTTAGAACATGATATTCTGTATAGCACTTTTTGTTAGCAAACTGGAACCTTACCATAGAAGAAAAAATTGCAATAATTGCTTTTTGGATGACATCCCTTGCTAAAATGTTGAGGCACCCCATAAGGGCCACTGGAAGTAGGTCAACTTTTTTTCTGCAAATAGGATTCCTGAGGATGTAAATCTGAGTACCTCATGATGTTGCATGTCTTATTTCCTGTTGGCTGTTGACAACGAGAGCGGAGAGTACTGTACTATGCAGGCATTTGGTCTCCATGAGAGATTAAAACTTCATGTGAATTTTCATTTCTAGACACTTTTAGATATCGTAGCAGCAGTGTTCTAATTCAGCATATAGCATTTGTTACAGACTTACACAGTAATCATCTGTGCTATTGCTTTTCTAAGGTCTATTGTTCTACCTTGGCAGTTACTCATGGTTGATGGAAATGGGTTACTCCATCCACGAGGTAACACAGTAATTACATAGTCACACTTCTGCAGCATTCGAGTAATACTGTAATAGTATGGTGTGCATAGCAAGTTTGGCATTAGTAGAATACGCCGCATACGTGAAATTAGGTTCTAATGTCATATATGTTATGTACTTTCAGTTACGAGATTTTTTTAACATGGATCTTACTTCATGAGTCTAAGATGATTCCCGCGCTTATGAAAGACATTGACTCATAGTCCCTAAAGCCCTTAGCAAATAGGCCTGGGCATGTAATACATCTTGTTAGGTTATGCATATTTGTTTCAAGCTACATTAGCTATAGTAAATATGTGCGAATGGATCGTCCTCTAACATACATATGTTCAGCAGGTTTTGGTTTAGCATGCCATCTCGGTGTCCTTGCAGACCTTCCAACCATCGGAGTTGGAAAAAATGTAGGTTCATTTCACTGTTTTTTTGCAAAAATAAACGTGTCTCAAGCTCTTCTCCCACTGTTCTCCATTTAGGGAAGACTATATTCTCATTGTTTTAATTGCCCTAGTTGCACCATGTGGATGGTCTTAACCAATCTGAAGTCAGAAGACAGCTTGAAGCAAAAGAAAACTGCAATAAGGAATATATTTCATTGACTGGACAGTCTGGGACGACATGGGGAGCGGTAAGAGATTATATATTAGAATGGAATTTTGATTAGACTGCTAAACATATTATGGGGTTTTCTTGCTTTCATATATTTCCTGTCAATGCAATGGATGCTGCTGCACTTGATCTCAAACAACTTTTTCCAGGCAATGCGCTCCTGCCCTGGTTCATCGAAACCAATCTACATCTCAGTTGGTCATCGCATTTCGCTCAACTCTGCCATTGGGTTAGTGAAGTACTGCTGTAAATATCGTATTCCAGAGCCCACACGCCAGGTTGAATTAGAAAAGGCAATTCAAGTTTCCACATGTCAGCAGTTGTGTTTTCTGTACTAATTTGGCTATTTCTCCCCAGGCTGATATAAAATCAAAGGTGTTCCTCCAAGAGCACCAAATATTACAGCAGTAACAAGATTCAAAAATGTAAAACAGTAACAAGATTTGAAGGTGTTCTCATATTTCTAGGAGATGTGAAATTTCAGAAAGAAACTTATGTACAGCCTTCCCTAACTAGTATTCGTCTGTAAAATAGATTGCAGTGTCTTTTTTTATCAATACCTGAATTTTGTTCATTTGTTGCTGTGCACATGCACATAGCAATTAGCAAGAATAATCAAGGACCTGCATTTACACTGCAGCAGTGCTGCTTTGTGTGGCCGTAAAAGCACTGGTATAACTTGCAGTACAATGAAGCCACAATAGGAAGGCATTGTACTGCTGTAAAGTCATTAGCATATCTTGTCATTTTATCGGGTAGTCTTTCTTCTCGAAGGCATTTTCCTGATTAACAACTTTAATATATCTTTGATTAATCGAATTATACACTCTTTAATGCAGGAATGGCGCAGTACATGTGCCCCAGAAGATGCCAGGACATACCAGATTGCGACAACTGGTGCAAGACGCACGGAGGGTACCCGAAGGGTGGGAAGTGCAAGTGCCTGCCCCAGCACCACTTCTGCTGCTTCTACATCTAGCGGGGTCGCAGGATGACAGTCATGTCTCCCATGAATTGTCATCAGTCTGGGTTGTAAAATCGACTACCCAGTGTTGGCACCGCCGAGTGTGTGTTGTGTGCTTGGTGCCACGTCTAAATAAATGGGAAACACTTGTTATGAAACTAGTCTGTGCTGAGCCTCGCATTATACGAGACATTTCATATAACATTCCGCGGAATAGATGTTGCTGCCTCAGCATTACCGTGTACCAGACGGGGCTGGAGTTGTTCATTCTCATGCTCCCAGAGTCGATGGGTCGTTTTGCTATAGGTTGAACCCAGAAACACCTTGGAGCTAGTTCTCTCCTTGACGACGGTAAACAAGAAACAGTTGGTTTACCGCCACAAAATCCACCGGATGCTGCATGCTTCTGCGTTGACTGGATTTTCGAAAGCTTCATAATATTTGATAGCTGGACTTCCAATAAACTGAGGATGAAATTTCAAAAATCTAGATTGTTGCCTTCTCAATCTATAAACATTTTTTTGTGAAATGCAAATTGAGCTTCCAGTTATTTTCCAGCCCTACGACGATATATAATCAGATGTGGCTCATACTCCGGGGTTATGCTCACAGATAAATATCCAAGGGTCAAAATTTTCCTATGGGTGGCTTGCTAGGATCTGACACGGGAGAGGTTGCATCTCGGCAGGTTGCAACACCATCCAATCTGTGCTTTGCAATCAATCCTTGGAGACGAAAGCATACTCAGACCTATCATGGATCCAATCTGCCGCACGCATCCCTGCTGCCGACAATAGGTATGCTGATCTGTGCTAGCGCTTTGTCCTGTGTGCCTCAACCTACGCTGATCACGCTCACTGCATGGTGAATCTGGAAGCAGCACAGTATAGTCATCTTTGACGGTGTGTAGCTCGACCGTTGTAGGCTTGCTCAACACAATCAAGGTGGGGGCCAGGTTGTGGGTGTCAGCAAGGTGAAATCCTTCCCCAGATTACGTATGTATATATCCATGATCCATGTACAGTGCCTCACACTCGAGTTGGTATTATCTTGTGTTCAGGTTTTTTTTCTGGTACAGTAATGCTCACTATTCTTTATAAGCCTATTGTAAACATGTTATATATTATATATTTTCTATTTGTTTATACTTCAACCTATAATATAAACCTCTACCAAGATATTTGTTAGACAATATGCTTTAGGTCTATCTACCATGATATTTAAGAAATTAAGGTACATATAAACTAACACACATACAAATATATATACACTACAATTCACTCATGCAACTATCACAGAGTAACATGTCGAGGCATGCAGTTATGTCTATATTTTCTCGTATTTATGGCCACCTGGACAATAACCAAAAAAATTGTGGTAATGTCTCAAAAATTTGAACTCGGAAGAGAAATAAGTTTCCTTAATCTCTTCATGCTCGTTTCAGGTTCGAAGTATCTTTTGGCCAAAGAAAAACCCGCTTCCTGACACGATTATATCTTTATATAGATAGATTTCGATGCGGTTATTACTTATAAGTCTACTTTGTACAAGAGCCCCTCTTATCTGATAGAAAAGGGTCCCATGATCCCGAGCCGTTTTTAACCTTGGCTCGCGAAACCCATATTTTTCCTACAAGACACTAATAAAACATATGTATTATGAAATTACGATAGTTAAAATCAACATCACTTCTTCATATTTAGCAGCATTGTTATGTGTTTAGTTATGCTGACCGAACAACTGAAAATATATTAAGTATGACCATAGGTCAATAACATGAATTATTTAAAGAGGTATAAAAGTTTAGTATAAATGATAACTATGTATTTTAACTTGTTATAGGCATGAAAATTGCGTCACTGAGTTTGTTATTGTGTTCAAGTACGTGGAGGATACAAGATGTCACACTCGTGAAGATAGGGTATATACTTATGATATTTTATGTGTTATTGCTATATAATAATTAATTTGAATAGTTCAAAAAAGTCATTTTATAAAGCGAGTACTCTAAAAATTACCATGATCTCCAAACTACAAACTTTGTAGTTTATCTAGAGAACTCAACAATAAGTTATATATTACTATGTACTTTCTTAGACAAATCTTCTCTTATGATTTTTATTGTCTAATATGAGAACGTTGTGTGTCACACAAATCACATACACTAATTAATGAGATGTCAAATATTATGGATTTATGTGCGATTAGAAAATAAGACTTTAAAACTAAGGGCTTTGTATAGTTTCATAGGACACATATATTTCGGGGAGAGAGAGAGAGAGAGAGAGAGAGGGGGGGGGGGAAATAAATTAAGATATGTGAAATAACTAATAATCATTGCAAGAAAATATAAACTTATAATCTTATAAAAATTCCGTGAAAGTAAATCACGCGCATCCACCAAGAACACGGACGGATATGCTCGCGGCCATTGACGGTGAACATGTTTTTCTTTTAGAAAAGGAGGATAAACCACCGGCCTCTCCATCAGTTGATGCACACAACCAAGAAGTATTTATTATTAAAAACAATGCTAGCAAACCCTAAAAATGATGTCGAATAAATCGGCTAACAAAAGAAAATAAGAAAACCCTGAGGCTATCCGCATCTCCAAAGAAAACCACCACAAAAAAATCAATGATCGTGAACAAATCCACCGGGCGACATGTGAGCTGTCAATGTGTGTGCAACAATCCAAGACAATGTCTTCAAGAAGGAAGTGTCACTCGCACGCTGATGTCACTACAGCAGGCGCCCTCTGTGCCGACGGTAAATAACCGTCGGCACAGCCACCTTCCCCGTCGGCACAGGGCTGTGCCGACGGTGACCGTCGGCACAGGGCCGTCGGCGTAGGTGCCCGTAGGCACAGGTTTTTTGCCCGTCGGCACAGTGTTTTCCCGTCGGCATAGGAGGTGCCTACGGTGAAACAATGCCCGTCGGCACAAATTCCGTCGGCGTAGGTTCGGTGGGTCCCACGTGGGCGAGCTCGCCTGAGAAGCTGTGCCGACGGTATTACCGTCGGCACAGGTGTGCACGTGGCGTCTCCTAGGCGTCTCCTGAGCGTCTCCTGGGACGTACCTGTGCCGACGGTAATACCGTCGGCACAGGCCTGACCATTTGGCACAGATGCAAGACCTGTGCCGACGGGAATACCGTCGGCACAGGTGCATCCCCAGATTTTTTTTTAGCGGTTTGGTTGCAGTGCTGGTTTTTCAGCAAAAATAGCAGAAAATATAGATCAGAAACAAGATCACACATAACTCCATATAGATCTGGAGCAATATCATCATGCACAATAGTAATATCATCAGTGGATACACACATAGCATCATCATACATAGGGCAATGTCTAGAGGCCTCAAGCCCTACATCTACTGCTGCGGCGACGGGGTGTACCCCATATCTGCCTGGGTGAACGTAGGCGATCGACGGCTCGGCCTCGCAGCAGAACCACCAGAAGAAGGCGAAGCACCAGGAGAAGTCGAAGCAGCACGCGAAGCACCAGGAGAAGGACCACCGGCATGTACCGGTGTGATCTCACGCGAACCCGGCGAAGGATCAGCATCAAACCTCACCATCTCACGCGAACCCGGCGAGGCACTAGGAGAAGCACGACCAAAGTGTGGGTTCTCCGACGAGCATCCCGTTCCCTACATGTTTGAGCAAGAGTTAGCAAGTTGCGAGGCAAAGGAAAGCGGTATCCAGTGGTTTGGCATCAAACTTACCGGGGTCGATGAGTAGTAGGTAAGAGCGAACTCGTCCTTCGATGGAAACCGTGGAGACCGCCCCGGATCCGGAGGCTCCACCGTAGGAGGGGGGACCCGCACTCCAGTGGTGAGAAAGTTCATCACCGACTGCAAGATAGTTTAGATGTTAGACGTTGGCAAAATAAAGGTTCAAACTAGGGAAGTGGGACTTGTCATATTAGACAAAAATAAAGGTTGAAACTTACCTCACGGAACGACTTTTGATACAAGGAGTAGGCTTTATTCATCTCCACCCACTGGGCATAGGCCACCTGATACTCCGCATTAGCGGCAGCGTAGGCTGCGTCAAGATCGGGCTACAATTTCAAAAATACGGTATGGAACTGTCAACTTTGCCATGCAGGAACGAATGTCGGAAAGAGGATGAAAATGAGAAAAACTTACATCGGTGGAAGTGGGTCGACGACGTCGTGGACGAGGCGCGATAAGGGGGCTGCTGTCAGGGAGGGTAGCTTTTGCCTGCGTGAAGCTCATGGAAGGCCTGGCCACATTCTGAAGAAAGAGATCACGTCCATGCGGCCTTCCATGCCCCGAGAGGACCATCGACCTCTCGTCGACCTCGTGGCTCAAGGGGTCGTCATCCACCTCCGGGTGAAAAGACTGGAACGTCGTGCAGTACCTCTCCAAGTGCTCGTCGGCATTGTTGTAGTACTCAGGAAGCTGGGGCTGAGGCTTCGATAGATCGCGCTTCTTCTCCTTCATCTTCTGCCATGATTGCAACTCAGAGCTTACCTCCCCCCTATCGGCGTCCTGCATCGCGAAAAGAAATGTCATGAGTAGCAAGTAGAAACATGAGGGGAAAATAAATGGAGGTCGTTGCATGTATATATATACCAGCTTTTCCTTGAAGCGGAAGAGGTTGCGGCTTCCCGCACTGTGTGTTCCCTCGGTGCCTCGGTTTGCCTTGTTCCGCTGGCTCACGGCGTCGAACTCGGGGTCTCCCCCGACCCACCTCGTAACCAACGCATCCCATGCGTCTTCTTTGCCGTCGGCCCAGTCGGGCATAACCTGAAAATGCAATTCAAGAAGAGATAATGCAATGGCAACTTAGCAGCAATATAGAATTTCATTGACAGTTTACTTACCGAAAGGAATTCCTCCCTCGTCATCTTCTGTGCCGTCTTGACATTCTCCTCCTTCTTGGCCCTCTTGCCCGTCTTCTCAAACGTGAAAGTATTGGCGGACGTATGCTTTTGGTTGTAGAATTGTTGCCGTGTCAACCTCACGCAATGAGCACGCAATACGCGAGCCGCCGTCTCTCTATCCTCGTCCGCCACCCGAAAATGCTTCTACAAGCATGCATAAAAAAATTGTGAGAGTCATGAGTTAGCACGGTGGAGTCGTAAACTATGAACGGAACTCGAAAAATGTCTTACCCAAAACCCGGTGATCACGGCCTCAGCAGCTGTCTCGAAGCCCGGGATAGGGGCAACCTCATAGTGCACCCATTTATAGGCCAGCTTCGTCTCACCGTCGAGACCGGCGTCGTACAAGCCTGGCCAATACTTCCTAATAAGAGCTCCAAGCAAGCTCCCAGGAGTGCGAGGAATCTTAGGTGCTGGCCATGTCCATTTGCTGCACAATAATCAAACATTAGTACATATGCCAAATTGTTATGAACACAATGAAATTACATGTTCAAAATTACTAAATTAGTACACTTACTCAACGCCCATAGGAACAATGAGGGCTTTCGCCTCCTCGCTCGTAGGCTCCAGGCCTCCTCGGGGACTCCCGCTTCGCCACGCATCCGCGGCCGCTTCGGCGCCAACTCCATCTCGTCCTCCACCTCGTCCTCCACCTCGTCCTCCACCTCGTGTCTAGACTCGGTCTCCGCCTCGTCCTCCACCTCGTGTCTAGACTGGGAAGCCACGTCGCCAGAAGCGGAGGGCAACTCCACCTCGTCCTCCGCCACGTCTCCTCCACCTCGTCCTCCACCGCGTCCTCCACCTCGTCCTACTCGCGCACCCTCGTCCACGGCGTAACGCGAGGTGGAAGGTCGTCCACTCCGTGTAACTCCAGGCTTCCGTACCACCATCTTGCTAATCTTACTAAGCAAGGACGAGAGTTTTCCTTGCCTTGGCTCATATTGTTCAATCACCTGCATTGAGAAAGAGAAAACAAGTAAGCATAAAGACATAATAAAATGTAGACAGTAAGCATAAAGACGTAATGCAATGACGAAGCATGTTGAAAGATAAATACTAAAGCATAAAGACATAATAACATGTAGACACCAAGCAAAGAGGTTCTCTTTCTGGCATGGGTAGGGCAAATAATAAACTTGCTTGGCTTGGTGAGCCACAACAAAGACATCGGCTCCGCTATAGGTGGTTGAAGGCTTAACTTCAACTAACCCAATGGAAGGGTCATTTCTCTGTCCACCGTGTGGTCCAGTGCGTGGGTCGAACCAGTGGTCGACCCAGACAACCAAAGATGCTTAGTCATTTCATCCTTTCCCTGACGGGCACGATTCTTGCAATTAATGCATGGGCACCTTGGACGAACTCCTGATGCCTTTGAACCACGCGCTAACTCCCTCACTAACATATTGGTCTTCCATTCCCACTCCTCTGTTCTTTTAACCTTACTGATACGGCCACTGTACATCCACCCATTATCAGCCATCCTCTGCTTTATTGGATCCAAACAACAACGCATTTCGTATTATGCACCAAGTAATAATAAATTTATTCAATGACACCAAGATTAATTACGGCCAAATTTTATCTTTTACAACATGCAAGGGTTCACCTACACTTCTAATAGGAGGGCCTATCCTGCCCGAGTACGTGTAGATCGAGTCGTGTCCCATGTTCTACCCCGACCCGAGACGAAATTTCGACAGCACCTCCCCGCTGTTCTTCAGAATACACGTCTCGAGCTTGTCAAGCCGAGAGGGTGTGCATCCGAAGAACAACGGGGAGGTGTGAAGAACAACGGGGAGGTGCTGTCGAAATTTCGTCTCAGGAAGGGGTAGAACATGGAACACGACCCGATCTACACGTACTCGGACTGTCCAACAGGACAACCCGGAAGTGTTACGGTTATAAATATGCAAAGATGGACAATCCTGCATATTTATAAATTTGTAACCCTTCCGGATGGGATCTGACTCGGGTTACGCGACTCAACTGACTTGGTGATCTAGACCAAAATAAACCTATGCAGCAAGAGAGGCGAAAGATGTATACCCTCGAAGCGTGATCGGTGGTCGGAGAGGGTCGAGGTCGCGACGGAAGCGGGGCGACGAAACAGGGGCACCGAGGTGGGCCCTCCTCAGCTGGAGAAGAAGCCCCGCAACGACGCGCGGGACCGACGGTGCTAGCGGGAAGCTACGTCATCTGAAAAAGCACACAGTTGACATATATAAGCAAAAAATCTCTCTGTTTTACCTAATAATCATCCCTAACCGTAAAAAGCAATTAAAATCTACTAATTCTAACCCTAAAACTATCCTACAACTAAAAGTGGCGCTAACCCTAAAACTAACACACACTAATATCCTACAACTAAAGCTAGCACTAACATACTAACAGTACTAATTAACAGTACTAATTAACATACTAATTAACTAAAGCTAGCACTAACATACTAACAGTACTAATTAACTAAAGTACACTACCGTGGGGAGGCTCACCTGCACGGGAGGGCGGCGGGCTCGGGGCGCAGGTGGCCGGGGCGAGGTGGAGGGGGCGAGGTGCGGGTGGGGGCGAGGTGGAGGTGGGTGAGGTGGTGGGGGCGAGGTGCGGGCGGCGGACGGGGAGGTGGGCGAGGTGGAGGTGGGCGAGGTGGAGGTAGGCGAGGCGGCGGGCTCGGGGGCGGCCGAGGCGGCGGGCTCGGGGCGTGGTGGCCGGAGGGGAGGGCGGGCGGCGCACGGAGGGGAGGGCGGGCGGAGGCGGCGGGCTCGGGGGCGGCCGAGGCGGCGGGCTCGGGCGTCGTGGCCGGAGGGGAGCGGCGGGTGGCGGCCGGAGAGGAAACAAGGGCGGGAACGAGCGGGTGCGTGCAACTGTGTGGTTGGAGAAGAAACGAGGGCGGGTCGTGTGTGGATAAGGGCGGGAACCTGTGCTGACGGTTTTACCGTCGGCACAGGGTTCTTCTTTTTCCTGGGCGGGAACCTGTGCCGACGGTTTTACCGTCGGCACAGAGTTCTTTTTTTTCTTTTTTGTAGATTATATTTTTAAAGGAAAACAAATATTATTTACTAAGTTAATTATACATGAAAGTTACATTATATTCAAAGTTACTTTATTGGTGGGGTTCCGACGCTCCGGGGCCCCGCTTCGGCGAAACCCTGAATCCGCTGGAAAAACCCTAACGTTTCCGTCTACCCCCATAGACGTGCGTCGAAAGGGGGTAGCCCAGTGGACTTTTTTGCTTGGTTGTGTTAGGTTAGGCCATAGGAACATGAGAAACCAAAGTCTACCCAAATCGACACAAGATTCCATCCGGTTCGCCCGAAAGGGGAGTTTTCACCACTAAGTGCAGAAACTCACTAGAGAGAAAGTGAAGCCGGTGAAGCCGGTCACACAACAGAGTAGATTCTTGGACATTTGAAACACCCAACACACTTGTACACACGTGGTATGGCACAACCTAGGTTTGGGTGGGGTTCCGACGCTCCGGGGCCCCGCTTCGGCGAAACCCTGAATCCGCTGGGAAAACCCTAACGTTTCCGTCTACCCCCATAGACGTGCGTCGAAAGGGGGTAGCCCAGTGGACTTTTTTGCTTGGTTGTGTTAGGTTAGGCCATAGGAACATGAGAAACCAAAGTCTACCCCAAATCGACACAAGATTCCATCCGGTTTGCCCGAAAGGGGAGTTTTCACCTCTAAGTGCAGAAACTCACTAGAGAGAAAGTGAAGCCGGTCACACAACAGAGTAGATTCTTGGACATTTGAAACACCCAACACACTTGTACACACGTGGTATGGCACAACCTAGGTTTGGGTGGGGTTCCGACGCTCCGGGGCCCCGCTTCGGCGAAACCCTGAATCCGCTGGGAAAACCCTAACGTTTCCGTCTACCCCCATAGACGTGCGTCGAAAGGGGGTAGCCCAGTGGACTTTTTTGCTTGGTTGTGTTAGGTTAGGCCATAGGAACATGAGAAACCAAAGTCTACCCCAAATCGACACAAGATTCCATCCGGTTCGTCCGAAAGGGGAGTTTTCACCACTAAGTGCAGAAACTCACTAGAGAGAAAGTGAAGCCGGTGAAGCCGGTCACACAACAGAGTAGATTCTTGGACTCTGCAAATTCTAAAAAGAAAATTCATCACTCTTGCCTTTCGAATTGCCTCCCGCATCACTCTTGCCTTTCGACGACGCAACACCCTTCTCCTTCGACGACGCCGCACTCTTGCCTTTCGAAATTCGCGACGTTATTTTATGTGGGTGGAGACCGCAATTCGGCGTAGCTATATACATATAGAAATGAATAAAAACATGTTAAATTTAATTGAGAGTAATAAATAGATACATAAAAATGAAGAAAAAAAAAGGGCAACCTGTGCCGACGGTAAAACCGTCGGCATAGGTTGGTGCGGATACATGGTGGGTAGGCGAAAAAATAATGTAACCTATGCCGATGGTTTTCACCGTCGGCACAGGATTGTTCGGCTGCACGAGGTAAAAGAAAAAAAAGGAACCTGTGCCGACGGTGTTTACCGTCGGCACAGGGTTGTGTCGACGTCACCTTTTAGTCGACGGGGACCTGTGCCGACGGCGGTATTTGTGCCGACGGTGACCGTCGGCACAGGTTTTCTGTGCCGACGGGGATATATGTGCCGACGGCCAGCTTGGTGGGTGGCCTCGCAGGGAGCCTGTGCCGACGGCCCCGATAAAAACCCGTCGGCACAGGGTTTGGCCGTCGGCACAGGTCAGCTCTGCTGTAGTGTGTTGGCGTATCTAACCAACATAGAACCAAGGGCTATCGCCCTTGAAGCAGATCCTCAAACGAACACCTTCAACAAAGTAATGACATGTGGACGCCACCACTGTCCGATCAAGCCGGAAAGCTAGATCTTAGATTTAACCGGGAGAGAATACAACGGCAATGTCATGTACCATTGTTGACATCCACAAGTCTACCAGCCTGCTCACGCAAAACTGGCCAACCAAATGAGAAAATCTTAGGAAGAAAATACATCATCTTATCACTCCAATAATTGTCGCACCACCATCTCGTCGATGGTTCTCATACGTGGCATGGCATGTCAATGCCTAGAAGACACTGCTGCTAGATGTTCCGTCCCTGTCCACGGGCATGGCAGCAACTACCTCGGTACGTTTTAAGCATATCTATATATTTTTATTGATCCATACTATTTATCATATCATTCTTACATACTTTTGTTATTATTTTTATGGACTAGCCTATCAACTCAGTGTCCATAGCCAGTTGCTATTTTGCTACTTGCATATGGTTTCGCAAAAACTCATTTAGTTATAGGCCCAAAAATACCCCAAAACTCATTATTTCTGGGTAGGGTGTGATTAGATCACCTGGTTTGCTCCTGATTTTGTCATGATAAGGTTTTCTTGAAACTAGGTAGAAGGAGTAATAGTAATGGATTTTTTTACACAACTTGACAATACATCTTGTTAGGTTATGCATATTTGTTTCAAGCTGCATTAGGTATAGTAAATATGTGCGAATGGGTCGTCCTCTAACATACATATGTTCAGCAGGTTTTGGTTTAGCATGCCATCTCGGTGTCCTTGCAGACCCCGACCATCGGTGTTGGAAAAAATGTAGGTTAATTTCACTGTTTTTTTTTTGCAAAACTAAAAGTGTCTCAAGCTCTTCTCCCACTGTTCTCTTTTAAGGGAAGACTAAATTATCAGTGTTTTCATTGCCCCAGTTGCACCATGTGGATGGTCTAAACCAATCTGAAGTCAGAAGACAGCTTGAAGCAAAAGAAAACTGCAATAAGGAATATATTTCATTGACTGGACAGTCTGGGACGACACGGGGAGCGGTAAGAGATTATATATAAGAATGGAATTTATATTAGACTGCTAAACATATTATGGTTTTTTTCTTCCTTTCATATATTTCCTGTCAATGAAATGGACGCTGTTGCACTTGATCTCAAATGACTTTTCCCAGGCAATGCGCTCCTGCCCTGGCTCATCGAAGCCAATCTACATCTCACTTGGTCATCGCATTTCGCTCAACTCTTTCATTCGGTTAGTGAAGTACTGCTGTAAATATCGCATTCCAGAGGCCACAAGCCAGGTTTAATTAGAAATGGCAATTCTAGTTTCCACATGTCAGCAGTTGTATTTTCTGTACTAATTTGGGTATTTCTCCCCAGGCTGATAGAAAATCAAAGGTGTTCCTCCAAAAGCACCAAATATTACAGCAGTAACAAGATTCGAAAATTGAAAACATTAACAAGATTTGAAGGTGTCCTAATATTTCTAGGTGATGTGAAATTTGAGAAACTCTGTACAGAATTCCCTAATACCTGAAAAATAGATTGCAATGTCTTTTTTTATCAATACCTGAAATTTTTGTCAATACCTGAATTTTTGTTCATTTGTTGCTGTGCACATGCACGTAGCTATTAACCAGAATAATCAAGGACCTGGGTTTACACTGCAGCAGTGCTTCTTTGTGTGGCCGTAAAAGCACTGGTATATCTTGCAGTACAATGAAGGCACGATAGGAAGGCATTGTACTGCTGTAAAGTCATTAGCATATGTTCTGCATTTAATCGGGTAGGCATTTTCCCGATTAAGAACTTTAATATATATTTGAGTAATCGAACTATACACTCTTTAATGCATAATTCTTATATAAACATGTGAGACGAGATACCAGCAGTGCTGCATATACACACGAACAATACATCCGGTTAATTTCCACTGTTCTAAGTAGAAGACGTAAGATGGCTGCAACCTTTCGCTCTGTCATCTGCAAGATCCTTGTCATTGCTGTAGTTTGTTCTGCCCTCTTTTTCTCATCAGGTATGTGTGAGTCTAACGCTCCATTTAAATTCATATTTCTGAACCTGAGGTTAGCACACTTTTAAATCTCTACAATATCCATTCTTAAATCAGCTAGTCCCCATGAGTCAGCAGCACTTGTCATCCAAATACACGCATTGCTTGACCTCAAACTTCATTTAGGGCATGTCTAGAATGCAGAAATTGTGCATAAACTACGACTGTTTAAGTTTCTGTGTTCCAAGCGGCACCTTGATATTGGGGTTTTGGATGCAGGAATGGCGCAGTACATGTGCCCCAGAAGATGCCAGGACCAAGGTTTTGGTTACCGCTCGGGATTTCGGGTTACCGGGCGGTAACCGAGTTTCCCGAGCACCCACGGGAAATGTGCTTACCGGTCAAAAACTCCCGAATTAATAGACGGTGTAGGATGAGATCCTTTCGTCTAGCACGCCATGTCTTGTATGACTTTTTTTCTTTTTGGCCTCGGCCGTGTCATGTTTGCTTCTCCTATATCAATATAAAAGGCAAAGCTTTTGCCTCGTTTAAAAAAAAACAAAAACTCCCGAATTTTTTCGAATTTGAACACAAACAATAAGATAAATAAGATGTATTCCCTCCGTAAACGTAAACCAGAGGATGTAACGCGTTTGTAGCGGCGCTTTGTTCCCTTCTACAGGTCCCGTGTTCGAATTCCCGGCCTGTATCTTCTTTTTGAGTATTAATTCGTTCTCTGTACGATTAAATCTCCAAAAATAAGAAAAACAGTGTACTACGAGGTTCGAACCTGAGACCTGGAACGTAGGTATCCAACATAATTGCAGCAAACCGCTAAGCTGAACTCATCTTTGTGCATCTGTCAAGTGTAAAGGCTAAATAACCCTCTTCAGAGAATATTTGAATTCAAAATTTGGATTTCAAATTTGTCTGGTAACCATCCGGGATCTCGGTTACCGCGGTAACCGGGAATCCCGAGCCCCCTCGAGAAAAAAATTAATTCGGGAACCAAAACCTTGGCCAGAACACACCAGATTGCGACAACTAGTGCAAGGCGCAGGGAGGGTACCCGAAGGGAGGGAAGTGCCTGCCCCAGCACCACTTCTGTTGCTGCTACATCTAGCGGGATCGCAGGACAACAATCATGTTTCCTATGAATTGTTATCGTTCTTGGTTGTGAAAAATCGACTGCCCCGTGTCAGCTCCGCCGAGTGTGTTGTGTGCTTGGTGCCACATCTAAATAAAAGGGAAACACTTGTCATGAAATTGGTCTGTCCTGAGCCTCGCAATAATGCAATATACGAGACATTTCGTACTCTCTCCGTTCATAAAAGGATGTCTTAACTTTGATTAAATGTGTATGTATCTACACACTAAAGTATGTCTAGATACATGCAAGTTTAGACAAAATTGAGACATCTTTTATGGACGGAGGAGTATAACATTTCGGAGAATAGATGTAGCTGCCTCAGCATTACCGTGTACCAGCAGACGGGGCCAGAAACACCACGGAGCTGGTTCTCTCCTTGACGATGGTAAACAAGAGACAGTTGGTTTGCGGCTACAAAATCCACCGGAAATCCACCCTAAACCCTAAACACACAAAAAAAGAGTCAGCACAAACAAAAAATCCACCGGATGCTGCATGCTTCTAAGTTGACTTGAATTTTCGAAAGTTTCATAGTATTTAAGTCTTAAGAGATGGACTTTCAACAAACAGAGGATGGAATTTTCGAAATCTTCATAGCAAAGAGATGGAACGGACAAAAATGACTGTTTCCAAAATTTAAAACAGCTAGATTAAATAAATTAGGAAAATGTAATTCTAACAGCTTGGTCGTACCTACTCTGTCACTTCACGGCTTCATTCGTGTACCACCACGAAACGGGAGGAGGCTCCCTCTGTAGAGCCCAACAACGGTGCAATCCCGGTAATGCATCTCCGTCACCTCCGTCCTGGCCCTCGTCGTGGGATCGTACAACCGCACCACGCCCCGCTTCATCCCTGGTACGAACAGCGCCACCCTGCCGTCGTCTAGAACCGCCAACGGCTGCCCCAGGGCTTCGCACCTGCTGTCCTGAACCCAGTCCAGAGGCAGAGAGTGCGTCCTTGACCACACCCCCTTCTCTGCGTCCGTCAGGGAGTACAAGTCCATGGCGTTGCCCTGGTAGTTGTGATGGACCATGACGAGGCGGCCGTCGAGCTCGGCCAGGCTGAACACCAGGAGGTAGCCGGACTTCTTGCCGCTGCACACTGGGCCTCGGATGGGAGCCGGCCTCCACTTCTCTGTCCCGAGGTCGAACGCGGCGACGATGTCGTAGTGGGCCAGGGTCTGGTAGTGGAAGGGAAGGAAGTAGGCCACGCCGTTGGCCACCGCTCTGCGCCGGCCGATCGAGGCGACGCGCATCGGAGGACGGCTATGCATCGGCCTCCAGTGCTGGCGACGACGGCCGGCGCCGTCGACGCTCAAGACCTCGCACGATTGCTCGCCACTGACGTCGTCGGTGGTGATGTGGAGCACCTTGTGCTCTCCGGTGGCGGGCACGTGCCCCACCAAGTAGAACGAGGTGGTGCAGCGAGCGTCATCGTGTGGCGCCTCGCCGACTTCCGTTGTGGCGCCGGTAGCCGGGTCGAACACCTGGACCGCGCCGCCCCCGGTGGCCACGAAACAGAGCGGCTCGCCGCCGACGCAGAGTCCGCGCCTGGCCAGCCCATCAATGCGCTTCAAGACGGCGCCGGTGGACACGTCCACGAGGTCGACCACTTCAGGATCAGGGTAGTGGGAGGCGACGACGAGGATCAAGTCCGCGTGGGAGCGAGACACATGGGCGGCGACGAAGAGCGGGTCGGAGAGCATGTACCGCCACGACTGGCAGACGGCGCGGAGGCGGCCGAGGGACTTGGACGGTAGCCGCAGGAGCACCTCCTGCAGCTCGTCCGCGGGGAGGATGTAGCCGTCGTTGGCTTCGTCGGGAGCGGCGAACCTGGCGCGCTTCCTCGGCGGGGAGCACGGGCTCGGAGGCTTCGACGACATCGGTTTCATCTGAGAAGATCTCGCAAAGGTAACAATGGAATTCAACCGTAAATATTAGGTTTTCGAGAGGATCAAGGGTAACCGCACCTCTTTATATATTAATTGGTGTGCATGGTAGAAATACAACCAATTCCTAATCCAATACAGGTTGGATAGAGAAGCTACAAGGTACTTGATTATATACTAGGAAACGTGCCCGTGCGTTGCTACGGGAGTGAAAAATAATTTTGGTGCAAAATATTGACATAAAGCAAATTTTACCCCAAACCTGTAGAGTAATATGACCTCTTACTATATTACTATATATTGATGGTAGATGTATTAACTTTCTCTTCCGTTGAGATACATGCATGCAGGATGCTTCATCACAATTAATTCTTTGTATGGTGTGTTGCACCTAATCTTCTATCTTGTTTTTTCTCTACATGCACATTTGCATGTTTCTGCGTTTCTTGCACGAAGTTTTTTGTCTCTAAAAATCTGCATATTTTGTGTTTTGTTTTGAAAATTAGTGGAAGCTTTAATATTTTTTTTGTTTTGCTGATGATACGCTTTGGCGGCGCTTTTTTAAATTTTTTCTTGTTTTTCTCTTCGTTGGTCATCCGTGCATACCGATCTCTATATCGTTTCTTTCTTTGATCTTTGACATCCATGATTTAATATTTCGCTATCCCAAATTGCTTTGCGACAACTCTTATTTCAAAAGATATATGGCATAATTAGTTATAATGACATAGATTTTTTAATCTTCCGTAGCAACGCACGGACATGTTTGCAAGATACACATGTGCGTACTAAAAATAGTCATTCTTCTATGAACCCTCGGTCGACAATTAGGAAGCAGTTGGAGATCTGAATTTTCTTAGAAAGGGATTGGAAGTAACTACTGGTACATGAACTCAAATATATTACTGTATGTAGTGAAAAGGGAAACATGCATGCATGTCATGGCTTGTTCAGTGTATGTGTCCCAGTCCCAGCCAAGTTAATTAAGCTAGCTCTGAATGATAATACAATGGTGCAGTGCTGTAATCATAAACAGAACGAAGTAGAGGCCGGTGAATTAATTGAATAAGCAAGTGGCACACACCAATCTTATCTTTGTCCGTCAGTATTTCAGTTGTAGGCCGGCGTATGCAGTGCAGTTTCTTCTCCTTTAATTCGCACAGCTCGAGGTCGATCAGGTTCAGGCCTCCCATATGCAGTCTTCAATCCTGTCCAGGTGGCACAAGGTATTGAACTACGCCGTTTCAAGTAGGAGTTTATGATCTACGTACCAGGTTGAAGCTCCCTATACATCCAAGGAATGAAGCCACACATCTTGGCGGAGGGAGAACAACATAAAACGTCAAGAACTTGTACAGCCGCGTCGCGGTGGATGACCAGACCAACACGTACGCCCGGCTACACAGCGACGTGCCATGGGTGAGCCACGATGTGATGCCCGTGGCGGCGTGTCGCAGCAGCTGGACGAAGGGGCCGGCAGCGTGGCGCTGCTGCCGCTGCCGCGTGGCTTACAGAGACAGCGTCAGATGCTCCGATGCTCATGGGTGCCCGTGGCGGCGTCAGCGTGGAGGTAAAAAAAGCCGGGAAGCGTGGCGCCGCCGCCGTGCGTGGTTCCGGAGCATCATGCATGGATATCTCCGGCTCGCCGCCGCGGGTTCTCCAAATCGATCTGGTACTACTTTTTAGCATCTTCCGCTCACCCATCTCGCCGCATCTTGGAAGCTGGCGGGAGCCCTAGGACGAACGCGAGACCATGGCCGGGAAGGAGCTTCGATTCTAGGGATCGCAATCGATCGCGTTGGACAGAACTGGGAGTCTGGGACACAGGTTTGGCAGGTTCTCATATAGCGATGAACAAGGACGCTAGTCACGCTGCATGCTATACGGGTCCAAGACAGATTGGATCGATCGTATCTCATACAGACTATAACGCGGAGCGACCGAGGAAAACGTAAATCAAGGACGGACGAAAAAAACGAACCGGTATACGACTTATGGGTGGCAGTGGTGGGTAAAATATGTGGTTTGGTGGGAGGATAAAATCGGCAAAAAAAATGACGTACCACAAGAAACCTTAATGCTTTTATTATTAGGTATAGATTATGGATGGGGCAAACACTACGCGTCAATCGGGTAATCTCGGGCGTCCGATCTATATAGCAAAAACGTTTCGTATGTTTTTGTCTGTGTATGCAACTTCCTATGTAGCAAAAAATATTTCAGAAAATGTTGTGTCCGATGAATGTAGCAAAAATTCCGACGCAACAATTTTTGTTTGCACATCTAGCAAAAAAAATCGAACATGCAGAAGTTGCAACATGTAGCAAAAAAAAGTGCTGCAGCTTTTTAAACACAAACATGTAGCAAAAACCAAAAACATATCCAACAAATCCCAATTTGATTTTAGCAAAACGTGAGTGCATCGTCACTTTTGCAGAAATTAGCGTAGCATCTGCTCTGAATTCATTGTAGCACTTTGTCTATAATTACACAACAAAAACGAGTCTCATATGTAACAAAACTGCACACCGCATGCAACATCAACAAAACCGCAAAACTGACCTCTCATTGTCATCACCAATGGAGGCACGCCCATGGACGATTCGAGCTCTCCGTACATGAATCTGCCACTCCAGAGATCTTTAGAAGCTAGATGGAGCGAAACCCTACCCAATCCAGTCGCGTTGCATCGTCTTCTCCGAATCCGGGCGCCTCACCATTCATGGCCTCCATGGTGGCGTGCTGGTCGGCGGCGCCGGTGGGTTGGAATCAAAGCCGGCAAGGAGAGAGGTCTGCGAGGCCGCAGCGCCGGCGGTTGGAAGGGGAGGCAGCCGGGAGGGAGGTCTGCGAGGAGCGAGGAGACGGCGCCGCCGTCTAGCGGCATAATATCCTATTTTGGCAGAATGTTGTTATTTTTTTCTGTTTCTGCTTATACTGAGTTGTTTTTAGTTTCTATTGAGGGGTAGAAGCTATAAATATGTTAGCATACAGCACATAATGTTGAATTGTGACCATGTAACTTGCCTCTACATTACATGAGTGAATTTAATTTTAACGAGTACTAACCCCTCTAATAAAAGTTTGTGAAGTTTTGTGTGAAGAAAGTTTTTTAGATTCAGGGGAAACATTGATGTGACATGACCAAGGAGACGCAAGAGTTCAAGCTTGGGGATAACCAAGTCACCCCAAGTAAATACCTAAGAAAACTCAAACATCGAAACTTTGGTATGCCCAAGTCATCCCCCTTCGTCATCAATAATCATCAGGTTGTCTCGGTCGAATCTATGTTTTTATTCCTTCGCATATTATGTGTTATTCTTGGAGCGTTTTTTTTTTATTTTTTTTATTTCTGGTATAATCATCATATTGTGTTAAACATGTTTTGGGAGAGACACACATTGGTTGCTTATTTATAGAATGCTCTATGAACTTCACTTATATTTGTTGAGTTTGTTATGCTTTTATAGAATTGCTCTTTTGCTTCACTAATACATGTTAGAGCGCGAATGCTTCTTTTAGAGAAAGGATAAATCGAGCCAAAGAGAGTTACCACTCTAGAAAAGCAGAAATCAACGGTAATACCAAACCCATATTATATTATTATTTCTCACCATACATGATACAACCATATATAAGATGAGCACAAATATCGGCAAGTAAAGAAAGCAAAATTTCTCCTAACATAATTTATAAAATAAATAAATAAGATACTAGGGAGATCTCCCTAAGATTGGGACAAGCTTAGGTAGGTGCGAATATATAGGTCTTAGCTAGACTTCATTACTATTTGGTGGTGGTGGTGGTGAAGACTTCTTGAGAATGTCGTCTTTGAAAGCTTCATTGAAATCCTTGTCTTCAACGTCTATATCCTCTTTGATCTTTATCTCTTCCCAGGTTTCTTCATTGGTTGGTCCCCATGCAAAGACCTTGCTCCTTTTGGGGATGTGGCGATCCCACTCTCCAGGTAGAAAAGATATAGGGACATGCATTGTTTCTCTATATAGAATGTTTGCATACGGATTTGTGTACCTCTTGTCCGCACTACGATCAAATAGCGCAGGTCGCGGGGCTTTCCCCCAAGTTGACATCTTCCTCTCCTTTGTTTCCGAACGGAGGTGCTTCCAAGGACTCTTATTCTTGACACCAAGATTGGACTCTCTTGAGGTTCACTTCGTGGCACTTCCTCTTTCTCTTTCTACGGTGCGAGCCTCGCCGGTATTCTTCTTCTTGATATTGGTGTGTGGAGCTTGGTGTTGATGTGAGGCCTCTAGATCTGGCGCTCGGAGGTACCTACAGTTCGATGGCCTCGCAATCTTCCTGGTCATGTATCTAAGTTGGCAGGTAGAGCATGGATTAGTGTGTTCACGAGTGACGACTATATAGTTGTAAACATGAAATAGGATATTTTCAATCAATATGTAGAAGATACTCTAAATAAATGATACGTATGACATTTGTCTATTGGTGCCATGCCAGCACAACTTGAGTCATGCTACAGTGCTACACAATATCTTTTTTTGTTTCTTTCGAGGTAAAAAGATCTTTATTACTCAGTGAAAGTATAACAATGAACAAAATAAACTGTGAAATAAAGTCCATTTGGTTTGCAGGAAACATGTTGCGCCTTCACCGGTCCTACCCTATTTTGATGTGGGAGGAGATAATGGGTTTCTTTAAAATTCTAAGAAATACATGTTTTCTTATTAAGAAAAATAAACAATTCATTGTACTCCATCGTTACCATAATATAGTGCATCTAAGTTTTTTTTTCAGAATTCAAACAGTGTAAAATTTGACTTTGTATGTAGACACATACATCAACATCTACAACACCCAATCGATATTATTAGAATCATCATGAAATATAATTAAATATTATATATGTGAATTTATAGATGTTATATTTTTCTACATACTTCCTCAAACTTTACATCGTTTGTCTTTTGAAAAAACTAATATGCAGTACATCAACATCTACAACATAACGAATCAATATTGTTAGAATCATCATGATATAATTTCATATTATATGTGAAGTTGTATATGTTATATTTTTCTACATACTTCCTCAAACTTTACATCGTTTGTTTTTGGAAAAAGTAATATGCAGTACATTTTAGTAACGAGGCAACACAGCACAACGAAACCATCTTTGGCAGCATGAAAGCAACACAACGAAGCTATCTTTTGCAGATATGAAAGCAACGCAACGAATCCGTCTTTGGCGGCATGCAACCCGATGTTGTAAGCATGCTCAACAAAACAAGGTGGAGGACATGTTGTGGGTGTTAATGGGTGCCATAGAGCTTGCGGCTCTAGTTCTAGCAGGGCCTAGCTATCAGGAGCGTCGAGTTGTACTATCTGGTTGCGCGTGTTTGGACGTGTACTAGAACTTCTCTTCTGTCAATGAACTGAAACACAAATCTTTTGCATGCTTCTATTCTTGAGAAACAAATTTCAAAAAATTTAGATAATTTTTCCGTGGACGCTTACATATGTGATCACTGTAGTTTGGGATAGGCATAAAGACTACATTGTGGCTTCAAACATACCAAAAACTCAATTTTGTTCCCCACAATTATTTTTATTTTTGTGTAGATCACATTTTAGAAGATATGTATATGTACTTGCATTTATTTCTCAGAATGTTTTGAGTTTTCGAAATGAGGTCTCTAGGATTTCTAGAAAATGAGCTCAGTGTATCCTGGATCTAAGGGACTTCCCGTTTCCATGCTACATTGGATAATATTCGGATTAAAGGAGGTAGCAAGAATAGTGGAACACATTTTTATGCCAAAGGTAGACTACTCTCCTCCCTTATAATTTTTTAAATTACGTGAAAGAAAGAATGCAATAAATAGAGGGGCCGATAAAATAGTTCCATTGTACACCCTTCTACAAAATTGATGGAACCCACACTTTCTTCATTGAATCCAATAAATACATGGACAACACGTCAAACAAAGAAGAAATCAATAGGTTTTAACAAATAATACCTCCGTTTCGAAATATAGATGTAGACTTTTTTTATTCTCATGTATCTAGACGTGTTTCAGTATGTAGATTCACTCATTTTGATCTGTATCTAGTTCATATTGAAATATCTAAAATATCTTATAATTTGGAAGGGGGAGTAATGAACTAGTTTAGAAAGCACCTAGCAACAAGCCACATCTACATGCTTAACAAAATTGTAGACCAAGTGAATCAAATTTTAGCATCTTCAGAACAAATCATGACTACAATTTTGGACAATGTGGAACGAAATTTTAGCATATCTAGAACAAATCATGTACCTAGCTAGATGACTCTTCTATGACATGTTGTCTGAATGCAAGTCCTATACATTATTTCTTTCTTTCAGAAATAGTCCGCATCAGTGTGTTTGGTTGAGGTCATGAAGTGAAATGTAATGGAATGGTTCCGCACCTGAAGGCTGTTCCGATGTTTGGCTGAGAAATGTGATGGAATGAGGTGTTACTCAAAAGAGAATATTCCGTCTAGATCCGGAATGCACCCATTTCGCAAGATCAGTTTAATCTCCATGTTCCTCTATGATAAAACCACCCCACGGTCACTCACCTTCTCTGTACTCTTACCATTCTTTATGCTAAAAGTACCCCACGCTTGCTCAACTCTTGTATTCCTGGAATCTGCCCCATTCCACTCTCTTTTTTTTTTGCGATGAAACCAGAACAATTACAGGAAAAGCATTACAGAGAGATCCTCGAGAAGGATAGGAAAAACAAAACCGTCCATCTGCAACCCGGAGAAGTCGACGACCAAACACAAGAACGGAACCAGCTCATTCTATTTATTCACTCAAACCAAACACAAGAATGGAATCAACCCGTTCCTCTGGAATGGAACCATGGCATTACATTCCACTTGGTTCACAAACCAAACACACCCATTGACTATGGTAGATACTTTTTATGCTCTTCAGTTCAGGGACCTCATCGTTTTTTATTTTTCTATGATAGTAAACAGTAAGCAAAATGGATTTTTTATGGACTACCATTGTATCAGGGAGAAATATTGTCTTACTTTCACCAATGGTACATACTCCTAGTTTATTATGTTCTGGACCGTAGCTGCTGAAATGTGCAAATCAGGCTCATGCATATTCTGTCTTTGCCCGTGCCTTCTCTAGGTTTATTGTTCTACCTTGGCACTAATTAGTTCTTTGCAGTTTGCAGATCGAGCAGAGTACGTACGGTCGTGCCAGTAACTGGAAAACTTAAGGCGGATTAAGCTTGGTGTCAGACTACGTACAACAAGCTTTTTATTTACGGTGCTAGTACTTAATAACATCTTGCCAGTACAGCCATAGATAGATGAGTGTTCTCTCCTCCCAACTTATTACAGTCACCTTTCCTCAGACGACTTCTTTTCTCAGAGCCCAGCGTTAACATCTTGTCCGGGTTGAACGCGCGACAGCTCCATGGCACATGGCCGATAACAGTCCAAGGTGAAAATGCAATCCCCACTGAAAGCAGGCCACCATTGTTGTCCAGCAAAGCTGCTCTGGTCTAGGATTGTGACTGAAGATTTTGCTTCAATCAGAGAGCGTACAAGGAAGGATCCACCAGCCATTTCTTTCTTGCCCACCTGCATGTGTTCAGTCTTAATCCTCCTCCACGCAAGAAAAAATAACACTGGCAGCAAATTACATTTCCAACTGAAATACGTACGGCGCGTGACTGTATATTGTATATGCACACCGTTTCTGCTACCGCACAGGCACAGCACCCTGCTGCAAAATCAAATTTCTACCAAGGATGGTGCTGCTGCAGCAAAGTGGAAACAAAATTGGGTATGACAAACAGGTTCAGCATTAGCAGTACTACGTGGCTGTGAACAAAACACCGATATGGGCAACGGTGGTGTTAATTATGAAGAGCAGGACTTTGACATGATAAGCTGGGTTATCTTAGATACATTCAAATTAGAAAAAAAATAAAACATCTTATATTTCGGAACGGAGGTAATAATTTGCAACATCTTAGATACATTCAAATCAGAAAAAAAAAAAAGCCCCCAGTAAGTTCCAAACAAGCACAAGAGAGGCGAGAAAAACAAATCCAGAGGAGATGGTCGCGCCTAAGCGCCACGCCATGCAGGCACACTTGAACCGCAGCAGCGGCATGGCAGGCAGCCGGACGAGGATCTCCGACACAAGCAGCTCGTGAGGCAGCCTCTACAAACCACCTCAGCATTCACGAGACCACCGGATACGTTTTGCTGCTTCGCCCAGCACAAGTCGGATGCGTTTCCAACTCATTAATTCGGGTAAAGGAATAGTGACTCATGTGTTCAGAACTTCAGATACGGCTCCAATTCAATAATACATTATTCCACTACAAGAAGGTTTTTTCATCGAACAAGCTGCATATTTCCTCGCACCTGTACAATGACCTAAACTTCATAACTTTACCTGACTTGTTGGCTTGTTGCGACAGTAACCCATAGACAGAGTTAAACAGTGGCAGAACTACGTAACAACTACTCACGCTAAATTCAGTTCTTTATACGGTACAGATAACAAGCCTCCACTCCAGTAAAAAAATCCAGTTAAATTTTCTTTAGGTTTTACTGCTGATCATCTATGCAGTGCAGTGCTTATTTTCTGTACCCAACTGGTGTTACGCTTAACTGTACTTCTGTCCTCGACATTTTTGTATCACCTTTCACTTAATCCACTGACTCTTGGGAGTGAACTGGTGGCTTCTCCAAAGAGACATACTACACATAGATGGATATACACTCGTTCATTTCCCAGAGATTAACTTCCTATTCTGAATATACAGTCATTACGAATCATGTTGCTAACTGTAAATTATACTGACCTGGCGCAAATGTGCTTAGTGACACTATCAGCCCAAGAAGGCAACACAAATCGTAACAGTTCACGACCCACGGGACTTCAAATTTTTATTTTGAGGAATCATGGAAGCGAGAAAAGGAAAACATGGAAAGCAAGAAACTAAGAAACACGGCATAAAGAAAGACTGCTTTCCTGCTACCTCATCACAAGGTAGATCGTACAAAAGAAAGGTAATGATTCTCTAAATTAGTAGTATACAAGTTTCTCAACAATTGACACAACAAAGGTTTAAGAGCTTCACCTTTTCACATGAATACTTGTAAGCATTGTTGTAAAGAATTATCGTCAGAGCTCACAAAATTCTGTCGAAGGAGTAAGAATCTTGCGGTAGGTAATCACTACTAAGAGGGAATAGACCAGAGAAATGGGTATGCAAAGTTTCAGCAGGCAATGTGAATAGGCAATATGCTCACAATTTTCATCGGAATATACAATGGCAACAGAAATTACCTGAGGGAAGCATGAGATGACCAATCGACGTAACAAGTAGTCTGGCTACAATTAAGAAAGGTAGGAAAATCTTAGCATTGCAAACACCTAGATAGAACCAGACCAAGACTGTATGTGCACATACTAGAACATGGACAAAACAAAAAACAAAAAATACACCCAAATGGCTCATGCGGCTATGCTTGTTGCACATCAAAAGTGATAGAGCATACTACAACTCCAACCAACACATCCACGAGGGAAACATGCAGCCAGAGTCAATACTTGATATGAGAACGAGCACAGATCAAACCGAACCCTGAGAAACTTGGACATGATATAAAATACTAGATGCCAAGTAGACTTTTCGATAAAACCTGAGAAACTCTGATCGATAGTTAGTCAGCACCGGGATGGTTCTCCATTTTAGCTCTTGTGCATCAACTATTGCCAACCCAACTCATGTATGAGCAAGTGCAGACAACTCCAACCAAAATACATGCTAACTTTCAATGACCCATTTGCTCTCCATCAACACCCACACCCCAGCTTTTGAAGAGTAAAATCTTCACCCCTATCATGACCAGGGGATGGGGGTCCCAAGTTTCGTCATCATCGGGCCACTCTTCAATGGACATACCGCTGCCGAAACCCATGTAAGAGCTGCAGCAGTAGTTGGCGTAGCCAGAGTGGGACAGCATGGCATACTCGCTGGTAGATGGATTGGAGAAAATGTAGCGGAACCTCGGCTCCAGGGTGCTCAACATCGCATCCTTCTACAGTTGCCAACTGCATTCCTCCATCCAGCGGTAAAGGGGGCGACAATGGCACACATGGAAAAAACTGCCATATTATATCGTAGTTATGTTCAATGTGATATACAGTTATACTCTCATGACGATCCAGATCGTAGGCCAGCAGTTCACTGTCAGAATTAATTATAAAAATCATGTTGGCATGTGGGTGTACTCCAATGACGCTAAGCTTCGAGCCAAGCCGTATCTTTGTCTCGTGCAGCAATTTCCAATGCTTGTACTCATCGTCCAGGTGAGAACCATCCCAGTGATAAACCTCAACACTAAGAAGATAAACTGATATAGTTGAAACTGGGTCTGAGCCATAATCATTGCAGCTGATGTAAAATAGCTGCCCAGCAGACTTTCCGATGAAACCTGAGCCACTTTCATAACTGAAGTTTGAATTTGGCACCGGATGGTTCTCCATTTTAGCCCTTGTGCATCAACAATGGCCAACCGAAACTCCCGTGTGAGCAAGTACAGACACCCCTTATGGAAAACTCCAGGTTTACCACAATACAAGCTAACTTCGATGTCCCATTGGCTATGCATGAACATCCATACCCCAGTTTTCGAAGAGTAAATCTCCAATCCTCTCACAACCGGGGAACGGTTGTTTTGCCATTCCATTACAAACTCGAACACACGGAACTCTTCAGTCGACACACCGCTGTCGAAACCCAAGTAGGAGCGGGAGCAGGTGCCGGCGTACCCAGAGTGGGGCAGCACGATGTACTCGCCGGTAGATGGATTGGAGATGACGTAGCGGTATCTCAGCTTCGGGGCACCCGTCCGAATGCGGGTGAGGATCAAACCATCGCAGGAATCCTGGAGAGAGAAGTAGCATTCCGTGCTCCCCGGCGGCAGCGGCAGGCGCGGGGAGGTCCTGGGAACGCTCGACCAAGAGAAGGCGGACAGATCGGCGTAGTTGACGCCTCTAACATAGCAGGGCTCGGCGGAGTCGGCCTTGGATTCGTCGACCACGCGGTACTGGTAGAAGAAGCCTGCCAGGGACTGCGCAATCTTCTTCCGGTAAGCGGGGTCGGCGATGATGTCGCGCCAGTCCGGGGACACGCACTTGCAGATGCAGAGTGATTTGTAGGGGACGCGAGAGAGGATCTCCGCGATTAGGTCTTGGGTGAGCACATCGGATCCTCCATGTCGTGTGCCCGCTAGGTAGGTGGTGAAAGCAATGGGAGATGGGCGGCGCGGCGGCGGCGGGGTGTGTTTTGGCTGAGACTCGGGAGTGACTCAGTGACCTAGTGTGGGGACTGGAGGAGTGAGGTCTAGCTGAATTTTTTTTATTTCTAACTAGTAAAATGCCCATGCGTTGCTACGGGATCGTGAATATTTTATTAGCTACTGTGTAACCGTGTGTATATCATTTATATGCGTATGTTGTTAAATTTGGATGAAGTCTAATCACCATGATTTAATATGAAGATCGGAAGCATGAAGAAGCAAAAAGAAATACGAACGTACGTGTCAACTAATATATAGTATATACTAAAACATGCAATCTCTATTAAAGATGAAATTATTGCATACAGTAAACAACATATTGAGAAAAAATACAGCTACCGAAAATAAAAAGATAGCAAAATTGTAGAATGAGGATATAATACACGACTATCAGTATATTTAACATAAAGTTTAAAATCAATTAAAATTATAGGCGTGTAACAAAAATATAAATTTAGATGCAAAATGCCAGTGCGTTGGAAATTTAGATGAAAGAATATAAATTTAATTAAATCATTGATATCGACGATGGAAACGACATGCGGATCCGACATGGCACGAGAGCCACTGACTTTGTGACCGTATAAATTTGCTTATTTGTTTGTCCTCCGGTCAAGATCCAAGGGACAAGTTTGATCCAAATTTCAAAATCAAACTAATTGATGTCGACCGATTCAAGTATGGATGTGGATTGTGAAGTTATTATTTTCTTGTTGCTGAAAAAGTTTGTTAAATCGATATAATACTCTAGTTTTTTATCTGAGAGCTGTGAGTCTGTGACTGTGAGTAACGCGCACACGGCACACCCAGGCCCAGCATATCTCCTTATCTCCTTACCTAAAAAAATTCCTTCTTCCTAAACAAATGCAAGTTCTTCCTCTGGCTAGCGCTGAAGAACAGATGTTGGACTGCAGACCGCTTAGGGCGGAGAGGGCTGCCTAGACCGACCGCTTGCCCGTTGTGCGACCAAGTGGGAGAAGACATAAACCACCTTCTCCTTGGTTGTGTCCTCTCTAGAGAGGTTTGGTACTCCTTCCTGAGCAGGTGGGTAGAATGGATTGGGTCCCTGACCATGATGATCGTCTAGTGGATTGGCTACCGGCCAAGGCGCCAGGAGGTAACGACGAGAAGGACGACGAGAAGGACCTGTGGACGGCGATCAACTTGATCTGCTAGAGCTTGTGGAGGCATAGGAATGGAGTGGTCTTCGAAGGTCACACTCCTTCGGCAGCTACCGCCATCAGGATGGTAGAAGCCGAGACTGATCTGTGGCGGGCAGCGAGGATGTTTAGGGGTAGCTTAGGACCCGTAGACACGTGGAGGGTTGGCGAGTGATCTCTTTTGTTTTTCTTTTGGTGGATTGGCGTTTTCGGCGCATGTGCCGAAACGCGTTGTAAACAGCCGCTTGGCCTCTCCTTCTTGAAACCGATACGTCCGCTTGGACGTATCCTTAAAAAAACTCACATCAGGCTACTCACCTCCATGGTGTTCTTGGCACGGTCCCCTTCAACTCTCCAAGTCTCCATCCCCGCGTCTATCTCTCCCAATCGTCGACCATTGGCTCCCGCCGCCTCGGCCGGCCAGCTCCGACCAGCAGCGCCGGCGCGACTTCGTCTTCCAGAAGCAGTCTGCCCAGGAGCCAAGGCGCCGAAGCCCAGGCACACTCACGATGACGATCCCAACATCGCCGACTTCGCCATGGTCGCAACCAAGCTCGGCTGCACCGGCCAGCGCTGCTGGTTCGCTTGGTCGCATCCTTGGACGACCCACGGCCGGCAAAGACCACCTGCATCTGGAACGCCTGATCCATGCCTCCTATTCAGCCCGGGTCATCATCTCGAGGGATTAGTGAGTTGTTTGTATGTTCTAGGACCTGGAATTGAAACCATCAAATCAATTTGTTTAGTAAAGGGGAAAAGGCACCAAACGTGCTAAACTCAGTACATGGTTCTCTTGAATTTTTGGCCATGGAAATAACACTACACTTCCATGCTAGGAACTTCCGAACTTGTAAATAAAAGAGCTCAAAATTCCAAGGGCTACTTAAGGCAGTAGAATACCAGCTTGCAAGTGATTGTTTGGAGAAAAAAATGAGAGGCAGTAGAATATCAGCTTGCAACAGTGATGGTTGAATGATTGCATTGAAAAAAGGTGAAAGATTCCACTTGATCTTCTACAGGTTACAGTAGTAACTAAAAAATCGTACCCTACTTAGTCCTTCTTGCAATTAGAATCCAAGACTTATACTTGTTAGGTGCTATAATGTTATTTTAGATAAATGGATCCAGAACCACTCACCTTAGCCAAAACTGACCCATCTTTCCCTGATTAAAAACACTATATATGCAGCCATCGGTACAAAACAAAGACTTCCTGAAAAATAAAAGGAGGCATGTCTTTCTCTAATTGGCCATATCAAGCTAAAAGTAAAGCAAGTTTTATTTGCAACCATTTGGTTCTAGCTGTACACCAACACATACAGGGAGAACTGGAGAAGATATGCACAGTCCTTGCCTCTGCAGCACATAAGAGAGTCATATCCTTCCTTTAGTACTGTTCCGACTGAGACAATCGAGTTATATCCATTTAGTCAATTAAAAATTAGGAAGCTACTACTTATAACAGTATAATATAAGAGATGCTTACGCTTTCTTCTGCTGAAGGCTTGGTCATCTTAGCGAACACATCGAGTGGGTCATTATGCACTCTTATTATTGATCTCCTTGATCTTTTATTTACTGGTACAGTTATACCCAGAAAGCTACATGTGTAATATGCTAAGCAAGAGACTACTGTAAATGAAAACGACAAAAGGTGGACACACCGATAGGATCATGGCATATTGAGGAAATTCCAACAGTATCCATATATCAAAATTAAGCGCATAAGAAGACTTCTGTTGATGCATGGTGGAGTATGTCTGATTTGAATACATAGAGCTTACATGAATAAATCTCTAAAATAAGATGAAAAATCATGGAAAAAAATTCCATAGCACATCAAACCATGTTCGTGTCATAACACAAATATAACAATATATCCTCTCTGCAACGCATGATTAACACAATGGAGTTGATCTGCACAAACAAGTTATAATCTGAATGTAAGTATGCATAATTAAAAAAGATAAAAGTATGATTGCTTAAAGTTTAAGTGACAAATATCTCACCTATGATGTAAGGATCTCTCTGTAGATGATATTCTTCGTGTACGTACCAACAGGGCGACCGGAGCTCTTGTTTTGGCTATCATCTTGGTTCTTCTTTTTGTCACCAACATCCGGGACAACAAGAATCTTCACATTGTTTCTGGCGGTTGATCTAGAAAGGGCGACATACGACTGGCCATGAGAGAACACCGGCTCGGGCAAGTAAATTCCGGCATTCGGGATAGTCTGCCCCTGTGCCTTGTTAACCGTCATGGCGAAGCTGAGCCTAATAGGAAATTGTTTCCTCTTGAACTGAAAAGGGAACATCTCATCATCAGAGGGGCAAAGCGGAATCCTTGGCAAAAAGATCCTCTTTCCAGCATGTTGACCCAGCACAATTTCTGCATCGATTACATTTCTTTGAAATCCTCGAACCACCAGCCTAGTGCCATTGCAAAGTCCATTCGCGGGGTCAATGTTTCTGAGCAATATGACCGGGCAGTTAATCTTGAGCTTCAACAAATGTGGGGGCAGCCCATTAGGGGTCAGAGTGTTAAGGAAATCAGATGGGTAGTAGTTATGAGGGTCGTCCACTGCGGAATCAAAGCTATGGTACACCATCTCATCTCCCTGAAATATGTTGATCATCTTCAAATTGACCCTATCCACACAATCATTTCGTGTTGACAAGATTGCTTTGGAGGTGATGTAGTTTGGATCTGACATGTTTGCACCAAGATTGGGAAAAACATTTTCTATCAGTGTATCAAGGTCAGTGGATTTCCCGGTACATGGCACACATATCTCGTCTGGAAGGTGGACGTCACCATCACCATTGGTCTCCTCCTTACCATCGCCGATGCGCAGTAGGTATTCCGCAAACCACGGGTCAGTATGTGCCCTCATATTGCATTCCAGCTTGAGGTGATGCATGCAATCCCAAAGGTAAGATCTTCGTAGCGATGCGTCAATTATCTGAGCCCTCGACCCCTTACGAACAACAGGGAGGACCTGCCTGAAATCTCCACCGAACACAACTGTCTTTCCACCAAACGGCAGATCTGGTCGGCTCATTATATCACGCATACTGTTATCCAGCGCCTCCACAGCCTGTCTCTTTGTCATGGAAGCCTCATCCCAAATAATGAGAGAAACTGATTGTAGGAGCTTGGCTGTCCCGCTCTGTTTAGTGAAGCTACAAAAACCACCATCATCAACACTCAAAGGTATCTTGAATCTTGAATGAGCCATTCTCCCTCCGGGCATTATGGAAGCTGCTACGCCAGATGTTGATGTTGCCATAGCAATCTTTTTTTTCCCGCGTACCGTCGCGAGCAGTGCTCTGTACAGGAAAGTCTTTCCGGTGCCTCCAGGTCCATCCACAAAGAACACACCACCCTCATCTCCATCAACGGCAGACATAATTTTGTCATATGCGGCCCTCTGATCCGTATTAAGTGAAGCTGATATATTCATGTCATCATCGTTGATCTCAATGGTGGACTCCTCGAAGATCTCCCTTGTCACACCGGTGGCACTGTCAAATTCCTCATCGATATCAGGAAGAGGAAATGATTTTATGTCCTTGCCCATTGACTGAAGCATATTCCTGATATCTATGAGAACCATTTGCTCAACTACAAGTGCGGATGGGTTGGTGCGGCGATAGTCTTCTGACATAGCCTCCAAGTGCTTCTCCCAGAGTCCGCGCACATCGCTAGGCTCAGAAAATACCAGTATTGTTGCAAAGAGCCTTCGTAGAGATGACGGCATCTCGTACAATGTAGATTCAGTAAGGGAGTCGTCCAATGTGTTGTCCCCTTCGATCAATCCCCTCCTCTCTGCAGCTTCACGAAAGGTTGGTAGAATTTCATCATTAACCGTCCTTAGATCCTCGTACGAGGTTGCTCCAGTGACATTGTTTAGAAGGACACGCAGGTAGTAGCGTTCACCCTCAGCTGGATGAGCGGACACAATTCATCCAACTTGTCCACCTGTGTCATATTTCCTTCTCCTCCAGTATTTCTCCTTACCTGTCTGCCAGGTATATGATACGTCTCAAACGTATCTATAATTTTTGATGTTCCATGCTGATATTATACCAATTGTTACATGTTTTGCATCCACTTTATATCACTTTTATACAATTTTTGGGACTAACCTATTAACAAGATGCCGCAGTGCCAGTTCCTGTTTTCTGCTGTTTTTGTATTCCAGAAAAGCTAGTCAGGAAATATTCTCGGAATTGGACGAAATTTCACGGAGGGACCTATTTTATCAGAACACACCTGAAAGTCCAAAGGAGCAACGAAGAGGAGCCAGGAGGGCCCCACACGCACCTAGGGCGCGGGTTCCCCTGGCGCGCCCTAGGGTGGTGTGGGCCCCTCGGGCTCTCCAGCCACCGCCCTTTCGCCTACTTATTCTACCCGATGCGAAAACCCTAAATACCCGAGTCATTATCCACGAAAAGTTCTAGAGGCGCCGCCGTCGTCAACCCTAGCTCGGGAGGGTCCAGAACCTCTTCCCGGCACTCTGCCGGAGAGGGGAATCATCACCGGAGGGCTCTACATCACCATGCCTGCCTTCGGAGTGATGCGTGAGTAGTTCATCCTTGGACTACGGGTCCATAGCAGTAGCTAGATGGTTGTCTCTCCACTTTGTGCCATCATGTTTAGATCTTTTGAGCTGCCTAACATGATCAAGATCATCTTATTGTAATGCTACATGCTGTGTTTGCTGGGATCCGATGAATATTGAATACTATGTCAAGTTGATTATCAATCTATCTTATATGTTATTTATGATCTTGCATGCTTTCCGTTACTAGTAGATGCTTGTAACTCCAAGAGGGAGTATTTATGCTAGATAGTGGGTTCATGCCTCCTGTAATCTGGGAGAGTGACAGCAACTTCTAAGATTGTGGATGTGCTGTTGCCACTAGGGATAAAATAACCGATGCTTAGCTTAAGGGTGCGCCGTTAGGTCTAATGCATTTGTTTACATTACGCACATTACTTAATGCAATTATCCGTTGCTTCAACTTAATACCAACGGGGAACTCGGATGACAACCTGGCGGTGGATTATTAGTCATAGACGCTGTTGGATAACGGTCTATGTATTTTGTCGTAATGCCCACATGAATATCATAGTAGTCATCATGTCATATATATGCATTGTCATGCGCTCAATATTTTGTTAATTGCCCAGCTGTAATTTGTTCACCCAACATGTTAGTTATCTTTTATGGAGAGACACCACTAGTGAACTGTGGACCCCGGTCCATTCTTTTACACTGATTAAACCACAAACTGCAAACATTGTTCTCTTTTACTTTCTGCAATTTAAATACTGTTTTCCACACCATACGTTTAATCCTTTGTTTTCAGCAAGCCGGTGAGATTGACAACCTCACTGTTTCGTTGGGGCAAACTAGTTTGATTGTGTTGTGTGCAGGTTCCACGTCAGCGCCGGATTCCCTGGTGTTGCGCCGCATCATATTTCGCCATTGACAACTTTCTGAAGTGCTACTGCTCCTACTGGTTCGATAAACCTTGGTTTCATACTGAGGGAAAACTTGCTGCTGAGCTACATCATACCTTCCTCTTGGGGTGTCCCAACGAAAATATCAGTATACCATTCAGGAAAGTCCCTGTACAAGATATGACGAGCCTCAGAGTGCAATCTATTCGCCTCGAAGTATTCTGTAAGCATTGACTTCTCAACACCTTCACGGTTAACTACTCCATGGATATCTTGGCCCTGTTTGAATGACACCATGTGCATGTTTGGAAGATGGAGCTGCAGCTGCATCACTGGTGGACCGTTCTTACTCAACGGAAAGCCATATATCCTCCATAATGCTTCCGGAGGAGTCACCCACCTGGCATCTCTATACTGTTTGATCTCATCTATGTCTCCATTACCATCTGTCTTGGCAGCCTCGGTCATTGAAATAGATGCCCGATCATGACCCTTGTATATGTACTTGAAAAGGTACTTAACGGCCTTTATGCTCCCGCATGCCTCAACATTGATGTGGCAATTGAAATGTCGCAGAAGGTGAGGATTGTATGGGACAACCCACCTATTATTTAGCCATTCCTTCGATCCAGCACGGTATGACCATCTTGACGTCTTCGTATAGAGGGTAGGAGTCCTTGCCCTGTGTGGTAGCAGCATTGAAAGGCGAGGATAGTGATTCTTGCAAGCAGGACGACCCTTTGTGCATGGGCAATTAGGGTTTAAAGCACCACATGGCCCATGCATCATGTGCTTCACGACCATCTTATATAGTTCTGGGTACTTCTTGTTCGGGAGCTCGGCTGAGATAAGACGGTCATACTGCTCAGGACACGTGAGCTTGTATTTTCCGTTCATGATCAGCAGGAAGTGTGCATGGGGAAGGCCCCTCTTTTGGAACTCCACCACATACACATAGGCTCGCACCTTGCCCAGGATGTCCTTTTTAACAACTTTTCCTTGAGTTCCTCCAGTTTCGCCCTAAAAACCCGGACAACAAGATCTGGACGATCCTGAGGTGTCTGACCAGGGTAGAGTTCGCGCTTGATCTCATCCCAGTTTGGATTGCACGTCATTGTGAAAAGACGTCTGGCTTGCCGTACTTCCGCACTAAGGCCAGAGCATCCATGTAGCGACGCCTCATGTCCCGTGGACCACCAATAAATGACGTAGACAACACTGTACGCTTTCCAACAGCGTCTGCCCTACCCTCACCGGCATGCAGGCTATCCACTAAGCCTTGGTATAAGTCTGCCCTTAACTTATCTTGATGACCCCATATGTAGTCCAATCTGGAGTTCTCATCTTGATATATGTGTCGACGGCGAACTGCTGAAAAAGACGCTTGCCGTAGAGGATCGGGTTGAATATCCCAGGACGCATCTGGAATTTGTAGCAGTAGTAGTCCCGCACAGACACACATAGTCTGCCTCCAGCAGCTGCATAGAGATGGAAAATGAGTGGTGCTGGAGAGACAGGAGATTACATTGTATACCATAGACTGTGCATGAAATAACTATATTGAACACTAACCTGCATCATCAGCGTCGGTCTCATCAGGTGTGAATTGGGAGGACTCAGCGTTATCACGACGAGCTAGACGAGCCGCATGAGCTGCCATCACAGCATCATAAGATTTTTTGCCTTCGGGATATCCGTATGCCACCCAAGCTCACCTCTAGGGAAGAATAGAGGGTAGGACAAAGCATCGAAACATCCATGATACGACTTTATACCATATATATCTCTATTCTTCCCCTGCAGGACGACACTATGCTCGAACTGTCTTCTTCGTTCGCTCCCCTCCACCACACAGCGGCTACTTCTGAAGTGATCGGTGCATTGTATCTTCTTTGATCCATCCTTGGGTCAAGGTTAAGTGTGATATGATAGTCCTCAACATCCTCAACATGTCCCATACTCGGAGATGTTCAGAGTATGGGTTCTCACGAAGTATGTCCACAAGATGTGTGATTACTTCTTTGTCTTTCTCTAACTGCTCATTTGGCAACTACGATACCTGTGCTCTAATCTCGGGTCGTCATCAAAAAAATAAAGCTCAAGGTGACTTTGCTCTAAACCAGATAGTTTGCCAAATGACCGTATGTTATGGTACATTTGTCCATGGGCACGAAATGTGTAGATAGGATGCATTGATGTGTTAGTGGTGTCACTATCAAGGTGGCAGTATAGTGAGGTGAACGAGAAATGGCCATTGAAAAACCTGATGTTGTCACGGAAATGCCTAGCATCTGGGTCTGAACTCGTCCAAAGCCTCATGAGCTCTGGTGGTGTATCCAAGTTGGCTAGTTTGATCTTCCCCTTACGGCAGCAAAACCCAGGGGTCTCATGCTCGAACTTCTTTGCACCACAATATTTGCAGTCCTCAACAGGCTTGAGCATATGCGTTTTTGTTGGGAGTTTGCTGTACACCTCGTCGTATGGATCTGGGACGGTTGGTGTTGAATACGAGTCATCATCTGCCTCATCTATTTCGACATCTTCATCATCTGTCTCCTCTTTTGAAATGGACGTTAACAACATGAATCAAAAAACATGGGTAATATATACACACAATAACGGTAAACATCCGAAAATTAATTACCTTGTCCAGCAAACACGTAGCCTTCCTCATCTTCAGAGTCGTCCTCAAGTATGACGCCATCCTCCTCACCTACGATATAATTACTTATGAGCCCATGTTTCAAATATGTCGTGGAATGAATATGAGAAAAAATTACCATCCTCATTGGCTTGTGAGCGTGTTTGATGTATATGAACAGACTCGGGTGTTGGAGCCATAGTTTCTGTGAATACGACATGAAAATTATGAGCCCATGTTTCAAATATGCCATGGATTGAATATGAGAAAAAAAAAATACCATCATCATTGGCTTGTGAGCATGCTTGATGTATATCATCAGTCTCTCTTGTTGGAGACATACTCTCTGTGAATACACCATGAAAGTATGATCATACAACTGTTAAGGACTTTAGAGTAATAGAACAATGAATATATGAACATTACCATTGTTAATGATGACTGGTTGTGTTGGCCGTTCAGAACCATTGATGCCTTTCATGGTGATCGATGGGTTTTCATCAGATGATGTAGTCCCATGCTTCTTACAATTTTCATAGAATGCTTCGTTTCTGAGACTTAGCAAAGCAGACCTTTCTCCAGGTGTTACATGCTTTCTTATTGATTTATTACGAAGATCAATATCAGGGCTCTCCTCCCCTAACATTTGCTGGGTAGTAGATTGGATGTAAATAGGGGTTCCACTAAACTCAGGAATATGCCAATCACAGGTGGGTATGAAGCCTTGAGAGCCAGATGCATCCACATTAGTATGAACAACCTCTGGGGTCCAACATGGGTTCTCCATGGCTATGGATTCTTTTTTCAGACTGTTGCGACGTAACTCGCGGAGAGCCTTCTTTGAACTATTCTGCTTAGGATTCATATCAGCATAATGGATCCTATCCCGAGCACGCCTAGTTTCAATTTTATCTAACAAAATGACATGGTAATTCAAATTAGAATGAGTCCATGTTTGTAGTGAAAGCTTTATTGATTTATATTTTGTAATGTTATAAATATGCAGTCCTTACCGGCCAATGATTTGATTTGTTGATAGGCTTCACGTCTTCTTTCTAGACACTTGTTTTTCTTGTCGTTACTCATTTGTGCATATCTTTCCTTATCCTGCTTCCTCCTCTTCTCTGTAGGATCTATGGGTTGTGGCTGAATGAAGGATGACGTGGGTCCATCAGGTATGCATTTGTTCATGTCAACTGTATCTACATAGCACAAACAAATCACATTAGTTGCTCCACTTGAATTAGCTAAAAGAGGAATCACTTAGGACATTGTATTCATACCTGATGTGATGATTTCTTTCCCTCCCAATGGCACATGAATTGAGTGTCGCTGGTAGTTGTCATTCCGACTTAGCCATTCGGTATCTTCATAAAGAACCTCATTCTCCTTGTTCGATGCCGATGATTTTCTTTTTTGACGGGCTTCACGTTGTTTTTTAGTAATTCCTCTTTTTGCGTGCTATCCATCTGTGCATATCGTTCCCTAGCTCGTTGCCTTTTCCGCTCCTTTGGATCTATGGGTTGTGTCTGAACTGTGGATGATGTGGGTCCATCATTGTCAACAATATCTACACAGAAAAATATATCACATATGTAGCTAATTTAGATATGAATTGTTAAATCGGAGGTATTCATATTATTAGGGAATTAGTTGCCTTCTTACCATCTAGGAGGCTTCCTTGCCCTTGATAGCTCATACGAAGTGATTGCATCTGGCATTCGTCATTCTCACTTGGGACCACATTTTCCTTATTCCAATCAGAATCTGTGTGATAAAAAAAGAAATAAATATGTATGAAACCAGTAATACAAATAATTTTAAGTGTATATGAAGTGTTCCTGAATACACCTGTAACAACGGGCGTGCTTTGTAGCTAGGTCAGTACAGATGGATTACCATCTAGGAGGCTTCCTTGCCCTTGAGAGCTCACATGAAGTGATTGCATGTGGCATGTGGCATTCTCACTTGGGACCACATTTTCCTTGTTCCAATCAGAATCTGCTTGGTTAAAAAAAGGAAATAAATATGAAAGAAACCAATGATATACATAATTGTAAGTGTATGCTAAATAGACCTGTAACAACGGGCGTGCTTTGTAGCTGGGACAGTACAGACGGATTACCATCTAGGAGGCTTCCTTGCCCTTGAGAGCTCATATGAAGTGGTTGCATGTCGCATGCGGCATTCTCACTTGGGACCACATTTTCCTTGTTCCAATCAGAATCTGATTGGTTAAAAAAAGGAAATAAATATGAAAGAAACAAATAATATACATAATTGTAAGTGTATATTGAATGTTGCTAAATAGACCCGTAACAACGGGCGTGCTTTGTAGCTGGGACGGTACGGATGGACTATCACGTGACTGCAGTGTAGTAAGTGATGATCGAGTTTTCTTTTGTTGATATGTTTCACGACGCTTCTGAAGTAGCTTATCCTTCTTTTGCGGATCCATTTGCGCATATCGCTCCCGCTCACGTTGCCTTTTGCGTTCTTTGCCATCTATAGGTTTCTGCCCATTACCGGTGTCTCGGACATCTATTAAAATACACCATGTAGTGAGATGTTGATTATTATATGATGCACTTACACATTATTATGTAAACGTTGTTACTTGTGTTGATGGTGTTGGACAAGTCTTTGAAAGGAGTATGATCATTGGACCGTGTCGGAGAATCCATCTACAAGACCAAAAAGTAGGATGTTAATCAAAATGATTGAAACCCGTGTAGAAAACCGTATTTAGAAGATGGAAAACTTATTTTGAAGATGTTATAATCACGTTCTGATAAAATCCCAGCCATGTACATTTTATTTCGAATCTGCAAAACTTATTTACACAATGTAAAGTGGTTAAAGTAATATTATAGAGCTTCACCCGCTCAAAAAATCCCAGCCGTCGCGTAGACCTATTATTCATGTCCGCACACGCGAGTCATCCTCCAGCTCACCTTCCACTATCTCAGGCTGATTATGCATTTGATGGTAACCATGAATAATTTATCACTTACCTGAGCAAAAATCGATCCGTCGAGTGGCTCCACGAGTTTTCGCAGATGTAGTTGTACGCCTCCTTGTGGTTCGATGCGTTGAGGGATCTGTGGGCAAGGGAGTATGGTGTGGGTTAGATGCTATAAACAGGGGAGCCTTCCTTAAAAACCATGAGAAATTATAGGCAACGTAATAATTCAGATGAAATGTCGCCTTCCTTAAAAAACGACCGAAGATTGACTCAGCTCACCTTCCAAAAAAGACATAAATCTCTACTACTAATAAAACAGCGAACATCAGTTTCGCTAAAGCCACCCAGCAATACGTACACCAAACCAATACAACGCTGGCTTCCACCCCACCAAAACATCCCACGACCACTGCCTTAGCCCCACCAGTCATATCTTCCGTGTGCATTTAGCGATTTACATTGACTGAAATTACTTCACCTCCACCGCAAAGGAATTGTTTTTTTTTAACTGGCGCAAAAGAAATTTTGAATCTGCACGACCCGTGATCGTGACTCCTGCAATCACGGAATCCCTTAGCCACTTCGACGGCGCGCTCGCCCCCGGCACGACACGAGGTCTCCGTCGCGCCCACACAGCCCGGCACGGGTGCCTTCTTCGACGACGCGCTTGCCGCCCGGCAGCGGGAGGTCTCTGTTCTGGACGGCGCCCACGCCGGCGGGCACCACCGTCTTCTTGCTGGGACGCCCAACCCATCGGCACCTTCCTCGACGGCGCCCTTACAGCCCGCCAGCAACTTCGTCGAACGGTGCCCACGCTGGCGGACATCACCGTCTTCTTGCTGGGACGCCCAACCCATCGGCACCTTCCTCGACGGCGCCCTTACAGCCCACCAGCAACTTCGTATTGTTCGACGGCGCCCTCGCCACCAGGCAGCAGGAGGTGTCCTGGAAGGCGCCCTTGCAGTCCGGCAGCACCGTCGTCTTGCTGGACAGCGCCCTCGCCTCCCTGCACCGCGCGATCAAGTGGCGGCCGTCAACTCCTGTAAAAAACGGTGACAAGTTACTCTTCCTCCTGCTGTCAATCTTCCACAAAATTCAGATTGTATTCTGAAGTTTTAAACCCTCGACAAAATCAAATTAAAACTGTAAAACATTTATAAAAGCAAGGAATATGTTTTTTTGAGTAATTCTGAATTTATTAATTCCCACGAAAATTGTCAGCACATCACATGTAGTTTCATCTTCTTTGGGCCAATCTACCACACCACTTGCAAGATGATGGTAACTGCTCCAGTTCAATTGTGAAACACAAAAATTGCGAGCCACGGTTATAGAATCATCAAACCAATGCTTGATGAACAACCAACCAGATCAAGACAATGTGTTAAATACAAAGAATGCTGATGAACAATAATTGAACAGAAACGTATCAGAACAGAAGTATGTGAGGAATCCCTCAAATACCCGTTTAAAATCACGCACATAGCTAAATCAAGTTAGTGCAAATGGGTATTTTCATCCCGACCAAACAACAGAGGTTATGACAAAGTATGGACACTTGCACCGACATAGAAGTGGCTGCTGTTTATGGTTCCAGACAGCACCTCCTGATCAAATAATAACAATAAAACTACACTACAACAAATGAACAACAAAAAACTGAAGAACTAATCTTATGAATAGATGAAGGCAGTGCTCAGTGAAAAGAGAAGTCGTTTTTGTTTAGTAGGCCGTAGGCTCGCGGTGATTGTTGCATTAGGCCGTTGGCTAACTTCCAGTGAATATGCTCTAACCAACCGAGCCAGCATGGTCAGAAAATCAAGTTAACACAGAGAACTTGTCAAAGGCTGTTTCATCGGCAAAGAATGCTTTTAGCGAATTGTATCTCATAGCAAAGGGCTGCATTTTTATCCATTTGATTGTGAAAATATCTAAAATCAGAATAACAATAAATATAGTCTCGACGAAAATTTTGAACAGCAACCACAGTAATGGCCGTCAGCTAGGAGCAAAAGACTATTTGTTGTGAGATCATATGAACTATGCACTTGTAATCATCGCCCCGGCTTTACAGACTTACTCCACAGTAATGATTTTTTTACGCGCTTCAGGAACTCAACAATCCAATACCATCATCACTCCAGTTTCGCAAAACGTAATTAAAATGTGCTAAGTGGTGAAACTTTTGCTGACCCCTGGATCTGAACTAAGAGCAAAAAAAAGTCCCTTTATCCAGCTTTTATACATGCTATAAGCCTATAACCAGCAGTCAACACTCAACATATCATCACTCTTTTTTCCAATTGGACACAGGTACATGCTACTGCTATTTTCAAATCTGTGCCTGAACCTATGTGCAAGAACTTGACTTGTCGCTGCTACTACTGCTATTTTGAAATAATCCCGATTCACTTATTCCATTGTTGTCAATATATACAAACTATAGCTACTGTAAAATAAACAACGGATCCTTAGACACACTGATGCTTAGATAACAAACCTGATGCTTAGATAGCAAACTGAAACACACTGATGCTAGATAGCAAACTTTAACACATTGATGCTTACCTGAGAAAACAATTCTGCGAAATAGCATTATATATAGTTCACAAGTTCTGCTTAGGGGAGTGGTACCTTTAAACACAAGGGATGCCAATGGGATCCTGCACATACAGTCGATAGGCCCTGCCAATGGGATTTCATGTGTAATTTTCACAAGGGATGCCAATGGGATTTCGTGCGTAATTTTCACAAGGGATACCTGTTGCACAACAACATGAAAATAACTATGTCAAATCATGACCAGAGTTAGGTTCAGATCTCCTCACATGTCGAGGTAGGTATTTTCATGTTAGATCCACAAATTTTAGACTACTATGTGTCCATACTGCCATTTTTCCCATAGTTTCTGAAGGTGTTGAAGACAATCATTAAAATTCAGAAGATACCTACAGAGTTTTCTTCAACCTATATGGAAAGATCAATACAATAGTACACTAAACAATGGTATATATTGTTGGAAATTGCATCAATACAACAACCCAATCATTAACAATGTCCTACATGAAGGAAAACATTCACATTACCTGCTCGGTAGAAACCTTTCCAGAGATATCATTCATATACTGCTCGATAGCTCTCCGTTCCGCGTGGCGCCTCACCAATTTGCTGAAATACTATAACCAAAAGCCTCAAAATCGGCAGTACCATGCCTAACTGCATATGCATCACCAACATCACGGTACAGTAAGTTTTACAAGTCAAGATCCCATATGATGATTTGGTGATCTTTCTCACCTCGGTGGTTCTGCAGTAGTCTTTATCCATGGCTTTGCCTTCAGGCTAGGAAGGGACCATGACAGCAGCGAGGGACACCATCAAAAACCTCTTAACCTTCGCCTCTGAGCAAGCCTTGATAACATTCATCGTGCCGGTCAGAGCAGGTGCAAGTATATCAACTTGCTCAAACATGGATTTGCTTGTTGAGCTTGATACTTCAGAGACAAGGGAGCCTTTGCCTGATCCCTCCAAGGCCGAGCGGTCGCCAGTGCTGATGATCCGTTGGAGAAGAAGCTCATCCATGGCGGCTGGAGCGGAGCCGTGGCTGCGGACTAGCTGCTGGCGGCGAACGGGTGGGTGGCGGGCCTGGAGAGCGGCGGGGAAAAGTGAGGCGAGGTCAAATCCTTAGGTGGAAGCTCCGGGCTGCGGGACTGCGGGAGGAGAAGGTGAGGGAGGGTGGGCCTCCATGGAACAGCGCTACGGCGGTAGTAGGTGTGCTGCCATGAATCGGCGAGACGGTGGGAGGAGGGGGCGCCATGGACCAGCGTGCCGACAGGCCGCGACGGCGGAAGGAGGAGGGGGGCGTGTTAAAAGAGGTTAGAGATAGTTGTGATACGATCCTAACCACTACGGCTAAACCCAACAGATAGATTGAGTTGGTTAGGTTGTTTAGATACTAACCGTATATGTAAATCCTATGTAAACCCTAGCTCTATGAGCTGTATATAAAGAGCTGAACGCCGATGCATTGAAGCACGGCACAATCCAATCTCTATTCTGTTTCTTTATATGGTATCAGAGCCTACACTCCTAATCGTCCATGGCTCCTACCGCACCACCGTCGTCCCCAGCGCAGATCAACATCATCGCCGCTCTGAGCGCCGCCATCACCATCAAGCTCGATGGAGACAACTTCCTGCTTTGGAAAGCGCAGGCCTTGCCTGCGCTCTACAGCAACGATCTGTTCGACTTTGTCGACGGGTCGAAGGCGGCGCCACCCAAGAAAGTTCCAGCTGCAACTGGCAGCTCTGAACTGATCGCCAATCCAGAGTATTCGGTCTGGTTCAAGCAAGATCAGCAGGTCCTGAGTGGCCTGCTCGCCTCCCTCACGCCGTCCGTGCTCGGCCACGTCCAGCTCCTCAAGACGTCCGCGCAGGTGTGGGAGGCCCTGGATCGGACCTTCGCGTCCCGGTCCAAAGCGCGGATCGTGCAGCTTCGCACCGCGCTGGTGAAGCCCAAGAAGAGGGACATATCCATGTCCGGCTACTTCAACCACACCAAGCGAATCGCCGATACGATGGCGGCGATCGGCAACCCCCTCAGCGACGACGAGATCGTCTCATACGTGCTCGCCGGCCTCGGCGACGACTACGACAACTTCACCACCTCCATGGCTGTACTCGCTGGTAACGAGGATTTCACCCTCAGCGATTTGTACAGCCACATGACGGCTTACGAGGCGCGTACCGGCGATCGCACCTCCGGCAGCTACAACAACGCCCAGTTTCAGCACTCCGCCAACAACACTAACCGCGGTGGCGGACGTGGAGGCTTCCCTCGTGGCGGAGGCGGAGGCGGGCGCGGCCGCGGCGACGGTGGTCGCGGCAATGGAGGAGGCCGCCACAACGGCGGCTACAACGGCAACAACGGCTACCACGGCAACGGTGGCAATGGCTACGGTGGCAATGGCTACGGTGGCAACGGCGGCTACCCAGGAGGCGGGAATGGTGGCGGCCGCGGCGACAACTCGGGGCGTGACGGGACCTCGGGTGGAGGGCGTGGACGCGGAGGCAAGTCCACGTGCCAGATATGTCACATCTACGGCCACGACGCCCTGCGCTGCTACCAGCGCTTCAACCACAGCATCCAGCCAGAGACGGGCGATCAAACAACCGGCTGCTCACTACTCCAACTCCAACGATGCCTACACCAGCGACCCGAACTGGTACCTGGACTCAGGTGCCACCGACCACATGACGAACGACATCGAGCGCCTCCACACCCACGAGAATTACAGAGGCAACGAGCAGATCCAAGTTGCCAACGGTACGCATATTCCCATCTTACATATTGGTGAATCTAGTTTACCTGGTTCAATTCGTCCTCTCCGTTTAAGCAATGTTCTGCATGCACCTCAGCTTTCCAAAAATCTTCTTGCTACTCATAAACTTGCCCGAGATAATAATTGTTTCGTTGAAATTCACCCTAATTCCTTTTATGTCAAGGATCGCACCACGAGGGCAACTCTGCTTCAAGGTAGATCACACGGTGGCTTACTCCCAGTTCCTCCACCATCACGCCTTCCGCAAGCCTTCTCCACCTCGCCGTCAAAGGAACTGTGGCACCGTCGTCTCGGGCACCCGGCGTCTCCTATCGTTCAAGCTATTCTTCAGATGAATAAATTAGGTTCTAGTCAAAATAATGGAGTGTCACATGTATGCGATGCATGCCAGCAGGCCAAACTCCATCAGTTGCCATATGCAACATCTAGTCGTGTTTCCCTTTCTCCTTTAGAGCTCGTTCATACGGATGTATGGGGTCCAGCAATTAAATCTGCTGGCGGGTTCAAATATTATGTTAGTTTTCTCGATGATTTCAGTAAGTTCACATGGGTTTATCTGTTGAAACATAAGTCCGATGTTGAGCATGTGTTTTACCAATTTCAGAAGCAAGTCGAATTGTCTCTTGGTGCCAAAATCCTATCGGTTCAATCCGATTGGGGAGGTGAGTACCAGAGATTACACACGTATTTTAAACAGACAGGCATCACGCATCGCTTATCATGCCCACATACCCATCAACAAAACGGCGCCATCGAGCGAAAACACCGTCATCTCGTTGAGACTGCCCTAGCTCTTCTTGCCCAATCCTCTGCGCCTCTACGGTTTTGGGATGATGCCGTTCTCACGGCTTGTTATCTTATCAATCGCATGCCCAGCCGCGTTATTCATAATCAGGTTCCTGTTACAAAATTGTTCAAAAAGAACGCAGACTACTCTCGTCTCCGCGTCTTTGGCTGCGCGTGCTGGCCGAACCTCCGGCCTTACAACAATAGGAAATTGAGTTTTCGCTCGCGTCTCTGTGTCTTCTTAGGGTATAGCGCTGATCATCTTGGTTTCCGTTGTCTCGATCGATCCACTGGCCGTATCTATGTGTCTCGTGATGTCGTGTTCGATGAACACGTCTTTCCATTCTCCACCGATAACATCTCCTCTCTTCCGCCCACCGAAGACGCCATTCTCCTTCCTGAACCAGAAACAGATGATCCATTATGTACTGATAGGGCCAGTGCTACTGATGGTTTTGTATCTCCTCTTGTTTCTGAATCCTCGCAGGTACCAGCGCACGTCGATCTTCCGGTCTTCCCCGAGCCACCTCACGACGATCATGAGGAGGAGCCTCATGCAGCCCATGATGGGCCGTCTGATGACGAGGCCCAAGATGGGGCTGACTCTCCACCGCGCACCCCGTCTCCCGCTGCTCATGGGCCGGCCCATGAGCCATCTGCCTCGTCTCCGTCGCACGAGCTGTCGTCTGCTCCGTCTACTGCATCAGCGCCTGATCCTGTTCCAGCCCTTCCGGCTCGCCGACCCATTAAACCTGTTCGTCTGTTCGACGGCCTCATCCGGTATGATACCAAGAAACGTGCTTTTGCTGCTGAGCCTGCTTCGCATGTCGACGCTTTGAGTGATCCTGCATGGAAGTCGGCAATGGACGAGGAATTCAGTGCTCTTCGTCTGAATAACACATGGCGACTCGTTGATCCGCCTCCTGGTCGTCACATTGTTGGCTGTAAATGGGTCTTCAAGCTGAAACAGAAAGCGGATGGCTCGGTGGATCGTTACAAGGCTCGGCTCGTCGCAAAGGATTCACGCAACGCCATGGCATTGACTACACGGATACATTCTCCCCTGTCGTCAAGCCAACCACTGTCCGGTTGATTCTGTCTATCGCCGTGTCCCGGGGATGGATGCTGCGTCAGGTGGACGTCCAGAACGCTTTTCTCCACGGCGACATCCAGGAGGAGGTGTATATGTATCAGCCTCCCGGGTACGTTGACAGGAATTATCCAAATCGTGTATGTCGCCTGCAGAAGTCACTTTACGGGTTAAAGCAGTCGCCAAGGGCGTGGTATTCCAAGCTCAGTTCAAAGCTGCAGTCCTGGGGTTTGTCCCATCTCAAGCAGATACATCGCTGTTTATCTTCGTCAACCAGCAGGTGATAATTTATATGTTAATCTATGTCGATGACATTATCATTACTGGATCTTGCAAGCAGGCTGTCAGCACCTTGATGCAAAAGCTACGCGAATCCTTCGCTGTCAAGGATCTTGGGAAGTTATCTTATTTCCTTGGCATTGAGGTAACAGATACAGATGATGGGATTGCACTGACTCAGGCAAAGTATGCATCAGACCTTCTCCATCGAGTGAATATGCACAATTGCCATGACATAGCCACCCCAATGTCGTCCTCGGAAAAACTCAGCAAAGCAGCAGGAACACTGCTGACAGATGTTAAGGCCTTCAAGTACAGAAGCACAGTTGGTGCATTGCAGTACTTGTGTTTGACCAGGCCCGATATTTCTTTTGCCGTGAATCGAGTCTGTCAGTTTCTAGCAACACCAACTGAGGTGCACTGGTCAGCCGTGAAGCGGATACTACGGTATGTTAAGGGAACGATGAATTTTGGTTTACGGATTCAGAGGTCGACATCAACCGAGCTCAGCGTATACACGGACGCAGACTGGGCAGGTTGTCCCGATGATCGGAGGTCCACTGGTGGCTATGCAGTGTTCTATGGACCTAACCTGGTGTCATGGAGCTCACGGAAGCAACCAACTGTTAGCAGGTCAAGTACGGAGGCGGAGTACAAGGCCATTGCGAATGGAACAGCAGAGGTTACTTGGTTGCAATCAGTTCTCAGAGAACTAGGAGTGTTTCAGTCGCAAGCTCCGACGCTGTGGTGTGACAATCTCGGAGCAACGTTCCTTACTGCTAATCCGATGTTTCACGCTCGGACAAAGCACATAGAGATTGATTTCCACTTCGTACGAGAGAAGGTGGCAGCAGGTGCACTGAAGGTTCGGTTTATCTCTTCTCGAGACCAATTAGCAGATATCTTCACAAAGGCACTCAGTCGAGATATGTTTGATCGCCTGAAGTTCGAGTTGTGTTTAGCAAGTATATGTTTGGATCGAGGGGGAGTGTTAAAAGAGGTTAGAGATAGTTGTGATACGATCCTAACCACTACGGCTAAACCCAACAGATAGATTGAGTTGGTTAGGTTGTTTAGATACTAACCGTATATGTAAATCCTATGTAAACCCTAGCTCTATGAGCTGTATATAAAGAGCTGAACGCCGATGCATTGAAGCACGGCACAATCCAATCTCTATTCTGTTTCTTTATAGGGGCATGGAACAGCGCGCCTACAGGGGCCCAGCGGCTGGGGAAGGGCGGCCGCCTGGACCGGAAAGTGGTGCCTTGCCGGCTTGCCGTCGGTGGTGAAGAAGGGGAAGGGGGCGGTAGTGTTGTGAGAGATAGGACTTGTTTTTTTTTTAGGGAGTGAGAGACTGAGAGTGAGAGGCGCTGAGAGATAGCGGGTTGTCCGATTTTATTTTTTATTTTAGCAGAGTCATTTAGGCATTGTATGAAATTGGTTCAGTCATATCAATGGTTTAGTCATCTCAATGATTGATTAAAGCTTTAATAAATAATATCATTTTTTAATTGGATTTATTGAATTGAACATATTAAAATATTATAATCATGAAGGTCATCTTGTGGTCTCTGGATGTTAAATTTCATGGAGTACTTCACGGGAGATATTTTGTCCGACACTCTCGAACAAATATATTTTGCTTAGTATCATGGTTATTTTATGTTGCGTAAAAATAAGAAAACAAGCTATGATTACTGTTTGATTTTAGGTTCATATGACATATTTTAGAACAAAATTAGCTTTCATTTTAGTCGATTGTGGATTTTAAATGATGCAACGTGTATGCATTCTATGTTATCATCGTTATACGTTCGGAATTATTGCTCCGATAACAAAACAACTTACTAAACTAGAAATGACATTCATATTTTAAAGACGTGCATTGCACGTGCATGGCTACTAGTATAAATAATACGCTACAATACACATAAAAAAGGACATGAGAGAAACAAATGCTCAATGGTCTCCTCTGAGTCAGAAAAGTAGCTGTTTTTACACCCATTCTAGTTTCCTTTTGTGAAATTGTTATTGCTAAGTAAAACTTTTCGTAAGAAGAACCACATAAATATCTTCAATAAGATTTTTAATTTCCAATGTTATTTTCAGAAAACCTGTTATGAAAAGTCACCTTTACACATATTTCACTGAAAAGATATATCGTGGGTTGTGAACTTCCATACAAACATGTCTGGCTCATCACATAAATGTACCATAACTACCTTTGGCATAAATTTAGCTACGAAATCCACTTATTAACAGTTAAGGCCCTTCTAAAACCGATGTTCTATTGAACCTTTGATAAAACATGAGAAACGCAAACATCTTTTTGTCGCACTATGTTATACAATGATGGGTATTGTTAAGCAAGGGGCATCTGGCCAAAGCCGATATCATACCAAAACCTGGTTCTCATTCCATCTCCAATTTGAGAGACCCTCTGTTATAGAAGTATTTAAGTCGCACAAGACGTTTCTAGAATGGAGAATCTGTAGTCTTTGCATGAACATGTGACAAGGTTGTATTCTAAACATACTTATTGTGTAGCAACTCTTGTAACAAACACTTACTTTTAAGTTCAGACACCTCTATAACTAAACCACCCTCTTCAATTGGTCTACAAATAATATTCTTTTCAGCTAACCAATATTCTTTTTGATCAAGGGGAGCCCCGACTCCATTTCATAGATGAAACCAGAGTTTTACAACCTTTAATTAACTAATTTTTTTTATTTTTTGCTTTCTCATAAGAACATTGACCTATAAATGACAAGATAAATATCGGCATAGTAAGGAGAAAATTAATCAGTACAAGTCGATCTCCATACGAGAGCAACTTGCTTTGCCAACATTCTAGGTTCCCTTCAAAGCGAATTTCTACTAGACTCCATTCCAAATTACGAGTTTTCTGTGTTGGATGGGTATAGGATACCTAAAAGTCAAAGGACCATACTTGCAACCAAAAGGTTGCTTGTACCGATGTCCCTCATCTTTTTCCTTACCAAAAAAAAAAACTCACTTTGTGGAAGTTAATTTTGAGTCCAAATTTTTTTTCAAATATGCACAAGATAAGTTTCATTCCACAAAGAAGATGATATCATCTATGTATTGTAGGATTGATACTCCTCCCCCAAGTAGTTGATGGATCTACATGGGTCATCCTTCTTTGCCCGCGTAGTGAAAATTAACAACATTTTTGCAACTTTTTTTTACTTGGAGGGTTACCATACTAATATGAACTAGAATACCACCAGAACAAATTAATGTGACGTGATTGACAAAACCATGCAAAGTCCAAACTAGCAGCTGGATGTTTCAAGAAGAGCACAGTAAAGTTAGACATCCCTAACTCCAACAAGACAATGAAATGTAACCGCCACTCCCTTATCGTTTTTAAAAATCATTTCTTAGTTGGGTCGCAAAAATCCTCACTATTCCATGCATTACTTTGAGTGCTTGCATGTAAGAATTTTTCTTATTTCTAAATGTAGTGCTCTGCTGAACATTAGATAAACATTATTATTTCTTTTTTCAGTGGTCGTGTGACTTTCACACTTTCAAACAGCCGATCCGTATTATCATCTAATTCCTAATCTCATCAACAACGCTAGTATACTTGTGACGACTTTTAAAAGAAGTTTCACAAATATTATTCTGAATTTCCGAAATATTGCACCAGTGGGACGAACGACACACAGAAATCGTCCGACCCATAAACGAGGCCTAATCGTCGGGTTTAGAGTAAGAATGGTTCATGGTTAGTACTTATCGTGCTATCTGATGATAAGTAATATCATCCGCATGCAAGAAAAAAAACCTTTGTAGGTGCGGATGATTATTTTCGGGATAATACTATCTGACGAACAAAGTCCCGTAAGTAGGGCTCCCACTGACGACTGTAGAATAATTCTGAGAATTATTTTCGGGATAATACTTTTGAAATTTCGTCAGAAGGTGCTGGTTATCTCTACTACCTAATCTCTATCTCTATCTGTACTACCTAAAAGAAAATTTTCGTTCCTTCGTCCGTCAAGGCAGAGTGCTTCGTCCGGCTAAAACCTGCGCCAATTTTTTTTTATTCTGCCGTCTATACTGCATACTTATGGCCACATTTATTACATATCAATCAACGGGAATCAATCTGCCCTGGCCTTCCGGCCTAATTTCTATTACAAATGGCAGTTTCATCTGCCCGTATCAAAAATGGCAGTTTCTGCCCCTATCAATCTGGCCTTCTGGCCTAATAATATAATACTAATAGAAATGGCAGTTATCATTCAACATTAAGTAACGCAGATTTCTCGCGACGCTGACATCTCGCCTGTCCCGTCCTATATAACCCAATCATATGTAACACTATCACATAACATCCCGCGCCCGCCTCATCATTTAGTAAACGAATCGGAATTGAAACTACATCCATGCAAAGTCGAATCATCGTCCGTCGCCCTGTAACGGTGAGAGTCATGGCATACATGTTGACATACATGATTTACATGAAACAGATACATTGTTTTGTACATGGCGCAGGTGCTTTGAAAACGACAGAGGATAGCCAAGTTGTGTTTGAGCCAGACAATCAAGTAGCACATGAGCTAACGACTTTTCGTCCAACTCTTGCACTAAATCCAGTATTCATGCAGGCCCAGATCAATTTGCTCCTACAACGAAGGACAGAGATGGGGTACTATGCCAACCTGCGACTTGGTGGGCTGTAGTACCTTCACATAAGGCTCCTACTTTATTATATATATGTGACACTGCTGTTATGATGTCAGTTTGTGGGTTGTATAATGAGCTTGAACTTTGAGGATGATTTGTCCTTCGTTTAAATTGTGTAATAAATCACGCTCTCTATCTTTCATACGACCATATATAATCTTGCACACGGTGGCCATACATCCTATCGTTTATCTACGAAACATGATAATTTCTGGAGCTATAGTACCTTGACACTTTCGTTTTCACCTACGTTATTTCCGGAGGATGGGATCTGTACTACAAGACTCCATTAATTTGATGAAATTAATTAAAAGATATGGCCATACCATGATTCAAATGTACCTCCTGATATAAAGGTAGGGCGATTAAGGAATGTGAATTATGCTAAACTTTGACTCATTCATTGATTACCATGCTCCCAACCTCGACCAATGCCCCTGAAAAAATTTAGGAAGAAAAAGAAATAAGCTGATGTACGACAACAGAACTCTACTCTTGCATCATACATGAACTTCTCAAAATCATGGTATGCATATCTAAATTCAGCACAAATTTAAGGGACATGCATTTTCTCCTCATGATTGCCCGACACACTATCTCCATGATTGAACGAACCTGAAAGCAAGTATTTCAAATAAAACCTGGCCAATGATTTTACCACCGTCATTACATTCCATACGTGAAACACATATTAATCTAACCGATCACATGACGGTGACAATCCGTTGATTAAGCAGTGCCTTCCAGTACTCGACATACCTTAATCTAATTTTTCCTACCCCCAACACATCACGCAAGATCAATCATCATAATTAACCTTCCTTGATCACCCAACCTTCAATTTAATTTTCCATTAACCCCGAGGTGGACACATAGGTCAAAGATCAATCACCATGATTTTACGCCCCTTTCTTCAGCATAATAAACCTTCAGGATCGCCCTACCTATAAATCTACACCAAACTCTCTCGATGAGAAAAAGTTCAGATCAACCGGCCTCTCTGTGCACCCTCTTCCTCATCGACCACATCCTGAACTCAGAATTCTTACTCTTATTCTCAGGGGATCATCACCAAGTTTACGCGCCAGGTATGTAATCATTGACTACCTTTATTTATTGAAAATGATGATGCATAGACGAAAACTTATAACCGTGCACATCCAAACTTGAAATTTATCTTTGCAAATGATGAGCATGTGTAGGTAAGTTGCAGATTAGAATACATGATTCAGATCTCATAAATTCCGTACTTTCAAGGTTAATCTTGTAGGTTCTAATTAGAAATTTCCTAGATAAGTTAATATCTAGCGTCAATGTAAGAATAATGTAGATGCCACATATTTAGGTTATCACGTATTCTTTGGTAACATATGGAACTTTGCTACAAACACGCCTTTTCGAGACATGAAAATTCTAACTCTTTAATTTTGACTTTTTTGTTGTAGATGGGATCAACCGAGGTTACGATAGAAGAGATGCTAAGTATAGAAAGTAATTATGGTAAAATGAAAAATTACATGATGTCCTTCCCTCGAAAGACAAGATTGATTCGGATCCATGATGCATGTTTGAAACGTGAAGATTTGGAATGTCTTTTTGAAGACGATGGTTGGTTGGACGGTGACGTAAGATGACATGTCCCAACGCAGTAGGACTTATGTGATTGACAAATGAATGATGTGTTTGTTTATTACCTACAGGTCATGAACGGCTATATTATTACCTGAGGGCCAAGACCATCTACAAACCAGAGCAGGTGTAAGGTATGGCTAGATACAACACACACATCTACAATACTCCCTCCGTTTCAAAATACAAGGCGCGCTATTTTTGTGCTAGTCTTCGGCGTTCAACTTTGACCGTTAATATATAATAAATTATGCGGATCTAGAATGTATAAATGGTATCGTTGGATTCGTCTTGCACAATTCTTTCGTTTCATATATTTTTATAATAATTTTATGATCATATTATAAGTACAAATCATGGTCAAAGTTGGACGTCGTTGACCAGCGAAATTAAAGGGCGCCTTATATTTTGGGATGGAGGGAGTACTTAAGAGGGATGGTGAAGTTGCCATAAGTCCAGAAGAATTTCACAAAATTGTGAGACGGGCTCAAAATTACCTAAAACATGACATGGTAAGACCACGTACATAATTTCTTGACCTGTAAGTGGGTTGAATTTCACTACTGGTTTCAAAGAGGCTAAAAAGTTACAACTTGCAATTTTTGTCAGATTTTTGTACCAGTACACGTGGGTACAAACCATTGGATTCTAACTAATGTGGATGCAAAAAATACTCGTGTACAAGTATTAGATTCATATGGTCCCCGGATGAGCCGTTCAGATGTACAACTTACGGTGAGTAATTACTTTCATGATTGGCGTACAACTAATCTTTCATGATTGGCGTGCGTGTAATTTGCATGTATAATCAAACTCTTTTATTTAAACAGCTTCAGGGCCTGGAGAATCACCTTAAAATTGCTGCTCAGGATAGTAGCTTCGACATAGGTGATAAATGGTGAACCTTGAAGTTACTAAGTGGCCAATTATGGAGTGTATTGACAAGCCGCTGCAATCAGATTGGTACGTCAGAGGCTTAAAAATGATCCAATGTTTCATAGCTTACTACATTTCACTATTAAGTAATTTCATATATTTACCGATTCATAAAGAAGATGTTTAAAATATTGAAGCTCATCCTGCGGCTTGTTCGTACTCAAGCTCATGGAAGAATGGACAGGTCACGAGCTAGCACATGCTGTAAATCAGGTATTTTTCACACTCACGAGCTCAGCTATTTGCAAAAGAGTATCCATCTGATTATTTCGAATAACTAATTTGCAGAAGGGTATCAAACTCTTTAGAAAGCAGTTGCCGACAATTCAACATGATTCAGTTTTCAATGATATTAAAGGAACACCAGAACCTGAACCAATCAAAGACGAAGATAATAGCGACGTTTTCATGTATGACAAGAATGGCCCCCCGCCTAATGAAGTGTCAAAAGCACCTGCGGTGGCCATTGACCCGGCCCCCTCCATTGATGTGCCTAAGTTGCAGATTAAGCCTAAGTTGCCAATTTACAAGAATCCAATGGTTTCCAAACTATGTACCTATATCATGTCCATTGACGACGAACAAGCTCTTAAGTAAGTTAAGTTTATACAACGTATTCATATATGGTGCGCCAGGTCATAATGATGGTTGTTCCTAAGGCTAACTCTGTTGTTTTTCTTTCTCATAGAGAAGTATGGGTTCAGAGCTCTAAGCCGTATCCAATTAGTCTAACTCTTAAACAAATACAAGGCTTGCTACGGAAAAACAGGGTATTGACACTGATTGTTTCAACATGGCCGTACGGGCAAACGCTACAGACGTAATTCAATCGTTCAATCCCTGTCATTTTATGGATCTCCAATTTTGTGTGAGTTTTTTATGTCATAGTTCCTCTTACATGAACTCCACATATCGCTGTTTCATAATTCTAATAATCTTGTCTTAATCTCAGAACATAGTGACCAACACCACGAGAGACCCAATGCTCCGTCTACCGTTCCACAAACAACGCTACATCATAGCGAAGATGTTTGATTGCAGGCCAGGGATGGAGTTCCATGTCTCATCATGCGAATCGGTAAGATTCTTTATTTCATTTTTTATTTGAGTCATTACATAAACATTTTTTTCTCGTCCTGCAGATTATGTTACCATATCGTACGGCCGGTCGCTATATTCTTTTTTATTTCGACCTCGTTGAAAAAACTATCACGACACTTGATCCCATTCCTTTACCGGATATCTGGAACACAAGTCTTTCAAAAAAAGACACTTTAAAAATAAAAGATATTTCATTCCACCTAAACATTGCTCTTCAAGATGCAATTCCGGGCTGGAATGACGACGTTTTCCTATGGCGTCGCATCACACCGGTTGCATTGCCAAGAAACCATGACAGGTTAGATCCTTGATAGTCAAATAATTTGCTAATATTTTTATACAGTTTTATTAACAACACTAATCTCTTCAACTAGCAACATGTCTGGATTTTTGGTTCTTGCGATCTTGGAATGCTAAACAAGTTACACGTCCAGATGCCACGGTGAGTATGGACCAAGTCAGTATTCATGCTTAATTTAAGTGTGAGCTCTGCATGATATTCCTATGCTATATATGAACTGCATGTGCAGGACTGGAACCTACGTAACAATGTGTTGGTACACATTCTGACGTGTCCCGACAACGAATGTGAAGCTAACATTCCAAAAGTTGTCAAAGATCTGGTCAAGGACATAGGGATGAATTTTTTCATTTGAGTATTGTCGGAGCAGTTATCTTCAACACGGCCTAAACATTTCATAAATACATTATTGTATATGTGTGATACTTTTGTTATATTGTTGTTTTCACTAAGAGGATCCATCTTCGGGTCAAGAGGCTGTAAATCCTACCAGTTAGCTCTGTTGCTAATGGGCACAAGTCACACATTATCCTTTGTTTTACCTACTTTCGATCAAAAACCCATGGATGAGTGATGGGCTGTTAGCCGGCACCCATGGATGAGTGATGGGCTGTTAGCCGGGGAATGTGCCGTCGCAGTGAACAACAACAAAGACAAAAACATGATAAGCATTCTGACAGAATTTCATGTATGAAATCCAAAGATTAAAATGTTACCTTGACTTCTATTTGGCATCCTTTTTAAAAAACTAGACAAATTTGCCTAGAAAGCCAAAGTCTGCTTGAGATGCTCCATGGTAAGTACTGGGCTGAGGGTAATAATCAAGAACAGTTCTCTTCAGACTCTCAGCTTTGTAGGCTTTCATCGGACCTGCAAGGATGCAACGTGCATGAGACTGACATTATTAAGAAAACGATGTCATAAAAACGTGCCATAGTTGGTGCCATTGCTTAGTTATGAAAACATGCACTCAGTTTTTGCCAAACAGACGCAAAAAGGGGAAAAACTGTCAGTTTGCCAGTACATCCATGACAGGAGTAAGCTTGTGCAAAACATTGTACAGACGAAAATCATGGTGGGAAGATCATGCCATATAGACAAAAAAACAAATGCTGTTTTTGCTCCGACACAGTTACGAAAAACACAGGACCCTCGGTCAATGTTTTAACCGTGCGTGTCCTAGGGCCAGTGAAATGCGTTGCTCATATGCTCATGCTGCCAATACAAGTAAAACTACATAATTAGAGACAACTTGGCAAAAGGACTTTCCGGTGGAGGGACAGCTTGTGTGATCTTTAAACCAGGTCTGGAGTTTTAGGAAAGATATCGGCGTGCACGTGATTTGCAATTTGTTAGACACTAGTAGCCATGCACGTGCAATGCACGTCTTTAAAATATGAATGTCATTTCTAGTTTAGTAAGTTGTTTTGTTATCGGAGCAATAATTCCGAACGTATAACGATGATAACATAGAATGCATACACGTTGCATCATTTAAAATCCACAATCGACTAAAATGAAAGCTAATTTTGTTCTAAAATATGTCATATGAACCTAAAATCAAACATAATCATAGCTTGTTTTCTTATTTTTACGCAACATAAAATAACCATGATACTAAGCAAAATATTTTGTTCGAGAGTGTCGACAAAATATCTCCCGTGAAGTACTCCATGAAATTTAACATCCAGAGACCACAAGATGACCTTCATGATTATAATATTTTAATATGTTCAATTCAATAAATCCAATTAAAAAATGATATTATTTATTAAAGCTTAATCAATCATTGAGATGACTAAACCATTGATATGACTGAACCAATTTCATACAATGCCTAAATGACTCTGCTAAAATAAAAAATAAAATCGGACAACCCGCTATCCTCAGCGCCTCTCACTCTCAGTCTCTCACTCCCTAAAAAAAAAACAAGTCCTATCTCTCACAACACGACCGCCCCCTTCCCCTTCTTCACCACCGACGGCAAGCCGGCAAGGCACCACTTTCCGGTCCAGGCGGCCGCCCTTCCCCAGCCGCTGGGCCCCTGTAGGCGCGCTGTTCCATGCCCCCCCCCCCCCCCCCCCCCCCCCCCCCCTCCTCCTCCTTCCGCCGTCGCGGCCTGTCGGCACGCTGGTCCATGGCGCCCCCTCCTCCCACCGTCTCGCCGATTCATGGCAGCACACCTACTACCGCCGTAGCGCTGTTCCATGGAGGCCCACCCTCCCTCACCTTCTCCTCCCGCAGCCCGGAGCTTCCACCTAAGGATTTGACCTCGCCTCACTTTTCCCCGCCGCTCTCCAGGCCCGCCACCCACCCGTTCGCCGCCAGCAGCTAGTCCGCAGCCACGGCTCCGCTCCAGCCGCCATGGATGAGCTTCTTCTCCAACGGATCATCAGCACTGGCGACCGCTCGGCCTTGGAGGGATCAGGCAAAGGCTCCCTTGTCTCTGAAGTATCAAGCTCAACAAGCAAATCCATGTTTGAGCAAGTTGATATACTTGCACCTGCTCTGACCGGCACGATGAATGTTATCAAGGCTTGCTCAGAGGCGAAGGTTAAGAGGTTTTTGATGGTGTCCTCGCTGCTGTCATGGTCCCTTCCTAGCCTGAAGGCAAAGCCATGGATAAAGACTACTCCAGAACCACCGAGTGTGAAAGATCACCAAATCATCATATGGGATCTTGACTTGTAAAACTTACTGTACCGTGATGTTGGTGATGCATATGCAGTTAGGCATGGTACTGCCGATTTTGAGGCTTTTGGTTATAGTATTTCAGCAAATTGGTGAGGCGCCACGCGGAACGGAGAGCTATCGAGCAGTATATGAATGATATCTCTGGAAAGGTTTCTACCGAGCAGGTAATGTGAATGTTTTCCTTCATGTAGGACATTGTTAATGATTGGGTTGTTGTATTGATGCAATTTCCAACAATATATACCATTGTTTAGTGTACTATTGTATTGATCTTTCCATATAGGTTGAAGAAAACTCTGTAGGTATCTTCTGAATTTTAATGATTGTCTTCAACACCTTCAGAAACTATGGGAAAAATGGCAGTATGGACACATAGTAGTCTAAAATTTGTGGATCTAACATGAAAATACCTACCTCGACATGTGAGGAGATCTGAACCTAACTCTGGTCATGATTTGACATAGTTATTTTCATGTTGTTGTGCAATAGGTATCCCTTGTGAAAATTACGCACGAAATCCCATTGGCATCCCTTGTGAAAATTACACATGAAATCCCATTGGCAGGGCCTATCGACTGTATGTGCAGGATCCCATTGGCATCCCTTGTGTTTAAAGGTACCACTCCCCTAAGCAGAACTTGTGAACTATATATAATGCTATTTCGCAGAATTGTTTTCTCAGGTAAGCATCAATGTGTTAAAGTTTGCTATCTAGCATCAGTGTGTTTCAGTTTGCTATCTAAGCATCAGGTTTGTTATTAAGCATCAGTGTGTCTAAGGATCCGTTGTTTATTTTACAGTAGCTATAGTTTGTATATATTGACAACAATGGAATAAGTGAATCGGGATTATTTCAAAATAGCAGTAGTAGCAGTGACAAGTCAAGTTCTTGCACATAGGTTCAGGCACAGATTTGAAAATAGCAGTAGCATGTACCTGTGTCCAATTGGAAAAAGAGTGATGATATGTGAGTGTTGACTGCTGGTTATAGGCTTATAGCATGTATAAAAGCTGGATAAAGGGACTTTTTTTGCTCTTAGTTCAGATCCAGGGGTCAGCAAAAGTTTCACCACTTAGCACATTTTAATTACGTTTTGCGAAACTGGAGTGATGATGGTATTGGATTGTTGAGTTCCTGAAGCGCGTAAAAAATCATTACTGTGGAGTAAGTCTGTAAAGCCGGGGCGATGATTACAAGTGCATAGTTCATATGATCACAACAAATAGTCTTTTGCTCCTAGCTGACGGCCATTACTGTGGTTGCTGTTCAAAATTTTCGTCGAGACTATATTTATTGTTATTCTGATTTTAGATATTTTCACAATCAAATGGATAAAAATGCAGCCCTTTGCTATGAGATACAATTCGCTAAAAGCATTCTTTGCCGATGAAACAGCCTTTGACAAGTTCTCTGTGTTAACTTGATTTTCTGACCATGCTGGCTCGGTTGGTTAGAGCATATTCACTGGAAGTTAGCCAACGGCCTAATGCAACAATCACCGCGAGCCTACGGCCTACTAAACAAAAACGACTTCTCTTTTCACTGAGCACTGCCTTCATCTATTCATAAGATTAGTTCTTCAGTTTTTTGTTGTTCATTTGTTGTAGTGTAGTTTTATTGTTATTATTTGATCAGGAGGTGCTGTCTGGAACCATAAACAGCAGCCACTTCTATGTCGGTGCAAGTGTCCATACTTTGTCATAACCTCTGTTGTTTGGTCGGGATGAAAATACCCATTTGCACTAACTTGATTTAGCTATGTGCGTGATTTTAAACGGGTATTTGAGGGATTCCTCACATACTTCTGTTCTGATACGTTTCTGTTCAATTATTGTTCATCAGCATTCTTTGTATTTAACACATTGTCTTGATCTGGTTGGTTGTTCATCAAGCATTGGTTTGATGATTCTATAACCGTGGCTCGCAATTTTTGTGTTTCACATTGAACTGGAGCAGTTACCATCATCTTGCAAGTGGTGTGGTAGATTGGCCCAAAGAAGATGAAACTACATGTGATGTGCTGACAATTTTCGTGGGAATTAATAAATTCAGAATTACTCAAAAAAAACATATTCCTTGCTTTTATAAATGTTTTACAGTTTTAATTTGATTTTGTCGAGGGTTTAAAACTTCAGATACAATCTGAATTTTGTGGAAGATTGACAGCAGGAGGAAGAGTAACTTGTCACCGTTTTTTACAGGAGTTGACGGCCGCCACTTGATCGCGCGGTGCAGGGAGGCGAGGGCGCTGTCCAGCAAGACGACGGTGCTGCCGGACTGCAAGGGCGCCTTCCAGGACACCTCCTGCTGCCTGGTGGCGAGGGCGCCGTCGAACAATACGAAGTTGCTGGTGGGCTGTAAGGGCGCCGTCGAGGAAGGTGCCGATGGGTTGGGCGTCCCAGCAAGAAGACGGTGATGTCCGCCAGCGTGGCACCGTTCGACGAAGTTGCTGGCGGGCTGTAAGGGCGCCGTCGAGGAAGGTGCCGATGGGTTGGGCGTCCCAGCAAGAAGACGGTGGTGCCGCCGGCGTGGGCGCCGTCCAGAACAGAGACCTCCCGCTGCCGGGCGGCAAGCGCGTCGTCGAAGAAGGCACCCGTGCCGGGCTGTGTGGGCGCGACGGAGACCTCGTGTCGTGCCGGGGGCGAGCGCGCCGTCGAAGTGGCTAAGGGAGTCGCTGTGCGGCGAGCGGCACTGGTGGCGAACGATTGATCAGTTTGTGCTTCCGTGATTGCAGGAGTCACGATCACGGGTCGTGCAGATTCAAAATTTCTTTTGCGCCAGTTAAAAAAAACAATTCCTTTGCGGTGGAGGTGAAGTAATTTCAGTCAATGTAAATCGCTAATGCACACGGAAGATATGACTGGTGGGGCTAAGGCAGTGGTCGTGGGATGTTTTGGTGGGGTGGAAGCCAGCGTTGTATTGGTTTGGTGTACGTATTGCTGGGTGGATTTAGCGAAACTGATGTTCGCTGTTTTATTAGTAGTAGAGATTATGTCTTTTTTGGAAGGTGAGCTGAGTCAATCTTCGGTCGTTTTTTAAGGAAGGCGACATTTCATCTGAATTATTACGTTGCCTATAATTTCTCATGGTTTTTAAGGAAGGCTCCCTGTTTATAGCATCTAACCCACACCATACTCCCTTGCCACAGATCCCTCAACGCATCGAACCACAAGGAGGCGTACAACTACATCTGCGAAAACTCGTGGAGCCACTCGACGGATCGATTTTGCTCAGGTAAGTGATAAATTATTCATGGTTACCATCAAATGCATAATCAGCCTGAGATAGTGGAAGGTGAGCTGGAGGATGACTCGCGTGTGCGGACATGAATAATAGGTCTACGCGACGGCTGGGATTTTTTGAGCGGGTGAAGCTCTATAATATTACTTTAACACTTTACATTGTGTAAATAAGTTTTGCAGATTCGAAATAAAATGTACATGGCTGGGTTTTATCAGAACGTGATTATAACATCTTCAAAATAAGTTTTCCATCTTCTAAATACGGTTTTCTACACGGGTTTCAATCATTTTGATTAACATCCTACTTTTTGGTCTTGTAGATGGATTCTCCGACACGGTCCAATGATCATACTCCTTTCAAAGACTTGTCCAACACCATCAACACAAGTAACAACGTTTACATAATAATGTGTAAGTGCATCATATAATAATCAACATCTCACTACATGGTGTATTTTAATAGATGTCCGAGACACCGGTAATGGGCAGAAACCTATAGATGGCAAAGAACGCAAAAGGCAACGTGAGCGGGAGCGATATGCGCAAATGGATCCGCAAAAGGATAAGCTACTTCAGAAGCGTCGTGAAACATATCAACAAAAGAAAACTCGATCATCACTTACTACACTGCAGTCACGTGATAGTCCATCCGTACGTCCCAGCTACAAAGCACGCCCGTTGTTACAGGTCTATTTAGCAACATCAATATACACTTACAATTATGTATATTATTTGTTTCTTTCATATTTATTTCCTTTTTTTAACCAATCAGATTCTGATTGGAACAAGGAAAATGTGGTCCCAAGTGAGAATGCCGCATGCGACATGCAACCACTTCATATGAGCTCTCAAGGGCAAGGAAGCCTCCTAGATGGTAATCCGTCTGTACTGTCCCAGCTACAAAGCACGCCCGTTGTTACAGGTCTATTTAGCATACACTTACAATTATGTATATCATTGTGTCGGGGCTGAGTGACAGGGTCAGTATTTGTCCTGTTCTCCTTGTCCATGCCATTGTCCTCTGCGGCGAGGGGCAAAAGGGTAATTCGGTTACTGTATATATGCACCACCACCTTCCCTGTGAGGAGGATCGACCATTGTGAGCATCATTTCCCCCCAAGCTTCATCTTCTACCTGGAGCTCATCCATTGTTCGTCATACAGCTCAAGGAGCGCTCTGTACTTGTAAACACTTGAGATATAAGAGAGTAGGCTAGAGCTGCAGTAGGGGTGTTACCTCCACAAGAGGGCCCCGAAGCAGGGTACATCGTGGTGTTCTTTGCTGTTCTTGGTTTGCTTGTTCTTGTTGGTTCTTGCGAGTTCTTGCTTCTTCTTCATGCGTGCTTCGTGAGCGCGCAAACCCTCCCCGGTTCCCCCAACGCCCAAGCGAGCCCACACTTAAGCCATCCCCATGGGCGGTGACACCAACGACAGTTGGCGCACCCCCGTGGGGCAGCAGTGGCGTTGGCTGGGGTTTCCATCCGGACGGGCTCCGTCACTGGCTCCGGCGAGCGGGTCCTCTCTGGGCTCGTTGCAAGATCGGCGAGTTCAACTTCATCAGCGACAACGCGGGGTGCTTCACCAACAAGCCCTTCCCCGCTGACGGCTTCCTCATGACGCTCGGCAGCTTCGTCACCTACGTCGCCACCGAGCCAGTTCGCGAGTACCCGGCGCAGGTGCTCGTGGCTGAGGATCCTCCCTCTTTCCGCGCAGCTCGCGGGGCGTAGCGCTCGCCCCGGGAGTAGCGTGGAGGTGATGATGGCGGACCAACGCTGCACAGGCAAAGGAGATGCCAGCAGAGCGCGCCAGAGGAGCTGGCCACGCCATCGATCCGGCTGCAAGCCGACTCGGACAGCTAAGTTCCCTAAGGAGAAACCGATCCGGTTGGCCCCTTGGCATGTCAAGCAGGGAGGCTCCTTAGAGGTGTCTTGGAGAAATTAGCTCGGCCAGTGGCACCTGGAGCAAATGTAGATCTCACTGTAGCTCAGCTAGAGGCAGAGCGCCTGAGGTTGCAAAAAGAGGCTCGGTTAGTGTAGAGTCTAGGCAAGCTTTGATAGAGATATGAGAGAGTACAATGCGCCAATGGTATCACAGATGGTTTACTCCTGTAGTGCATCGCTCACGCAAGAAAGCCGAGTTGCGTAACAGGGGTAAGGACCTCAATGACGAGTTAGCCAGAGCTGCAGATCGAGCTCAAGTAAGCTACTAGTCATAGATCCGGCACAGGCAAGCCGGTATATAGCTCCCCGGCTAAGAATCTTAGGGCTGCAGCGGCAGCGCGAGCCGAATTAAGTACATTACCGGGGATGCTTGGCGCAAGCAGGCGGAGAGAGTCAATGAGCTTGTAGATGTGTGCAACAGGCAGAATGAAGCCTACCGGAAAGCTAATCCGGATGCTGGTGGTTCCCGTGTAGTGGTGTCGGTTAAGGCTGCTAGCCAGAAGTCTAAGGGCCAGGCGTCATCTCCGCATGTTGTAGTTGACCGATCCCCAAGTGTGAACTCGGGTAAGAGCAAGCAGCTGCAAACCTATGATGCCGTATATGCGGGCAAGCAGCTAGCAGCTCAAGGAAGAGGCGGACAAAGCAGAAACAGTGGTGGTCAAGGCAATCCGGGTGCTGGAAGGGGAAATTCGGCTGGCCGAGGTCAACCACCACGCCATCCCGGACAGCAAGTGATGGCACAGGTGCAGCAGCAAAGTGGTGGCCAGGTGGGCTACCGCTATGACGATGGCAATTCGGCTATGGCGCGAGCCGGATACCAGACGTATGACAATGCACTGGCGTCGAGACTGGGGCCTCGGATGTTGGATCCGGATGATCAGCGTCTCAAGTTGGACAGAATCTACCAGTCCGAGAAGCTGGAAGAGCAAGGCCCACCGGGTCCACCATGCTTTGGACCTCGGATAATGAATGAGCCAAGTGTGCCGTTGTTCCAGCTCGGCCGCAACACGAAGCCGTATAATGGCAGCACCAAGCCACAGGATTGGCTGACGGACTATGTATCATCAGTGCACATTGCGGGGGGCAATCGCCGATGGGCGGTCCGGTATCTCCCGCATATGTTAGAAGGTCCAGCCCGGATCTGGTTGAATAACTTGCCGCCGGGTAGTATCAATTGTTGGATGGATTTGGAACAGGCGTTTAACAGCAACTTCTCCAGCACCTACAAGAGGCCAAACCGACCTCAGCTCCTGGCTGCGTGCAAGCAGGAAGAGAGGGAGACAGACCGAGAGTATTTGACTCGGTGGAGCAACATGCGCAATTCTTGCGAAGGTGTAGTGGAGGAGCAGGCCATTTCATGGTTTGCGCAGGGATGCAGGCATGGTACCCACTTTGGCAGAAACTCCAAAGAGATATGCCGAAAACCCTGGCAGATATGATCCGGATAGCAGACACGTATGCGCTGGGTGATCCAACACAGCCCGCATTGGATGCAGTGGGAGCAAACAGGAGGCAACCGGTTAATAACCGAGTTGGACCATTAAGGCCCAGTGACCGACATGAATTCGGTTACAAGAGAGAGATCCGGATTACAGATACGGTTCTGATCAAGTTGCTGCGGTAAACATGGATCAACCCGGAGGGGAGATGCCAGAGGCAAAAACTGATGGTCCGGCTTGGAGGCCGAATCAAGGTGCTTGGCCGAAGAAAGTGTGGGAGGGACCAAGTCCACCTCTGACTTTTGAGTCCAGATTAGATGGGCCTTGCTGTTATCACACCACTGATCCGCGCAAACCGGCTAATCATTCGACCCGGAACTGTAGTTGGCATCACCGCATTCAGGCGGAAGGTCAAAGAGGACCACCTCAGAGAGGTGCTCCTAGACCGAATTTCAGGCCAAACATGCCGCTAACCGGAGCCAATGCACCCCGGTCAACGCTGGAACTCCAAGGCCAGCAGCAACGAAGCCGGTTAACCTGGTGAACATGGGAGGCAATGACAATGATGTGGCCCAAGTAGGCAAGGTGGATACCCTGGGAATGATTACAAGGAAGCACATCAGAGTTATGTGGTTTTCGTGACCGAGCCAACTGACAAGAAAAGTCAGTTGAGACGAGCAAAGGAGGTGAATGCCGTGATGCCAGCAGTTCCAAAGTACTTGAACTGGTCTGAGCAGGAATCACTTGGAGCAGGGCGGATAACCCAAATCATGCCAAGCCCAGGAACTATGCACTGTGTGGATCCAACTTTGGTTGGACCCAAGCTGAACGTGAAATTTAGCCGAGTCTTGGTCGACAATGGCAGTGCCATAAACATCATGTATCGGGACACAATGGTCAAGTTGGGTATTTCGCCGAATCAGTTGCAACAGAGCAGTTGTACTTTCCATGGCATAGTACCCGGGGTGTCTTGTTCCCCCATGGGTAAGATCTGGGTGATGTGTTGTTTGGTACCAGGGACAATCACAGACTTGAGAGTCTCGAGTTCGAGGTGGTGGATTTGGAAAGCCCATACCATGCTCTGCTTGGCAGGCCAGCATTAGCCAAGTTCATGATATCTACTCATGTGGCCTACCTCAAGATGAAAATGCCTGGCCCGAATGGTGTTATCACCGTTGCGGGAGACTACAAGAAGGCCATACAGTGTGCTACAGTTGGTTCCAACTTAGCCGAATCACTGGTGATACAAGCTGAAAAGAGCAAGATGCACGAGGTGGTGGCAATGGCGAAGTCGGCTCAGTTAGGCGTGCTGGCCATGACCAATCCGGATGCGGCGCAACTTTGAGTGCCCAAGGAGACAAAGAAGATCCCCATTGACCCGGAGAACCCGGAGCGCATGGCCATCATTGGTGCCGGGCTGGGTGAGAAATAGGAAAGCGCGCTCTGTCACTTCCTCCGTGAGAATCGGGATATCTTTGCATGGTCGGCTAAGGACCTGCCTGGTGTTCCGAGGGAGTTGGCAGAGCACTCTTTGTTTGTCAGGCCGGATGTAAACCGGTTAGGCAACCGACTCGGCGTCTCTCAGATGATCGAAGAAAAGTGGTGCTCGATGAGCTGGCTAAGCTGCTGCAGCCGGATTCATTATGGAGGTGTTGCATCCAGACTGGATATCCAATCCGGTTCTAGTGAGAAGAAGAAGGACGAACCAGCTGTGGTCAAGGTGTGGCGCATGTGCATCGACTTCACCAACTGAACAAGGCGTGTCCGAAGGATCCATTTCCTTTACCTCGGATTGATCAAGTGATCGATTCTACTGCTGGGTGTGAGTTGTTGTCTTTTATTGATGCGTACTCTGGTTTTCACCAGATACCACTGAACCCTAAAGATCAAATAAAGACTGCTTTTATTACCCCGTATGGGGCGTATTGCTATCGTGTCATGTGTTTCGGTTTGAGAAATGCGGTGCAACTTATCAGAGATGTATGCAAAATGCTTGCACTCAAATGGGTAAAAATGTGCAGGTGTATGTCGATGACATTGTCATCAAAACTAAAGAAAACGTACTCTCCTCGAGGATCTCGAGGAAACATTTGTGAACTTGAGAAAATATCGGTTAAATTGAATCCGGATAAATGCACCTTTGGTGTCCCGGCTGGAAAGTTGCTTGGTTTCCTTGTATCGAGCCGAGGTATTGAGGTGAATCCGGCTAAGATCCGAGCCATAGAAAGAATGAAATTGCCTAAATGTCTAAAAGATGTACAAAAATTCACCGGGTGTTTAGCCTCGTTGAGTCGGTTTGTGAGTCGGTTAGGAGAAAAGCCTTGCCCTTGTATCATTGATGAAAAAGAGCACCGGGTTCACATGGACCCCGCAGCAGATTCGGCTTTCAATGATTAAAAAGATGTTGTCCACTGCTCCAGTTTTGGCATCACCTTTGCCGAATGAGCCAATGCTACTTTACATTGCGGCCACTAACCGGGTCGTAAGTGTGGTTATGTGGTAGAGAGAAGAGGAGGGCAAATCCGTGCAGAGGCCGGTGTACTATTTGAGTGAGGTGATCTCAACTTCGAAGCAAAATTATCCTCACTACCAAAAGATGACATATGGTGTGTACCTGGCGGTCAAGAAGTTGAAACATTACTTCCAAGAGCACCGATTACAGTGGTGTGTGAAGCTCCAATTGCGGAGATCATTGGGTGCAAAGATGCAACTGGCCGAGTTGCCAAATGGGCGATAGAAGTGTCTCCTTACACACCGCATTATGAGAGAAGAGATGCTATCAAGTCTCAGGCTTTGCCGGATTTCCTTTGTGACTGGGCTGAGATGCAATATGAGCCACCTAAACCGGATTACAATTACTGGAGGTTGCACTTTGACGGTTCCAAATGCAAAATCGGGCTAGGTGCTGGGGTGGTGCTCACATCACCAAAACAGGATCAATTGCGATATGTATTGCAGATTCATTTCTCAGCGTCAAACAATGTAGCCGAGTATGAGGCACTGATCCATGGGCTTAATGTGGCTCGGGACATCGGCGTTCGCCGATTGAATGTTTCGGTGATTCGGATTTGGTCGTGCAGCAATCTTCTGGAAATTGGGATGCTCTTGATGCCAATATGGCACTGTATCGGTTTCATGTTCAGAAAATTTCGGGATTTTTTGAAGGCTGTGAGTACAAGCATATACCTCGGCTGGAAAACCAAGCTGCAGATGTTCTGTCAAAACTCGGGTCGTCTAGGGAGGCAATCCCACCCGGAATATCCTTGAATCATCTAAGGGTCCCTTCAATCAAACCTTCGCCTGATTCCGAGTCGATTTTTATTCCCAAGCAAGAATCCGAAGCTATTCCTATGAATGTTGATGTTGAGTATATCGAGGAAGACCCGGGGACTGCATGCCCGGACTCGGGGACTGCTCACACAGATTCGGAAAATGCTAACCGAGTCTTGGGAAAGAGGAGCAGAGATGAAGATGATGCTAACCGGATTGTGGGGAATGGACAGAAGCTGATAGAAGAAATAATGGCGGCCAAACCTGTGGAAGAAAATGAGCACTTGTTCCCTTTGCATCCAGTACCAGAGTGGGCTGAAGAGATCATGAAGTTCATCGAGGAAGGAAGCTTGCCAAGCGATGAACCAAGGCTAGGCGTGTCCAGAGGAGATCCAAGGCTTATACCATCATCAACAAGGAGTTATACAAAAGAAGTGTAACCGAGGTGTTGCAGCGCTGCGTGGAGCCAGCAGAGGGCAAGGAGATGCTCCTAGAGATACACCAAGGTGAATGTGGACATCATTGCAGTACAAGAGCCCTGGTGGCTAAAGTGTTCCGGCATGGATTTTATTGGCCCACTGCTCATGCAGATGCGGAGGACATAGTCCGCAGTGTGAAGGATGCCAGAGATTTGCTAAGCAAACACACTTACCCGCATCGGCACTGAAGACAATTCCTATTACTTGGCCATTTGCTGTGTGGTGTTTGGATATGGTGGGAGATTTCAAGCCGGCTAGGGGCAACATGACACATATGCTGGTGATGGTGGATAAGTTCACCAAGTGGATAGAGGTGAAACCAATCGGAAAGTGGATGGCCGTTCGGCTGTAACTTCTTGAAAGAAATCATTTTGAGATACGGATACCCTCATAGCATCATCTCGGATAACGGCACAAACTTTGCTGTCGGAGAGTTTGCCCGATTCTGCATGAATAAGGGGATCCGGTTAGACATAGCCTCAGTGGCACATCCAGAGTCCAATGGACAAGTGGAAAGATCAAATGCTCTAGTGTTAGCCGGCATCAAGGCTCGTCTCATTGAACCATTGTTGAAAACTCCGGGGTGCTGGATAGATGAAATCCATCAGTTCTATGGGGTCTAAGGACTACACCGAATCGGTCAACAGGCTATACGCCATTCTTTCTGGTTTATGGGGCAGAAGCTGTCCTACCCACTGACATAGAATATGATGCACCAAGGGTGGCAATGTACACTGAAACCGAGGCAAAGAGGCCCGGGAAGATGCAGTGGATCTGCTAGAGGAAGCAAGAGAGTTGGCCCTGTCTCGGACAGCAATATACCAGCAAAATCTCAGGCGTTATCATAGCCGAAAATCAGTCCTCGAGTGTTTCATGAGGGTGATCTAGTGCTGAGGCTGGTGCAGCGCAGCAAAGGCCGACACAAATTGTCACCTCCATGGGAGGGACCATTCATTGTGAGCAGGGCTATGCACAATGACTCGTACTATCTTATAGATGCACAGGAACCAAGGGAGGATGGCTGGACAGACCCGGACAGGAAACCAAGCGACCTTGGAATGTAGCTCTGCTTCGACCCTTTTACTCTTAAAGGGCGCAATGTATGTATTTCAATTTATCATGAATGAAATCGCAGCAATCCGAGTCTGGACTCGGGGACTGCTTCGTATGCATGTGTTTTTACTGTTTTTTGTCCGTTCGTGTGCCGAATCGCTTTGAACCGTCTAATTCAAGTAATGTATGTTGTGTTGTTGATCTCGTGACTCGACTGACAAACACCAAAATGGTAGTCAAGAGCAGAGATGAGGAATATGGGAAACATGAAAATGGACTCGGGGACTCGGTCCAAAACCGATTCGGCACATGTCGTTTACTAACCCCTGTTATTTATTTTTCGTTTATGTTGAATGATTCTAAACCACAACTCGCATGTTTCAAGTATTGTATGCTATGATTCCTATCTTGTGACTCGACTGTCAAACACCAAAAGGTAGACAAGAGCAAAGATTGGCAAAAGTAGTAAACAAGAAAACAGACTCGGGGACTCGGTTTAAAATGATCCAACATAAACCTGTCCGGATCATGTTAAGCAATAAAGTAGTCTCGAAAGAACTTAAAATAGTCTATTACATCTGCTCCCGGCATACCGGGGATTTAACGTTTTTTCACAAGTTACTTCAGGAAGCGGCAGACTCGGTTGTAGTAGGTTCGGTGGCAGGAGCTTTGGTTGAAGGAACCTCGGGCGCGCGAGCCTCGGTTACAGGAGCTTCGGTTGGAGTAGATTCGGTTGCAGGGGGCTCGGTTGCAAGGATGGGCTCAGATGGAGGAACTTCAGGGGTAACCTTGCGTGGAGAGCTTGAAGGCTGGGCAGATTCGGAGGTATCCGGATCAGCTGAAGCTTGTTTGGTAATCTCTGCCGAATCAGTTGCTGGTATCCTTAGCCGAGTCAGGGCTGGCGTCTTGATGGGCTTGATAGGCATGTTCGGCAGAGTTAGCCGAATCATCAGACTCGCCCTCAGAATCGGCGTATTCTTCAGCGGAGGCGTCGTCCGATTCCTCTTCTTCAGTTTCTTCTCCATCCGAGTAGACCGGAGCCTCCAGATCAAGATGCTTGGTGCGTGCAAATTCGGCCATGAAGTTGGCGGCTTCTTCACGGATCTTGATCCGGGTAGGGTCTGTAGCCCACGGAGAACCCTCGCGAAATGAGCGCACTTTGGCAAGATCAATTAGCTCATACCAGGACATGATGAATAGCAAAGCTGCGTCAGCACCAGCGCGGGCGGACGAAGACCTCCACTGCTGTAACCGGGTCATTGCTTGATCCAGGTCTCGGATCAGCTCCTCCGCAGGCACAACTTGCCGCGCTTCAGGAAACAAGATTCGGTGAGCCTTGAGACTTGCATTGAGCAGACCAATATGGGAATCCTTCAAGGAGCAATCCGAGCCTTAAGTGCTGTAATATGATCTTCGATGTCCCATGTCTCTGGTAGGGGAGCCTCGGTTAATTTAGCTCTCTCAGCTCGGGCGTTTCTCACAGCCTTGGCGGCTTGAAGCCGGATGCTGGTAAACTCTCCTACAAACAAATAAGCTAATACTGAGTTCAGCGAGAAGGAACACAAGCATATGTATGGTTAAGAGCAGAAAGAAAAAAGGGGATTCGGTGAACTTACGATCCATGTCATCATTAAGGCTAGCAAGTGCAGCAAGCCATTTCGCACTGGCCGCTTTGTGAGCACTCAGTTCTTCTTTAGCCGCTTTCAATTCGGCTTCAGATTCGGCAACGGTCGTTTGAATTTGCTTATCTAATTCGGCTCGCTTCTGTAGCCCGGCGTGCAAAAGTGTCGCGCTCCTTTTGGAGGTGTCTCTCTCCGTCCGCAGTGCATTCCGCTCTGCTTTCACCTTGTTCTTCACTTTTCGACCCGGTCAAGCTCCCGCTGGACTCGCGCTACCTCTGATTTCTCCTCCGCCAGAACACGCTTTTGCTCTTCCTCTTTGCTATTCATCTTGAGGACCAAGGCATCAAATGATTTTTGGAGCTTGTGGTACTGGTTGGCGAGCTGCTTAAAGAGATCGCTGCGAGTGCCCGTGCTTTCCTGAAAGAAGTAGGAAGCGTCAAAAGAGACTCGGGGACTGATACCCGAGACAAGGTGGAGCCAAAACGAATCTCGGGGACTGGCCGAGACTGACCGAATCGGTTAAAAAGATACCCGGGGACTGGGGTCCCACAGTTTTTTCAGTTAAGAAAAAGGTCATGATCGAATTTTTTTGAAGATTCAAGCCGAATGACTTTCTTACTCCAAAGAGTATCAGTCGTTCGACCGAATTCGGGGACTGGGTATATACTATTTGATCATGACGAACTAAAAGCAAGATTCGGCAAACTTACCTCGAAGACTTGGTGCGATGCAGTAAACGCAACTTCACAGAATGAAGAGATTGCATCATTCGGCTAGGACCAGCAGGGTGTGGCGTTGCAGCGGAGAAACCTGGTGCAAGGTCCACGGCGTTCCAGGCTTCAATAAAGTCATTGGCGGTGCTGAGCTTAGGCTTGGCTTGGCCGGATTGAATGGCAGAGGAGGCAGCAGTGGTTTGCTTGACAGCAACCACTTGCTTATCCGAAGTGGAGGAAGTTGTGCAGCGACAACCTTGAGTCGGCTTGGGTGGAGGTGATGCACCCGGGGTCTGTCTGATGTTGCGGTTTCTGTGGTTTCTCGGAAGTTTGTTGTTGTTGTTGCTGCTTCTGCTTTTTCTTCTTCTGCTGTTCTTGGTTCAGCAGGGTTTGTGCTGCGGGAGTAGGGCGAGGATCCGGCTTAGGCATGGACGTAGCCGATGTCTTGGCCTTTTCCTTCTCCAGCTCCTTGAGAGGGCGTGGCCAACTCGAATCTCGGATTGGAGCCGAGGTTTCCTCACTCTCCAAGTCAATAACCGGCTCTGAGATGGGAGTCGGCAGAGGAATATTGGCAGTTGTGACACGCGTCGGTGAGGTGGCAGTTCGGTCAGGAGACTGGGTTTCCATGGCCGTATCCAGTGGAGGAATGGGAGAAGAAATGGAGGAATGAGTCTGCGCGGTGATGAGGACATCACTGCATAAAGCAAAGCAGACAGTTAACTCGGATATATATGACTCGGTTAACAGAGGAAGAAAGCAAATAAAGTTAAGTCAGTATTACCCCTTGGTGGTAGGCATCGGCTTGACGCGATTCGGCTTGTCGCCGGACTTCTTTCTTCTTTTTGTCTGTGGGGCATCTGTTTCGGGCGCCTCAGCGCGTTTCCGAGAGGCCTCTTCAGTATCTTGTTTGGCTGGAACACAAGGAGGTGGTTTCCATGAAATCGGAATAGCGTCGATGGGTTCTAAGAGGCAGCAATCTTCATCTTCCTCGTCGGAAATGTGGTGAATGTTTGATTGCTTACCCTTGCGGACTGGCTTGGCACGGGGAATTGGCAAATAGTCATCCGTATCCGGATCCTCTTCGCCCTCGCGCGGCGGGCTAAGATCCGGTGTCCATGCCTTGGTGGAGAGATCTCCGTCTTCAGTAAGTTGACGATCAAACAACTACAAAAAAGATAATGTGAATCCGGATCAGGCCGGGGTTATTCAGATGAAGTAAGATTGGATTCGGAGAGTGGTGAGCTAACCTGTGGAGGAAGGTTTTCCCGGTAGAATGGCTTTACACCCCACCGCCATTTATCCGACATCTCTTGGCAGCAATGGCGTTTACCCGTCTGAAGACGGAAGCTTTGTCAAGCTCGTGCTTGCTGGTCCGGGTAGGGTCTAGTGCGCCACGCATGTGGCATATCTTGTGGTCACGCCTTTGAAGAGGGCTGACCCGGCGAGAGATGAAGGTCCGGAGGAGGTCGTCAGAGGTCATACCCTTCTTCAAAAAATCCTCCAGAGTGGTATGCACTGTCTGAAGTTCAGCAATTGTTTCAGCCGGATTGTAACCGAAGTTCAGTTCGGCTGTGGGCGGCTCCATCCTGAATTCGGGCAGGTTAAGAGCGTCGTGGCCTTCAGCGCCTTTACGTAAAACCAGGTCTTTTGCCACTTCTTGACAGTATCTAGGCCTGTCACTCGGGGAAGGTGGACCATTGCCTCGGGGTGATGCTAACCGAACCGCAAGCAGTCAGTTGTTTCGGCTTGGTACCTGGAATGGTATGCTTGCGGAGGTGGAAGTATTTGGCCCATATATCCACACTCGGCCAGAGGCCGAGATAGCCTTCGCAGAAGGAAGTGAAAGCTGATAAAGAGACGAAGGCGTTCGCCGGGAGGTGGTGAAGTTGTAGTCCGAAAAAGTCCAGAAAGGCCCGGAAGAAGTCACTGGCAGGCAATCCGAGCCCGCGCTCGAAATGCGCTATGAATACCACGCGCTCACCGGGTTCGGGGGCCGGTGCGAGTTCTTTTCCGGGTCTGCGGCATATAACTTGCGGCGTTATACACGGGTGGCTCGTAGCCATTCCAAATCATTCCGGGTAACATCAGATCCCTCCCATCTGCCGGGAGGAAGTTTGGCCATAACCGACTCAGTTCTGCAGTAAAAAGGCAGATAACCGGATTAGGAGATTCGGAATCCATGACACCAAAGAAGAGTCGGATAACATTGAAACCGAATCAGATCTAAGGTAACTCGGCTAATCTTATCCCGGGTAGGGTTAACCGGGTCCAGTGGGGAAGGTGATGCGGTTGGAAATCGCAAACATCTTTCCGCGGGTTTCTAGGGTTTGGAAGATCTACAGCGGTGGTAAAAAAGAAAGAAAATTACGAGTAAAAACATGGTTGAACTGCTCCTACGGTGACAAGTCTTTCTAGGCTAGTCTGATGTAAAACTTGGAGAGAAAGTATACGGAGTATGCTATGGCATGAACATGGCTTAGATACGCATCAATCTAGCAAGAACAGGCGTGTGTATTTCAAGAGTATGAACTCGTCACGGTGGCTATGGCAAGAGGAGGAAGAACTTACAGTGCTGGTTCCTCGAAGGAGGAGTTCGACGGAGAAATGGCGGAGATGGGCGCGAGGCGCGGCTCCGGCGGTCTTGCTCTGGTGCGCTGTGCGTCCCCGGCGCGGCGAGTTTGGAGGTCGAGATTGCGGCGGCGACGGCGGAGCGGATGAGTAAGGGAATGAGGCGAAGAAGAAGAGGAGGTTCCTTCGCCCACATTTATAGCCTCCAGCGGTAACTGCCCCCACTGCTGCGCGGTTTTCGGAGTATCGTGCATTAACTGCACCCTGGAATTCTGTGGCCTTCAGTATGGCCGTGTATTCCCAGCACACACGAGGCAATAGAATTCTAAGCGGCGGGGAGGATCCTATGTGCTGGTCAACGAGGAAAACGAGGAGACGCGGTCGTTTGGTCAAATGCACTCGAGTACCCGGAAAAATCCGGATAACGTGCTGTCAGTGACATGTCAGATCAGAGACCCGGATTATGGGGCTTTGCGCAGAGATTCACTGAAGTGTCCCAGAAAATCCTGAGACAAGATTGTGTAGTATGTGATTCGGTTAGTGATGTTTGTTTTTAACCTGCTACGGCTCTTCAGCCGAGGCTGTAGAACCGCACCAGCTTCGGGGACTACTGTCGGGGGGTTGCCCCCGGGTAGGGCAAAGATGTGGTGTTAAGTGTTGCAAAGGGCTAGCCGGATCAACATCTAGCCGGGTCAACATCTAGCCGAGTCGGTTAGCACTTGATCAAGCAAGTGCGAAAAGACGCCAGAGAGGATCCGGTAAAGTCTAACCGAATCAGAGGAAGGAAACGGTTAAGTTAGCCGGGTTGGTCAGGAAGGACCCGGATAAGGTAATCCGGATATTGCACAAAGGCCAAGTAATGTCAGAAAGGTTCACGGGTTCTGCAGGTCTCCTGCCAGAAGTTGAGAAGACAACCGGGTCAAGTCACAGGTTTTCGGGGTCGCAAGGCCCTAGGCGCTGACTGGCCAATTCGGGAAAGAGGATATGACCAGGGCCCGGGGGGCTACGCCTGCCATTGCCCAAAGTGGCAAGATAGGCCTGCTAGGGACTTGACGGCCAGGTCAGGTCACGGGATTCCTGGGAGCACAGCAACCTAGGAGCTGACTCGGCCAATTCGGGAAAGGGGCAGTGGTTAGGCTAATGTGGTCTACACTGCCTTAAGCTCAAAGAGGAAAGATAAGCCTGTGGTGGACAGAGGATGAGCTGGGCTGAGTGACAGGGGCCAGTATTTGTCCTGTTCTCCTTGTCCATGCCATTGTCCTCTGCGGCGAGGGGCAAAAGGGTAATTCGGTTACTGTATATATGCACCACCACCTTCCCCTGTGAGGAGGATCGACCATTGTGAGCACGATTTCCCCCAATCTTCATCTTCTACCTGGAGCTCATTCCATTGTTCGTCATACAGCTCAAGGAGCGCTCTGTACTTGTAAACACTTGAGATATAAGAGAGTAGGCTAGAGCTGCAGTAGGGGTGTTACCTCCACAAGAGGGCCCGAAGCAGGGTACATCGTGGTGTTCTTTGCTGTTCTTGGTTTGCTTGTTCTTGTTGGTTCTTGCGAGTTCTTGCTTCTTCTTCATGCGTGCTTCGTGAGCGCGCAAACCCTCCCGGTTCCCCAACGCCCAAGCGAGCCCACACTTAAGCCATCCCCATGGCATCTGCCGTGACACCACCATGACACATTGGTTTCTTTCATTTATTTCCTTTTTTTAACCAAGCAGATTCTGATTGGAACAAGGAAAATGTGGTCCCAAGTGAGAATGCCACATGCCACATGCAATCACTTCATATGAGCTCTCAAGGGCAAGGAAGCCTCCTAGATGGTAATCCATCTGTACTGACCTAGCTACAAAGCACGCCCGTTGTTACAGGTGTATTCAGGAACACTTCATATACACTTAAAATTATTTGTATTACTGGTTTCATACATATTTATTTCTTTTTTTATCACACAGATTCTGATTGGAATAAGGAAAATGTGGTCCCAAGTGAGAATGACGAATGCCAGATGCAATCACTTCGTATGAGCTATCAAGGGCAAGGAAGCCTCCTAGATGGTAAGAAGGCAACTAATTCCCTAATAATATGAATACCTCCGATTTAACAATTCATATCTAAAATTAGCTACATATGTGATATATTTTTCTGTGTAGATATTGTTGACAATGATGGACCCACATCATCCACAGTTCAGACACAACCATAGATCCAAAGGAGCGGAAAAGGCAACGAGCTAGGGAACGATATGCACAGATGGATAGCACGCAAAAAGAGGAATTACTAAAAAACAACGTGAAGTCCGTCAAAAAAGAAAATCATCGGCATCGAACAAGGAGAATGAGGTTCTTTATGAAGATACCGAATGGCTAAGTCGGAATGACAACTACCAGCGACACTCAATTCATGTGCCATTGGGAGGGAAAGAAATCATCACATCAGGTATGAATACAATGTCCTAAGTGATTCCTCTTTTAGCTAATTCAAGTGGAGCAATAATGTGATTTGTTTGTGCTATGTAGATACAGTTGACATGAACAAATGCATACCTGATGGACCCACGTCATCCTTCATTCAGCCACAACCCATAGATCCTACAGAGAAGAGGAGGAAGCAGGATAAGGAAAGATATGCACAAATGAGTAACGACAAGAAAAACAAGTGTCTAGAAAGAAGACGTGAAGCCTATCAACAAATCAAATCATTGGCGGTAAGGACTGCATATTTATAACATTACAAAATATAAATCAATAAAGCTTTCACTACAAACATGGACTCATTCTAATTTGAATTACCATGTCATTTTGTTAGATAAAATTGAAACTAGGCGTGCTCGGGATAGGATCCATTATGCTGATATGACTCCTAAGCAGAATAGTTCAAAGAAGGCTCTCCGCGAGTTACGTCGCAACAGTCTGAACAAAGAATCCATAGCCATGGAGAACCCATGTTGGACCCCAGAGGTTGTTCATACTAATGTGGATGCATCTGGCTCTCAAGGCTTCATACCCACCTGTGATTGGCATATTCCTGAGTTTAGTGGAACCCTATTTACATCCAATCTACTACCCAGCAAATGTTAGGGGAGGAGAGCCCTGATATTGATCTTCGTAATAAATCAATAAGAAAGCATGTAACACCTGGAGAAAGGTCTGCTTTGCTAAGTCTCAGAAACGAAGCATTCTATGAAAATTGTAAGAAGCATGGGACTACATCATCTGATGAAAACCCATCGATCACCATGAAAGGCATCAATGGTTCTGAACGGCCAACACAACCAGTCATCATTAAACAATGGTAATGTTCATATATTCATTGTTCTATTACTCTAAAGTCCTTAACAGTTGTATGATCATACTTTCATGGTGTATTCACAGAGAGTATGTCTCCAACAAGAGAGACTGATGATATACATCAAGCATGCTCACAAGCCAATGATGATGGTATTTTTTTTCTCATATTCAATCCATGGCATATTTGAAACATGGGCTCATAATTTTCATGTCGTATTCACAGAAACTATGGCTCCAACACCCGAGTCTGTTCATATACATCAAACACGCTCACAAGCCAATGAGGATGGTAATTTTTTCTCATATTCATTGCACGTCATATTTGAAACATGGGCTCATAAGTAATTATATCGTAGGTGAGGAGGATGGCGTCATACTTGAGGACGACTCTGAAGATGAGGAAGGCTACGTGTTTGCTGGACAAGGTAATTAATTTTCGGATGTTTACGTTATTGTGTGTATATATTACCCATGTTTTTTGATTCATGTTGTTAACGTCCATTTCAAAAGAGGAGACAGATGATGAAGATGTCGAAATAGATGAGGCAGATGATGACTCGTATTCAACACCAACCGTCCCAGATCCATACGACGAGGTGTACAGCAAACTCCCAACAAAAACGCATATGCTCAAGCCTGTTGAGGACTGCAAATATTGTGGTGCAAAGAAGTTCGAGCATGAGACCCCTGGGTTTTGCTGCCGTAAGGGGAAGATCAAACTAGCCAACTTGGATACACCACCAGAGCTCATGAGGCTTTGGACGAGTTCAGACCCAGATGCTAGGCATTTCCGTGACAACATCAGGTTTTTCAATGGCCATTTCTCGTTCACCTCACTATACTGCCACCTTGATAGTGACACCACTAACACATCAATGCATCCTATCTACACATTTCGTGCCCATGGACAAATGTACCATAACATACGGTCATTTGGCAAACTATCTGGTTTAGAGCAAAGTCACCTTGAGCTTTATTTTTTTGATGACGACCCGAGATTAGAGCACAGGTATCGTAGTTGCCGCAATGAGCAGTTAGAGAAAGACAAAGAAGTAATCACACATCTTGTGGACATACTTCGTGAGAACCCATACTCTGAACATCTCCGAAGTATGGGACATGTTGAGGATGTTGAGGACTATCATATCACACTTAACCTTGACCCAAGGATGGATCAAAGAAGATACAATGCACCGATCACTTCAGAAGTAGCCGCTGTGTGAGTGGAGGGGAGCGAACGAAGAAGACAGTTCGAGCATAGTGTCGTCCTGTAGGGGAAGAATAGAGATATATATGGTATAAAGTCGTATCATGGATGTTTCGATGCTTTGTCCTACCCTCTATTCTTCCCTAGAGGTGAGCTTGGGTGGCATACGGATATCCCGAAGGCAAACAAATCTTATGATGCTGTGATGGCAGCTCATGCGGCTCGTCTAGCTCGTCGTGATAACGCTGAGTCCTCCCAATTCACACCTGATGAGACCGACGCTGATGATGCAGGTTAGTGTTCAATATAGTTATTTCATGCACAGTCTATGGTATACAATGTAAATCTCCTGTCTCTCCAGCACCACTCATTTTCCATACTCTATGCAGCTGCTGGAGGCAGACTATGTGTGTCTGTGCGGGACTACTACTGCTACAAATTCCAGATGCGTCCTGGGATATTCAACCGATCCTCTACGGCAAGCGTCTTTTTCAGCAGTTCGCCGTCGATACATATATCAAGATTGAGAACTCCAGATTGGACTACATATGGGGTCATCAAGATAAGTTAAGGGCAGACTTATACCAAGGCTTAGTGGATAGCCTGCATGCCGGTGAGGGTAGGGCAGACGCTGTTGGAAAGCGTACAGTGTTGTCTACGTCATTTATTGGTGGTCCACGGGACATGAGGCGTCGCTACATGGATGCTCTGGCCTTAGTGCGGAAGTACGGCAAGCCAGGCGTCTTTTTCACAATGACGTGCAATCCAAACTGGGATGAGATCAAGCGCGAACTCTACCCTGGTCAGACACCTCAGGATCGTCCAGATCTTGTTGTCCGGGTTTTTAGGGCGAAACTGGAGGAACTCAAGGAAAAGTTGTTAAAAAAGGACATCCTGGGCAAGGTGCGAGCCTATGTGTATGTGGTGGAGTTCCAAAAGAGGGGCCTTCCCCGTGCACACTTCCTGCTGATCATGAACGGAAAATACAAGCTCACGTGTCCTGAGCAGTATGACCGTCTTATCTCAGCCGAGCTCCCGAACAAGAAGTACCCAGAACTATATAAGATGGTCGTGAAGCACATGATGCATGGGCCATGTGGTGCTTTAAACCCTAATTGCCCATGCACAAAGGGTCGTCCTGCTTGCAAGAATCACTATCCTCGACCTTTCAATGCTGCTACCACACAGGGCAAGGACTCCTACCCTCTATACCGAAGACGTCAAGATGGTCATACCGTGCTGGATCGGAAGGAATGGCTAAATAATAGGTGGGTTGTCCCATACAATCCTCACCTTCTGCGACATTTCAATTGCCACATCAATGTTGAGGCATGCGGGAGCATAAAGGCCGTTAAGTACCTTTTCAAGTACATATACAAGGGTCATGATCGGGCATCTATTTCAATGACCGAGGCTGCCAAGACAGATGGTAATGGAGACATAGATGAGATCAAACAGTATAGAGATGCCAGGTGGGTGACTCCTCCGGAAGCATTATGGAGGATATATGGCTTTCCGTTGAGTAAGAACGGTCCACCAGTGATGCAGCTGCAGCTCCATCTTCCAAACATGCACATGGTGTCATTCAAACAGGGCCAAGATATCCATGGAGTAGTTAACCGTGAAGGTGTTGAGAAGTCAATTCTTACAGAATACTTCGAGGCGAATAGATTGCACTCTGAGGCTCGTCATATCTTGTACAGGGACTTTCCTGAATGGTATACTGATATTTTCGTTGGGACACCCCAAGAGGAAGGTATGATGTAGCTCAGCAGCAAGTTTTCCCTCAGTATGAAACCAAGGTTTATCGAACCAGTAGGAGCAGTAGCACTTCGAAAGTTGTCAATGGCGAAATATGATGCGGCGCAACACCAGGGAATCCGGCGCTGACGTGGAACCTGCACACAACACAATCAAACTAGTTTGCCCCAACGAAACAGTGAGGTTGTCAATCTCACCGGCTTGCTGAAAACAAAGGATTAAACGTATGGTGTGGAAAACAGTATTTAAATTGCAGAAAGTAAAAGAGAACAATGTTTGCAGTTTGTGGTTTAATCAGTGTAAAAGAATGGACCGGGGTCCACAGTTCACTAGTGGTGTCTCTCCATAAAAGATAACTAACATGTTGGGTGAACAAATTACAGCTGGGCAATTAACAAAATATTGAGCGCATGACAATGCATATATATGACATGATGACTACTATGATATTCATGTGGGCATTACGACAAAATACATAGACCGTTATCCAACAGCGTCTATGACTAATAATCCACCGCCAGGTTGTCATCCGAGTTCCCCGTTGGTATTAAGTTGAAGCAACGGATAATTGCATTAAGTAATGTGCGTAATGTAAACAAATGCATTAGACCTAACGGCGCACCCTTAAGCTAAGCATCGGTTATTTTATCCCTAGTGGCAACAACACATCCACAATCTTAGAAGTTGCTGTCACTCTCCCAGATTACAGGAGGCATGAACCCACTATCTAGCATAAATACTCCCTCTTGGAGTTACAAGCATCTACTAGTAACGGAAAGCATGCAAGATCATAAATAACATATAAGATAGATTGATAATCAACTTGACATAGTATTCAATATTCATCGGATCCCAGCAAACACAGCATGTAGCATTACAATAAGATGATCTTGATCATGTTAGGCAGCTCACAAGATTTAAACATGATGACACAAAGTGGAGAGACAACCATCTAGCTACTGCTATGGACCCGTAGTCCAAGGATGAACTACTCACGCATCACTCCGGAGGCAGGCATGGTGATGTAGAGCCCTGTGCTGATGATTCCTGTGAGGACCCCGGATTAACTATCCGAGATACTCGTTATGTTTCCTGCAACAATCCCATGATCAGTCTGTTGTTGCACATAACTCGAATTGGCATCACAGGACATCCATAAATACCGTTTAAATGTACTTACGTGATTGAAGTGATCAGCTTCATCAGGTGCTTGCAGCGGAAATCACCAAACAACGTGGAGCCCAAGTCATTCGCCTTAACCCTACAGGCAGCTGACTGGGAAGCGCCCTAGTTCGCAAAGACGCCAGTGAACTCCTCTCCTTCGAACTGTTCCTCTTTAAAATCTGGCTAAGACAATAGCCAGGGACGAAACCAATATGAGTACATTTGATTGTACTCGCAAACTACCCCAACTTGAGTAAGCACTAGTTTTTATTTCTTAAAAACTTTTATTTGAAAAACTCTCAAAAATCTTTTACAAAAAAGGGGGGGGAGAAGAAGTTTATAACTATCCTTTAAGAAAACATCATTTTAGCTGTTTTCCCGAAACTCCTCCTTCATCCAACCATACCCCGACCATGGTTCCAAACCCATCACCACCTCGTACCAACTCATTGGTATAGGTGGAAATATCCCTTTCCAATTCAATTTCCTCAACACAACCCAGAGTTTGCAAAACATTGCACATGGCCTTAGTAGTTCTTCCCAACTGTCCATATCCGAGGACTCGGCTATTCGAATAGTTTTACCCTCTGTAGAGGTAGCACGCTTTTCCCACACCCATCCGGTCACTCATCGTGTCAGCCACGTCCCGCCATACCAGGGGTATGCGAAGTTGAGTTCCCGGCCATAGCCTGTCCTTTGCTCATGCTAGTATAGGATCCTGCCGCTACGACACTTTCCATCAACACTTAAATCCTCAGAAACTAAGTGTGAGGACTCGTAGTTCTGCCCGGCGAATTTGAATGGCCCTACAAATCCTCTATCTCCGGTTCAATCTCAACAGCCCTTAGGCGTTCTTCGCTTTAGAGGACCCGGGTCAGGGGGTAGGTCCTCAGACCATCCCCTCATGGAACGAGGTCATCCTCGTTATTGAGGCATCCAGTACTAACACGAGCAAATTATATGACTACGCCCTTTCCCATATGTGGGTAAATGTGGTCGCACAGATTTTTGGCTGGGGATGTAAGTACAAGGACACAATGTGCATTTTTCGTAAACCACTTCCTTCACACTTCTTCACTTCCATACCGACATCTCGGCATACTATAACCCATCCAAGGATTTTCAAAGGAGTTTTGTAAAAACAATGGATTTTCCCATCCTATAGTTTTATATAAACAACTGATATTTCTACATAGAGTGGCAAAATAGTTTTTCATAAACTTTTGAAAAGGTTTTCACAATCATTTCCAATTTTCAGAGCAAAATACTTTTAACCCAAATTTGGGTGGTTCGTAATCCCACCAAAAGATTTTCATAGAAGCTTTTGAGTAAAACAAATTCATTTCGAAAACATGTATACCACTGACACCTCTATATCGGGTGTCTCAATAATATACTTGTATTTTGGAAAAAGGGTTTTCAAAATCATAGCTTTCGTGGAAAACACCACATAAATCGTTTATGCTATTCATAAGTAAAACGGGTAAATCAAAATAGATGTATATGGATGCAAGCTCAGTGAAGTAGCTTGCCTTGCTCAAAAGTGGTACTGATCTGGGTCTTCTGGTTCAATAAACTCCTTCCTTGATAAATCCGTCAATGGTATCGTCTAAACGTTAAACAAGCAAGACAAACAATCACTATACTAACTCAAGCATCAGCACATCACAATCACAAATGCTATAACTAGCTACTGCACACATCAAGCAACACAAGGTTTTAATTTAATTGAATTAATCTTTATTTAATTTTTCAAACTAAGGCAGAAACTAGTTGTACACCAATTAATTCACCATTTAATCTATGTTGGTCACAAAAATTCAAACTAAAATTCTATGGGTAGCTACTGATGTGTAGAAGATCACCCAATTGGATTGGGGTCATTTGGAGTTACCAAACTCCCTACACATTTGTTTTAGTTCAGAAGGTTTTCAAACAAGTTTTAGCTACCAAACAAATTAGGTTGCTCCAAAAATTAAATCCTTTTAGGGGCAACTAACTTTGGCTACAAGTGATCTAACAAAATTGGTTTGAGCTTAATTGGACCTACTGATAAATCACACTAATTGATTTAGTGCAGAAGGGTGCACTGAAGTTCAACCAAAGGCTAAGGAGTTTACACTACTCAATTAATTTTACCAAAATTTGGGGAGCTAAAGGATTCTAACACAAAGCTACCAAAATTGGTTTCAAGTCATTTGGATTAATATAACTCCAGAAACAAATGGTTTGGTGTTTCAAACCTTCTGGAGCATTTTTAATAATACACTTTTATTATTTATTTAAATGAGATGAGACCACTTTGGTGAGTTAAAGATTTTCATAAGCTTTCCAGAAAATTTGAGTTTGATTTATTTGGATTCCTAAAACTCGAGATATTGAATTTATAAGCTAGGTCCAGTACTGAGTTTTCCAGAGAGAAAGAATTAGAAAAATTCCTCTTTTCTGGAAAAAGTTGAAGAACCTGACAAGTGGGTCCTACACGTCAGCGACTCAGGTTTAAATCGCGCGCTCTGGATAATGTTTAAACTTATGACAGGTGGGGCCAGCTTGTCAGCGGGTTAAAACACGAAGCGGTACGTGGCCGTTGATCTGAGATCGGACGGCTCACGGTGCTTGCAATCATCGACACTTGTCCCGCGGCGGCGCCGGATTCCGGCGACGGCGAGAGTGGCCAGAGGGGGTACCTGGGTGGTCTAGGGACGGTGGAGAGAGCGGAGTTCGACGGCGGAGGTCGTGGAGAAGCTCGGGAGGTGATTGGAGCTTGACGGGGAAGCTCCTGACGTCGGCGGCGACCTCCTCCTTTGCCTCGGCCGGGCTCCAACTCCGGCGGGCTCTCTGCGGCGCATCCATGCATGAAACAGAGAAGAAAAGGGTGCATGAGGTTGCGGTGGTAATGGAGAGGCTGTTGCGGTGCAGAGAAGAGGAAAGGGGGGAGTAGTACGGCGCGGCCGTGATCGACCTCTTCTTCGGTGCGGCAGCGCACAGCCGTGGTTGCTCCCGGCGATTTCAGCGGCGTGCTTGCCCTCCTGGTGATGCACGGGAGTGAGTGGTGTGAGGGAGGGGGTTGTGGCGATGTGTGGGGAAAAGAGGGGGTGCGGGGGTGGATTTTATAGCGGAGGGTGCTTGCGGTGCTCCATGGCACGGTGGTGCGGAGGGAGTAGGAGTGGTGCGGGGTCCAGATGGAGTTGTCTGGGAGATTGCGGTGCGCTAGGGGATGCTGCAGAGGTGGTCGACTGGTCGGGGGAGAGACAAGGGTGGCGCGTGAGCTTCGGTGCCGTGCTCTGCTCGCCATGGCGTACGGCGAGCACGGGCGCGTGCAAATGGAGGTGGATAGGGTGCGGTAGAGTTCACCGCAGGGGTCTGTGGTGCTCGTGGATGGTGCGGTGGAGTTGGGGGAACCTGAGGGGCAAGGTGGAGCAGCGCGGAGGCGTGCGGTGCTCCCCGCTGGCCTCGGCGTGGTCACGCTGCACGGCGCGGTCTGGCACGGCCGTCGTGCACGCAAGGGGCCTCTGCGGCGGTCGGGTCGCTTCGGGCAGGAGCAGAGGGTGCGTGTGGTGTGGTGAACACGGCTCGGCGTTGCTTCGGCGTTGCGCCTGCCTCCTCCACGGAGGTGACCGGAGCGGCAGCTCGCCAAGGACTGCAGTGGCGTGGCGCCGCTTGCACTCCACCTCTGGGGTCAACCGGCTTGCTTCCTTTGCCTCCTTCGAGTGAGAGAGAGATATGGAGGGAGTGGGAGGTGCTGGGCTGCGTGATTTCGCCAAATCGAGCTCCAATTTCTTGATTGGATTTCGGGTTTGGGATGAACACGGTGGTGCTCGGCAGGTGTTCGATAAAATCCCGAACCAACTTCAAACTTTTGATTCCTGAAATTTATTTTCATAATTTGCTTCGATTGGTTTTATCTAGGTTTGTTGTGCTGTTTAGAATTTTATTAGGCCAGTGCAACATAGCACAATTCTTGATTTAGAAAAGATAAAGAAGAGATTTGATATTGGATTTGGACTTTTGAAAAAAAATAATTTAATTTGAGAGAGGTAAGTTGCAAGAATTAAGTGGGTAAGATCACACTACCACTCCACTGAAGTTTTGTTGGAAACGAAATAATTTCTTTGAAATATTTTTGTGTCATAATCCTAATAACTCCTAAAGATTAAAGAAGGGATCTTGGAATTTGACAGATTGAAAATATCTTTGTAAATAGATATTTTGAGGAAAGGGGATAATATGTTAATGAGATGATTTATTATTACACCTCATTTCAGGATTTTATAAAATAAAATAATTGTGACAGCAAAATAAAGATGTAGATAGGGAGGGAAATTTAAATAAGACCTTTTTCTTTTAGTTAGTGATTTTATTGGGAGTGTGAATAAACAAGTCACCTCCCAATTGTTGACAGGGGTGTTTTAAAGCCTCAAGCTCAGTTGAATAATTAACCACACAAGCAATCAATTTGGCAGGAAATAACAACCAACACTTAGACAACAAATTTTTCATCAAGTTTTTAATCACTCTGACAAGTGGTGGGGTGGTGACCCAGTGTCACCCTGACAGGAGTAAGGTGGGAAAAACTCAACTTCATAATTTGATATTTTTCAAAAGGGTTTCTAAAATATATGGGCAACACACTTCCCACCTTTATTGTTTTTCCAAAAAGTATGAGTTTAAAATAGGGCTACCAAAACAAGGGAATAGCAAGGTTGGAGGTAGTATATATATCTCCATATTTTTGGAAGCATATATTTTTGGAAGATACTTTTATTCTCTCAAGGAGTGGGTATTTTGGTTGTTGCTAAACAAAGCATCATTTGAGAATAAGTTGGTCCAAATAAGAGTGGAGGAGATGTATGGAATATTTTGTTCTTGTCGTACATGATCACCAAGTTTAATATATATTTATATGGTTGGGTCTTAGATTTACTAGTCAAACAACTCAAACAACAAGTCACACTAGTTCAAACATAGCAATGGGAAGGAAAACACAATCATTAGCAAAGCACTCAAAAAGTTTTTGTTGGTTCTGAAATTTGGGAGTCTGGTAAAACTAAGTTTTTCTTGGTTTATAAATTTGGGATGTTACAGATCCTTCCCCCCTTAAAATAAATCTCGTCCTCGAGATTTGCCCGGGGGTACAGGGGAATACGAGGGCACGGGTTTTGGAAAATACAGGGTTGGCTTTTACACAAAATATTTGTGCCGCCAATAATTGGCTCTTAGACACAGGGGGATTTGGATTATCCAGAGGGATTTCTATTTCAAAGGAGTGGGGAATACGGTTTAGAATAAAGGATAGAAGGACACGAGGTTCAACCGCTTACTCAATGACGTGTGGGACCGAGGTCCACCTGGCAGTCTCTCCTTCCCTTCCTCCTCTTCTTCCTCCTTGCTCACCTTGGCTTCGTACTTGACCAGCTCTTAGTGCGCGAAGCACTCCTCTGAGGCACTGCTGCGCGTGCGGTCCGTTGATGCAGCGGCAGACACGGCTTTGGGACACGACGTCTGGGTGGTTTCGCGCCATTAAGGCGAGTACTGCTCGGGATTCCTTCCTTTTTCCCGCGCAAAGCGGTGTCGAGGAGCGGCGTCCGAGCCCTGGTTATAAGTTAGTAACCTTCGAAAACATTTCTCCTATCGCATCGTCGCCATGGGCTTCATTAGTGATTTCTTCAGAGCCTACGTTGATGCGATGGAGGATGCGGGCATCATCGAGGGCTTCTTCATCTTCGTGCTCTTCGTGTTCTTGATTTCGATGGTGTACAGCCTGCTGTTCGTAGCAGTGGTCCTCTTAGCCGTGGCCTTGTGCAATTTGTGTTCTGGCGCTGGGGCTGGTGCTGCGACGGTGGCGCAAGCTGCGCCGGAGGAGCCAGATGCGGCGGAGGGGCCAGCTGCGGTGGAGGAGCTTGCGGCGGCGGTGGAGCGGGCTGTGGTGGAGGAACCAGCTGTTCCGCGGTGGCTGAGGTGGCAGATCTTCCCGCTGGAGGTGAGCCGGCTGCTCGAGTCGTCTATCGCCGTCGCGCGACTCGCGACTCGGCTTCGGGTGAGCCAGGCTCCTCCTCCGGGGGCGTTCTGGAGCTCGAGAGGAGTAGGAATCTCTGGGGTGCCGTTGCATCCGTGCTGAGTACTGGCAGTGTTCTTCGTAGGAGTAGAATTTGTATCCTCTGTTTCTCGCTTCTGTACTGAACTTAGTTGATGTATCCACTTTGCCTCCTTGGATGAATTTTTAAATGAGACTCGGATCTCTGAATTTTCCTCAGCCGTAGTAGATCTGATCTTGCAGCACAGATAGGATGCAGAGGTACTAGAATAATCTTGCTTAGTGAGAAAATATATTTTAGGGAATAACACTGCATTATATGGGACTAACCATTTGCAGTGGTAGCATAACATTTCAACCATATAGGTTGAACACAACAACTAAAAACACCCTACAAGAAATCCTTCTGTGTTCCAGCGAGCATTGACACTCAGCAAGCATTCTACGGCTTGTGAGAGTTATATCTCGTGGAGGGCTCGGGCCCTTTCTTTAACATGCGGAGCACAAGGTTCATATTGGGTGAGGAACCTTGCGAAGAAGGCATGTAGGAGACCACACACAAAATAATTTGCATACTGCAAAATAGTCCCATTCAAAGTTTGCATTAATTCCAGGGGGGGGGGTATATGCGTCTGGGGTCACATATACGGTTCCTGGTTTAAGTGATCTGTTGTTTCTTTTAAAACCTTTAACTGAAGAAAGAGCATGACATTCCATCAGGTGTCAACCAAGTGGTTAACAAGATGATAAGAACACCAAGTTTTTATTTCGGGCTGATTTGACATCAACCGGGGAACAGACAACAACCTTGCATTACAAGAAACACGAGAAAAACAAACAACAAACAACCATCCTCCTACTTCTTACCTACCAACATACAAGCTTCACTCAGGCTAACTAAACAGAGGTTCTACTCTGCTTGACGGCCTCTGGTTGTCGGTGGAGCGTGGGCGAGACGAAGGGTGGTGTCCACGTCTCCATCTTCCACGGGGTGGGGAACTACAGGTACGCCTTCGAGGATTACACCTTGCTCTTGGGGTTGCTGCTGAGCTCGGGCTAAAACTTGTGCTACAGATGCATCAAGGCTGTGGTCCAGCAAATCATCTGGGAACGGTTGTCCTGACTCCTGAGCTTGCACATGATTGAAAGTGGGTGGGTTCCTTGCTCGACTCAGTTCCAGGTGGGCTCGACCAAGGTGGCGCCTTGTGATTATGAGTTCCGCCATCAGGGAATGGAGGAGTCTTGTCATGGAGGCTCCATAGGTGACCAGGGTGATTACGGCAGGATCGACTTCTCTTTCAATGGGAATTTGAGCAGGCTCCTCTCCAAGCGGAGGAGTGACGGGAAGAAGGTGAAAAGCTCGACTCTGCGCCATTGCCGGTTCCGAGTACCGGAGACGGACAAGGCCTTCCCAGGCTGCTACCTGGAGGGCTTGATCTAGGGTGGGCATGCTCCTTCCATGAATCAAGTAGGCCTGACTTGTGCCCAACGGACACGAGTTAAGGTGCACGTCGGCTTGGAATTCACTCCCGGCAGGCGAGAGGGAGTTCTCGAACACCACATATCGGGGGCGAGCAGGGTTACCAAGAAAATGGCAGACGGCCTTCCAAAGCATCAGTGGAAACCCGCCATGATCTTCGGCAGTGGTTTCCAGAATGACCCTGGGGTTTGCCATTGGGTGGCTTTGGCTCGGGAGAAAGGATAAGAACACGGGATTCCTGCCTCAGGAGAGTTGGGTTGCTATGGACGGTGAGTGAGGGTGGGTATAGATGGCAGATGGAACGGGACCTTATATAGGCTAGGTTGTGTCGGCTCCTTTCTATGGAAGAACCTGGTGAGCGTCTCTCAGGTAGTGGGGACAAGTCTTACTGTACTCTACTGTGAACCGACGCCTGGCCATGCCGGTTAGGCAGGGATGGGTCAAATCCGTTGACTCACTGTAGGGGAACGTCACAAACAAACAATAAACACACAAGGTATATGTAGTACCGGTGTACGCCTAATACTCGTGGTAGTGGGTAGTATACTAAAGTTCCCTAGGGGCCTTGGTTATAAATAGTTGATGAAGTCTCCATTTCATACCTCGGGCTTCAGCTGGAATACTTGAGATTGGGGTTGCAACTGGAGTAGAATGGTTGACGTTGAACGAAAGTCTTCAGAAGTCTCTTGCTTTGTTGATATCGATGAGCTTGGCATTTGTAGATCAATCACCTTGATGTTGAATGTTGAATATTCAAAATGGGGCTTCTTCTTGTAGGTGCTAGCTAATTAGGTCTCCTTTGGGTTCATCGTCAAGTATTTTGAACAGGTACAAGAGAGTAGAAAAATTCTTGGAAAATCTTAAAATAGAAGGGTAAGACTCGGAAATATTTGAGAAGATGAGAAGAGTGGGAGTCATTTTTGGACTTCCCTAGATAAAGATATATTTTGGTATTAATATATTTTTTTAACAAAATATTTTCCTTCCTAACTAACGTCCATGCTAACTAAGGTCTGTTACAGTCAGGATGGCTCTGATACCAAGTCTGTGAGGACCCCGGATTAACTATCCGAGATACTCGTTATGTTTCCTGCAACAATCCCATGATCAGTCTGTTGTTGCACATAACTCGAATTGGCATCACAGGACATCCATAAATACCGATTAAATGTACTTACGTGATTGAAGTGATCAGCTTCATCAGGTGCTTGCAGCGGAAATCACCAAACAACGTGGAGCCCAAGTCATTCGCCTTAACCCTACAGGCAGCTGACTGGGAAGCGCCCTAGTTCGCAAAGACGCCAGTGAACTCCTCTCCTTCGAACTGTTCCTCTTTAAAATCTGGCTAAGACAATAGCCAGGGACGAAACCAATATGAGTACATTTGATTGTACTCGCAAACTACCCAACTTGAGTAAGCACTAGTTTTTATTTCTTAAAAACTTTTATTTGAAAAACTCTCAAAATCTTTTACAAAAAAGGGGGGGGGGGAGAAGAAGTTTATAACTATCCTTTAAGAAAACATCATTTTAGCTGTTTTCCCGAAACTCCTCCTTCATCCAACCATACCCCGACCATGGTTCCAAACCCATCACCACCTCGTACCAACTCATTGGTACAGGTGGGAAATATCCCTTTCCAATTCAATTTCCTCAACACAACCAGAGTTTGCAAAACATTGCACATGGCCTTAGTAGTTCTTCCCAACTGTCCATATCCGAGGACTCGGCTATTCGAATAGTTTTACCCTCTGCAGAGGTAGCACGCTTTTCCCACACCCATCCGGTCACTCATCGTGTCAGCCACGTCCCGCCATACCAGGGGTATGCGAAGTTGAGTTCCCGGCCATAGCCTGTCCTTTGCTCATGCTAGTATAGTGTCCTGCCGCTACGACACTTTCCATCAACACTTAAATCCTCAGAAACTAAGTGTGAGGACTCGTAGTTCTGCCCGGCGAATTTTAATGGCCCTACAAATCCTCTATCTCCGGTTCAATCTCAACAGCCCTTAGGCGTTCTTCGCTTTAGAGGACCCGGGTCAGGGGGTAGGTCCTCAGACCATCCCCTCATGGAACGAGGTCATCCTCGTTATTGAGGCATCCAGTACTAACACGAGCAAATTATATGACTACGCCCTTTCCCATATGTGGGTAAATGTGGTCGCACAGATTTTTGGCTGGGGATGTAAGTACAAGGACACAATGTGCATTTTTCGTAAACCACTTCCTTCACACTTCTTCACTTCCATACCGACATCTCGGCATACTATAACCATCCAAGGATTTTCAAAGGAGTTTTGTAAAAACAATGGATTTTCCCATCCTATAGTTTTATATAAACAACTGATATTTCTACATAGAGTGGCAAAATAGTTTTTCATAAACTTTTGAAAAGGTTTTCACAATCATTTCCAATTTTCAGAGCAAAATACTTTTAACCCAAATTTGGGTGGTTCGTAATCCCACCAAAAGATTTTCATAGAAAGCTTTTGGAGTAAAACAAATTCATTTCGAAAACACTGTATACCACTGACACCTCTATATCGGGTGTCTCAATAATATACTTGTATTTTGGAAAAAGGGTTTTCAAAATCATAGCTTTCGTGGAAAACACCACATAAATCGTTTATGCTATTCATAAGTAAAACGGGTAAATCAAAATAGATGTATATGGATGCAAGCTCAGTGAAGTAGCTTGCCTTGCTCCACAAAGTGGTACTGATCGGGTCTTCTGGTTCAATAAAACCTCCTTCCTTGATAAATCCGTCAATGGTATCGTCTAAACGTTAAACAAGCAAGACAAACAATTACTATACTAACTCAAGCATCAGCACATCATTACAATCACAAATGCTATAACTAGCTACTGCACACATCAAGCAACACAAGGGGGTTTTAATTTAATTGAATTAATCTTTATTTAATTGTTTTCAAACTAAGGCAGAAACTAGTTGTACACCAATTAATTCACCATTTAATCTATGTTGGTCACAAAAATTCAAACTAAAATTCTATGGGTAGCTACTGATGTGTAGAAGATCACCCAATTGGATTGGGGTCATTTGGAGTTACCAAACTCCCTACACATTTGTTTTAGTTCAGAAGGTTTTCAAACAAGTTTTAGCTACCAAACAAATTAGGTTGCTCCAAAAATTAAATCCTTTTAGGGGCAACTAACTTTGGCTACAAGTGATCTAACAAAATTGGTTTGAGCTTAATTGGACCTACTGATAAATCACACTAATTGATTTAGTGCAGAAGGGTGCACTGAAGTTCAACCAAAGGCTAAGGAGTTTACACTACTCAATTAATTTTACCAAAATTTGGGGAGCTAAAGGATTCTAACACAAAGCTACCAAAATTGGTTTCAAGTCATTTGGATTAATATAACTCCAGAAACAAATGGTTTGGTGTTTCAAACCTTCTGGAGCATTTTTATAATACATTTTATTATTTATTTAAATGAGATGAGACCACTTTGGTGAGTTAAAGATTTTCATAAGCTTTCCAGAGAATTTGAGTTTGATTTATTTGGATTCCTAAAACTCGAGATATTGAATTTATAAGCTAGGTCCAGTACTGATTTTTCCAGAGAGAAAGAATTAGAAAAATTCCTCTTTTCTGGAAAAAGTTGAAGAACCTGACAAGTGGGTCCTACACGTCAGCGACTCAGGTTTAAATCGCGCGCTCTGGATAATGTTTAAACTTATGACAGGTGGGGCCAGCTTGCCAGCGGGTTAAACACGAAGCGGTACGTGGCCGTTGATCTGAGATCGGACGGCTCACGGTGCTTGCAACCATCGACACTTGTCCCGCGGCGGCGCCGGATTCCGGCGACGGCGAGGGTGGCCAGAGGGGGTACCTGGGTGGTCTAGGGACGGTGGAGAGAACGGAGTTCGACGGCGGAGGTCGTGGGGAAGCTCGGGAGGTGATTGGAGCTTGACGGGGAAGCTCCTGACGTCGGCGGCGACCTCCTCCTTTGCCTCGGCCGGGCTCCAACTCCGGCGGGCTCTCTGCGGTGCATCCATGCATGAAACAGAGAAGAAAAGGGTGCATGAGGGTGCGGTGGTAATGGAGAGGCTGTTGCGGTGCAGAGAAGAGGAAAGGGGGGAGTAGTACGGCGCGGCCGTGATCGACCTCTTCTTCGGTGCGGCAGCGCACAGCCGTGGTTGCTCCCGGCAATTTCAGCGGCGTGCTTGCCCTCCTGGTGATGCACGGGAGTGAGTGGTGTGAGGGAGGGGTTGTGGCGATGTGTGGGGAAAAGAGGGGGTGCGGGGGTGGATTTTATAGCGGAGGGTGCTTGCGGTGCTCCATGGCACGGTGGTGCGGAGGGAGTAGGAGTGGTGCGGGGTCCAGATGGAGTTGTCTGGGAGATTTCGGTGCGCTAGGGGATGCTGCAGAGGTGGTCGACTGGTCGGGGGAGAGACAAGGGTGGCGCGTGAGCTTCGGTGCCGTGCTCTGCTCGCCATGGCGTACGGCGAGCACGGGCGCGTGCAAATGGAGGTGGATAGGGTGCGGTAGAGTTCACCGCAGGGGTCTGTGGTGCTCGTGGACGGTGCGGTGGAGTTGGGGGAACCTGAGGGGCAAGGTGGAGCAGCGCGGAGGCGTGCGGTGCTCCCCGCTGACCTCGGCGTGGCCACGCTGCACGGCGCGGTCTGGCACGGCCGTCGTGCACGCAAGGGGCCTCTGCGGCGGTCGGGTCGCTTCGGGCAGGAGCAGAGGGTGCGTGTGGTGTGGTGAACACGGCTCGGCGTTGCTTCGGCGTTGCGTCTGCCTCCTCCACGGAGGTGACCGGAGCGGCAGCTCGCCAAGGACGGCAGTGGCGTGGCGCCGCTTGCACTCCACCTCTGGGGTCAACCGGCTTGCTTCCTTTGCCTCCTTCGAGTGAGAGAGAGATATGGAGGGAGTGGGAGGTGCTGGGCTGCGTGATTTCGCCAAATCGAGCTCCAATTTCTTGATTGGATTTCGGGTTTGGGATGAACACGGTGGTGCTCGGCAGGTGTTCGATAAAATCCCGAACCAACTTCAAACTTTTGATTCCTGAAATTTATTTTCATAATTTGCTTCGATTGGTTTTATCTAGGTTTGTTGTGCTGCTTAGAACTTTATTAGGCCAGTGCAACATAGCACAAATTCTTGATTTAGAAAAGATAAAGAAGAGATTTGATATTGGATTTGGACTTTTGAAAAAAAATAATTTAATTTGAGAGAGGTAAGTTGCAAGAATTAAGTGGGTAAGATCACACTACCACTCCACTGAAGTTTTGTTGGAAAAGAAATAATTTCTTTGAAATATTTTTGTGTCATAATCCTAATAACTCCTAAAGATTAAAGAAGGGATCTTGGAATTTGACAGATTGAAAATATCTTTGTAAATAGATATTTTGAGGAAAGGGGATAATATGTTAATGAGATGATTTATTATTACACCCATTTCAGGATTTTATAAAATAAAATAATTGTAACAGCAAAATAAAGATGTAGATAGGGAGGGAAATTTAAATAAGACTTTTTTCTTTTAGTTAGTGATTTTATTGGGAGTGTGAATAAACAAGTCACCTCCCAATTGTTGACAGGGGTGTTTTAAAGCCTCAAGCACAGTTGAATAATTAACCACACAAGCAATCAATTTGGCAGGAAATAACAACCAACACTTAGACAATAAATTTTTCAACCAAGTTTTTAATCACTCTGACAAGTGGTGGGGTGGTGACCCAGTGTCACCCTGACAGGAGTAAGGTGGGAAAAACTCAACTTCATAATTTGATATTTTTCAAAAGGGTTTCTAAAATATATGGGCAACACACTTCCCACCTTTATTGTTTTTCCAAAAAGTATGAGTTTAAAAATAGGGCTACCAAAACAAGGGGAATAGCAAGGTTGGAGGTAGTATGTATATCTCCATATTTTTGGAAGCATATATTTTTGGAAGATACTTTTATTCTCTCAAGGAGTGGGTATTTTGGTTGTTGCTAAACAAAGCATCATTTGAGAATAAGTTGGTCCAAATAAGAGTGGAGGAGATATATGGAATATTTTGTTCTTGTCAGGACATGATCACCAAGTTTAGTATATAGTTATATTGGTTGGGTCTTAGATTTATTAGTCAACAACTCAAACAACAAGTCACACTAGTTCAAACATAGCAATGGGAAGGAAAACACAATCATTAACAAAGCATCTCAAAAAGTTTTTGTTGGTTCTGAAATTTGGGAGTCTGGTAAAACTAAGTTTTTCTTGGTTTATAAATTTGGGATGTTACAATTCCCCTCTCCGGCAGAGTGCCGGGAAGAGGTTCTGGACCCTCCCGAGCTAGGGTTGACGACGGCGGCGCCTTTGGAACTTTTCGTGCATAATGACTCGGGTATTTAGGGTTTTCGCATCGGGGGGAATAAGTAGGCGAAAGGGCGGCGGCTGGAGAGCCCCGAGGGTCCCACACCACCCTAGGGCGCGCTAGGGGGGACCCGCGCCCTAGGTGCGTGTGGGGCCCTCCTGGCTCCTCTTCGTTGCTCCTTTGGACTTTCAGGTGTGTTCTGATAAAATAGGTCCCTCCGTGAAATTTCGTCCAATTCCGAGAATATTTCCTGACTAGCTTTTCTGGAATACAAAAACAGCAGAAAACAGGAACTGGCACTGCGGCATCTTGTTAATAGGTTAGTCCCAAAAATTGTATAAAAGTGATATAAAGTGGATGCAAAACATGTAACAATTGGTATAATATCAGCATGGAACATCAAAAATTATAGATACGTTTGAGACGTATCAGCATCCCCAAGCTTAGTTCCTGCTCGTCCTCGAGTAGGTAAACGATAAAACAAAATAATTTTTGAGGTGACATGCTACCATCATAATCTTGATCATATAATATTGTAAGGCACATGTAAATGAATGAAGTGATCCAAGTCAATGGTCTATAGTTTGCTACCAAATAGATAATGAGTAAACAATGAATCACACAAGCTAAACTTTTTCATGAATAGTACTTTGGAGACAATGCATCCACAGGTTCACATAAGAGTTAACTCATAAAACAATAGATTCTAACAAAAGGTATTTAATCAACACAAAGGAAGATTTAAGTTTCAGCATTTGCTTCAACTTTCAACATATTTATCTCATGGATATTGTCAACACAAAGCAATATAATAAGTCTAATATGTAGCATATAACAAATGTTGTAACAAAGTTGACACTAGTGTTTGCTTGTGGAAGATAGAAAGAATAGGAAAACTGACTCAACATAAAAGTAAAAGAAAGGCCCTTCGCAGAGGGAAGCAGGGATTAAATCAAGTGCTAGAGCTTTTAAGTTTTGAAAATCATATAGAGATTGCATAAAATAATTTACACTCCTCCCAACCTTTGACAACACAAACCATGGCTAACCGAATCCTCGGGTGCCTACCATCAATCACATACCATGGAGGAGTGTCTAGTTTTTTGGGGTAGGTGTATGTTAATGGTCAACGAATGGTAGCGGATGAAAACAGTATTCTCCCTATCAAACAGACTTTTAAGAGCGGCTCCCACGAAGGACGTTATTTCTACCAGCAAGGCAGATCATCCCTCTTTCTCTTTTGTTTACACACGCAGGTATTTCACTGTTTGTCATTGCTTACTGATAAATCAGGGCAAAAGTGTGAAGAGAATTAAGCGGTTAAAGTTGTAATTAATTGGGACTGGGCACCCCGTTGCCAGCTCTTTTTGCAAAATTATTGGATAAGCGGATGTATATGCCACTAGTCCAGGTGTAAAGTCTGTTTGACAAGTCGAATAAAGAATAACCCACTACTTCCTCATGAGCTAGTAAACATTGACACAAAAAGGAATAATAACAATTTTGAATAATTTAAAGGTAGCACATGAAAAATTTACTTGGAGTGGCAAGGAAATACCACATATAGGTAGTTATGGTGGACACAAATGGCATGGATTTTGCTTCTCTTTCTCATAATTCAGTCAGAGAGCGTACAAGGAAGGATCCACCAGCCATTTCTTTCCTTCCCACATGCGTCTATTCCATTTTAATTCTCCTCCACACAAGAACAAAACAATACCGCCATGTGAATTACATTTCCGGCTGAAATTCGTACGGCACGTTCCTGTACGTACACACTGTTTGTGTTAGCGCACAGTACCACCTTCTGCAAACTCAAATCAAATTTCTTCCAAGGATGCTGCTGCAGCAGCAAAGTGGAGACAAAATTGGGTCTGACTAACCTGTGAACGAAACACTCATATGGGAAAGGGTGGTGTCATTTTATTGCGAATGGTGGTGTTAATTATGACGAGCAGGACTTTGACACGATGAACCGGGTTATCGAAAACTTTTGGGCTTTTGGATGCCGTGTTAGTCAGTCAGTTAGTAATCGAGTGATAATTAACTCCACTTAGTTTTATGCCTTCGTCCATTTGGATAAATGATTAGACGAGATGGCCACGGGCAAAACTCAGGCTTTAATCCACCTCTTTTTTACTCTTCTTCTTACCACTCCACCTCAATTGTTGTCCTTAATCACTACCCACTTTGCTCTGCTTCCCCGTATTTTTTCCTTCATCCGATAGTGAGGTCACCAATTTTCAAATCTTACAACTTGTTCCTAGCTCGAATTAGATGAGCTCGAAGATGTTTTTGAATAAGGTTATGATAATCTTAATAAGTTACAACAATGATATACACCTTTACACAAAAGCCCCCTGTAAGTTCCAAATAAGAAGCGCCCTTTCTATGAAGGCGTCCTTTTTTTTTACATTTTCGTTTATAGAATTGCTCTTTTGATACATTAATACATGTTAGAGCGTGACCTTTATAGAAAGGATAATCAAGGCACCACTCTAGGAAATCAGAAATCAACGGTAATACCAAATCCATATTACATTATTATTTCTCACCATAAGGGATACAACCATATATATGCTTTAGGAATATGGGCACAAACTTCGCCAAGTAAAAAAAGCAACTTTCTCCTAAAAATATTTTTTTAAAGAAAAATAAAAGTAAAATAAATAAGATAAGATAAGATACTAGGGAAATCTCCAGTAAAAGATTTGGACAAGCTTAGGTAGGTGCCAATATATAGGTCTCAGGCTTCATTATTTGGTGGTGGCGGTGGTGAAGACTTCCTGCGAATATCGTCTTTGAAAGCTTCTTTGAAATTTGTCTTTAACGGCTAACTCCTCTTTGATCTTTATCTCCTCCCAGGTTTCTTCATTGGCTGGTTCCCATGCAATGACCTTGCTCCTTTTGGGGATGTGGTGATCCCACTCTCCAGGTAGAAAATCTATATGGACATGCATTGTTTCTCTATAGTGAATGTTCACATAAGGGTTTGTGTACCTCTTGTCCGCGCTGCGATCAAATAGCGCAGGTCGCGGGACTTTCCGCCAAGTTGACATCCTTCCTCCCTCAGTTTACGAACTGAGGTACTTCCAACGACTCTTATTCTTGACACCAAGATAGGAGTCTCTTGAGGTTCACTTTGCGGCGCTTCCTCTTCCTCTTTTCTGGGGTGCGAGCCTAGTCGACTTGTTCCTGATAATTGTGTATGGAGCTTGGTGCCAATGTGAGGCCTCCAGATCTAGCGCTCGGAGGTACCTACAATTTGATGGCCTCGCAGTCTTCCAAGTTGTGTATCTAGCTAGGTTGGCAGGTTACTAAGAGCTAATGAGCAGGAATTAGTGTGTCCACAAGTGACTATATAGGTGTAAACATGGAAAAAGGATATTTTCAATCAATATGTAGAGGATACTCTGAAGAAACGATACGGTGTGAGATTTGTCCGTTGGTGCCATGCCAGCACAAATTGAGTCATGCTATACAATATATTTTTGTCACTTTCGACGTAAAGAGATCTTTATTACTCAGAGATAGTATTACAATCAGCGAAATAAACTGTGAAATAAAGTCCATTGGGTGTTGCAGGAAACATGTTGCACCTTCACCGGTCCTACCCTATTCTGATGTGGGAGGAGAGAACGGGTTTTGATTGTAAAAACTATATGTTTTTCTTCTTAATAAAAACAAATCAATTTATCGTACTCCCTCTTTACCATAATGTAGTGCAACTAAGTTTTTTTCAAAGTTCAAACAATGTAAAATTTTACTAAGTATGTAGAAACATACATCAACATGAACACCACCTAATCAATATTACTATAATCATCATGAAATATAATTTCATATTATACATGAAATTGTAGATGTTATATTTTTATACATATTTCCTCAAACTTTACATCGTTTGTCTTTTGGAAAAACTAATATGTGTACATTTTAGTAACGAGGCAACGGAACGAAACCATCTTTGGCAGCATGAAAGCGATACAATGAAACCATCTTTGGCGGATATGAGAGCAAAGCAACATAACCATCTTTGGCGGCATGCAACCCGATATGTTGTAAGCATGCTCGACAAAATCAAGGCGAAGGACATGTTGTGGGCGTTAGTGGGTGCCGTGGAGCTTGCGGCTCTAGTTCTAGTAGGGCATAGCTATTAGGGGCGTCGAGTTGTACTATCTGGTGTTGCGTGCCTTCGGGCGTGTACTAGAACTTCTCTTCCGTCAATGAACTGAAACACAAAAGCTTTTGCGTGCTTCTGTTCTAAAAAACAAAGTTTTAAAAAAATCAGGAAATTTTTATGTGCACGCATACATATGTGATTTACATATATGTAATTCTTTGAAAAATAATACATTGTAGTTTGGGAATAGGCATAAAGACCAGCTTGTTGGCTTCAAACATGCCAAAAACTCGATTTTGCTCCCCACATTTATTTTTATTTTTTGTGTAGATCACATTTGAGAAGAAATGTATATTTGCTTGCATTTATTTCTCGGAATGTTTTGAGTTTTTGAAATGAGGTCTCCGGTGTATCTCGGATCTAAGGGACTTCTCGTTTGCATGCTCCATTGGATAATATTCCGATTAGAGGAGGTAGCACTAATAGTGGACACATTTTTATGCGAAAGCTAGACTACTCTCTCCCTTATAATTTTAGAAATCACGTAAAAAAAGAATGCAATAAACAGAGGGACCGATAAAATAGTTCCATTGTACACCCTTCTACAACACGATCGAATCCACACCTTCTTCATTGAATGCAATAAATACATGGACATCACGGCCAAACAAATAAGTAATCAAAGGTGTTTTTAATAAGGATAAGTATAACCTTATCTTGGTGGAAAGGAATGAAGCGGAGTTTATATGTGTAGGGCCTTCGCTTCTTCCGGATTTGATTTTCTCGCCTCTCTTGCGCTTGTTTGGCAGATTTTGTGTAAATGTGTATATCATTGTTGCAACTTTACGAACTGAGGTACTTCCAACGACTCTTATTCTTGACATCAAGATAGGAGTCATTGGAAGTGAATGTAGCGTAGGTCGCGGGACTTTCCGCCAAGTTGACATCCTTCCTCCCTCAGTTTACGAACTGATGTATTTCCAACGACTCTTATTCTTGACACCAAGATAGGAGTCTCTTGAGGTTCACTTTGCAACGCTTCCTCTTTCTCTTTCCGGGGTGCGAGCCTAGTCGGCTTGTTCCTGATATTGGTGTGTGGAGCTTGGTGCCAGTGTGAGGCCTCTAGATCTAACGCTCGGAGGTACTTACAATTCGATGGCCTCGCAGTCTTCCAAGTTGTGTATCCAGCTAGGTTGGCAGGTTACTAAGAGATAATGAGCAGGGATTAGTGTGTCCACAAGTGACTATATATATATACTCCTGGGTGTACATACTCCCATACTTAATATACCTCACATACGAGGGTATTATACCTCTTTATGATTTTTTATATACCATATTAATTATTGTAAGATACCTCAATGCAAGTAGTATGAAAAAAAATATCACCAAGGTCCTCAATTTTTTTATATACAATATTTACGTACAGAAAAACAGTATGTGTGCAAATAATATAAAGTATATAGTTTAAAATGAAAACTTTCACATACCTCACTTTGAAGTATCTACTATTTAATAATGAAGTATATTAAAAATGATAAAGAGGTATAATCAGTTCACGTATGTGGTATATTTAACGTGGGAGTATGTACACCCAGGGGTACATAACCATTTTCCTATATATATATATATATATATATATATATATTATATATATATATATATATAGGGCAGGACTAAACAGAAACCTACCCTTAAGAGTTTCTCTTTAACCTTAAACAGAAACTATTTGTTTTAGGAAACCATCCCGAGCCCTTCTAATTACCGAACCGTCGAACCGGTCAACGCCCGGCTTCTTCCTCAACCGCCCCCCACCTACCCCGACCCACCTTCCTCCTCAGCCCGGCTCCCCTGCTCCACTCCCGATCCCTCCCCTCCGTCCCCACCGTTTCCGGCGACCGGCGCCGCTCTGCACTTCCCCGCCTCGCATGGATCCAGCGGAAGCCCGCCCGTCCTCTACACCGGCAGATCCAGGCGTCGCCCCAGCATCACATCCCATCGTGTGGATCCCGCCGACACGCCGCCGATGAACACTCCCCCGCACCATCGACGACCTCCAGGGCACGGAGGCTTCCCTCCCACCGGGCGCGGCCGCCGGCCTCCCCAGCGCGCGCGGCCGCCGGCTTCCCCAGCGTCTGACAGTGCGGAACTCCACCGTCGGGAGGACGCCGTGTCCGCTGCAGCGGAGGAAGGAGTTGCGCCGCCGGGATTCGAGATGTTCATCCCCGCCGGCGACCACCACCCGCCGCCCCACTTCCTTGTCCTCCCTCCCTGCTTCCCGATGGGGACACCCCTCCGATCGAAGCTTGAAGCGCTGGATGCTTCCCGATGGGGATGCCCCTCCGTTTGAAGCCTGCACCAGCGCCTCCTCGAGCTCCTCTATGTCGCCAACGTAGGACGTCTCCCCACTCGCCCCCACGGCTCGCTCCCCAAGGTCGAGACCTCACCGCGCGCCCCTGCTCTGGTACACCGCACTCCCAGGTCCTCGGTGTGGCTCACGTCGTGCCCATCCCGCGTGGACTGCTTCAGGCCGTGATGCGAACTTTTTTTTTATTTGACGCTGTTGCGAATTACTGCCGATGATGTAAACTTTCGATTTTGGGCTGTTAGAACTGCACTGCTCGCTGGAGAAATAGAGCGAGCGCCGCAGTTCAGATGAAGTGCTCTGCTCCCTGTAAAAAGTTCGCTTAGATAAAAAAATTACGGTTCACTTTGTTAAGAAAAAAAGTTCACTTTGTTCAAAAAAAAGGTTCGTTCAGATAAAAAGTTCATGCAGTTCAAAAAAAAGTTCACCTCGTCTAGAAAAAAAGTTCACTTTGTCCACAAAAAAAAGTTCACTTCGTTCAGGAAAAAGTTCACGTGCAGTTCAGAAAAAAAGTTCACCTCAATCAGAAAAAAAGTTCACTTCGTTCAAAAAAAAAGTTCACCTCGTTTAGAAAAAAGTTCAGGAAAAAAGTTCACTTCGTTCCGAAAAAAAAGTTCAGTTCATGTTCCGTATGAAGGTTCACATGTCATGTGTGAGAAAGTTCACTCAGTAATACCGAGACAGTTCAGAAAGTTTCCCTTTAGCTTAAACAGAAACCAGTTTCATTTTAGCTGAGTTATATATATATATATATATATATATATATATATATATATATATATATATATATGTAGAAGATACTCTAAATAAACGATAGGTGTGAGATTTGTCCGTTGGTGCCATGCCAGCACAACTTCAGTCATGCTACACAATTTTTTTGTTTCTTTCGACGTAAAGATATCTTTATTACTCAGAGTAAGTATTGCAATCAGCGAAATAAACTGTGAAATAAAGTCCATTGGGTGTTGCAGGAAACATGTTGCACCTTCACCGGTCCTAGCTACCCTATTCTGATGTGGGAGGAGAGAACGGGTTTCTATAAGATTCTAAAAAATATATGTTTTTCTTCTTAATAAAAATAAATCAATTTATCGTACTCCCTCTTTACCATAATGTGGTGCATCTAAGTTTTTTTCAAAGTTCAAACAATGTAAAATTTGACTAAGTATGTAGAAACATACATCAACATCGACAACACCTAATCAATATTATTACAATCATCATGAAATATAATTTCATATTATACGTGAAGTTGCAGATGTTATATTTTTATACATATTTCCTCAAACTTTACATCGTTTGTCTTTTGAAAAAACTAATATGTATACATTTTAGTAACGAGGCAACACAACGAAACCATCTTTGCCAGCATGAAAACGACACAACGAAACCATCTTTGGCGGATATGAAAGCAACGTAACATAACCATCTTTGGCGGCATGCAACCCGATGTTGTAAGCATGCTCGCCAAAATCAAGGCGAGGACATGTTGTGGGCATTAGTGGGTGCCGTGGAGCTTGCGGCTCTAGTTCTAGTAGGGCCTAGCTATCAGGTGTTGCACGGCTTCGGGCGAGTACTAGAACTTCTCTTCTGTCAATGAACCGAAATGCAAAAGTTTTTGCGTGCATCTGTTCTCGAAAAACAAATTTCAAAAAATTCAGAAAATTTGCTGTGCACACGCATTCATATGTGATTTACATATATGTAATTCTTTGAAAAATAATACATTGTAGTTTGGGGATAGGCATAAAGACCGGCTTGTTGGCTTCAAACATGCCAGAAACTCGATTCTGCTCTCCACATTTATTTTATTTTTTTGTAGATCACATTTGAGAAGAAATGTATATGAGGTTACATTTATTTCTCGGAATGTTTTGAGTTTTTGGAATGAGGTCTGTAGTGTATCTCGGATCTAAGGGACTTCTCGTTTCCATGCTCCATTGGATAATATTCCGGTTAGAGTAGGTAGCACTAATAGTGGACACATTTTTATGTGAAAGCTAGACTACTCTCTCCCTTATAATTTTAGAAATCACGTCAAAGAAAGAATGCAATAAACAGAGGGACCGATAAAATAGTTCCATTGTACTTGTACTTACACCCTTCTACAAAAATGATCGAATCCACAACTTCTTCATTGAATCTATACTATTATTAAAAGAGCAAACATGTCGGGATACATTAAATCTATACCGTTCACTCTTCCGTCAATGAACCGAAATGCAAAAGCTTTTGCGTGCTTCTGTTCTCGAAAAACAATTTTCAAAAAATTTAGAAAAAAATTCTGTGCACACGCATACATATGTGATTTACATATATGTAATTCTTTGAAAAATACATTCTAGTTTGGGGATAGGCATAAAGACCAGCTTGTTGGCTTCATACATGCCAGAAACTCGATTTTGCTCCCCATATTGTTTTTTGTGTAGATCACATTTGAGAAGAAATGTATATGTGCTTACATTTATTTCGCGGAATGTTTTGAGTTTTTGAAATGAGGTGTCTGGTGTATCTCGGATCTAAGGGACTTCTCGTTTCCATGCTCCATTGGATAATATCCCGATTAGAGGAAGTAGCACTAATAGTGGACCAATTTTTATGCGAAAGCTAGACTACTCTCTCCCTTATAATTTTAGAAATCACGTCAAAGAAAGAATGCAATGAATAGAGGGACCGATAAAATAGTTCCATTGTACACCCTTCTACAAAATTGATCGAATCCGCACCTTCTTCATTGAATCCAATAAATACATGGACATCACGCCAAACAAAGAAGCAATCAAGGTGTTTTTGAATAAGTATAACCTTATTAAGGTATTTTTGAATCGAGCGTTCTACAACTTAGCTGGATGGCAAATCTGTAATAGACTAAATGATGCATAAGTGTTTCATTCTATTTGTTTTTCGCTGGCTAGTGTTTATTGCCACGCTTTCTGATGCTTGAGTTGTAAAAAACAATGCAATAAAAAGGCTGTGCGCATCCTCGTGATGCAGAGGCTGGGGCTTCTCCTCATTTCTAAAAAAATAAATTAAGTTGCAACAATGATATACACATTTACACAAAATCTTCCAAACAAGCACAAGAAAGGCGAGAAAATCAAATCCGGAAGAAGCAAAGGCCCTACCCCAAATAAATACACTTTGATTAATGCGTCCGTAAGTGAGTCGGTGCTCTGAGTTGGTAGTAGTTTACTCGAACCGCCATTGGGTCCAAAATTCTTTAGTGCAGCTGTAGGTCGGTTCACTTCTTCCACGCCTTGGCCCTCAAGCCTCCTCTGCTTCATATACGCCACGCCGGGCCGGTCAGCGCCATCAACATCGATCACCCGATCGATCGCATCCAGCTCGATCTGAAAAAGTCTCGCAAAACCTCGAGCCTGCCCAACCGCCGAGCTAACCGACCACCGGTCCGATGGCGCCGGTGACGCAGAGATCCGCGGTCTCCTACACCCTCACCGGCCCGCCAAAGACCGGGACGAGCCCCGGAGCCGGAGCGGCGCCCACCTCCACGGGCGACCCGTTCGTGGACCTGCTCGACGCCGGCTTCAACAAGCCGCGGCCGGCGCCGGCGATGGGGCGCACGGAGAACAACGCGCCGACGTTCCTCTCCTCGGGCGACCCCTGCCTCGACTTCTTCTTCCACGTCGTGCCGGGCACCCCGGCCGCGTCCGTCGCCTCTCGCCTCGCCGCCGCCTGGGACGCCGAGCCGGCCACCGCGCTCCGCCTCGCCTACAACCTCCGCGGCGTGCGCGGCACCGGCAAGTCCGACCGCGAGGGCTTCTACGCCGCCGCGCTCTGGATGCACGCCAAGCACCCGGCCACGCTCGCGCTCAACGCGCGCCCCGTCGCCGACTTCGGGTACCTCAAGGACCTCCCCGAGCTCCTCCACCGCATCATCCACGGCGGCGTCTCCACCAGGACTCCTGGGAAGAAGGCCCGCCTCGCCGCCTCAGGCGCGGGCTTCATGGGTCGTGGAGGACGCGGCCGAGGCGGCAGTCGTGGAGGACGCGGCCAAGGCGTCAGCTTCGGGGGTCGTCGTGGACGCGGCCGAGGCGGACGCTTCATGAGTCGTCGCGGCGGCCATTTCGGCGCACGTGCGCCGCCGCGACGCGCGTTCAAGGGCCACCGCTTCCTCATCGGCACGAGCGAGGAGCGCGTCGCCGCCAGCCTCGAGCGCGACCGGAAGCTCTCGGTCCAGGCCGCCGTGGACCGCAAGAGGAAGCGCGCGGAGGCCGTGACCAGAGCCGTCGAGAGGTACAACCGGGACCCGAGCTACCGCCAACTACACGACCGCACCGCGGACATGTTCGCCGACCTCCTCGCCGCGGACATGCGGAAGCTCGTCGACGGAAAGCTCAACGACCTCTCGCTCGCCGCCAAGTGGTGCCCGTCGCTGGACAAGTGCTACGACAGCTCCACCCTCATCTGCGAGGCCATCGCGCGCCGCCTCTTCCCCAAGGGCTCAGCGCCGGAGCTCCCCGCGGACCTGCCGGACGCGCACTACGCCTACCGCGCGCGCGACCGCCTCCGCAAGGAGGTGCTGGTGCCGCTGCGCCGCGCGCTCATGCTCCCCGAGGTCTACATCTCGGCGCGCGCCTGGGGGTCCGTGGCGTACAAGCGCGTGGCCTCCGTGGCCATGAAGAACTACAAGGACCTCTTCCTCAAGCACGACGCCGAGCGCTTCGGCCTCTACCTCGCCGACGTGGAGGCCGGCAAGGCCAAGATCGCGGCGGGCGCGCTGCTCCCGCACGAGATCCTCGAGTCCATCGACAACGACCCCAGCGGCGTAGCGAACCTGCAGTGGCAGCGCATGGTCTCTGACCTGCTGGCGCTCGGGAAGCTCAGCAACTGCATCGCCGTGTGCGACGTCTCGGGCAGCATGGTCGGCCTCCCCATGCAGGTCTGCGTCGCGCTGGGCCTCCTCCTCTCTGAGCTCGGCGACGAGCCGTGGTGCCACCGGGTCATCACCTTCAGCGCGCGGCCGCAGCTGCACCGCGTCACGGGCAGTACGCTCTCGGAGAAGGCCCGGTTCGTCCGCGAAATGCACTGGGGCATGAACACCGACCTCCAGGCAGTGTTCGACCAGCTCCTCGGCGTGGCCGTCGCGGGCCGCCTGCCCCCGGAGCGGATGGTGAAAAAGGTGTTCGTCTTCAGCGACATGGAGTTTGACATGGCGTCGTCCAGGCCCTGGGAGACGGACCACCAGGCCATCACCAGGAAGTTCACCGAAGCCGGCTACGGCGCCGCCGTGCCGGAGCTCGTCTTTTGGAACCTGCGCGACTCCAGGTCCGTGCCCGTGACGGCGACACACAAGGGGGTGGCTCTGGTCAGCGGCTTCTCCAAGAACATGCTGAAGCTGTTCCTCGACGGCGGGGAGCTGCTGTCGCCCAGGGCTATCATGGACAAGGCCATCGCCGGACCCGAGTACCAGAAGCTCGTCGTCTTCGACTGAACATCCATGGATTTGCTGCTGCAGCTTCCTTCCAAACAACTTGCAGCGACTCTCTAGCTAGCTTATCGAAACGATTTCAGTGTCTCCGAACTTGTGTTTTTCTTCTATGTTTGGAATGAAAAGAAATCAATGTTTCTAGCTTCATGCATGGCTGTCGTATATGCAACTAGATAGTAGACACAAACTTGCGACCGTAACAGAAGCAAAAGGGACAGAAAATAAAACTCGAACAAATGCGACAAACACATGGAAAGAACCATCTTGATCGCCTAAAGGATGAACTGAACGACTATTGGTACGATTTCAGACCCCTACACAAAGATCACCGTGAGTAAGAGCTTTTATATTTAATCAAACATACAAGACAACATAATTTCAGTTTAATACAGTGGTTGGAGTAAGAAATATCCAGATTAGCAGAAGATTTGAAACAAAACGATAAGAACAAAAACATCTCAAAGGTTTTTAATTGAGACTCTGTAACAAATGATAAGTACTCAAGATTTTCCTTGCACGTATATTTAAAATAGCTAACCATGGTAGAGATACCTGAACATATACATGACAGGCTTTCATTTGGTATCTTGGTAAGATTCAGTAACCGAATCTGAATTCCTGCTACATATATCGCCTGAGCTAAAACGTGATGCTACATATAGATGCTAGAATTCATCCCACTCCTCTGATTCAAACTATTAACTTCTATCAACCACTGCTAGCTCTCTCCAAGATTCAGACCTGAACATTACACTAATCTAATATCTCCTACGGTTTTCTCATGATAGAGTGGCCCACTCCTAATTATGATTTCACAAATGTCTCGTACAAATAGTGTTTAAAGAAACGGTTTTACTATTCCTGGCAATACTAAAACGGACTGCGCCAAATTATAATCTCACACCTTGGCACTAACAAAGCTGTCACATCCAGAGCGCGGGTCTGACCCTGCCGTGTTGGTAGAGGGCCTCGGGTTCTTGTCGCTGCCACCGACTGCCTCGGGCGGCCCGGTCTCTACGGGTGTGTGCTCCGTCGTCGACGAGGATGAAAAGTTCGCTACACCGTTGGCCTCCTCCAAAGGCGTTCTTTCCGACTCGGAGGAGGTGATTGCGGAGCCATGCCGCGACCTCTCTGCTGCTGCCGCTGTTGATGATGAGGAAGGCTGGATCCAGGTGGGTCGGGGCAGCCGTCCCGGCCGAGCGCCATTGTCTCCGCTTCGGGAAGAAGGTCTCGACCGTAGCCTTCACTAGTAGAAAAACGAGTATTACAGTCGGTTGATAGCAGCGGTTAGAGCAATTAAAAAAATAAGAGGCTGCCATACGCTACACCTCAGCCGGTTATTTCAGATTAACCGTCTCCAAAGAAAAAACCGGCTCCTATAGTATGGTTTCCGGGGTGGCCTAAATGCAAGCGCGCCTCCTACGAACCTAGAAGCGGGTCAGAAAAAAAACGGCTGCGGCCTACTAACGCATTGGGGTCGGGTAATATAGTGGAGAGCCTCCGATAAAACGTGCGGCGGCCTAAAATACCGCTAGTCTCTAAATATTTTTTTCCGCGTCGGTCAATCTTTGAAACTCTCTACGGTTTAGCTTATTTGGAACGCGTCAGACCACTCCCGCGCTTTTTTTGCTTCCCGCAACGTGGCCGTGCGGTCCATATAAATTCGGACGTTTCATATTAGCTTGATACTTCGATTTTAAAACTACAAAATAGTTAAACGAACATACAAATTGATACTCCATACTACACGTATGTACGTACACTTATACACTGCTACTCCTCGTCACTATCACTGAAGAAATTCCAATCCTCATCGGAGTGCTCCACCTTCACCGCCGTCAAGGGGCCAGCCTCGTCGGTCTTCTTCCGCTTCTTCCTGCTGGCCTCTGCATCCCTTGCCCAGTAGAACTCCATCTCCGCCTGCACAAGATCCGGATGCTCCCTTCGAATCCTATCCATGGTCGCCTCATCGGACTCATGGGGGCGCACAACAAGCTGCTCCATTGAACGGAGGTACTGCTGCCGCCTCATCTCCTCTTTGCGCGTCGACGCAGCCCGCGCTTCCCGTTCGAGCCACTCCGCTTCTTGTAGTGTCTCCACCTCCGGGAAGTTGAGGTCAGACTAGGGCCGGCCGGCCCTCCACGCGGCGGCGTCGTACACCCGCGCGGCAAGGTCCGCCGTGCTGAACATGCCGAGCCACTCCCAACGCCGCTTGAACGAGATTTCGGCGGCGTAGCGGCTGGATGGCCGCATCTGCACCCCTCGGTAGCCGCTGTTACTCTGGACACGGCGGCGCGGCGGCATCTGTGGTGGATTTGGATGGGGACGCAACAGATCTGGCGTTTGGGCGGTGCGGCACTGTGGATATATGGCCGAAGTCGGGGGCGGTGCTGCGCGTGGGAGGGGAAGGGGGAGTTTTTACACTGCAGGTGCGAGGATGGTGGTGGCCGTCGCTTTGGGCACAAGCCCCTGTTTATGATCAAACAGAAATATAATTTATTTTTATTCTCAAAAAAAGAAGTAGTACAAAAGATTACTTACGAAAAAATCCTATAGGATCCAATCCTACAAATCAAACAAGCAAAGAAAGGGAAATTTTCTATAGAATTTAATCCTCCAAAAATCGTAGGCAATTCCTTTGAATCAAACAGGCCCATAATTTATTTTTGTTAAAAAAAAAAGGTAATGTATTTATGGCCGAGCAAGTTCTATAAATTCAAAAAAGAAAGTATAGTACATAATTTGTTGCATACTACACAAATTAATGTACATCTAAAGGGGTATTCCGGCGGTGAAGAGATGATCAAGTGCCATTGCAGTGAGAGATTTCACAAATACTACTACAAGATTACAAAGGTTCTTAAACAAGGTTTAAACTGATTACACATACAAACTCCTCCAGTTCAATGATCAGTGCCATTATAGTGTGTTCACAAATACCATAAAGATTACAAGGTTCTTAAAATATTACAAGCTTGGTTTTTCAAACTGATAAAGTCCTCCACTCCATTGATTTTGCAAAGGGACCAGCCACCGAAAAGTCATGCACAAAATGAACATTGTCTATCAAGTTCATACTATATCTATAAAATTGAGCTTCTGAAGAAGCTTTGTCCTCCAGCCGGAGTCGCCTGCCTTGAGTACGAAACCATGTTTCCCCCTGATCTGTATCGACGTCAAACCTCATTATCTTGAGCGCACTTGCATTCAGAACAAAGAATTTGGCGAAACGATACTCTGGTGGGGTGCCTCGGTAGTCGCTCAAAGTAATTTCTTTGAGATGGAGATCAAGGCATTCGATAGGATCGTTCCTGTCATACTGCAGCCCATTTTTCAGTGATTTCGGCCCTTTTGATGTCTGCGACAACAGAGAACATAATGTGTCAACTATAGTGGCTACATCAAAATAAAAGCACTGTAAATTAGTTATATTTTCATTTGATTTTTCTGAAGGAATTTTCCATGAGGTTGGAGCTCGATAATGTTATTTTCCTATGGGATTAATTGCACTACAAGATTCCTATTGGAGATGATCCAATGAATCAAACACCTTCTATAGGAAAATTTCCTATATGAACAAATCGTACAAGAACCCTATCATATTACTTAGAATCAAATGGGCCCTAAATACAGTTTTAAACACTACATTTGAATCACAGGAAAAACAGAGGAAGTGTTAATTCGGAGACTACAGAAATTATCTCTCCATGTTACTAGTGTTTGAATCACAGGAAAAACAGAGGAATCGTTAATTCAGAGTATAAAGAAAATTTCGCCATGTAACTAGTGTTTGCATCACAGGAAAAACAGAGGAATTGTAACATTGCGGTTTGAGTGGATAGAAAAAATTCCTTCAGAACTTAGTGCAATGCAATCCTACGGGGAAAAATCCTATGAATCAAATGAGCCCTTACTGAAAAAGAGAGCTCACCTGGATGTATAGCTTCTCCGTGCACGGAAAGCATCTAAGGAAGGCAACAACTGATTCCAGATTGGGGCCGATAGAATCTAGTGCCAAGACCTTCACTGTGCGCAGAGACGAGGTCAAGCTTTTGGGAAACATTTCCTGCACGACAACGTACATGCATCAAGAAAATTAGCAAAAATGTGAGTGTGGCAAATTGGGAGAACATTAATTAGAACACTGTGAACAATCAAGAGGACTGTTTTACCCAAAAGATCGTGGATCCAACAACAAGTTTGGAGCCGTACTTGCTCGTGTAGCCCAGCGATATCAATTTCGGCGCGTTAATGACCGTGATTCTTGTTTGAGCATGTGGACTAAATACACTCAACCTCTCGAGTAAAGGCGAATCCTCAATGACCAGTGCGTCCATCTGATAATGTGATCTGCTATGCGACCAGCGTATGAAGCCAATCGATCGGAGAGTCGGCGAGACGATGCGGAGGGGATCGTCCATCCCTCCACCCCATCAAGGTGTAGGTGCTCGAGCGCAGTACAGCCCGCGAGCAGTTGCTCCATGGCCTCGGTCGAGATGCCGACGGCGGTGAGGATGAGCAGATTGAGAAGAGGTAACGCATAATTTAGCTGGGGCATATTGCATCGAACAAACCTGGCGATCTGCGGGGTGGGGAATAGGCGGGGCAGTTCATTCGGCATACCCAGCTCCCTTAGTCCACCTTCGAACGTGAGATGCTCGAGCTCATTTAGGGAGGAAGAACGAAACCACTCGTTGAGCTTGGGGCCGACATTGCACTTGGCACCGATGGTTCGGATGGAAAGGCGTTTTATTGGCCCAGGTGCGCGGCGAGAATCTTGGAGACTGCGCGGATGCGCTCGTCATCACTGTGGCCGAGACTGTCGTCGACGCTGAGCTTGAGGGGGACGAGAGCCAGAGGGGGCTCCATCGCTTGGAAAGGACAGTTGTGCGCGCGCCAGATTTGGTGGGAAGGAAGGAGATGATGGTGCGCAGCATCTCGTCGGGGAGGTCGCTCAGGCGGTCGGAGCTCGCCGGATGCTGTTGCGGTTCTGCCTCGACCGCATGCGCTTGTTGTACGCCTCGACCTCCATCTCAGGCGCCGGCGATACAGGCAAGCTCGGCGGCGGGGTTTTCTGGGACTGGGTTTTTTGGGGGCGGCGGTGTTGTGCGGCAGTGTTGGAGGGGATAGGCGGGGAAGGGGCGTCAATGCACTATGCAGGACCGTAGACCGTTGTCGGAAACTAAATTTTGGTACTAATTTATCCGGAGTATCCAATGAATTCCGAATAGATTGGACCAAACCAGACCAGATCGAATGAGCACGAACCGTCCGGACTTGGACAAGGCGAACCGCAAACGGCTCGATGGGAAAACAAGTTTATATTAATATTATGCAAACTTAAATGGTAAACAATGCATGTGTAGATAGATGAGATAAAGATAATGAAAAATTATTAGTAATCTTGGTTTGGTAACTCCGAAGCGGAATGTTTTCAAGAGACTTCATGCGGGACGTCCGCTTTCTGAATGACCTATCATTTTTCAAATTTATTTATTGGGTTAACTTAAGGTTATGCACCCCAAAAATGATACCATGCAAATGGAAACTAAATTTGGTCATTTTTTCATTTACTTTATTTTACTTTTTTGTACTAACTTTTCCGGAATTGTCTAACAAATTCCGAACAGTCCGGGAACATACCAGACCAGACAGACATTACCGGACCTTCCGGACTTGGCCGAGGCGAACCACAAACGTTAATGCCAAAACAATTTTTCCATATTATGCAATCTAAATGGTAAACAATGCATGTACGTACAATATGAGCTTAACATGATGAAATTTTGTAACTAATATTAGTTAATAAATTTGGTTACTCCGAAGGCGGAAGGTATATTTTCATGTGATCGATCGACGTCCCGTTTCTAAATATGACCTACCGTTTTTAAATTCTATGTACTGGCTTCTACAATTCAGCTTAATCTTATATACAAAAGTTATGATACCATGAAAATAGAATCTAAAATGTGGTAAGTTTTACATTTTTATCTTTATTTTAGTTTTCTGGTACTAAGTTATCCGGAATAGTCCAACAAATGTCGAACATGTCGGAACAATACCAAACCAGACAGTAACAAACACGGTTTAAGTCATATTTTATATAATTATAAATGCAAAACAAATGCATGTGTAGAGTAAGAGCTCAAAATGATGAAATGTTGTTACTAATCTTGGTTGGTTACTCCGAAGCGAAAGTAATTTTCCTCCGCACACCTCACGCGGGGGCGTTCCCTTTTGGAACAACGACCTACCATTGTTAAAATTTATTTATTGGTTTATACAATTAAATTTAAGCTTATACACCGAAACTATGATACCATGCAAATTAAAACTAAATTTTGGTAAGTTTTACATTTTCTTTATTTTACTTTTTGGTACTGACTTATCCGGAATGGTCCAACAAATTCCGAACATGCCGGACCAGCAAGTAAAGAGCGTGGACCTTCCGAACTTGGCGCAGGGGAACCGCTAACGGCTCGATGACAGGTGGGGCATGTATGCTTCCGGACCCGCATGTCAGCGGGAGGTTATTGAATAAGTTCATGTGTACAGTTTCGGCTGGATTAATTGGTTTCTTCCCTTCGAAGAGAACTGCTATACAAAATCGAAAGTTCACCTTACAGCCACTGAGCCACGCAATAGATAGAGACGAGAAGGAGGATCCAAGGAGACCTCGCATGCGCCACTGCGCCTAGTCTCGAAAATTGTGGCTGCGCCATCGAGTGCTGGCAGAGCACGTCCCGTCGCGTAGAAAATTGTGGCCGTGCCATCGAGTGCTGGCAGAGCACCGTCCCGTCGCGAAGAACATCCCCAATTTATTCGCGACGGGACGGTGCTCTGCCAGCACTCGATGGCACAACTACAATTTTCTATGCGACGGGACGTGCTCTGCCAGCACTCGATGGCGTAGCACAATTTTCGAGACTAGGCGCAGTGGCGCATGCGAGGTCTCCTTGGATCCTCCTTCTCGTGTCTATCTATTGCGTGGCTCAGTGGCTATAAGGCGAACTTTCGATTTTGTATAGCAGTTCTCTTCGAAGGGAAGAAACCAATTAATCCAGCCGAAACAGTACACATGAACTTATTCAATACCCTCCCGCTGACATGCGGGTCCGGAAGCATGCAGGCCCCACCTGTCATCGAGCCATTAGCGGTTCCCCTGCGCCAAGTCCGGAAGGTCCACGCTCTTTACTTGCTGGTCCGGCATGTTCGGAATTTGTTGGACCATTCCGGATAAGTCAGTACCAAAAAGTAAAATAAAGAAAATGTAAAACTTACCAAAATTTAGTTTTCATTTGCATGGTATCATAGTTTCGGTGTATAAGCTTAAATTTAATTGTATAAACCAATAATTAAATTTTAACAATGGTAGGTCATCGTTCCAAAAGGGAACGCCCCGCGTGAGGTGTGCGGAGGAAAATTACCTTCCGCTTCGGAGTAACCAACCAAGATTAGTAACAACATTTCATCATTTTGAGCTCTTACTCTACACATGCATTTGTTTTGCATTTATAATTATATAATATGACTTAAACCGTGTTTGTTGATGTCTGGTTTGGTATTGTTCCGACATGTTCGACATTTGTTGGACTATTCCGGATAACTTAGTACCAGAAAACTAAAATAAAGATAAAATGTAAAACTTACCACATTTTAGATTCTATTTGCATGGTATCATAACTTTTGTATATAAGATTAAGCTTAATTGTAGAAGCCAGTACATAGAATTTAAAAACGGTAGGTCATATTTAGAAACGGGACATCGATCGATCACATGAAGGAGTAACCAAATTTATTAACTAATATTAGTAACAAAATTTCATCATGTTGAGCTCATATTGTACGTACATGCATTGTTTACCATTTAGATTGCATAATGTGGAAAAATTGTTTTGGCATTAACGTTTGTGGTTCGCCTCGGCCAAGTCCGGAAGGTCCGGTAATGTCTGTCTGGTCTGGTCTGTTCCCGGACTGTTCGGAATTTGTTAGACAATTCCGGAAAAGTTAGTACCAAAAAGTAAAATAAAGCAAATGAAAAAATGACCAAATTTAGTTTCCATTTGCATGGTATCATTTTTGGGGTGCATAACCTTAAGTTAACCCAATAAATAATTTTGAAAAATGGTAGGTCATTCAGAAAGCGGACGTCCCGCATGAAGTTTCTAGAAAACATTCCGCTTCGGAGTTACCAAACCAAGATTACTAATAATTTTTCATTATCTTTATCTCATCTATATACACATGCATTGTTTACCATTTAAGTTTGCATAATATTAATATAAACTTGTTTTCCCATCGAGCCGTTTGCGGTTCGCCTTGTCCAAGTCCGGACGGTCTGTGCTCATTCGATCTGGTCTGGTTTGGTCCAGTCTATTCGGAATTCATTGGATACTCCGGATAAGTTAGTACCAAAATTTAGTTTCCGGCAACGGTCTACGGTCCTGCATAGTGCATTGACGCCCCTTCCCCGCCTATCCCTCCAACACTGCCGCACAACACCGCCGCCCCCAAAAAACCCCAGTCCCAGAAAACCCCACCGCCGAGCTTGCATGTATCGCCGGCGCCTGAGATGGAGGTCGAGGCGTACAACAAGCGCATGCGGGTCGAGGCAGAACCGCAACAGAATCCGGCAAGCCGCGACCGCCTGAGCGACCTCCCCGACGAGATGCTGCGCACCATCATCTCCTTCCTTCCCACCAAATCTGGCGCGCGCACAACCGTCCTTTCCAAGCGATGGAGCCCCCTCTGGCTCTCCGTCCCCCTCAAGCTCAGCGTCGACGGCAGTCTCGGCCACAGTGATGACGAGCGCATCCGCGCAGTCTCCCAGATTCTCGTCGCGCACCCTGGGCCAGTAAAACGCCTTTCCATCTGAAGCTTCGGTGCCAAGTGCAATGTTGGCCCCAAGCTCAACGAGTGGTTTCGATCCTCCGCCCTAAATGAGCTCGAGCATCTCACGTTCGAAGGTGGACTAAGGGAGCTGGGTATGCCGAATGAACTGCCCTGCCTATTCCCCACCCTGCAAATCACCAGGTTTGTTCGATGCAATATGCCCCTGCTGAATTATGCGCTACCTCTTCTCAATCTGCTCATCCTCACCGCCGTCGGCATCTCGACCGAGGCCATGGAGCAACTGCTCGCGGGAAGTACTGCGCTCAAGCACCTACACCTTGATGGGGTGGAGGGGATGGACGATCCCCTCCGCATCGTCTCGCCGACTCTCCGATCGATTGGCTTCATACGCTTGTCGCATAGCAGATCACATTATCAGATGGACGCACTGGTCATTGAGGATGTGCCTTTACTCGAGAGGTTGAGTGTATTTATTCCACATGCTCAAACAAGAATCACGGTCATTAGCGCGCCAAAATTGATATCGCTGGGCTACACGAGCAAGTATGGCTCCAAACTTGTTGTTGGATCCACGATCTTTTGGGTAAAACAGTCCTCTTGATTGTTCACAGTGTTCTAATTAATGTTCTCCCAATTTGCCACACTCACATTTTTGCTAATTTTCTTAATGCATGTTCATTGTCGTGCAGGAAATGTTTCCCAAAAGCTTGACCTCGTCTCTGCGCACAGTGAAGGTCTTGGCACTAGACTCTATCGGCCCCAATCTGGAATCAGTTGTTGCCTTCCTTAGATGCTTTCCGTGCACGGAGAAGCTATACATCCAGGTGAGCTCACTTTTTCAGTAAGGGCTCATTTGATTCATAGGATTTTTCCCGTAGGATTGCATTGCACTAAGTTCTGAAGGAATTTTTTTCTATCCACTCAAACCGTAATGTTACAATTCCTCTGTTTTCCTGTGATGCAAACACTAGTTACATGGCGAAATTTTCTTTATACTCTGAATTAACGATTCCTCTGTTTTTCCTGTGATTCAAACACTAGTAACATGGAGAGATAATTTATGTAGTCTCCGAATTAACAATTCCTCTGTTTTTCCTGTGATTCAAATGTAGTGTTTAAAACTGTATTTGGGGCCCATTTGATTCTAAGTAATATGATAGAGTTCTTGTACGATTTGTTCATATAGGAAATTTTCCTATAGAAAGTGTTTGATTCATTGGATCGTCTCCAATAGGAATCTTGTAGTGCAATTAATCCCATAGGAAAATAACATGATCGAGCTCCAACCTCATGGAAAATTCCTTCAGAAAAATCAAATGAAAAAATAACTAATTTACAGTGCTTTTATTTTGATGTAGCCACTATATTTGACACATTATGTTCTCTGTTTTTGCAGACATCAAAAGGGCCGAAATCACTGAAAAATGGGCTGCAGTATGACAGGAACGATCCTATCGAATGCCTTGATCTCCATCTCAAAGAAATTACTTTGAGCGACTACCGAGGCACCCCACCAGAGTATCGTTTCGCCAAATTCTTTGTTCTGAACGCAAGTGCGCTCAAGATAATGAGGTTTGGCGTCGATACAGAGCAGGGGGAAACATGGTTTCGTACTCAAGGCAGGCGACTCCGGCTGGAGGACAAAGCTTCTTCAGAAGCCCAATTTGATTTTATAGATATAGGTATGAACTTGATGGACAATGTTCATTTCGTGCATGACTTTTCGGTGGCTGATCCCTTTGCAAAATCAATGGAGTGGAGGACTTTATCAGTTTGAAAAACCTAGCTTATAATATTTTAAGAACCTTGTAATCTTTATGGTATTTGTGAACTCACTACAATGGCACTGATCATTGAACTGGAGGAGTTTGTATGTGTAATCAGTTTGAACCTTGTAATATTTAAAAAACCTTTGTAATCTTGTAGTAGTATTTGTGAACTCTCTCACTGCAATGGCACTTGATCATCTCTTCACCGCCGGAATACCCCTTTAGATGTACATTAATTTGTGTAGTATGCAACAAATTATGTACTATACTTTCGTTTTTGAACTTATAGAACTTGCTCGGCCATAAATACATTACCTATTTATTTATTTTAACAAAAATAAATTATGGGCCTGTTTGATTCAAAGGAATTGCCTACGATTTTTGGAGGATTAAATTCTATAGAAAATTTCCCTTTCTTTGCTTGTTTGATTTGTAGGATTGGATCCTATAGGATTTTTTCGTAAGTAATCTTTTGTACTACTTCTTTTTTTGAGAATAAAAATAAATTATATTTCTGTTTGATCATAAAATAGGGGCTTGTGCCCAAAGCGACGGCCACCACCATCCTCGCACCTGCAGTGTAAAAACTCCCCCTTCCCCTCCCACGCGCAGCACCGCCCCGACTTCGGCCATATATCCACAGTGCCGCACCGCCCAAACGCCAGATCTGCCGCGTCCCCATCCAAATCCACCATAGATGCCGCCGCGCCGCCGTGTCCAGAGTAACAGCGGCTACCGAGGGGTGCAGATGCGGCCATCCGGCCACTACGCCGCCGAAATCTCGTTCAACCGGCGTCGGGAGTGGCTCGGCACGTTCAGCACGGCGGACCTTGCCGCGCGGGTGTACGACGCCGCCGCGTGGAGGGCTGGCCGGCCAAGTCTGACCTCAACTTCCCGGAGGTGGAGACACTACAAGAAGCGGAGTGGCTCGAACGGGAAGCGCGGGCTGCGTCGACCCGCGAAGAGGAGATGAGGCGGCAGCAGCACCTCCATTCAATGGAGCAGCTTGTTGTCCGCCCCCATGAGTCCGATGAGGCGACCGTGGATAGGATTCGAAGGGAGCATCCGGATCTTGTGCCGGCAGAGATGGAGTTCTACTGGGCAAGAGATGCAGAGGCCAGCAGAAAGAAGCAGAAGAAGACTGACGAGGCTGGCCCCTCGACGGCGGTGAAGGTGGAGCACTCCGATGAGGATGGAGTTTCTTCAGTGATAGTGACGAGGAGTAGCAGTGTATAAGTGTACGTACATACGTGTAGTATGGAGTATAAATTTGTATGTTCGTTTAACTATTTTGTAGTTGTAAAATCGAAGTATCAAGCTAATATGGAACGTACGAATTTATATGGACCGCACGGCCACGTTGCGGGAAGCAAAAAAAGCGCGGGAGCGGTCGGACGCGTTCCAAATAAGCTAAACCGTAGAGAGTTTTAAAGATTGACCGACATGGAAAAAAAATATTTAGAGACTAGCGGTATTAGGCCGCCGCATGTTTTAACGGAGGCTCTCCACGATATTACCCGACCCCAATGCGTTAGTAGGCTGCAGCCTTTTTTTTTTCTGACCCGCCTCTAGGTTCGTGGGAGGCGTGCTTGCATTTGGGCGCCCCGGAAACCATACTATAGGAACCGGTTTTTTCTTTGGAGGCGGTTAATCTGAAATAACCGGCTGAGGTGTAACGTATGGCAGCCTATTATTTTTTAATTGCTCTAACCGCTGCTATCAACCGACTGTAATACTCGTTTTTCTACTAGTGCCTGGATCTGGCGAGGCGATTGCTTGCCTCATAACTGAGGAGGCTTCTGCTGGCAAAATCAAGAAGGTGAAAAAGGCTTAGGAGAATAGGCAAGAATAGTGGCGCCTTTGGTAAGGCGCCCGCGACTGCTTAACGGCAGCTGCGTGGTCCTAGGGTAGTCGTCAGGCTGCGGTTGCTTAGGTAGAGTGGGGTTGCCGCTTCGGGAGTTGCTGGTTTTAGGTGTTGTCCTTTGTGGTTGTGTTGGCCCCTCCCATGTTGTTGGTGTTTGTTGTATGGTTTTCGCCCGGAACCGGACACCTTCTTCTTAATAAATGGGTTGAGGCAAAACTTTTGCCCCACAGTTCTAAAAACATCCAGAAAATTTCGGAACCGTGGCTAGATGTTCATAATTCCTAGAAGAACATATTTCTGAATACAGAGTGGCTACATAACCAAACATTGGCATACAACAAATAATACCCGACTATCATATTGCTTGCAAGATTCTCGGAACTACAGCCCTCGGCCTGTCGCTTCCTCCTTTTCTGAGTCTGCCCCACCACCCAAACACCTCCGTGTCATTTTCCCATTCGCTGAAGCACTTGGGCCAGACGTGGGCTTTTCTAGACCCTGCAAAGCCTGCTTATAACCCTGAAAAACTCGTTTTAGCAGCAGCCCTGCGTAGATGTTCTCAAAAAAAAAAAAAGCAGCCCTGCGTAGCCCGCTTTGCCGCCTCATTCCCCACCGCCAGCTCCCGGTAGCCACCGGGGCCATCCGGTTGGCCAGGCCAGTGACCGGGACTTCTTTTGAAGTGAGCTGCCTGTAGCCGGTTCCTTCCCACCGCTGGCAGGGTGTTAACTTGATGACGTATTAACATGATTAGATATATATTTCAGCTTTGATTTGCATCATCAACAGTAACCCATTCTCCATTCAAACCACGCCACACCCACACTGGTTCATCTCATGTTCACAGATTTAATTACAGAAAAGGAAGAAAATATGTTCAATTGCAAAGAAGAAGAAGATGAGCAATATGGACATTGCTCCCACCGAACCGTACTGGTTCTTCAAAAAAAAGTCATAGATTTAACAAAAAAAAAGACAACAGATTTAATTGCAAAAAAAGGGAGACAGAAGATTTAATTGCAAAAGGGAAAGAAAATGAGAAATGAGAGGCACACAGACACAGGTTCAATTCATTGCTCCCACCGGACCACAATGATCATCAAAAGTCACACACCCAACTGCAAAAGGTGAGGAAAACAGATTAAACTGTAAGAAAGAGAAGAACGTGAGAAATGAAGCACAGAAGCAAGATCTTTTGTACAAGTTGTTCATGGTGCTTACAATCATCTGGTGGAATTTGAGGGAAAAAAAGCATACAAGAAATACACAAGGACTTGTGCTACTTGTATCGGTACATACTGTTACCAATTTATACGAAGGAGCAAATCCATCAAAAAAAAGGAGGAATCTGCTACTCAAGCTGCTAGCTCGTAAATTGTTAATAGCAAGTGACGGTGCATTTTTTGTAATTAAGATAGTATAAAATGGAGAAAGGATAAAAAGAAGCAGAGCAAGGACGATTGAAGCAAAGGAAACCTGGTGAAATCGACTAGCAACAGAGGATAAAAAACCGTTGATCCAACTAACCCTCTCCACTCAGGATGAGCTAGATAGCTGAAGATGTTGGGCATTCTCCAACCTTCCCTCTTCTGTCCAGCCAAGCCAAGGGCCTCTTGTATCTTACGTGCCACCACAGAGAGGGGCAGGAGGCCAAGGAGACAAGGACGAGCATGGGGCACTGCCTGCTGCATTGCCTCGAAAGGTCTACGGTGTACCCAGGAACCCAGCATCCGCGCCAGCGTCACCACTCCTGAAATTACAAAGTGAAGACGCGCTGGATCTGGAGCCAGCGCGCACCTTCCTCTCCGTCTGCTGCTCATGCCGGCCGGAGCAATGGTGCGCCTTCGTCGGAAGCGGCGAATGCTACAGCCCGAAGGCTTCTCTCTCCGGCGCTCACAGTGTAGGAAGTCGCCGGCGGCGTCACGCTCAAAGGCGACGAAGGAGGGTTGCAGGGAGGCGAATAAATGGGAATGGTGACCTGGTGAGGCGGTAGGAGGTGGGGAACCGATGCGCAGCTACACCGGCGAGCTCGGAAGAGGTTGCCGGAATGGATCTGACCGGATTGGAAGAAGAGGGAAGGCGGTGTGTTGGACGAGGGAAACGTGTTCCTTTGAGCTGGCTGCCTGCCTCGTGGCCCTACGTGTCCTCCTTCAGCATGAGAATAGACACGTGACGTGATCGATGGCTTTTCTCATTTGCATTTTGCTGTAAGCCTTGTACTTTTCCAGCCGTTTACGAAAAAGAAAAACGAGAGACATGCGAGAGAGTAATTAAGAGACTACAATCAGCTGTTACGTACTAGAAGGATCGAGAGCAATTGTATGTGCTACTTTGAGCGAAATATATACTGTTATTATTATAATAAGTAGTTATTTAGGAAGTTATAAAATAAGACATATTCTCATTTTAAGTCACGTGTAACTAAAACAAATTTTCTACTCTCTCCGATACTGAGGGTGGAAGATGATAACCCACAAGTATAGGGGATCGCGTGTAGCCTTTTCGATAAGTAAGAGTGTCGAACCCAACGAGGAGCTAAAGGTAGGATAAGTATTCTCTCAAGTTCTATCAACCACTGATACAACTCTACGCACACTAAACGTTTGCATTATCTAGGAAATAAAACTACGGTAGCAATACGGGTATGAGAGTAGTTTTGCAAGATAATAAATACAAGAAAGTAAATGTTAGTGCTGCAGCAATAAATACACTAAGTAACCATATACTAACAGTACCATGAGTGTGGAAAAGTGGTGGTAATTGTGGTGGCTTTGTCCAAGATTAATTAGTGAAGGTACTTGGTTCATTGTCTTCGATGCAGTTTTCTATGTGGGAGAGGCTAAATATACATGCACTCCACTACTTGGGATTACAAGTACTATATGATTGGATTGTTAGAAAGCATCCGCAAATACTAACAATGCATTAAGGTTTCCCCAACCATAGCCTTAAGTTCAAGGTCCTCTTACTCCCATACGTGCAACTAATCGGTTCGCGTTCTCAGGTTTCTGTCACTCCGGCAGAACTTCCCCTTCGTTACAAATACTACCAACCCTAGGGTGTTTGATCCATGCGCGCACAAGTATAATGGACACCAAAGGACAGCACCATATAGACATACAACTCTAATGAACCTCATGCATTCAATTAAGCAATCAAAAGACAAATAAACTACGGAAACATGATGTAAATCATAGGATAAATATTATAGCATCAAACACCATGTTTACATAGGACGGTACAGAGGTTTGTGGGAGGATGAACCACTGAATACAAGGAGGAGATGGTGATGGAGATGGCGGTGAAGACGGCGGAGAGGGCAGCGAGGCGCAGGGCGGCGCGGCCGGCGGTGCGGGGAACTCCTCCCGCCGCCGGCCATGGGGAGCGCCGCCCCTTAGCCTCCCTCCTTCATGGCTTCTTGGGAGCCCTCCCCCATGGAGATGGGATCCATGGGGGAGGCAAAAACGTGGCTTTTGGTGGCTGAAATTCGTGGGTGGAGGAGTCCTCCACGAATTAGGTTTCCTCCCTTTATATATCTTCTCGGATTTCCGTCACCCCCTTTTAGGGTTCCACCAAAACGGGCCTACAGGCCGCGTCCGAACTCCGATTGGGCTGATCTCGGGCTTAAAATCTTCGTATGGAAAATTGTGACAACTTTCGTAACAGCCAGGTCTCCATTTGACGTCATCTTCGAGGGTCAAACTGGCAATCTTCGTAAAAAGTTCTCAGACAGATTTCAGGAAAGTCCCAATTCGACTCCAACAAGGTTTCCTCTTGTATTCTTGATAATTTCTACACATCAAAGAGTAAAACAAGAACATTGTGCACTTTTGCAACTATTAGTAGGTTAGTCCAAATAAATAATAAACTTAATATAAAACAAGTGCTAAAAGCATAAAAATGGCATGAAACAATCAAAAATTATAGATACGTTTTGGACGTATCAACATCCCCAAGCTTAATTCCTGCTCGTCCTCGAGTAGGTAAATGATAACAAAATAATTTTTGATTGTAAATGCTATGATCAGGTCTTTAACAATTGCATGATGTATGGATAATAAAACTTAGCAATCATGTTTCCTAATGAAAAGTATCAACGAACTAAGAGCTTATAACATGAAATTTATAAACATCAACAAGATTGTAATGACCATAATAAAGCATGATAGAGTGGTATCTCGCTTGCCCTTAATTGTGGAGCAAAACATAAATGCCAAGGCACCTCTGAAGTTCAAGTGAAGACTAGATATAGAGATATCAAAGATAAAAGCATCATGGTTATACCTCAATTAATCGTATTCTGGGACAAGCACATTACACTAAGAACGACAGCTATGCTCTCGAAGAAGTGCTCAAAGAAAGGATGGTGACTCAACATAAAAATAAAAGATTGGCCCTTCGCAGAGGGAAGCAGGGATTAACACGTGCTAGAGCTTTTTGTTTTAAAAACAGAGGTAAAAATGTTTTGAGAGGTGTTTGTTAATTGTCAACGAATGGTAGCGGGTGAGAACAGTATTCTACCTGTCAAACGGACTTTTAAGAGCGGCTCCCATGAAGGACGTTATTTCTACCAGCAAGGCAGATCATCCCTCTTTCTCTTTGGTTTACACACATTCAGGTATTTCACTGTTTGTCATTGCTTACTGATGAATCAGGGCAAAAGTGTGAAGAGAATTAATTGGTTAAAGTTGTAATTAATTGGGACTGGGCACCCCGTTGCCAGCTCTTTTTGCAAGTTATTGGATAAGCGGATGTATATGCCACTAGTCCAGGTGTAAAAGTCCATTTGACAAATAGAATAAAGAATAACCACACTAATTCCTCATGAGCTAGTAAACATTGACACAAAAAGAGAAATATTTTGAAGGTTTTAAAGGTAGCACATGCAAATTTACTTGGAATGGCTTGAAATACCATGCATAGGAATTTTTTGGTGGACTCTTTGGGATAACTTGGTTTTAAGGATTTGGATGCACGAGCAGCATTCCCGCTCAGTACAAGTGAAGGCTAGCAATAGACTGGGAAGCGACAACCACGAGAGCGATAACGGTCATAATCATGCTTGCGACAAAATAAAATTAACGGAGGCATAAAAACGATACTAAAACTCTGAGGCAAAATAGATCATCAAGGCTTAATTGACTTTTATTTTTCAGTCATAACATGTGTGAGCATGTGCCAAGTCGATTCAAGTGAATTATTCAGAGGAGGATACCACAATACCATACCATCTTATGAACAGGACAATGCATGTTGATATCAAAATAACATAATATGCACTATTAGCTAGTTGAGACTAACCATAAGAAAACATAAACTACTAAACAGTATTATTCACACATCATTTTTAAGTTTCAACAAGTAATCCATTAACCAAGTAAACATTGAAAACAGAGGATAAATAAAATATGTGACGATCCACTTATTAATGTAACTGGTGTTTGATGCTAAGATAAATAGATAATAAAATACAGCCGCTTCAAGTTTAGTTAAGTTCCTATGTTGCTCAAAAAACAAAGTTTAAAGGTTTGCAAACCGTGGGGTTATTGATGAAGAGGGATGCGGGGACATCCCCAAGCTTATGACTTTGGTAATTCTTCAATATTCCATAGTTTGGTGTTCCTTCATTCTCTGTGAAAAAACTTCAACACAAAAACTTTCCCATTCTTTTCTGCGGTTAGACATTAGTACAATAGATAATATTTCCCAAGTGCTACTATTAAACCAAATAAAATTTTGTTTTTAAGTTACAGAAAGGTTGCTTAAATGGCCAACTTATAAATGAAAGGTAAGAACCATTAAAAATCAAATGAAAACGAAAAGAGGCCACTCTTGCAACAAAAGTCAGAATCTGTCCAGAAAAACAGCAGCTGGAAAACGCAATTTTTAGGTGCACTTAAACATGCCCGAAATTTTAGCCAATTTTTGTACATGCAGAGGATTAGGTGCTACAACATCAGTAATTTTTCGTGATTTTTAGAGCTTCCAGTAAAATATGAAAAATCGCGCAATAAGCAGTAGATACCGAAAACAGAAAATCACTTTTTACATATGTATCAACTAAGCTAAATGGATAAAACTTGGTACTTTATTTTTGATAAACTAAGAAACCAGAGGCTAAGCAAGACCTAAACATGCTAGCTACAGCAAGGAAAACTCTAAATAAAAATCAAAAGTAAAACCCAAATAAAATTAAAATAAAGAACCAAACAAAGAAGCAAAACAAAAGAAAATATTTTTGTTATTTTGAATTTATAAGTGAAAGTAAAGAAGCAATCGAAACCAAATAAGGAGCCTAATAAAACTAAAGAAGGTAAAACCAAGACATATAAAAGCAATTATAATACAAGTTAAGACAATACATATCATGTGGACGGGTAATATAGAGTATGAACGAGACAACCTCATGTTAGTTGATGAATAGGGGGATGACTCGGGCATCCCCAAGCTTAGATGATTGTATCTTCTTGAATATGTTCTTGGGATGCACCTACACATCCCCAAGCTTGAGCTCTTGCGTCTTCTTATTCATCTCATATCACCATATTGATTAGATCTTATAAGCTACATCCACATAAAACTTCACAAAACTCATTAGTAGGGTTAGTACTCATTAAATAAAATCCACTCATGTTCAAGCATTGACAAGTTTTATAATTTTTACTCAACATTAGCCACTGTATATACTAAGGTGTTCATGATTTCCGTTGTCCGTCGAAAAACTAATGAAACTAACAACACCAAGTACAATATTGAATAAACAAAGAAATCTGTCAAAACTGAACAGTCCGTAAAGATGGCATTCAACGAGATAGTTAAGTAGCTCAAATCGAAAAACTTTAGTCTAATGAAAGAAAGATAATAATCTCAGGTTTATGCACAAAAATTTTCAAGTCAAAATACTATTCTGAGATTTATCACGATTTTATTTACAGAGAAGCACAAAATCTGTCTAAACAGAACAGTCAGTAAAGATCGAATTTTTCGACCTATCTACGTACCTTAAATCAGAAAAAGTTAGTCTAATGAAAGAAAGCTAATAAGCATCACTTTGCACTCAAGAAATTTCAGATCAAGATCACGTTCTGGTGATTTTAAACATTTAATACGGTGGAGCACAGAAAATCTGTTTCTGGACAGCAAAGTAAAACTATCAACTTTCAATTAACTAAGACTATAATTAGCATTTTATTTTTATGTACAGAGGTATATACACAATATTTACATGTTTTTAATGAAAAGCTTCCATGGAAAGATTTGTTTTGGTTTCATAGGCATGAACACAAGTGTTCAAGGTCGACCCCCATTTAACCATTACTCATCTTTCCAATCACTTTTCTTTTTGAAAACGTTTTTAGATAACAACTACACCTAATTTTTTTTGTAATTCGCATTCCCTATCCATAGTAAGATAAAGAACAACTTAATACTGAAAATAAAAACTACTTAGAGATAAAGCAAACAAGTGCACACAAGAACATTAACCTACGCTATGGCTCCCCGGCAACGGCGCCAGAAAAGGTCTTGATAACCCACAAGTATAGGGGATCGCGTGTAGCCTTTTCGATAAGTAAGAGTGTCGAACCCAACGAGGAGCTAAAGGTAGGATAAGTATTCTCTCAAGTTCTATCAACCACTGATACAACTCTACGCACACTAAACGTTTGCATTATCTAGAAATAAAACTACGGTAGCAATACGGGTATGAGAGGTAGTTTTGCAAGATAATAAATACAAGAAAGTAAATGTTAGTGCTGCAGCAATAAATACACTAAGTAACCATATACTAACAGTACCATGAGTGTGGAAAAGTGGTGGTAATTGTGGTGGCTTTGTCCAAGATTAATTAGTGAAGGTACTTGGTTCATTGTCTTCGATGCAGTTTTCTATGTGGGAGAGGCTAAATATACATGCACTCCACTACTTGGGATTACAAGTACTATATGATTGGATTGTTAGAAAGCATCCGCAAATACTAACAATGCATTAAGGTTTCCCCAACCATAGCCTTAAGTTCAAGGTCCTCTTACTCCCATACGTGCAACTAATCGGTTCGCGTTCTCAGGTTTCTGTCACTCCGGCAGAACTTCCCCCTTCGTTACAAATACTACCAACCCTAGGGTGTTTGATCCATGCGCGCACAAGTATAATGGACACCAAAGGACAGCACCATATAGACATACAACTCTAATGAACCATGCATTCAATTAAGCAATCAAAAGACAAATAAACTACGGAAACATGATGTAAATCATAGGATAAATATTATAGCATCAAACACCATGTTTACATAGGACGGTACAGAGGTTTGTGGGAGGATGAACCACTGAATACAAGGAGGAGATGGTGATGGAGATGGCGGTGAAGACGGCGGAGAGGGCAGCGGAGGCGCAGGGCGGCGCGGCCGGCGGTGCGGGGCTCCTCCCGCCGCCGGCCTGGGGAGCGCCGCCCCTTAGCCTCCCTCCTTCATGGCTTCTTGGGAGCCCTCCCCCATGGAGATGGGATCCATGGGGGAGGCAAAAACGTGGCTTTTGGTGGCTGAAATTCGTGGGTGGAGGAGTCCTCCACGAATTAGGTTTCCTCCCTTTATATATCTTCTCGGATTTCCGTCACCCCCTTTTAGGGTTCCACCAAAACGGGCCTACAGGCCGCGTCCGAACTCCGATTGGGCTGATCTCGGGCTTAAAATCTTCGTATGGAAAATTGTGACAACTTTCGTAACAGCCAGGTCTCCATTGACGTCATCTTCGAGGGTCAAACTGGCAAACTTCGTAAAAAGTTCTCAGACAGATTTCAGGAAAGTCCCAATTCGACTCCAACAAGGTTTCCTCTTGTATTCTTGATAATTTCTACACATCAAAGAGTAAAACAAGAACATTGTGCACTTTTGCAACTATTAGTAGGTTAGTCCAAATAAATAATAAACTTAATATAAAACAAGTGCTAAAAGCATAAAAATGGCATGAAACAATCAAAAATTATAGATACGTTTTGGACGTATCAGAAGACACCACGTTGATAATCCTTTATATACTCTTCTTGTTCCGATGTGTAGGTTGGGCTATGAAAATAATTTTATTCGGATCATTGGACACAATTAGCGATTAGTTGGACATTGTGTTCCTCCTGCTCCATCGAAATGACACTTATCCGCCTTGTCACCACCTTAATCCCGGACGGAGTGGGGAAACGGTTCTGCACGCGAGGTGTGAACATGATCGTGCATTCCAATGAATATCCTAATGCCGGCGACGAGGCTGGACTGGACATTGATGTGTCGTGGACGATATAATAGCTTGCTATGTCGCTCCTGCCAACTAGGGAGGAACCGATGCGGCGCACGGACACCACTGAGCGCTCCGCCGGCTCACTGCGAGCAGTCCTGGTGACAAAGGAGGGCCTAAGACGACGGACAAATCTGAGGGGAGGAAGGACTCCAACATCTCTATTGGTCTCTCCCTTTACTAGAATGTTGCATCGAACCTTGGGGTGCGATGTTCTACAACCCCTAGAAGTTGCGTCTGACGAGACCCATGAGACAGATAGGAAGATGTGGACGTATGAGAGTGCGTCATTGAGTACTTAAGGAAATACCGGAAGATTGGTGCATGTGATTTAGAACTCGAACAAAATTAGTAAAAATAATCTCGGCCTGCCGATTTCGTACATTAACAAATTGGACCAATGCATTGGTCTCGAACAGGCGTGCAAAACCGCCAGAGAATTGTCATGCCCTCACCTGTACGTTCACCTGCACTAATTACTCAGTGGCACAAATATGTTTGTTAGTCGAGAGAAAATTGGGGGCTGTTTGAAGGAACAATTGGAAAAGGAAATTGCTTGTGGCCACTCCACAATCCATATTAGCCTTGGTCGCAAACCTCTTCCTAGCGCGCCCTATACACTAAAACAGACGGAGTACACTCTTTTGTATAAAAGCAGCGAAAAATAGTAGTTGGAAATACAAAACCGTGAATACAACATGTATGAGTGAGATAGAAAATGTTGTGTACAAATATGTTGAAAGCAGAGTGAAATAGGCTCACAGAGGGTGACATGTCAACAATACGGAGTACATGTGAGCTCAACTACCGAAGATAAAAACAACAGGGAAAGAATGGCTGTGATTTGAGTTATCCAAAACTTATATTTACACTAGCAAGATCTTTTCTGTCTCTAATTATCAATTTCTTCCGATATACATGCCCATGCTGTTTTCTCAGTCTAAGTTCTATTGTATTACCATCGTTTCAGTCTCTAATTATCAATTTCTTCCTACATACATGCCCATGCAGTTTTCTCAGTCTAAGTTCTATTGTATTACCCCTACATGGAACACGATGGTCATAGAGATTTTTCCGGTTTCCGGGTATCAAATTGCTCCCATATATAGCCCAGAAAGATTTGTATACAGATGCTTTACTGTACCCTACAAGCTAGCACCAGAAGAAGCACTCATTACTTACTCCAAAAAGGCTCATAGAAATTAGTTTCGGAAATACAGGTGTGCGAACTAATTCTGCACCTGCGTGTATAAAGGTGTTTCTACTCCGTGAATGAGACAGACACAGTAATAATCTTATTTACATTTATGAATTTTATGGCAGCTATTTTGTTACTAAACTTTTGAACAACTTAATATTCTCTGAATTTCATCTCGAAATCACCCTACGGGCGCGGCGTGCCGCCGCGCCGAAGCCTACTAGTATTACATAGGAAAGTACGCTTTGCTGCTGTTTTAGTTTAGATGGCGAGCTACAATTTCAGTTGAACTGTCAAAAAGAAAGAAAAATAATGAGCTAGACCTCAGTCCCCTCCCGTGACCCCAGTCTCCCCACTACACTGTCCCGAGACTCAGCCCAAAATACTCCACCGCCGCCGCCGCCGCCTACCTATTCCGGCCACCGTTCGTCCCAAGCACACCACCTAGCGGGCACACGACATGGAGGATCCGATGTCCAGGCTCACCCACGATCTAATCGCGGAGATCCTCTCTCGCGTCCCCTACAAATCAGTCTGCATCTGCAAGTGCGTGTCCCCGGCCTGGCGCGACATCATCGCCGACCCCGCTTACCGAAAGAAGATTGTGCAGACCCTGGCCGGCTTCTTCTATGAAACCTTCGGCGAAGCCACGGACGACTCCGTCAACTACGCCGACCTGTCCGCCTTCTCTTGGGCGAGCGTTCCCAGGACCTCCCCGCGCCTGCAGCTGCCGCCGGGGAGCACGGACTGCTTCTTCTCTCTTGAGGATTCCTGCGATGGGTTGTTCCTCGCCCGCATTCAGACGGGCGCCCCGGAGGTGAGATTCCGCTACATGGTATCCAATCCATCTACCGGCGAGTACACCGTGCTGCCGGACTCTGGGTATGCCGGCGGCGGCTCTTACTTGGGTTTCGACAGTGGTGTGTCTACTGAAGAGTTCCGCGTGTTCGAGTTTGAATGGCCCCACGAAGACGACATTCCCCCGGTCGTGAGTGGAGTGAAGATTTACTCTTCGAAAACTGGGGTATGGAGAAGGATAAACCTAGAGTTTTCCATAATGAGAAGCCAATGGAACATGGAAGTTATCTTGCGTTGTGATAAACCTGGAGTTTTCCATAATGGGTGCCTGCACTTGCTCATACATGATTCTGGATTGGCCATAATTGATGCAGAAGGGCTAAAATGGAGAAACATCCCGGTGCCAAATCCAGAACCCAGTTATCCAGGTTTCATCGGAAAGTCTGCTGGACAACTATTTTATATCAACTATGAAAATGCATATGGCCCAGACCCAATTTCAACTATATATGTTTATGCTCTTAGTGTTGAGGTTTATCACTGGGATGTTTCTCACCTGGACGATGAATCCGTGCATTGGAAATTGTTGCATAAGAAGGAGTTACGGCTTGGCTCGAAGTTCAAAGTAATTGGAGTACACCCACATGCCAACATGATTTTTATAATTAATTCTAACAATGAGCTGCTGGCCTACGATCTGGATCATCATGAGAGTACAATTGTGTATCATATTGAACTGTGCAAGAGAGTATGGCAGTTTTTTCCATATGTGCCATTGTCGTCCCCCTTACCGTTAAATGGAGGAATGCAGTTGGCCACTCCACATCGATATGGAGAAGGATGTGATGTTCCTCGCCCGCATTTGGGTGGAGCTGAGGTTCCGCTACATGGTCGCCAATCCATCTACCAGCGAGTATGCCATGCTACCACACTCTGGCTACGCCAACTACTGCTGCAGCTCTTGCATGGGTTTCGACAGCGTATGTAAACTGAAGAGTGGCCCGATGACACAAATCCTGGGACTCCCATCCCCTGGTCATGAGAGGGGTGAAGATTTTACTCTTCAAAAGCTGGGGTGTGGGTGTCGATGGAGAGCAAATGGGGCGTCGAAGTTAACTTGTATTCTGGTCAACTCAGAATTTTCCATAAGGGGTGTCTACACTTGCTCATATATGAGTTTTGTTGGCAATAGTCGATGCACAAGGGCTAAAATGGAGAACCATCCTGGTGCTAACATTCATTGATTTGAGTTTCTCGGGTTTCATCGGAAAGTCTGCTTGATACCTGTCAACTCCAAGTTGCCCGGTTTCGGTTTGTCTGTGTCCTACTCACATCTAGTATTGTCTCTTGCTGCATGTTTCCCTCCTTGATGTGTTGGTGGGATTTATAGTATGCTCTATGCCTTTGGATATGCAACAAGCATAGCCTTATGTATGAGACATTTGGATGTGTTTCATTTTGTCTTTCGATGCTTTATCTGATCGGCTAAGCCAGACCTGTGCATGTTCTAGTATGTGCACATATAGTCTGAAGTTGGTCCACTTCTATCTAGGTGTTTGCAATGCTAAGATTTTCCTGTCTTTACAGTCTGAAGTTGGTCCAGTTCGATCAGGTAACATGCCGTTGCCATTGCATTAACTGATGAAACTTGTGAAGCATGTTGCCTAGTCACATATTCTGCTGAAACTTGCGATTCTAGTGATTACCTACAGTAAGTAAGATCCTTGCTTCTTTGACGCAATTTGTTGGCTCTGTGATAATTCTTTACAATAATGCTTATAAGTATTCATGTGAAAGATGAGGCTCTTAAAGCTTTGTCATGTCAATTGTTCAGCAACATGTACACTACTAATTGTCTAATTTAGAGAATCATTACCTTTCTTCTGTAGCGATCTACCGTGTGATGAGGTAGCAGAAAAACAGTGCAAAACAGTCTTTTTTATGTTGTGTTTCTTAGATTCTTGCTTCCCATGTTTTCCTTTTCTGGTTTCCATGATTCCTCTAAATTTTTTTTGAAATCCAGTGGGTCGTGAACTGTTACGATTTGTGTTGCCTTCCTAGGCTGATACTGTCGCTAAGCACATTCGCGCCAGGTCAGTATACATTTACAATTAGCAACATGATCCGTAATGACTGTATATTCAGAATAGGAAGTTAACCTCAACTTGTCCAGGAAACAGCGATGAGAAATGAAACGCCTGTATATCCATCTATATGTAGTATGTCTCTTTGGAGAAGCCATCAGTTCCTACCAAGAGATCTCCCAAGAATCAGTAGATTAAGTGAAAGGCGTTACAGGTATGTCGAGGGCAGAAGTACAGTGAAGTGAAACACTAGTTCGGTAGAGAAATAAGCACTGCACTGCAGAGATGATCAGCAGTAAAACCTATGCAAAGTTTAACTGGAGTTTATTTTTACTGGAGTGGATGCTTGCTGTCTGTACCGTATAAAGAACTGAATTTAGCTTGACTGGCTGTTATGAAGTTGTGCCACTGTTTAACTCTGGCTATGGGGTTACCGTCGCAACAAATCAGGTGAAGTTATGAAGTTTAGGCCATTTACAGACGATGAAAAAACATTTTTGTAGTGGAAATATGTATTATTGAACTGGAGCCGTATCTGAAGTTCTGAACACGTGAGTCACTATTTACTTTACCCAGATTAATGAATTGGAAACGCACCCGACTTGTGCTGGGCAAAGCAGCAAAACGTATCCGTCTCGACCGGCTACTTCAAACGGGAAGCTCAAGTATATATATACTAACATACGCTCTCGTTAACGCTGAGGTGGTTTGTAGATCGAATAAAACTCGGGCATGGACCTAGTCGATGACGAGACGAGGAAGATGCCGCAGTACCTGCCTCACGAGCTGATCGTGTCGGAGATCCTCGTCCGGCTGCCCGTCAAGTCACTGCTGCGGTTCAGGTGCGTCTGCAAAGCGTGGCGAGATACCATCTCCGGCGACGCCTCCTTCTCCCAGACGCACATCGGCCGACTTCAGCGGCAAAACATCAAGCCCTCCAGCCTGCTCATCGCGCCATACGTCAAAGTGGTCGACGACGCCGACGACTTAATTCACAGTTATGCCACGACGGGATTATACCTGTGGGAGGAGAACCAGCGGCAGGACGGCGCCGTCGCTACCCTCGTGCACGACATGGCATGGCTGCCCCCTGTGGCAGCATGGTACCCGAGCCACGGGTTCGCGCACTGCGACGGGCTCGTCATGCTGCCCGACAATGATGGTACCGTGCGTGTGCTCAACCCGGCAACGCGGTGCAGCCTGACGCTGCCTTGGAACCCCAACAGCACCGCCTCTCAGCGTCAGATCTTCGAAGGCCAGAGCGCGTACGGCTTTGGGCGTGACCCTAGCTCCAGTGCCTACAAGGTCGCTTGTTTCTTTCATCGTGATCCCCACAGCTACACCCTCTCCATGGGGATGGAAGTGTTTACCATCGGAGATGACAGTTGTTGGCGTGAGACGGCCGCGAAGCCACCGTACCCTTTAGTTGAGGGACGAACGGCGACATTTTTCAGGGGCTCCCTGATATGGACGGTCGATTTTAAGTCGCCTGTGTATCGTCGCATGCATCCTGCACGCATGTCATGCTTTGTCAGGAGTCTAGACTAGCCGAGTTGCATGGGAGCTAGCTCTGGCTCGTCTCAACAAGGACTCCGTGGAGATATGGATGTGTGATGATGTCAACCCGCCACGGTGGGGCTCGACGTCATGTCCTCAACTTTCCGTCATATATTCATCCGATAGCTTCGTTCGATGACGGGATAGTGTTTCGAGACAGATCATACTACCTCTGTCGCCAGACTAACGAAGGTCATTCAAAGCATATGGTTGGCCTGAAAACCTTGAAGTATCGCAACCCTGACACCGACACGCTTGCTGAATGCTCTAGCGTAACATTCGAAAGTTTTAATGTAATCCCTTATATTCCAAGCCTAGTTCCAATCTAGTTAAAAGCTAGCTTTGGCTAACTATGTAATCAGTTTAGTCCAACAGAATTTATGTCGGAGCATACCAAAATATGGTTTTGCCCCACGAGTATGTCGCACCTGAATTTATGTCGGAGCATACCGCCGTCCTCGTACTTGCCCCACGAGCTGATCTTGTCGGAGATCCTCGTCCGGCTGCCCGTCAAGTCACTGCTGCGGTTCAGGTGCGTCTGCAAAGCGTGGCGAGATACCATCTCCGGCGACGCCTCCTTCTCCCAGACTCACGTCCGCCAACTTCAGCGGCAAAACATCAAGCCCTCTAGCCTGCTCATCGCGCCATACATCACAGTGTTCGACCCCGACAATGAATATTTTGACAGTTCCGCTACTCCCGGGTTGTACCAGTGGATGGAGAACCAGCGGCAGGATGGCGTCGCGACCCTCGTGCACGACATGTCCTGGTTCCCCGTGACTGGTTTTTTGGACACTAGGCACGGGTTCGCGCACTGTGACGGGCTCCTCATGCTGCCTGACGCCGCGGGTAATGTGCGTGTGCTCAACCCGGCAACACGGTGCAACCTGACACTGCCTTGGAGCCCCAACTCTCGGCATCCACTCTATGAAGGCGAGAACGCGTTCGGCTTCGGGCGTGACCCTAGCTCTGGCGTCTACAAGGTTGCTCGTTTCTTCCACCGTGATTTATACACCAATAGTTTCGGAATGGAGGTGTTTACCGTCGGAGAGGACAATTGTTGGCGTGAGACGGCCACGAAGCCGCCGTACCCTTTCATAGAGGGACGAACGGCGACCTTCTTCAAGGGCTTCCTGATCTGGACGATCCATCTTAAGTCGCGTATGTATCATGGCACGCATCCTCCAGGCGCGTCGGGATTTGTCCGCTTTAACTTGACAGACGAGTCATTCAGCCTCATGGCATCGCCCCCATGGTACCCCAAACCCGACTATGAGGATAGACTAGCCGAGCTACATGGGGAGCTAGCCCTGACTCGTGTCAACGAGGAGTCGGTCGAGATATGGATGTGCAATGATGTCAACCAGCCAGTGTGGTTAGACTTCATGTCTTCAACCTTCCATCATGTATTCATCCAGTAGCTGCGTTCGATGACGGGATAGTGTTCCAAGACAGATCAGACAACCTCTGGCGGCGGACTAGTGAAGGTTCTAAGAATATGGTTAGCATGAAAACCCTGAAGTATCGCAACCCCGACACCAACACGCTTGTTGAACGCTCAAGCGTAACATTTGATGGCTTTGATGTAATCCCCTATATTCCAAGCCTAGTTTCAATCTAGCTAGAAGCTATCTTGGTAACAATGTAATCAGATCACTCCAAAAAGAATTCCCGTTTTGAGGTTTTGTTTTATGAACTTCGATTGAAAAAAGGGCATGTTTTCATTATGGTTTTCACATTAATGAGTTCTAGTTTGTTCTTAAATACATCTTGGGTTTATTGTGGCTGGATGCAGCCAAGGCCCAAAAGAATCATTGACAGATGCAAATTATTGATCCATCGATCCGTTTGTGCGTAACCTGGCCAAGGTACGCCTACATCAATGACTTACCGATACCTCCACGCACGTACAGATCAATTCTTTGTCGCTAGCTAGTAGCTGCGCCCTCTCCACCAGCGCCACGCCGCCGCGCACCTCCGACCGAGGGTGCCGCCGCCATGACTAACGTTTCGGGGAAACACGCTCCTAAACGACGCAACGTTGATCTTGGATCAACCGAAGCCGTCGCCGCCACCGCCACCGCTGTCTTGCCATCAACGGACGCAATCTGCGAGATCCTCTCCTGGCTGCCAGTGAAATCATTGTGCCGATTCAGCTGTGTCTCCAAGCAGTGGCGCGCCCTCGTCTCCGACCCAGCCTTCGTCATCGCGCATGAGTCCCGGGCAGAGCCACTCCTCCTCAGCAGCTACCGCAACGGCAGGTCCCTACGGCTGATGGACATGGACGGCAACGTCGTGAGGAAGATTGAAGACGTAGATGCCAGTGTGACGTACTTCTACCCTAATCTCGCTTGCTTCGACGACCTTGCCTGCTTCACCGATGGTTCTGCCAACCTCCAGGTGATTGATCTAGCCACGGGGGACATGCTCCTCACTTGCTCGACGCTAGAAAAGCAAATAGACGCAGACATGCGAGATATTTACCATCTCCGGCGGTATAGCTTCGGCTTTGGCCGCGCCGCTCTGTCCCGTCTGTACAAGGTGGTCGGCGTCATTGAGTGCCGAACCCGGCTCTTCGACCAAAGCCGAAAAACCTACTATGTTCTCACGATAGGAGACAGTGCCGGCCGATGGAGGCGAGTGCAGGCCCCTCCAGGCACTCTTGCCTATCACAACAACACCGTCACGATCAACGGTGTTATGTACTTTTTGGTGTCCCAGGCCAACACAATAGTCTGCTTTGATCTGGAGAAGGAGGAGTGGAACGGGAGATGAAAGGCCCATGGATGTCTTCACGGTCGGACATCAACATTGCTCAGCTAAACGGTGCCTTGTGCATTGCCGTGCACTTTAATGCCGTCCAAGCATTCACTGAAATATGGCTACTGACGGACTCAGAAAAGAGCCTCTGGTCCAAGACGTACACAATCCAAATGGCCCCATCCGGCCATCTTGTTACACCTTTGAGGATGTTGCGTCATGGTAGAAAGCTACTATTGTACTCCTCCTGTGGTCATCGCAGATTACGAACAAGGCTGCAAGTATACGATCCTTGTGTCAAGACATGCACACAAGTGGCAATCGGGGACACAATTGGTCTTTGCAATCTGCGCTTGGGGCGTTTCCTCCCCGCTTCCTCGTAGGATTGATGCAAGGAGTCTTGTTATGGAGCTAGAGCTGACGGATATAGCGCGGCTGCTTCGTGAGGAATCTCTACTGTTTTTGTTTTTATGAGATAGGAGCATTTGTTTCGTAGAACAGGGAATCTTCTGTTCGATTCAGCGTGTGCATCATCTCACATGGATGAATGATTTAGTCCATTATTGACTTTGCATCTCTTTTCTAAGTAAAGTTTGGGTTGCTCACATAGGCTGATGCATCGCATGTTTGGTTTTATCTCACATAGAGCTATTTTTTGTGAGATAAATAAGATATTGGGACACGGTTTCCGAAGATGATGCAGATGTGCCATGTTTTGTCCACATAAGATTGGAAGACGAGTCATTCAACGTCATGTCAGCGCCCCGATGGTACACGGGCCTGACTACGGGAAGTTGAGATTAGCCGAGCTGCACACGAGGAGCTACCTGTGGCTCCTCTCAGCAAGGGGTCGGTCGAGATATGTAAGTCTCATCAATCACATGTAGGTGTCAACCCGCCATACTGGGCTCGGCGTCACATTCTCAACATTCCATCATGGTCATGTGTAAGTCTGGTGGCCGCGTTTGACCACTGCATAGTATTTAGAGACAAATCACACTTCTTTTGGCACCAGACACATCGCGGTTTTAAACATATGATTGACATGAGTCTCCTGAGGTATCGCAACCCCGACACCGACAAGCTTGTTGAATACTCAAGCATGGCTTTGTGCGGCTTTGATGTAATTCCTTACATTCCAACCCTAATTCCAATCTAGTTAGAAGCAATGAAGCATATATGTAATAAGCTTACTCCTACGGAATTCCACTTGACGCATTTGATAATACGGTTGTTTGATGTACAATTACGAATTTTGATAGAAAATATATTATTTTTTTATCATATTTATGATTTTTAATTACATTCTACAACATTTATCTTGGGTTCACTGAGTTCAGAGTGGAAGCTCCAGTCGTTCTTAGTTTTGCTTCCATGCAATATCATTGTGATCGACCTGTCAATTGTGACTCGATATCCACCCGTGATGGAGCAATTGGTTTATATTGATGGAAAGGATCATATGATTTATTTTGATGCAAAGTGGCAACCTTACTCGGGCTTGACATATCCAAATGATTATGAAAGAGAGGAGGCCCTCAATAACAACAATGTCATGTGGAATTTTATTTCTTATGGCTATCACCTAAATGTCTCTAGAATGAACACCATGAAAAGTTCGTCTCCCCTCTCTTGCTAATGGTTAATAATGCCTCCTCAAATCCAGAATGTCATGACTATCTACCTTGAAATGTTGTCTGCCAGTTGCGTCAAGTTTTCTTTTAAGCATACCTCCAAATGTGTATTGTGATATTATCAGAGGAAGCAGTCGCACGCAATTTACGCTAGGATGTTCCATGTTTTCGTCATCAGAATTTGTTATTTGTTGAGACTTCAAATTTTCCTTTGTTTGGTTTTGTGTGTCGTAGTTACACAGAGGTTGGATAGAAACTGATACATATTTAAGTTAATAGTAATGTTCCTTTATCGGAAAAATTCACACACCGAATAATGATGACAAGTGCGTATAGTTTGACTTTGATCTTTTCATCCAGAAGTCAAATAACTTGGCGAACATGCTATGGACTGCATTTGGAGGTAGTACAAAGAATGGAAATATATATGTACAGTTGTCTCAAACCAAGTCGATTCGGAGGGGCATTCACCATCATAAGCCACCAATCGTTGAAGTCGAGATTAGCCCAAGTGCTCGTATCGATAGTGTGGAGGCCTATCCAATCCTTGAGGAGGTCCCAAATCCTTCTAGTTAGGCGACAATGGACGAAAAGGTGCACAACCGACTCCGTGGTTTGCTTGCAAAGAGGGCATAACCCGCAATTTGGCCATCCTCTCGCCCCAAACGGGCTGCCGTCCAAACTCTATTTTGATTGGCAAGCCAAGCAAAAGACTTCATCTTTGGAGGGGCCCAAGCCTTCCAAATTGTTTTGTCCATGGAGGAAAAAATAGTCCCATGAATTGCATCTTGTATGCCGACTTTGCGGAGTACTCTCCATTCTCCGTTAACTTCCAACAAATCTCATCATTGATGTTGGGGTGAAGCTCAGAATCTTACCACATGCCAGGTTGGCAGAGGTAACTATATGGAATGATCGTTGGACCACTCAGATTTGTTAAGAGAAATACCCACAGCTTCATTCATTTTGCATTGTTAACAAACAAAGCATTAAACAGTATATAGAAGTTGCTTCTATTGAGGATAATTTTCAGATCCCTCTGTCTGTCCAAGCATTTCAACAGCTACAAAATCTTCACATGGACATGCAAGACATACAGCTGCGACCTACTCATGATAAATGGTATTTACAGGCAAATTCAGTGAAAGTTCACAAATCTCTGAAAGCAGGACCAAAAGCACCAGCTATTTTCAAGCGGATGTGGAAGTGTGCAGTGAGATATAAGATTTTCGTTTGGTTACTGCTAAAAGACAGACTGAACGCCAGAGAGCTGCTTCACAAAAAAAAATCCATGCACCTTCCCTGATATTCTTGCCCACTTTGCAATACTGGGACAGTTTGAAATGCATGAATTTTACACGGTTTTGATCTGAAAGCGAACCCGAGCCGGATATCAAATGCCCTTCTTTTCCTAACCGACTTGAGTCAACCGACTAACCCAACCCACAAATCCCAATCGAACCCGCCCACCTCCCCTCACCCCAAACCCTCGTCCTCCTCCTCCCCAAGCGCACGAACTCCCCCGCCGACGCCGGCCGCCTCCGCACGACCGGCCACCATGGCTCGTAACGAGGAGAAAGCCCAGTCCATGCTGAATCGCGTCATCACGATGAAGCAGGATGCGAAGCGCAAGCCACGCGAGCGCCGGCCCTACCTCGCCTCCGAGTGCCGGGACCTCGCCGACGCCGGCCGCTGGCGCGGCGAGATCCTGCGCGAGATCGGCGTCAAGGTCGCCGATATCCAGAACGAGGGCCTCGGCGAGCACCGCCTCCGGGACCTGAACGACGAGATCAACAGGCTCCTTCGCGAGCGCGGCCACTGGGACCGCCGCATCCAGGAGCTCGGCGGCCACGACTACTCTCGCAACTCCAACGAGGCGCTCATGACCGACCTCGACGGCAACATCGTCGCCATCCCCAATCCCTCTGGCCGAGGACCAGGCTACCGCTACTTCGGCGCTGCCAAGAAGCTCCCTGGTGTCCGTGAGCTTTTCGACAAGCCACCCGAGGTCCGCAAGCGCCGCAGCCGCTACGAAATCCACAAGCGCATCAATGCCGGGTACTATGGATACTATGATGAGGACGGTGTTCTCGAGACCCTTGAGGCCGCTGCTGAGAAGCGCATGAGAGTCGAGGTTGTGATGGAGTGGCAACGCGTGGAGCGGGTGAGGCGTGAGGCCACGTCGCTGGACGCCGGAATCATCGTAGCATCGGACCTGTCCGCTCATCTCTGAAGCTGATATGCGCCTCTACTCTGCGCTTTGGGGAAGAAGACCGTACTGGTGCATTGAGGTTGGTGATTACAGGTGGAGTTCTCTTAGACGGGTCTATATTTGGGAGAAAATAGACCCGGTCTCATAGGATTGTTTTCCGTTTGCTCCTGCCATACGGTTTAAAAAAGAAAACTGAAGTCCCGTGGGTCGTGAACTGTTACGATTTGTGTTGCCTTCCTGGGCTGATACTGTCGCTAAACACATTCGCGCCAGGTCAGTATACATTTACAATTAGCAACATGATCCGTAATGACTGTATATTCAGAATTGGAAGTTAACCTCAACTTCTTCAGAAAACAGTGCTGAGAAATGAACGAGTGTATAACTGTATATCCATCTCCAGAATAGGAAGTTAACCTCAACTTCTTCAGGAAACAGAGATGATCAGCAGTAAAACCTAAACAAATTTTAACTGGAGATTTTTTACTGGAGTGGAGGCTTGCTGTCTGTACCGTATAAAGAACTGAATTTAGCTTGACTGGCTGTTATGAAGTTGTGCCACTGTTTAACTCTGGCTATGGGATCACTGTCGCAACGAGTCGGGTAAAGTTCTGTAGTTTAGGTCACTTTACAGATGAGAGGAAATATGCAGCTTGTTCGATAAAAAAAACCTTTTTGTAGTGGAAGTATGTATATATGTATTATTATGTAGTATTATTTGAATTGGAGCCGTATCTGAAGTTCTGAACACGTGAGCCACTATTCCTTTACCCAGAATTAATGAGTTGGAAACGCATACGACTTGTGCTGCGCGAAGCAGCAAAACGTATCTGGCTCGAACAACTACTTCAAACGGGAAGCGCGTGCATATATACGAACATACGCTTTTTCCTGACCGCTGAGCTGGTTGTAGATCGAATATAAATCGGCCATGGACCTAGTCCATGACGAGACGAGGAAGATGCCGCAGTATCTGCCTCACGAGCTAATTGTGGCGGAGATCCTCGTCCGGCTGCCCGTCAAGTCACTGCTGCGGTTCAGGTGCGCCTGCAAGGCATGGCGAGACACCGTCTCCGGTGACACCTCCTTCTCCCAGGCGCACGTCCACCGACATCAGCGACAGAAAAGGAGGCCCTCCAGCCTCGTCATCGCACCATACATCACAATCGTCGACCCCGACGGCGAATTACTTGACAGTTCCGTCACCCCGGGGCTATACCAGTGGGAGGAGAACCAGTGGCGCGATGGCGTCGCGACCCTCGTGCATGACATGTCCTGGTTCCCCGTGAAGCGGTATTTTGACACGAGGCACGGGTTCGCGCACTGCGACGGGCTCCTCATGCTGCCCGACGCCACGGGTACTGTGTGTGTGCTCAACCCGGCAACGCGGCGCAACCTCACACTGCCTTGGAGCCCCAACAGCACCAACTCTCGGCATTCACTCTTTGAAGCCGAGAACGCGTTCGGCTTCGGACGTGACCCTAGCACCGGTGCCTACAAGGTAGCTCGTTTCTTCCACCGTAATACCGTTACCTATAGCTTCGGGATGGAAGTTTTTACCATCGGAGAGGACCGTTGTTGGCGCGAGACAGCCCGGAAGCCACCGTTCCCTTTCATAGAGGGACGAACAGCGACCTTCTTCAAGGGCTTCCTGATATGGACAGTCCATCTTAAGTCGCGTGTGTATCATAGCACACATGCACCAGGCGCGTCGGGATTTGTCCGCCTTAACTTGAAAGATGAGTCATTCAGCGTCATGGCAGCGCCCCGATGGTACCTCGGGCCCGACTATGAGGATGCTAGACTAGCCGAGCTACACGGGGAGTTAGCCCTAGCTCGTCTCAACAAAGAGTCAGTCAAGATATGGATATGCAATGATGTCAACCCACCACTGTGGACTAGACTTCATGTCGTTAACTTCCCATCATGTATTCATCCGGTAGCCGCATTCGATGACGGGATAGTGTTCCGAGACAGATCAGACAACCTCTGGCGCCAGACTAGTGAAGGTTCTAAGAATATGGTTAGCATGAAAACCCTGAAGTATCACAACCCCGACACCAACACGCTTGTTGAATGCTCAAGAGTAACATTTGATGGCTTTGATGTAATCCCCTATATTCCAAGCCTAGTTTCAATCTAGGTAGAAGGTATCTTGGTAACAATGTAATCAGATCACTCCAAAAAGAATTCCCGTTTTGAGGTTGGTTTTATGAACTTTGAGGTTGATCTATGTCACATGGACGAATGATTTTTGTCTATGATTGGCTTTGCATCTCTTTTCTAAGTAAAGTTTGGGTGCTCACATTGACTGATGCATCGCAAGTTTGGTTTTATCTCAGATAGAGCTATTTTTTGTAAGATAAATAAGATATCGGGACACGGTTTTCGAAGATGATGCAGATGTGCAATGTTTGTCCACTTAAGATTGGAAGACGAGTCATTCAACTTCATTTCAGCGCCCCGATGGTACACGGGCCCGACTACAGGAAGTTGAGATTAGCCGAGCTGCACGCGGGGAGCTACCTGTGGCTCCTCTCAGCAAGGGGTCGGTCGAGATATGGCTGTGCGATTATGTAGGTGTCAACCCGCCATACTGGGCTCGGCGTCACATTCTCAACATTCCATCATGGTCATGTGTAAGTCTGGTGGCCGCGTTTGACCACTGCATAGTATTTAGACCCTCTCTTGCTAATGGTTAATAATGCCTCCTCAAATCCAGAATGTCATGACTATCTACCTTGAAATGTTGTCTGCCAGTTGCGTCAAGTTTTCTTTTAAGCATACCTCCAAATGTGTATTGTGATATTATCAGAGGAAGCAGTCGCACGCAATATACGCTAGGATGTTCCATGTTTTCGTCATCAGAATTTGTTATTTGTTGAGACTTCAAATTTTCCTTTGTTTGGTCTTGTGTGTCGTAGTTACACAGAGGTTGGATAGAAACTGATACATATTTAAGTTAATAGTAATGTTCCTTTATCGGAAAAATTCATACACCGAATAATGATGACAAGTGCGTATAGTTTGACTTTGATCTTTTCATCCAGAAGTCAAATAACTTGGGAGAAAATTGCAAAAAACCACCACAATTGGTGGTCAAGCTTCAAAAAACTACCAGCTTTCATTTAATTCGCAAATCACCACCACTATTCGTTGACACGTTGCAAAAAACCACCACTTCTTCGCTAACCGTCTGTTAAGTATGAAACTGGCAGACGGTTAGCGAAGAAGTGGTGGTTTTTTGCAACGTGTCAACGAATAGTGGTGGTGATTTGCGAAAGTTGGAGATGATGACATGTGGGCCCCGTCTGCCAGTTTCATACTTAACTGAGCGTCGCGGACGGTTAGCGAAGAAGTGGTGGTTTTTTGCAACGTGTCAACGAATAGTGGTGGTGATTTGCGAATTAAATGAAAGCCGGTGGTTTTTTGAAGCTTGACCACCAATTGTGGTGGTTTTTTGCAATTTTCTCAATAACTTGGCGAACATGCTATGGACTGCATTTCAGCATTTGGAGGTAGTACAAAGAATGGAAATACATATGTACAGTTGTCTCAAACCAATGAAGCCAGGAGATAATGACCACAGGTAGGTATAAACTTCCGTTCGTTCATCCTTGTAAATTGGAGCGATATTAAACCAGTAGTTCACCACTATTTCCTCTCGCTCAGGAAAAATACTACAGCAACAGATCGTTTGATGACAGAATTGTGGGTTCTTTCTGGTGGAGAAGCTTAATCAAATTATTTCCTCTCTATTTTTTTTAACGGGGCAAAAGCTTTGCCCCATATATTAATTAAGAAGAAGTTGCAAGAAAGCAAGTTTTAAGGACCCAACATATTACAACATGACTACTCTCGCGGCATCAAATTGCCCAAACATTTGGCACCCGCGAGGACCCACAACCGGGCCTCTTTCTTAATTCTATCGAGAATCACAAGCGATGGTGCGCTCTTGTTCTTGAAGACCCTTGCGTTGCGCTCGTTCCAAATTTCCCAAGTGGTGAGCAAGGTGAGAGTGCATATTGCCCGTCGATTCGGAGGGGCATTCGCCATCATAAGTCACCAATCGTTGACGTCGAAGTGCTCGTATCGATAGTGTGGAGGCCTATCCAATCCTTGAGGAGGTCCCAAATCCTTCTAGTTAGGCGACAATGGACGAAAAGGTGTGCAACCGACTCCGTGGTTTGCTTGCAAAGAGGGCACAACCCGCAATTTGGCCATCCTCTCGCCCCAAACGGGCTGCCGTCCAAACTCTATTTTGATTGGCAAGCCAAGCAAAAAACTTCGTCTTCGGAGGGGCCCAAGCCTTCCAAATTGTTTTGTCCATGGAGGAAAAAATAGTCCCATGAATTGCATCTTAATTGTATGCCGACTTTGCGGAGTACTCTCCATTCTCCGTTAACTTACAACAAATCTCATCATTGATGTTGGGGTGAAGCTCAGAATCTTACCATATGCCAGGTTGGCAGAGGTAACTATATGGAATGATCGTTGGACCACTCAGATTTGTTAAGAGAAATACCCACAGCTTCATTCATTTTGCATTGTTAACAAACAAAGCATTAAACAGTATATAGAAGTTGCTTCTATTGAGGATAATTTTCAGATCCCTCTGTCTGTCCAAGCATTTCAACAGCTACAAAATCTTCAGATGGACATGCAAGACATACAGCTTCTCATGATAAATGGTATTTACAGGCAAATTCAGTGAAAGTTTACAAATCTCTGAAAGCAGGACCAAAAGCACCAGCTATTTTCAAGCGGATGTGGAAGTGTGCAGTGAGATATAAGATTTTCGTTTGGTTACTGCTAAAAGACAGACTGAACGCCTGAGAGCTGCTTCACAAAAAAAAAAATCCATGCACCTTCCCTGATATTCTTGCCCACTTTGCAATACTGGGACAATTTGAAATGCATGAATTTTACACGGTTTTGATCTGAAAGCGAACCCGAGCCGGATATCAAATGCCCTTCTTTCCCTAACCGACTTGAGTCAACCGACTAACCCAACCCACAAATCCCAATCGAACCCGCCCACCTCCCGTACCCGTTACCAGTCCCCCCCAAACCCTCGTCCTCCTCCTCCCGAAGCCTACGAACTCCCCCGCCACCGCCGGCCACCATGGCTCGTAACGAGGAGAAAGCCCAGTCCATGCTGAATCGCGTCACCATGGCTCGTAACGAGGAGAAAGCCCAGTCCATGCTGAATCGCGTCATCACGATGAAGCAGGATGAGAAGCGCAAGCCCCGCGAGCGCCGGCCCTACCTCGCCTCCGAGTGCCGGGACCTCGCCGACGCCGACCTTTGGCGCGGCGAGATCCTGCGCGAGATCGGCGTCAAGGTCGCCGAGATTCAGAACGAGGGCCTCGGCGAGCACCGCCTCCGGGGACCTCAACGACGAGATCAACAGGCTCCTTCGCGAGCGCGGCCACTGGGACCGCCGCATCCAGGAGCTCGGCGGCCACGACTACTCTCGCAACTCCAACGCGGCGCTCATGACCGACCTCGACGGCAACATCGTCGCCATCCCCAATACCTCTGGCCGCGGACCGGGCTACCGCTACTTCGGCGCTGCCAAGAAGCTCCCTGGTGTCCGTGAGCTTTTCGACAAGCCACCCGAGGTCCGCAAGCTCCGCAGCCGCTACGAAATCCACAAGCGCATCAATGCCGGGTACTATGGATACTATGATGAGGACGGTGTTCTCGAGCTCCTTGAGGCCGCTGCTGAGAAGCGCATGAGAGTCGAGGTTGTGACTTGGAGCGGGTGAGGCGTGAGGCCACGTCGCTGGACGTGACCCTCCATTGGCTCCTGGAGAGCACAAGACCCTCCCGTCACGTCGCTGCTGCGGTCAAGGTGCGTCTGCAAGGCCTGGCGGGACACCATCACCGGCGACGACTCCTTCTCCCAGGCACACGTCCGCCGACATCAGCTGCAAAACGAGAGGCCCTCCAGCCTCCTCATCACGCCATACATCACACCCGTCGACCACCACGGCTACTTAACGGACAGGTACGCAACCCCGGGGTTGTCCCTCTTAACCTGTGGGAGAAGAACCAGAGGTTGCAGGATGGCGCCGTCGCAACCCTTGTGAACTTTTGTAAATGGCACCTCTTTCGAACCCAAATGTCATTGCCATGTACCTTCAACCCGCGCTCGATAGTTGCGTCACTTTTTTTCCTTGTCAAAAGGAGTCACAAAAAATTAGTTATCACCTGTGAATAATACTGCTTGATCACATCGACATGGAGATCGCTGTCAGGTCATGGCACCAGCCAAAAGCAGGCTGAACTGAATCACAGGTGGGCGACGGCGATCTTGACCAAGCCATACATTATGAGCAAGCACATATATTTTGGCTTTCAACTTTTAATATAGTCAGTGAATGATCAGAGAATACAAACGATTAGATGAGAATAAACAAACTAATGTCAATACATGCATACAATCGTTTCAAATCAACAAAATCAGGAGATAATGAGTTGATGACCACAGGTAGGGCGAAGCTTCAGACGCTTTGGACATAGGATTACACGGCAGCTAGAAGGGCAACTCGAACATGCAGCTATTATTAACATATGAAGAATATAAATTAGATTTTGTGGCAATATTAGAAACAGGGCGGTCTAATTTTTCGGTTCCTTTCCTAAAACAATTAGCAGGAGGTCTAGATTATGCATGGTATTGTCTACCTCCTCATGGACGCAACTGGAGATTTCAGTGCTAAGTTCCAACTAAAATCTAAATGTGATGGTTTTCTTTGGACGCTGGTAGTTGTTTATGGGGCTGCCCAAGATGACAAAAAGCCAGATTTCCTTGCGGAACTTGTCCGTATCTGTGAACATGAAACACTACCCATGTTGGTGGGAGGTGATTTCAACATAATTAGGAGGCAGGAAGAAAAGAACAATGATAATTTTAATGCGCGATGGCCATTTATTTTTAATGCAATCATTGAGAGTTTAGAACTAAAAGAGATTGAAATGTCAGGTAGACAATATACTTGGGCTAGTAGAAGGGACGTTCCAACCTATGAAAAGTTGGATCGTTTCTTAGCTAGTGTCGAATGGGAACAAAAATTTCCGCTTGTATCTGTCCATGCAATGACACGCACAGGTTCAGATCATACCCCCCTGATTATTGATTCAGGTGAACAGGCGCATCTAGGAAATAAGTCGCATTTCTCCTTTGAGTTAGCCTGGTTAAGGCAGGAAGGTTTCTTTGAGATGATTCGTAAGGAGTGGATTTCCACACATGGTGGATCATCTCCAATTGAGAGATGGCAGTCCAAAATAAGACATTTGCGACAATTTTTGCGAGGATGGGCCAAAAATTTGAGTGGCGAATACAAAAAATTAAAACAAAAGTTGATAATGCTAATTGATGCATTAGATATTAAAGCGGAAACATCTCCTCTAACGGTGGCTGAGAGGTCTGCAAAAAAAGAGGCGGACGAGCGTTTAGCTAAATTGCGTCGTGATGAGGAGTCAAAATGGGCTCAACGAGCAAAAGTTAAACATGTGCAAGAAGGAGGAAATAATACGAGGTATTTTCATATGATAGCCAATGGAAAACATCGAAAAAAAAAATATTTCAGTTAGAACAAGATGAGGGGACTATTGTTGGAGAGAATAATTTGAAGGTATTCATCTCTGAATATTACAAGCGACTCTTTGGAGCGCCTGAACCCACTCATTTCTCGATGGAGGAGTCTTTCGTTGAAGACTTACCACAGATATCACCATTAGAGAATAGCATTCTAACCTCTCATTTCACTGAAAAAGAGATTTTTGAAGCAATCTCTCAGATGGAACATAACAAAGCTCCAGGACCAGATGGTTTCCGGCGAGTTTTACCAGAAATTTTGGGAGGTCATTAAATGGGACTTGATGGCTATGTTTGTGCAGCTCCAAAATGGGGAGTTACCTCTATACAAATTAAACTTTGGGGTAGTTACTTTACTGCCCAAAAAAGAAGACGCGAGTAGAATTGAGCAATATAGACCCATCTGTTTACTTAATGTGAGCTTCAAAATTTTTACTAAAGTGGGTACGAATCGTGTTTCGTCCATAGCTCACAAAGTTATTAGACCAACTCAAACTGCCTTTATGCCGGGAAGAAATATTCTTGAGGGTGTTGTCATTTTACACGAAACTATTCATGAATTACAAAAGAAAAAATTAGATGGGGTTCTGTTCAAAATTGATTTTGAAAAGGCCTATGATAAGGTCAAGTGGTCATTCTTACAGCAGGCGTTGCGCATGAAAGGTTTTGACCCTAAATGGTGCGATTGGGTTGGAAGGTTTGTTCAGGGAGGGAGTGTTGGAATTAGAGTTAATGATGACATTGGACACTATTTTCAAACTCTAAAAGGTTTACGACAAGGAGATCCGCTATCTCCTATTCTCTTTAATATTGTGGCCGATATGTTGGCCGTTATGATTGCACGAGCTAAGGAAGACGGACAAGTGGGTTCTCTTATTCCTGATCTTGTTGACGGAGGGGTATCCATTTTACAATACGCTGATGATACAATCCTTTTTCTTGAACATGATCTTGAAAAAGCGGTTAATATGAAGCTGATTTTATCTATTTTCGAACAGCTATCTGGGCTAAAAATAAATTTCCATAAAAGTGAGCTTTACTGTTTTGGAAAAGCTAAGGAAATGCAAAATGAATATAGACAAATTTTTGGCTGTGAGGTAGGAAGCCTACCTTTTAAATATTTGGGGATTCCTATACACTACAGAAAACTTTTAATTAAGGAGTGGAAAATGATCGAGGACAGATTTGAAAAGAAATTAGGTTGCTGGGCTGGTAAGATGTTATCTTATGGAGATCGTTTGGTTTTGATCAATTCGGTCCTCTCGAGTTTACCAATGTTCTTACTTTCCTTCTTTCAAATTCCAGTGGGAGTTAGAAAGCGGTTGGATTATTTTCGTTCTAGGTTTTTTTGGCAGAACGACCAACAGAAAAGGAAGTACCGTCTAACGAAATGGAACATTATTTGTAGACCTAAAGATCAAGGGGGTTTAGGAATTGAGGTTTTAGATATTAAGAATAAGTGTCTATTAAGCAAGTGGCTTTATAAGATTCTTAACGAGAAAGGTGTTTGGCATGAATTGTTATGTAATAAATACCTAAATGGCAAAACGTTAGCTCAAACTGAACCTAAACCACATGATTCACCTTTTTGGAAGGGGATTATGGCGGTCAAAAATGATTTTTTTAGCGAGGCACGTTTGTTGTAGGCAATGGCTTACAAACTCGTTTTTGGGAGGATACATGGCTTGGGAATAAGCCATTGGCTCTTCAGTATCCCTCCTTATATAATATTGCCCAGCATAAAAACGTTCTGGTGGGCCAAGTCCTAGCCAATAATCCTCTGAATATTGTTTTTAGAAGGCCAATCATTGGAGACAAAATGGTCTCATGGCTCAAGTTGGTAGAACGACTAATGAGGGTCAATCTATCCGACGTGGAAGACCGTTTCAGATGGAACCTAACCAACAATGGGGTTTTTACGGTTAAGTCTATGTACCAAGATTATATGAATGGGCACACCCCCTTCTTACGTAAATATCTTTGGAAACTAAAAGTGCCCCTCAAAATAAAAATATTCATGTGGTTTTTAAATAGGAAGGTGATCCTAACTAAAGACAACTTGAGTAAGAGGAATTGGTCTGGATGTAAACAATGTGCCTTTTGTCCGGCTAATGAAACCGTAGAACATTTGTTTATATCATGTCCGTTTGTGAAGAGTTTTTGGCAGCTTATTCACTTCACGTTCAATATTACACCGCCTTCTAGTATAGCCAATTTGTTTGGTCATTGGCTGGATGGGGTAGACAAGAAAACTAAAGCACGCATTCGCATTGGTGTTTGTGCTTTTGTATGGGCTATATGGAATTGTCGGAATGATATTGTGTTTAACAAAATTAGAGATGCTCATTTTTTGCAGGTCGTCCATCGTGCTATATACTGGATTCACCTATGGTCTCTCCTTTTGCCGTTGGAGCAAAGGACGCTTATGGATACTGGATGCAACCGTCTTATGGCGGTGGTCCGTGCTATCTACTGCCAGCATGGGTGGCAACACACTAGAAGACTTCAACATGTGTAGTCTTTCTTCTTTAGCTTCTTTCCGTTGGTTGATTCATGTCGCCACTCTGGCTGACCCTTGAATTGTAATAAGCTACTTTGAATACTCCTGGATACTCCTTTTAATATAAAAGCCGTGTGCATCATCACGATGCAGAGGCTGGGGCTTTGCTCCCATTTCTAAAAAAATGAAGACAGCTCTTTGTTTTCGAGAATACACACGATAGCTCTTCGCTAACAATACCATATAGCATCCTTCCTTCCCCCAAAAAATAAGTAGATAGCATCCATATTCGACAAACAATCACCGTGACCCATGCAACTAATTAAGACAGGATAGAAAGCAGCAGCGTAGAACCTTAGCGCAGGGATCAGAGACCTTTGAACCGTCCCCCTTTCTCATTTGTTTTCTTGCCTTTTTTTCCTCTATGGTACTATGTGTACTATCCTGCACTAATCTTAGTCGGTCGTCATGGGCTCAGAGATACAGCATCGGAACCGTGCTTTATTGAGCTTACGTATTTTGGGTTCACCAGTTTTTTTCTTGGGTCCACACCGAGTCAACGCGCCGCGTAACAACCACTTATCTGACATGTCTCCATTCGATGTGGTATACTCATCTATTGGAAGTTTAGTGACCTGCGGGCAAAAACTCACAAGTTCGGTGACCAAACTATTCATGTCAAAATAGGTCAGCAACCAATGACGCGTAGTCGATTGCCTAGAACATTTACAATGCTAGGAGGCAGGAACAAGTTAGACGCTACTTCAACGACTGACCATATAGAACGAGCGAAATAGCATGGAAAGAATAAGTGTTTAATTATTTTATCATGATCATAATAAATAGCACGGCCGGGAGCTAGCCCTAGATCCAATCTAGTTAAAAGCTAGCTTGGTAAATGTAAACATATGACTCCAACAAAATTCCCGTTTTGAGGTTGGTTTTATGAACTTCCTTCCAAAAAAGACATGTTTTCATTATGGTTTTCACAATAATCAATAATGTATTCTACTTGTTCTTATATACTTGTTGGGTTTATTGTGTTTGGATGCGACAAGGACAATGAAGCAAACACAACACGAATGAACCGTATATCTGAACACTTTCGGACCTTTCCCCGAAAAAAAAACACTATTCCTTTTTGGACGGAATTGTTGTTTACTTGGAACCGTATCTGAACACGTACGGATACCAAATTCAGACTTGCGTTCTAGGAAAGCAGCAAACCGTACGTGATCTGGCTTAAACGCCAATCGCACTGCAAAACGGGAACTATTGTGGTCTATAACACACCCACGCACGTAGCCTCCTCTTTGTAGATCGAGGAATCCGACCATGGACGAGGAGACGAGGAAGCTGCCGCGGTGCCGCCGTCCTCGTACTTGCCCCACGAGCTGATCTTGTCGGAGATCCTCGTCCGGCTGCCCGTCAAGTCACTGCTGCGGTTCAGGTGCGTCTGCAAAGCGTGGCGAGATACCATCTCCGGCGACGCCTCCTTCTCCCAGACGCACATCGGCCGACTTCAGCGGCAAAACATCAAGCCCTCCAGCCTGCTCATCGCGCCATACGTCAAACTGGTCGACGACGCCGACGACTTAATTCACAGTTATGCCACGACGGGATTATACCTGTGGGAGGAGAACCAGCGGCAGGACGGCGCCGTCGCTACCCTCGTGCACGACATGGCATGGCTGCCCCCTGTGGCAGCATGGTACCCGAGCCACGGGTTCGCGCACTGCGACGGGCTCGTCATGCTGCCCGACAATGATGGTACCGTGCGTGTGCTCAACCCGGCAACGCGGTGCAGCCTGACGCTGCCTTGGAACCCCAACAGCACCGCCTCTCAGCGTCAGATCTTCGAAGGCCAGAGCGCGTACGGCTTTGGGCGTGACCCTAGCTCCAGTGCCTACAAGGTCGCTTGTTTCTTTCATCGTGATCCCCACAGCTACACCCTCTCCATGGGGATGGAAGTGTTTACCATCGGAGATGACAGTTGTTGGCGTGAGACGGCCGCGAAGCCACCGTACCCTTTAGTTGAGGGACGAACGGCGACATTTTTCAGGGGCTCCCTGATATGGACGGTCGATTTTAAGTCGCCTGTGTATCGTCGCATGCATCCTGCACGCATGTCATGCTTTGTCAGGAGTCTAGACTAGCCGAGTTGCATGGGAGCTAGCTCTGGCTCGTCTCAACAAGGACTCCGTGGAGATATGGATGTGTGATGATGTCAACCCGCCACGGTGGGGCTCGACGTCATGTCCTCAACTTTCCGTCATATATTCATCCGATAGCTTCGTTCGATGACGGGATAGTGTTTTCGAGACAGATCATACTACCTCTGTCGCCAGACTAACGAAGGTCATTCAAAGCATATGGTTGGCCTGAAAACCTTGAAGTATCGCAACCCTGACACCGACACGCTTGCTGAATGCTCTAGCGTAACATTCGAAAGTTTTAATGTAATCCCTTATATTCCAAGCCTAGTTCCAATCTAGTTAAAAGCTAGCTTTGGCTAACTATGTAATCAGTTTAGTCCAACAGAATTTATGTCGGAGCATACCAAAATATGGTTGCTTGAGGTTGATTTTATGAACTTGGATAAGAAAAAGACATGACTTCATTATGTTTTCATATTGATGAGTTTTAGTTTTGTTCTTAACAGGTTTTTAGTTGTTCCCTCTTTTGCTAACGGTTAATGTCCAGGCCCCTCCTCCAAATTCACAATGTCATGGCTATCTGCCTTCACTAGTAGAAACCGGACCTTTAGTCCCGGGTGGGGAGGGCCTCTAGTCCCGGCTGCTCACCCGGGACGACCGAATCGGGACTAGAGCCCCCCCCCCCCCCCCCCCTCTAGTCCCGGGTGTGTTACGAACCGGGACAAAAGAGGTCCCACGTGGGCGCTCTGGCAGCGCGTGGTCGAGGACCTCTAGTCCCGGCTCGTAATACGACCCGGGACTAGAGATATGGTTAATTAATTACAAATCAGAAAAATACATATAGCATATCAAAATGTTCATAAAAGAAATATCTATCTAATAAAAATATACTTTATTCTTTATGGAGATCACAACCGGGACTATAGCCCGTCTATTTGATTACATAGAGATCATCGTATATTCGATTGCATGGAGATTATAACCGGGACTAGAGCCCGTCTATTCGATTACATGGAGATTATAACCGGGACTAGAGCCCGTCTATTCGATTACATGGAGATCATAACCGGGACTAGAGCCCGTCTATTCGGTGCAATTGTATTTTCCCTTTGGGTTTATGACATGGTCATTCAAAATCCGCCTGACAGTTGTGTCAGTTATTTTCTTCATTTCTTTTAAACACATCTAGAACTTCACTGCGGGTTGTCGAAAGAAGCAGCCACGCAAAACTAAGCAACTTGATGTCGATCAAGACTCAAGAGGTTTCAGTAAAATCTCTTCTTTAAAAAATGTGACTGAATCACACTGCTCGACCACCATCTTAGTTGTCGTCCGTTACGGTGCAACCGGCGCCAGCTTTTGTGGTGCGATATTATTCGTTTAAACGGAAGTCACGGAACTACCGAGTTGTAACGGTATCTATCTGAACACGTACCTACCTTAAACTCTGATCGACTTGTGCTGGCCGTGGAGGGAGCAGCAAAACGTATCCGGCTCGAACGACTAGTGAACACGGGAATAAAGGCACTGCGTGAACGCCGAGGTGGTTGTAGATGGACGAAGCCGGCCGGCCATGGACAACGGGATGAGGAAGATGCCGCCGTCGCCGCACCTGCCTCATGAGCTGGTCGTGTCGGAGATCCTCGTCCAGCTGCCCGTCAAGTTGCTTCTGCGGTTCAGGTGCGTGTGCAAGGCCTGGCGCGACATCGTCTCCGGCGACGCCTCCTTCTCCCAGCGCACGTCCGCCGACTTCGCCGGCAAACAGGAGGCCCTCCAGCCTGCTCATCGCACCGTTCATCAGAAGCGCCGACGATGACGGTGCATTCATTGACGAGTTCACCACCCCGGGGCTGTACCTGTGGGAGGATAACCAGCGGACGGATGGCACCGTCGCGACCCTCGTGGACGACATAGCCTGGTTCCCCGCGGAGGATGGCACGCGTGCGAGGCACGAGTTCGCGCACTGCGACGGGCTCGTCATGCTGCCGGACGCCGAGGGCACCGTGAGATGAACATATGGTTTATTTTGATGCCAAGTGAGAACCTTTACTGGGGCTTGGCATGCCCCAGTGCTCATGAAACAGAGGAGGCCTTTGCCAGTTTGCCATGCGAAATTGTGTTCCTATGGCTACCACCTACGTGAGACTGAAACGAAGACCATGGCAGGTTATTCTTCCCTATTTCAAATCCGAAAGTTCAGGGCTATCTATAGAGATAACTGTCAGGTCTGGTGTCAGCCCAGCAAACTCTGAACTGAAGCACAGGTACTCAGGTAGCAGACAGAAATCTCTACCCAGCGGTACATTTTGGCTTTGAACTTTTTGACATAGACAGTAAATGATCAAGGAAGACAAACAATCAGATGAGAGGTACAAAGAGCGGCAACATACAGTCATCTCAAATCACAACAAAGCCAGGAGATAATGACCGACCACACGTACGCCGAAGCTTGACAAAATGGACACTCAATTACACAAACAGCTAGAAGGCAACTCGAACATGCAGCTGTTATTAACATAAGAAGACAGCTCTTCTGTTTTCGAGAATACATATCATAGCTCTTTGCAAACAATACCAGATACTAGCATCCTTCCCAGAAAAAAAAGTACAAGGTAGCATCCATATTCAACAATCAATCACCCCAGCCCATGCAACTAATACAGGATAGAAAGCAGCAGTGTAGTAGCACCGTAGCACAGGGATCAAACCTTTGGATCGGCACGCACGAAAAGCCCGAGTGCATTAGTGTGGCTGGCATATACATCGAGATTGCACCATCTCATCTCTCACTTGCTCTCTTCCCCTCTTTTCCTTTATGGTACCATGTATCCTGCACTAATAATCTCAGTCGGTGGTCATGGGCTCGGAGATACAGCAGCGGAACCGTGCTTTACGTACATTGCTAAGGACATCCATCTCAGCACTCTCAAGCATAGTGACGACCTCGTTAAACGACGGGCGGACTTCGGGGTTTGCATCCCAGCAGCGACTCATGATGTGACTTAGAGAAGGCAGACAATCTTGCGGGATTGGAGGACGAGCGTTCTTGTTTACGACAGCAAAGGCTGCCTGAACAGCGGTCATGTTTGTGAAGGGGAGCATGCCGGTCATGAGCTCCCACAGGACAATCCCAAAGCTATACACGTCGACTTTATGATCATAAGGCCGTGCTGGATCATCTCCCTGCAGAACACAAAATACATAAGCATATATGGTATGTATTTGCACAGGTAAAATATCCTTAGTGGTTGCAGTTGACTTACGGTGCCATCCAGCGGTACGTTCCAGTCTCTGGAGTCATTCCCTCAGTTTTTACTTCAATTCGAGCAACTCCAAAGTCAGCAATCTTGATTGATTTGTCTGCTGAAATTAATAGGTTGTCTGACTTCAGATCTCTGTGAATTGAACCCAGGGCATGCACATATGCCATTCCCCGGGCCACATCAAGTGCCTGTTTCACTGCCAATCTCAGAGGCACGGACTTGGTCTGCCTTCGGGCAAGGAACTGCCTGACAGAGCCACCTTTTGCATACTCCGTAATGATACACCAAACAATCGACTTCCTGCATGCCCCGATGAACCTTACAATATTTGGGTGCCTCAATGTCGACAGCATCATAACTTCTTGCACAAACTGCTGTTCCATCAACTGCGCTCTCTCTAAATCATTCTCGGGCTTCTCCAGCAGCTTAATGGCAACATCTTCCCCATTGTATGTCCCCCGGTACAGCTTTCCAAAGGCCCCTTGAGCAAAAGGAGGTCCCATGTCCAGCTTCCCCAGATCAATGGTCCACTCCTCGTAATTAGTAAGTATCTCGGTGGGATGAGTCGGGTCCATCAAAACCCGAGCCAACGCATCCTCCCTCAGAACAGAGGCGGCCGCCCGGCTGGGATAGATGACGCTATTGCAGACCGAATAGTTCGGTGTCGGAGCATCACGGAGGCCCGGGTGGTTGAGCATGACTGTGCGGGACTCGTTCGAGGCCACGCTGCTGTTATCCACCGACATGCCAACCGAACCGCCAACAAAGTTCATCGAGTTCATGTTGTCCGCGCTGTCCACCGACATGTGGGAGCTCTCCCCGACCTTATGGTAATACGGCATGTCGTAGAAGCCATTTCCCTCGTTTTCCAGCTTCCCTCTGCCACCGCCGCCACCCATTCCAGCACCTCCTAGCATATTGTGAAATCTTGCCCCCTCGATCATTTCCAAAGATCCAACACTAGCAGCAGAGTTTCTGAAAGATGTCACTTTTCCAGCAAAAACAATGTCCACCTCAGCGCCCCTGCTATTCCCTGCATATATACCCAAGACAGAGTGTGTTAAACATGCTAATCTATACTACTATTAAAAGAGCAAACTTGTGTTGATACATTAAATCTGAGCCCTTCAATATTTGGCGAACGGTCCAGATTGCTCCAATGTTTGACAACTCAACACATCTTTTCGTTGCATGATAATTACAGAGATTTTGCCACAGCCTAACAAACGGTTCTGCCGCCGGCTATCCTCTGTGCCTGAACTGCCTGAACGTAGTGCACGCGCGGGCGGAGCACGGTGCTGCCACTGCCGGCAGAGCCTGGCGTGAGCGGTCAAAATAAGCCGTCGGCGGCTCGGCCGAGGCGCGTGCCGTGTCGTTTCGTTTCGTCCGTCTGTTTGGAGCGAGCCTGCGGCACCCCGTCGCCCCGAGAAGAAGATCGTGCGATCATGAGACGACGTGACGGCGGAGCGGCGCCCGTGTCAGTCGAGTCAAGGCGCCAGCCTCCGTTCCGGGAGTATTTTATACGCTCGCTTGTGCGTTATGCACGCTGCGCCACACTGGCAGTGAGAAGGAAGCAGGTGTGCGACGAGCAGCTAGATTCCGGTAGGCTTGAGTTGACCAACGTCCAGCGGCCGATTTCTCCGAGCCATGGCTAAAGTTATTGACAAGAATCAGCATCATCAGTTTCCGCTTCCCTTCCCCGGATTTACTGCTGCGCGGTTCGTACTTCGTAGTACCACTGACTAAAAGAAATGGTTTCTTAATTACAAAAAAACGGCTAGCTCGCTGCAGAGCTTCCCGGCCATGGCACCGTCCACTCCGACGGCGTGAAGCCCGACAAGTTTGAGATATTCCCCACGGTTCTCGCCGCCGACGACGCCCTTGTCCCGCTCCGAGTCAACATTGGCCCTCCGCGCGACCCATTCACCCGTCGCAGCATCGAGTACTACATCTAACAGGCCGCCGGCGCCAGGCCGACGCTTCGTCTGCTCGACGGCGAGTGCGCAACGGCGAGTGCCTCATCGCCGCGATCCAGTTGGTGGCGGGTACCAGCGACGGGCAGTACGACAGGACATGGACGTGGACTACCAGGCGGATGCGCGTGGATATACCAGTGAGTTTCTGTTTCTCGATACGCTCGACAAAGGTGCTCGGCATCGGAGGCGAACGCGGCTCGATGGCCTGGGTCGACCTGTGGCAGGGCATGCTGTTCTGCGACCTGCTCGCAATTGACAACACCATGCTCCGCTGCCACCGTCGCCGAGCACGAAACGTGAGAGCTGTCACGTACAGTACACGTATTTGTACGTGACACATCATCATGTCATCGGCATCCTGTACTTCAAGATTCATCCGCACTATTATACATTAATTTATTCACTACTCATTATCATCTCTCTAATTTTACAAGAGATTACGGCACTCTTAGTGATTTATTTGACGAGATCAGTGCATCTGGAGTATTTATTTGACGAGGTGTTTCTACGTCTTAAATCCTAACGCCTGGAGTATTTATTTGACGAGATCAGTGCATCTGAGATTGTAATAGACCCGGGCTCTGTCGAGCCTCCTATCTAAAAGATTGTACTAGACCTTGGTCGTGTAGTGACTTAACTTCTTGGCCTCTCAAAATAACAGTTCAATCTTTTGCATAACATGAATCATGAAAATATTACAGCAACAAGGCGAATGCACAATTAGTAGATTATATTATCGGCACATAGATGCTTGGTCGCCTGAACGAAATTGAAAATAAATTTGCAAGAGGTGCTATTCTCCCCTATGTAATCAAGCTTGCACTTAGTATTATAGTATTATTGACTATTGAGAGGACTCACATATATGGCCACTCTTTAACAAGAAGATGAATTGGAATACAAACTATACTGGTTACTTCACATCTTCTTTCAAAATTTATTTATTAGTCAATACGTGCATTGCACGTACACGACTACTAGTCTACTAAAATGCACAACATAGCTAGCATAACTTAAGGTAAATTTGGCACTGCCTATAGCTGAGGGGTGAGCACTGCACGACCTATAACTTCCATCAAGCAGCAAAACTGAACTTTCTTGCTACAAACCAAAGCTTCAAGCGTACAAACGAACTTAAGATTAAATTTTTTGCTCATTTCTGCAGCGAGATGTGAGGACTGCAGGCCCCCAAAATTCCATCGGGCAGCAAAATAAAAACTTTCTCAATCCAAACCAAAGCTTCGCTCACGCAAAACAACAGTAGAACGGAAGTTTTCCTGCCCACGCATTTCCTCCCCCAAACCAACCTAACCCTCGGAAGTTCAGAAACAACACGGTTTCGCACGAGCATGCCAATTCGCCAGCTACGCACCCCCTGCCGAGATCACTAGCCCACAATCAACCCCAAAATCCATCGACCAAGCGATACAGCCCGCGATACACTGTCTCCCCCCAGCCCACGGCCAGCTAACGGAGCGACGACCGACGACGGCAAGAGGAACATCCAAGCGCAACCCTAGCAGGCACGGCAACCCGGACCGAGTCGGACCGGGCGCAGGGGCACGTACCTCGTCCGGGAGCGGCGGAGAGGGAAGGTTGTCGGCGGAGGCGATTGGGCGGTGGAGAATCCGGGGCGGGGGATTGCCTGCGCTGCGGTGCGAGGCGACGACTCGGGGAGGGAGGAAGGAAGGAAGTCGGGAGTGCTGTGGTGGGGAAGACAGAGAGAGAGAGACCGAGAGGAACAGCTCACTGGTTCTCTTCTTCCGATTCTACCCTCCGTTTCTTTTTTCACCGTTCTGGTTCGAGGATAACGTGGGCTACTCGTTTAAGCCCAGCACTGTGCTCCTGGACTACTAGTTGGGCCTGCTGCGCCGTACACGGCCCGTATTATTAGGGGAAGACGACTTTATTTTGTCGTCAGATAATATAGGAGCATTTCCAAAAAAACAAAAATCAGATAATAGCAGCGTCGTTGTGCTAACAAAAGATAAGTGGACAGTGTGCATCTTCATCCGCCTCTCGACAAAAGTGATGCTAGGTCGATTTCTCAATACCAGTCGCCGGTTAGAAGCATCCCGCAAAAGTAGTTTGAGCCGGCCCTACATCGTCATTGTTCCTATTCATGTCCTCAACTGCTTCATGTAGTCTTAGTCGACTTCTACTCTGCCGTAACCTGTTGCAGTTGTCGAAATGATGGCCGTTTGTGACATTGTGTTAGCCTTCTGCTGTGCATGACAATGTACATGCGGCGACCCTGCCAAGCACGAAGGTCATCAAGGGACAATTGTTTTCATTGATGTTAGGCACGATCATTTGAGTAAGTTGGTGGAGATATGTGTGTTCTGTTCTACGTGTGTACATCGTGTTTTTTCACTCGTCTTTATACCGACCGGATACACAACGGTGTTTGCCTTTACTAGAAAAAACACAGGTCGAAATCCAAAAGCTCCAACCAAGCACAGATTAAGCTTATCTTTTGGAATAATAACCTCAGCTTTTTAGATTTTCAGTTTCTCCATGATGCAGTGTTATCTTGTTTATATAAATATCTATTAGAAAGTATTATACTCGGTCAATACAAGTTCACACCCGGCCGGTATCTAAATAGATGAGGTATATCCGTTCAAAAAAAAATAGATGAGGTATATTATTCTTATTTGGCTCATTTGAGTTGCGGGTTGATGCCACGTCATAAAGAAACGACAGCCTGAAATACCAGCTGTATTAAGAGAGATGGAGCCATAGAGACACTGCATGCATGCACGATCCAATTATGATCATGCCTAACCTGGTACTATGGCTGCCTAGCTGGAGAGGGCCGTACGGGTAGTCCGACGACGCACGCAGCAGCAGGTGGCCGATCGGGAGGGCGACGGACCAATCATCCAGTCCAGTTCATCAATCAATTAGTTAGTGAGAGAAACGCGTCCGCCGTAATATTTCGTTGGGAAAGAAGTGTGGAATATCCGCACATCGCCCCGTTTTTCCTCCCGAGAAAGGAAGGATGACGTGACGGCTTTCTTTCTTGGTGGAGATCGAGTGGCGACCGCGTCAGTCGCGGGGGCCGGTGGGCTGCCACTGCCTCTGCAAGAGAGATAGAGAGATACAGTAGTAGTAGAGAATAATAAATCCCACTGACACGACGCAAATTAATGTTTGCTCCTCACGAGTCAAAGAAAGAAAGTCAGATAAACAAGAATCTTGACCAGCGCGAGTGGGCGTCTTGCCTTTGCCAGAGCTACCAGGAATGCACTGCTGGAATCCAAGAATGAATTTGTGGTGTGAGCGTGCCAGGCTACGTTGCGATGTGACGGCTCACATGTTCACACTCCGGATATACACAAATACTTACAAGGAGCCAGATTTGGCAAAATTAAAAGAAATACTACTCGCGCGCCCTGCCTGCGGCCTCGGTTCCAGAAGCAAAACGAGCCCAGTGCCCGTCTCCTCCTCTTCGTCCCGAGAGAGGCGTTTTTCTGAAACTCGCCGGGTCAACCCACCTCGCCGCCGCGGATCCGGCCGTTTCCTCCCCTCCGCCGGCTGCTCCGGCAGCGGGAGGGTGGGGGAACGCCGGATCTCGGTGTGTACATAGTGTAGGGTTAGCTGGGCTCTTTGCCGGCGGCGCTCTGGAGGTGGGGGTGCGGTTGGCGGTGGTTTTGGTGGCGGCGCTCGTCCCCTTCGCCGGCGGAGTTCTTCGGAGCGTCGCCGTGGAGCGGCCGCCCTCCTCGTGCTCGCAGCGCCTGGGTGCTGCCGTGCGCGAGTTCCCCGACCCCTGGCTGGATCCGAGGCGACGGATCTGGTGGCTGGGTCGCGGGCGGATCCGTGGGCTCGTCGAGATCTTCTTCTTCTTCCGGCATCGGCGACGATGGCGGCCGAGGCAAGGTGGATCGGAGGGGCTAGGGGGGCGCTCGCCCGGGTCGTTCATCGACAACAGCTCCGCCGCGGCGCGGCGGACGGGCACGGCGGCGTCCTTCATAGGGCAAAATCTTCCCTGGAAGCGGCAAGAAGGCGGCCGTTCGTCCTCGTCTCCGGCGCCGGTGATGTTGAAGCTCTCGTTGCTTGTGGTTCCTTTTCCTCCCCGTATGCTTGTTCGTCCTTTGTTTCAATCTATGTACTTTGTATGTGGTTTGATCGGTGAATATACGGGCTGTTGGATGTGTCAAAAAAAAAAAAGCAAAACGAGCCCATGCAGCGCATCGCATGTGCGGGGGCTAGATAGCTCGAACGTACTCTCCGTTCCTAAATATAAATATAAGATGTTTTATATGATACATATTGTATAGAGTGAAACACATCAAAGGTCACCAAGTTGCACGAAATGGAAGAATTGGTCACCAAGTTGAAACAGCTCAAAAGTTGGTCACGAAGTTGTAGATTAGCGAATCTTTGGTCATTCCGTCACGGCGGGCGTTAAGTCGCTGACGTGGCAGTTTGTTTTTTTGCAAAATACACCCTATTTTTTTCTTCACATCTGTTCATCCCATGGATAAAATCTAGGCCAGACATTTTGTCAAACAGTTCACATCCGCGTCGCCATGGCCGTCGCGCTCCGCGTCGCCATGGCCGCCGGCTCGGGATGCGGGGAGGCAGCGCTGCTCCACCGGCTGGAGGCCAGCGCGCATGTGCCGGCGAGGATGGTGGTCGCGGTGGCAGCGTGGATGGCGCGCGCCGTGGGCCGGGCCGCCGCGCCCGTCGAGAAGGGCTGGGCCATGTGCTTCTGAGCGACGCGCCCGTCTCCTTCCCGTACACCGCTGGTACGCGCTAGCTGGGGACGACTAGGCCGCCAGGAAGGCCGCCGCCGAGGCGCTCGCCCTGGAGCACTGGGACGACCTCGCCTCCCACAAACCCTCCTGCATTGCCATCTTCGAGGCCCGGCGGCGGGAGGCCGGCCAAGAGTTTTTTTTTTACATGAAGGGGCTGAGAATGGCCTCACCTAACAGACTTGCAAAAAAATTGTTGGGATAAAGGACTAGATTATTAGAAGAACTAAAAGGTGGAGGGGGGGGGGGGTAAGTAAGTAAAAAAAAAAGTGATTTTGTGTGCTCTCGTTCCCCTCTCTAGTGTACAGTAGAGAGCGGCGAATCGGAGTTTCTCCTCTGTGCTCGTCGGCGATTCGCGGGTTCCTTCGCCCTCCGTCGGCCGTGACAGCGACGGATGGGTGGGGGAACCCCGGATCTGTACATAGAGTAGGTAGGGTTCCAGCCGGCGGTGTCTTGGAGGCGGAGGTGATGTCGGAGTGGAGGTGTGTGGCGCTGGTCTTTCTCCTATGCGTCGTCGTGCTTGGGTGCGGCGGTGTAGGACCGGTGTCTTTTGGTGCTCGGGGCTCCTCGGATCCGTCGAGCTTTCGTCCCCTGCGAGTGGCCGGCGAGGCGTCGTCGTCGGTTGCGAGCTTTGGGGTCCCTGTGCTCCGGCCCCGTCGTCGTCGTGCCGTCGCGTCCTCCTGCGGCGGAGGAGAGGAGGTGCTGGTCTGATGTCCTCAAGTCTCCGGCCGGCCGTGGTGGCGAGGGGAGAAGGGGGCCGGCGCGCTGGTGCTCGGGTGCGGTAGCTGCTGCTGGGTTGAGGGTTGTTTTGGAGAGAGATCTGGCCTCCTCGTTGGGGGTGGTGCGCCGCTGGGCCCAGGTCTGGTGCAGAGGATGCTCGGGTTTCGTCCCGGCCGATGTGCTCTATCAGCTTGAAGATCCAGCTCCATGGAGCTGGTGGCGATTGCGGCTCGTCAACGCCTCTGGGCTAGGAGCTCTGTCTGCTCCGTGGTGCGAATGTGTGCTTGCTGCTTGCTTCTTCGATGGCGGCTTCATCGGAAGGCTGGTGGGAGCTCCGTTCGTGAGGTTGAAGATGAACTCCAAGGACTTCTTCGTGTTTTCGTTTTCTTTGGGGGTTCGTCCTGTAAGAGTGGCGTAGCAGCGCTGTGTATCCGTATCCTTTGTGTTTTTGTATGCTTGTATATGTACCTGTATGTTCCTTATCGTTTGAATACAAGTATAAAAAATCAAAAAAAAAAGATGGAGGGGTATTTGCAAAAAAACTAACAGTTACGTTACGGAGCTGTGACGGAATGACCAAAGATTCGCTAATCTACAACTTCGTGACTAAGTTTTGAGGTTTTTCAACTTGGTGACCAATCCTTCCATTTCGTGCAACTTCGTGACCTCTGGTGCGTTTCACTCTATTGTATAGATACATATACAAATAAGTGAACATACAAATATAATGTGTCTAGATAAATTTATATACATGTGTATGTGGAGAAAGTCTAAGACATCGAACGGGAGGGAGTAGTACGTAATACGACTGGGTCTGGCCATCGCCATGTGCCTTGTTGGATTCGGTTCGGATCTCGCGCATGTAACGTAACCGAACTCTACACACCAATTGCCCCTCATGAATGATCTCGTTCAGTTTGAAACCGACCACGCCATCATCAGCTGCCTAGCGCACTACACTAGGTGGTGAACTGATGATGATTAGCCCGGTGGGCCGGCCGGCCATGGTCTCGCGTCGTGCTAGCTGATTGATGGATTAAATTTTGATTAGTCCCTTGTTTTGCACCTGGAATTACAGACATGACGCATTGTTTTTTTTTTTTTGTGTGAATTCGTGCACGCATTGCTGCCCCTTGTTTCGCGACGTGTCTATCTACGAGAGTATGTAATTCTTCATAGCAATGTGTCTTGCATCGCTCTCCAATTTGTTTTGGAATTAAACACCCATGTCGCGTATGATGGTATAGCATGTGAAATCGACTAGAGAAGCACCTATACATTTCCCTTAGGCTAGTCACAATGGGGAGTAACTTAGAGTAGTAACATGCACATGTTACTACTTTATGTTACTACCTTCATAATGGGGAGTAACTTATGTGTGGTGTCATGCAAGACTTTATTTATTATGTTGTACACTTATTTTGTCTAGAAATGTGTGATGTTACGGTAACTACTCCCTCCGTTTAGGTTTATAAGTCCTCTACGTATCCCTAGGTCGTAAATTTGAACAACATAATGTGATTTATATTGTAAAAAATATATAATTAGAAAATTCAGACTTTATATTTTCTAATGGTATAATTTTTGTATTTTAATTTTTATATATTAGTTAAATTCACGACCTAGGGATACGTAGAGAACTTATAAACCTAAACGGAGGGAGTAGCTATGTTACCACAAACACCTCTCTCTTCCTTAATTACATGTCACATAAGCAAATTTGTTTTAAGATGTGTGATGTTACTAGCTAAGTTACTCCCATTATGACTAGTCTTACTCTATCCACTAGGAAATACTCCGTAGAAGCAATCGCTTGGCTCCCACCATTAACGGGTTCCAAGTATATTAATTTATATCTCAGGGGCTCTTTCATAATATCCAAGAGTGTACAAATTAGTAATTACCTCTAGAGAGGAAATTTAAACACATACGTAGTATGTCGCATATATGATGGTAAAGCATGTGAAATCGACTAGAGAAGTACTATATATCTATATATTTCCCTTACTCTATCCACTAGGAACTAGAAGCAATCGCTTGGGCAGCTCCCACCGTTACCGGGTTCCCAAGGAGTGCGGCGTTTTGGAGCCCAGGCTACATGTAGCCATTTATTTTGAAAATTATAAAATTGATATTTTAAAGTTTCAAAAAAAATGTGGAGAAAATTCTAGATGTAGGTAATGATGTATATAATCAATTTGCAAAGTTTCAACTCTCAATATATTGTATTCTAGGCTTGTAAAAATGATAAAAATGAAAATCTTGAGTAGTCAACATTGACAAAATTTGAACCTCCAAAATTGGTCAGATTTGTATTTTTTGTGTGGCTCAAAATACAATGTTTTTCGAATTGAAAATTTGCATGTTAGTATAATACATCATTATCAACATCTAGATTTTTTTCAGATTTTTTTGAAACTTTAAAATGTCGTTTTAAAAAATTTCAAAATAATGTAGCCCGGGCTCCCAGTTGCTTTTTTCGGTTCCCAAGTAAATTTATCTATCAGAGGTTCTCTCATAATATCCAAGACTGCACACATTTGTAATTACCTCGAGAGTGTGGACGTTCTGTATCGAGGGGCATATGTACCCTTTTTCTAAAATGCATTTTAAATGTGTTTTAAAATTTAAAAATATCCTAAACAAAACTTCACACGGGATCTCCGCAAAAATGTGTGCGGCACTAAGTTTCACAAGAAGTTTTTCCTCCAAGAAGACAAATTTTGGTGCTGGAAAATTATTTTTCACTAGATATTATTTTTGTCTTTTTACACAAACAAAAATATCTTTTTTTCACAAAATTTTATGTGATCATATGGAACATGGAGATGCACGTGCGCAATTTTTTCTTTTGATTTTTTGACATTTAGAAATGTGTTTTTGTTGAACGGGGCAGATGCCCCGGTGTTCAAACATGTTTTTCCAAAACAAAAACTACTTATCCACATGTGTGCTTGGACAAAAAAAAATGATTTTTATCTCTACTATCCAATTGTCCAAAAGCAAGACAATACTGATCAAGGAGCATCACAACACACACATACACCTTCCGGATTGTCCCTTAGTTTGGCCTGCTGTAATAACTCACTCAATTCGTTTGGCGTAACCCCTGTGATGGGCAATTTTTTCACTCTCCTAGGAATTGATCCAAACGTGGTATTGCTACGGATGGACACAAGTAATTATAATTTTCACCCTGTTAGTGTTGAACCTCATCTTCAGCATGATTTTCTTAAGGAGGTTTCATTCTAATTTGTCGTATGCTTTCTTCATATCGAGTTTCACCACACATAACCCATGGTTACCTTGTTTCTTCTTCTCGGCCATTTTGAAATTTTCATAAGTCACTAGCACATTATCGGTGATTACGCGTCTAGGAACAAAATGGGTTTCGAGTTAGACCGATAACTTCCGGTATGAGTCACTGCCATCTCAAAGCCATCATCTTCGTAATCACCATATTGACTATGTTGCATATGCTAACAAGTCTGAGCTAAGTCACCTTCTTTGGGTTTTGTACTCTCATAATTAGGACGATTGTTGTGTTATTCCATACTTACATTGTAACATGTGTATTTATTGTTGCGAGCACTTCTAAAATCAGGCTATCACCTAGCAACTGCAAGAATCTTTTGTACAATATTGCATGTAGTCCATCATGACCAGGGACCTTTAGATCGCCTACTAGATTTTTATTCATTGCCTCTATCGTCCTTGAGGAACCGAGTCCAAAGTACCAAAATTTTATCATGTATTATAAAGTAAAAAAGATGAGCGAATAGTTGATAACATGGTCATGTGGCTGGGTGCCTTCTTTCCACACATCGATGTCATCTAGTAGCTCTTTGAGGAGATTTCCGTTCTTCTGGGACATTTTTCCGTTATGAAAATGAGGTGTTCCGGTCACCATACAATACATAATCTGCATGTCTTCGCTAGAGCCAGCAAATCTATTATTGCTCCAATAAGTTTTCATTGAGCACATGGATTTATATTTTCCTTACTAACTATTTTGGTCACATATATCATCTTCTCAGTTTTTAGTTTCTATTTTAGTTCAGGATGAGAAGGAAAAAAGATGTTCGAGCTAATGAATAAGCTCTCGTAATGACCAGATGTATGGTGTATGCAGCTTATTTGCCACCTGAGCGAGCATCCGAGCACCTCGTAGCCCACCGCGCTAGCCCACCTCATGCTCAAATCTTTTTTTTCCAGATAATCTACACAGCAGAACTGCTTCCCTCACTCAATTCAGCCCATGGATCCGCCCTTCTTCAGCCCAGCATGGGAGCACCCTAGCGCTCTCTGGCAGCCCGATGAATCTCCAGTCTTACCGGGCTGGCAGCCCAAAGAACTACCTAGCGCGTCATCTCAACCCGTTAATCACTGCAATCTTATGGCTTAATCTCAGCGCCTGGCGTGCAAACCCTAGGGCTTCCTCCCCTTACTCCCCACTATATAAGTGAGAGGAGGGAGAACAAATCGCCCCTTCGCCTGCTCCGCCTCCTCGCGACGCCAGATCGAATCGATCTCTCTCCTACTACACCAAGGTCTGGCTCCCCACTCCCCTACCTCCTCTTCCCTGATCCCGTTAGATTTACCGTTCCCCTTGGTTTAGTCCCTATCGGGTGATCTTTACTGGTTTTTTGGCAAACACGTTTTTATGCTAAACTTTATTACTTCTAGTATAGTTATATTGTACACAAAATTGAACCTTTGGTTCCAAATAGAAAGATACGACGTTATATTTCTTTTTCACAACATAGTTTGATTTGGTCGTCTCTATTCAGTGGCAGTCCTCTTATTAAACTCTTCATTAAACCTTGTCCTTTGATATCCTAGAAAAATAAACACATGTGCTTGTTCCCATTTTAGTATATCTAGATATATATGTAGGGCCTTCAAAAAGCACTGTATAACAAATATCTTGATAGAGCTATATATCTATGGTGTCCGTCTTGGGAGTAAGTAGATAGTAAATTCTAGTGTATGCGAGGTTTCTTTTTTTTTGAAAGGAATGCGGTAGGGGAAGCCCCTACAGCGTTTTTTTGTTGTTGCAAATAATAAGAACCCAAATTTGCATCCGTGAGGACTTGAACCTGGGTGGCTGGGTGTACATCCACTTTCCTAACCAAGTGAGCTGGGCTCACTTCTTTTGTATGCGAGGTTTCCGTTAGGGGTTCGTCCTCGAACCATTGGCATTTCTTATTTACTAGTATTTTTTACTGGTCAATATATATTTGATGCCTTTAATTTCAGGTTCAGTTATTATGTTGCAAAACAACCATGACCTGTAATTGATATTAAAATAATACTATATTTTTTTAGCGGGCATGCAAGACAATATGAAACACCATAATGAGACCCTACTGTGGGCGAAGGTGCTAGTTGCAGCCTACACCTATCGATCATTTGCTCTTTGTGTTTTCATAATACAGCGTACGTGCCGAGTTTTTTCACCGAATGGACAATTTGAGTCGTGTGTCGTTGGACAAAATATTGGGAGGTTGTGTATAGTCGTTTGGAATGTTGTTCGATCGGCAGATCTGACACAAGTTTGTGCGATGTGCGCTTTATAGTTTTTGTGCAGCTCCAATTAATGCTTGTATCACCTAACCTAAGTAATGATGTTCACCTCGCTAAGACTAGTCACAATGGGAGTAACTTAGCTAGTAACATCACACATTTCAAAACAAATTTGCTTATGTGGCATGTAGTTAATGAAGAGAAATGTGTTTGTGGTAACATAGCTAGTTACCGTAACATCACACATTTCTAGACAAAATGAGTGTACAACATAATAAATGAGGTCATGCATGACACCACACATAAGTTACTCCCCATTGTGGAGGTAGTAACATAGAGTAGTAATATATGCATGTTACTACTCTAAGTTACTCCCCATTGTGACTAGTCTAAATAGAGGATCATGACATTCAGACATGCATTGACTAACGCAGGGGCACACCTCCCACAGTGCACGCAGCCGATCGAGTAGCATGTTGGGGGTGGGGGAGTGCTATCTTTCGCACGTGCGAGCAGTCGCAGGGTTTTCCGGATTAGGAAACTAACCACAATCCTAATATGGTGCATGCGAGGTGGATGTGTGGATGTGTCGGGGCTCTTTCTCTATTCCCTTTAATTACACGTCATTTGCTGGCTAATTTACTGGCCAAATTTCGCATGTTAGCAGGATAGAACGAGTAATTGAATGCATGCATGCACTACGGGACGAAATGCTGATGTCACTTAGATTCTCTTTCAATTCTAAATTTCAAATCGATTTATCTTTCAAATGACAAATCCGATTGAAAATCCGTTTTCACCAATAAATCGTTCGCGGCGAGATATTCAAAACTAGATCCCATATTGATATGTTTTGACGACTTCTTTTTTTGGACTAAAAGTTACCAACCCCATAAAACATGAGTTATCAAGGGTAAATTTAAAAATTATCAATCTCAAATTATTTTCAGTTTCCGTTCAACATCCTTATAAACTACGTGAACATAGCACATAGCAAGCGAGTTACCGTCCTACAACTAACTAAAGTCACCGAGAGCACGAGTTACCAACCTAAAGAAAATAGTACATGATGATTCCAAGTACATAGCAAGCAAACTACTGGTCTAAGTACTAATTAAAGTGTTACCAAGCATATAACGCACCAATTACAAACATAAAAATTAGTAGATGATAATACCAAGTACGTAGCAAACAAGTTACCGATCCTAGGACTAACTGAAGTGTTACCAAGCATACAACGCACGAATTACAAACATAAAAACTAGTACATGATGATACCAACAACATAGCGAGCGAGTTACCGATCCTGCGACTAACTAAAATGTTACCAATCATCTAGCGCATGAATTACCAACCTAAAAATTAGTAGATGGTGATACCAAGTACCTACCAAGCAAGTTACCAATCCTATGACTGACTAAAGTGTTACCAACCATCTAGCGCATGAATTACCAATCTAAATACTAGTGCATGATGATACCAAGTACCTAGTAAGCAAGTTACCGATCCTATGACTAACTAAAGTGTTACCAAGCATCTACACCATGAATTACCAATCTAAATACTAGTGCATGATGATACCAAGTACCTAGTAAGCAAGTTACCGATCCTAGGACTAACTAAATTGTTACCAAGCATCTACACCATGAATTACCAACCTAAAAAAATAGTAGATGTATATTATGTTTACATAATAGCCATCATAGTTATTATTATTTTTATTTTTCACTAGATATTATTGTCGTTCTTCTGGAATATATTATGACCAAAATGCATAGTAGTCTAAATTAGGTTTTCTCTTATTTTATACTAGTACAAAGTGGTACTTTTTTCTATTCTAATTTCTTGTACTAGTAGAAAGAGGACTTGTGCTATTCCCCACCTATTTTTATTTAACCTAAAAAACCACCATCCCAAAAAGGGAATTAGAAAATATGTTAGGTATTTTTTGCAAGCCAAAACCAAATATTTTGTTTTTAACGCGTAAAGGGAATAGTAAAAGGGGAATAGAAAAAGTGAGCATGAACTCTTAGAGCCGTTATTTTTTACCCTGAAACCACCAAAAAGCGAAATCGAAATAAATTTGGTCTCAGAAAAATGATTTCCATACAAAACATGTTTCCATAGATCAAGTGAATAGAAAAATTGATAAGAATGATTCTCTATATAACTACATTGTTTATGTAAAAGAAAAATAAAGGGAATAGGACAAAGGGTAAACAGAATGTTGGACACCTTACGTTGTCCATACTCATGACGTGAGAATAAAGGGAATAGGCTATCAGCGAGTTCACGTACGCGAGGAAAAAAGAACGGGCGTGAAAAAAAAACAAGCGTATGTTTCTATGCTACACGATGGGATCATCTGCCCGTGAGCAAAAAATAGAAGAGAAAAGGAGGCGGGATCGAGCTGAACACGTGACGTGAGAAAAAAGATTGCATGGCTGAAAAGTCTTGGGCAGGAAAGGGAACAGGAGGACCACACAACACGCAGCGTCGCGCAACTCGACCGTGCGAGCCTTCGCACGTTCGAAAAGAAGCGAAACCGGAAATGTTTTGCTCTTTCGTGGCCGATGCGCGCGGGCGACGTGAGGGAGAGCGATCTGCAGACAAGGCGACAAATCCATCACCGAAGGAAAGAAATGCGCTGCGGTCTGCGCCCTGCATGCCACGTCTTTGTTGTTAGCTGACGCTGGCCGGGGAAAGCTAGCGAGGAATATCCATCCTGCCGCCGCACATCATCGCTCCGTTCTTCGTTCCTCGGCCAAGACCGAGAATGAGTTCAAGAGCATCTTCCAACAGTCGTCCAACGCGCCGGCGCGCTATAATTTTTTTTACAGCACCAAAATAGCGGTATAGCGTGCTGGGCGCATGTTTTGGTTTAGCAGACGCGCCAAAACATCGCGCGAAAATGGGACGGTTTTGCATACGCGCTAAACTCCAGCACGCGCCCAGCACAAACAACATTTGCACTCAAACATACAACCAAAAAGATCAAACACACCAAATAAATCAACAATAATAAATAGTTGAATTATTATTACAACACAAACAAATAGTTTTTCTTGAATACAAATAGTTCACCAAATAATATAATGAATAGTTCATCAACAATACAACAAACATACACCTTAAACTCATTGTCGCCCATTCCATGTCCACCACTCCTCAATTAGATCCTTTTGAAGCATATCGTGTTGTTCATTACGTCGAATGGCATGATAAGATGCAACAAAGCGGGCTGTCCTCTCAGCCCTCCTCCGCACTTGCACGGGACGTCCCATCAACTCATAGTGCGTGTAGTCCAAATCTTGCCTGGGCTCATTCTCGATGATCATATTATGCATGATCACACAAGCGGTCATAATGTACCAAAGCATGTCTTGATCCCAAAATCTAGCCGGTCCTCTCACAATAGCAAATTGGGCTTGCAAAATCCCAAATGCTCTCTCCACATGTTTCCTAGCCGCCGCTTGAGCATTGTGAAAATCAAGCATTTTCTTACCTTGCGGCTTGTGAACCGGTTTCACAAATGTTTGCCACATTAGGTAGATGTCATCCGCAAGATAGTAGCCATAGTTTTATGTATGGCCGTTTGCTACAAACTCCACCGGGCAAGTTTGACCTTTGGCAATCTTATTCATGAGTGGTGACCGGTGAAGAACATTGATGTCATTGAGAGCGCCGGGCATGCCAAAAAATGCATGCCAAATCCAAGTCTCATGGTCGGCCACCGCTTCAAGGATTATAGTAGAATCTTTTTTGTGGCCTTGGAATTGTCCATGCCATGCCGCAGGACAGTTCTTCCAACTCCAGTGCATGCAATCAATAGAGCCAAGCATACCTGGGAACCCCCGAGCGGCGTTGAACTCCAAAAGCCTTGTCGTGTCTGCAGCATTGGGAGCTCGCAAATATTCCTTGCCAAATACTTGCACAATTCCAACGGCAAACCGCTTGACACACATAATCGCTTGGCTCTCACCCATGGCCAAGTGGTCATCAACTAGATCCGTCGGAATCCCGTATGCCAACATACGCAAAGCGGTGGTCACCTTGAAAGGTGATATGCTCTAGCTCTTTGGCGGCGTTCCTCCTTTGCTGAAAAAACCGATCATGCCTCGCCAACTTCTCCGCGATGTGCTTGAACAAGTCGATGCTCATCCTAAAACGCCGCCGGAAATATGACTCGGGGTATGTGGGATGCTCCACAAAATAGTTCCTCATCAATCTTTCATGAGCACCAATCCTTTCCCTCCACAATTTCTGACGACCGAAAACTGAACCACCGTGCTTCGGCTTTTTTGTTGGCGTGGATAGCTAGTATCATTGCGACTTCTTCCTCATCTTGAAGATCAAATTCTTCATCGGAAGAATCGTAGGACGAACTCATCTACATACATTAATTTACACTACTTTAAATCTACAAACTAAAATGCACCAAATTTATCTAATAAATCACAGTTCATATCTAAAATATACCTTGCAAGTGTTTTGTCAAACACCTTGTGCACGCGGAGTTGCAAACGGTGGCGACAGAGGTCCACCGCGGCGACGACCTGCGCGCTGGAGGGGTGGCGGCAACGAGGGGGTCGGGAAAGCAGCGGCGGCGCGAGTGGCGGGAGACTTCAGATCCGGCGGAAGCGCCGGCAGCGTCGGTGAAGGCTCCGCCCGACTCAGCGCCGCGGCGACCTGCGCGTGGCCATAGAAAGCGGCGGCGCGCTGGGGAGTAGCGGAGAAAGCGCCGCCGGCAGGTAAATCGAGCGCGGAGTCGCCGGAGGAGATGGGGGAGAGATGCGAGCGGCGGGAGACTTCAGATCCGGCGGTTGGTGGCTCGCGCGCTTTTTCCCTTTCGTCCCGCACGCTGGAATGGACGCCCCAAATATGATGCGAAATGTACCGCTTCGTCCAGCGCGCGCTACGCTTTTTCGCCCGCGCGGGTTAATCCCACGGCCGCTGGAGGACTCGATTCGGCCACGCGCGCTATATTGGCGGTTTATTCGGCGCGCGGCTTTTTAAGCGCCGCTGACGTGTGAGCGTCTGTGTTGGTGGAGAGTGGCGACATAGGAAACCGCGTCAGCGCCCACTGCGACGCGCGTCGACGTAGGAGTACTCAAGTAGGATTGGATTCGTCAGTCCGTGGATGGCAACCGGAATCTTTCTCCGGTCATCCTCTGACTGACTCCACTCATACGCGAGTCAAAGATAGTCACACAACAACCTTGATCCATCGATCTATGCAAGATACAGGCAGGGGTACTTTTTTTTTAACGGGAAGATACAGGGGTACTCAAGTAGGATTAGATGGATATACTCCGTTGTCACGACCACGTTCCTGCCAGCGGCGATCAAGGCCAAGTCAAGGACCGATGCCAGGCAACATCTACGTGAGGAGCATCGTCTGTTGAAGGGGGGCAGTGACCAAGCCATAGGCGTGAGTAGCACCTGTGTGATATATGCCGTGGCTGTGTCCATTCAGAGGCATCAAATCAAATTGTAATCTGACAAGTCGGAACTCGTTTGAGTCCTTTCTCTTTTCTTCCTTTTCCGGAGCTCTGCTCGTCTGGATTCAATTCCTCTGCGTGACGCGAGGTTGTATCAGATTCGAACCACATAATCCATCTGTGCGTAGCGTGATCTTGACCTCGTGTGTTACGTACGGAGTACATCCGTGTTGCTTGATCAGCCTACGCTGCGATGTGACCGCTCACATGTTCACAATTACGTACTCCCTCCGATCCATATTAGTGGGCATAGCTTTGTCTAAATTCATATGTATCTAGTTAAGTATTTAGACTAGATACATGTGTATCTAGACAAAGTTGTGCCCACTAATATGGATCGGAGGGAGTAATTTAATTTGTACGTATTTGGCTGGAGCCACAGATCGATCTGGAGGCAGAAAAGCAGAGCAAATACTGTCCTGACGTGGCAAACGGCCGGATGGATACTCGTATTGGCTTAACCATCGGTCGTACTCAATCGAAGTTTGCCCATTCCTGTCCTGGATTACATGAACAAAAAAAAAGTTTGGCTCCTCTCGTGTTCGATTCTCGTTACACATGGCCCTCCGACCTCCGCTCGAGAAACAAACTTGGGTCGCACGCATGTGCAGGGGCTCGATCGGAGGGACGACTCGGTCTCGATCGCCATGTGCCGCATTAGGTTTGGTTTCAGATCTTCGAACGAACGGACAATGGAACGGCCATCTCTGCAGCGGCTTAATAAACACGACCCTCCGACACGTGTCACAGGTACGCGGGCTCCGCCTATCGGAACGCCTGACCGGTCACTGTCCGGCACCCAAGAAGACCTCCAGAGTTGGGGCCTGCTCAGGGGTGCCGGACAAAATTTAGGTTGGACCGGTCAAATGCGATACGGGTGGGACGAAATTTGGTGTCCGATGGGCCTTTGGTGCTTTGGGCAGGTGGTGACGATGGCTCTAATATCTTGCGGCCGCACTCATCGCTCCGTTTTTCCTCGGCCAAAGAGCCCAAGACCGACAAGGAATATTGACGAGGTGTGCGTGAGTGGAGACTCGAGTGTGGCTCCTCGATCGGACGACTCGGTCTTGCCAAGTCCTCATGTGCCGTACTGGATTTGGTTCAACATCTTCATATAACAACACTTGCTTCTGTGATTCTGTTTCGAGACCGACCACCCCATCAACTGGCTCGCTGAGGCTAGCGCCTAGCGGCCGGAGATGACGATTACTCTTGTCTGGTGGGCTGATCGTGTCGTGCTGATTCATGATGGATTAAGTGGTGCGGATAGCTCAAACTCAAAAAAAAAAAAGTGCGGAGAGCACCTGGAATTTAAACGGCAAGCCGAGCTTCTCCCGCACCGGCGACGCGGGGGACAGTTGCTGGGGGCGGAGATGGACGTGACGACGGTGGCGTGGAGGAGGAGGGTCGACATCGGCGCACTCGTCAAGTGCGCGGGAAGGTCGTTGGGCTCTCCCGCGTCGATTTCAGGAATATAGCAAGTGTCTCCACTTTGCAAATATACCAAGTGTGGGTGCAAGTATAGCAAGCTTTGTAAAAAAAATTGTGGGGACCAATTATACAAATGCTGTTGGAGTATTTGGACCAAATTGCTATATTTTTAGATTTTACAAATCCTAGCCAAATCTTGAATGAGACAACAACCGGCCGGACCAGTATGCCGAGCAAGCAAAACACGATAATTAACTAGCTATGTAATGAGACGCGCGCGCTAGCGCGGTAGCAGCGCTTGCTGGTGAGCAGCCTGCCCGCCTGGGTTCGATCCTCAGGGACGAATTTCCGGGTGTCTCACCGCTACACTGTTCACCCGAACACTGTAGCAGACACTGTTCTTTGAACCGTCGTTCCCGGAGCGCTGGACTTCGGAAGACTCTCAAGACGTATTAGGGGTTTAGGTTGTAGGTCTAGTTCAGACACATAGGTGGGGTGTGCGTGGGGTGTGAGTGTGTGTGGTGTGCGTATCTGTGAGTCCGAACAGATTCTACAGCTTGTATCTCCAGGAGAGACTCAAAAAAAAACTAGCTATGTAATATTCCACCGTTTTGCTCCAGTCAATTCCATTTAATTAAACAACTCATGTATTATGGAATTTTCATTCGCCTAGCTAGTTCAGAAACTAAGAGTGTTTATGTGGTCAATTAGTTAACATGAAAACATGGAACTTGCACGTAATTTACCTAAATCAATTTTTTTTTTCATATTCACCCCTCTTGATGACATCTAGGTCATTTCACCACTCTCGTCATGTGAGTCCTAAAAATTATCAAAAAGATGTAGCGATGTCGAAAACGCACATGCATAACATTTTTTTAGCATGTTGGTTCCCAAAAAAGATTAAAATGACTCACAAAACATTTGGAAGATACGTAGACAATGCCGTCAATACCAAAGAAACATGTTTGCAAAAATTTACCAATTCTGAACTGACTCATCCTGAATATTTCGCACGTTTACACATCAAAACCATAAAGGCTTGCAGCTTACCAAAACAATATAAGAAAAATTGATGTCAGTGATCTTGTGCCATGACTCGCATGCAATGAATTAAGCTTGAAGTCGACCAATCCGTCTCCTCGCCGCCCCACCTATGTGATAAATAATCCAAATGCAACAATGTGTCTTCTAAAAAGGGAAATATTGAATGAATAGAGCGTAAATTCTAAAACTTGGGTATTTCTTTTTCTTTCGGACAAGTTAATTCTTGTAGCAAGAATGAGATTTCTACAATGATATGCAAATCCCTCAGATAGAATCTGAGAATAAAACTCAGAATAAAAACGAATTTTGTAATCCAACAATCGATCTTGGTTAGGATGATTAACCAAGTTAATTACAAAATTCTGCTGATACTATACATGGTGGTTTTTAAGACTTTTCTGTTCAACTCCAATTCAAGCTACATTATCTATACTTGCAAGTTACTCCTTCCACATATTGTGTTGCTGCTTGTGATTACGAGATCTCCAATAGGGGAACGAGCTAAGCCATATATACATCAGGGCCTCTTCTTGGGAACATGTCGCTCCACAAGAATAAGACAACATTTTAAGGTCACACCAGAATGATCATGTCATCGAGAGATTAAGTTATTTAGACCGAGAGAACAAAGCATGGGATTTTGTTGAGAAAAAGATGAGAAAACAAACAAAAGAAAAGGTGTTGGAGTAGGCCTCACAGTGGACACATGAAGGGCTTATGAAATGACACATTTGCTGGTGAGAGGGGTTGTGTGTCAGGTTTCATGTTTGATAAACATGTTTTTATATTAAACTTTGCTACTTACAAACTCGTAATATTGCACACAAAATTAACCGCACATCCATGGTGACAAAAATTTAAAGATACATTATTATATTTGATAGTGTAATGTACATTTTAGTGATGAAGGCTGACTTGGTTATCTCCATTTTAAGGCAATCTTCTTATAGTAAATCATTCATTAATCCTTGTCTTGTTTGATCCGACAAAACTAGTAAACACATGCCTCTAAAATATATCTTCTAGCATGCAGAACTACGGTGTATATATGCACATGTGCTTGTTCTTATTTTAGTATACTTGGATATATACGATGTGACTTGAAAATGTACCACATAACAAATATCTGGAGTAGAGGTATCTATGGCGTATGATTGTCCATAGCAGTGGCGGAGCTGGCGGCAAACTCTTGTGGGGTCGGTAGCCTTTTGTGGGGTCAGATTGTGTTCATAGCAGGGACCAATCCATAAATATGCATGAATTAAATGGGTTATGCAAAAAAGCTGTGGGGTCAGCTGACCCCACAGCTTACATGCAGATCCGCCACTGGTCCATAGTGAGTGTCAGTAGACTAAAAACTCGAGTATATGAAGTGTCTACATGGGTTTGTCCTCACATCATTGGCAATGCTTATTTACTAGTTTTGTTCATGGTCAAATATGTCTTTGTCGCCCTTTCAAGCAACACTTATCTCGTAAAACATGCATGCTCTGTAATCGGTATTAAAATAACATCATTTTTAAAACACATGCAAAATATCTAAGACATAAAAGGAGAATGCAACATTGACCATTGGTTTGTTTCATTTTCTTATGCGTGATTTGCTTGTGATTCATGTTCACATGTGTATTTCTTTTCTCATGAATGTGTTGTTTGAAATGAGGTGGTTTGGCACTAGAATGGAAGAAGTTGCCCGCGACAACCTACACTAGTATTTTGCTCTTGGTGTTTTTTTTATGATACAACATATGTATCCCTTTTTTTCAGGTATGGTTGCATAACATGGACTATTCGAGTTGTGCGTAGTTGAAAACTATATTGGGAAGCTATGTATAGTGTCTTGGAATGTTTTCCGGTAGATCACTAGTTTGTGTGATATGCAAATTTTAGTTTTTGTACAACTGCAACGCTTTTATCAAACATCCTAAATAAATATGTTCACCTAGATAGATAGATAAAACTGAAAATGAGACATGCTTGAAGCACCGACAATGAGGTGGACGTCTTGCATTCAAGCATGGCTACTACAGCGGGAGGAGAGGGGAGAGATGGTAAGAAAGGAAGATGGGTGAAGAAGGAGGACGAGGAAGGAATGTGGTGTGGGGGGAGGGAGAGGCGACGTGGTCTATGAGTTGCCCGATTGACTAGATCATAAAGATAACATGTGTGGTATGGTTGGGTTGAGTTCGATTTTAATTTCCTCTTAGCCCTTCTAGAAAAATTAAGAAAACAACAAAACTACATGTTGCAACAACAAAAAGTCCATAGACCTCGATCATTCCATTAAATTCTCGCAACAACAAACTCACAAGCCAATTGTATTAAAATTGCTTACATGTAGAACCCATTATGAGCCGATGAGCGTATGCAAGAACACATCCTGAATAATAGCGATATGCCATTTTCTCTTGTCGGAGCACTAAGTTCACAAAATGCTTGCCATTGAACTCTACAACCATCTCAAAATGATTTGGAAAAACTTATGACTTGGATGCCATGACACGCGGGATGGAACCAGAAATTGTGGCCAAACTAGAAATCCAATCTTTATAAATTTCCTTTAAACCGACAAGGTATTGACAGTTTCGTGTCAATTTTCGCCGAGTTCTCCACTCCATCGACCAACCTAGCCGCAAGCTTCCACCAACGTATTCAACCACTAAACCGTATCCACATTACCACCGACCTCGTTACTTACTGAAAGATTATGGGTAGTCAACATTTCCTCTTAAGAAATTCACCAAGCACCAAAACTAATCCACTGTCACCGTCTCATATCTCCCTCTCTCTAATCATGCGCACTGACCACAACACCAGCCCCCAACAACAAAGCAAAGCAAAGCTTCTCTAAACAAAAACAAATAAAGCACAACAACAACAACTAATTAAACGTCAATCCCCCAATTTGCTGCGCGTGTGTTGTCGTTGTAGCGCCGCGTTTATTTATTAATCCGAAAGCAGCAGCCCTGGCACAGCTAATCCGGCGGCCTCTTTTCTCTCCTTCCCTCGCCCCGAGAAGAGCAGAAAAAGCTTTCCATTCCAACTACTAGAAAAAAAAGGCCGCACCGGAAATTTCGGCGACGGACTCGGGCAGGTGGCAGGCGCGCGCGCCGGACCCTCCCTCCCTCCCACGGCTCCGGCGGTCCGAAGAGCGCGCGGCCGGCGAGTACGGCGGAAGCGGGGAATTCCCCGGCTTGTGCGGCGTGGGGGTGGTGGGGACGCGACGCGGATCTGGCCGGAGGCGCGGGCGATGTGGAGGCGGGAGTAGGGCCGGGCCGGAGGGAAAGGCGCGATCTTGGGGATGGGGGGATGCTTCTCGCTCGACGAGCAGCGGCTCCGGAGCAGGACAGGTTCGTTCCCGCTCTCCTGCGCACGCCTTCTTAGCTTTCTTTGGTCTGTCTCCGGTTTAGCTTCACAACTTGCGAGCTCGCTGAAGGTGCATGGTTCCCGCGTATGAGGACTGTGGTTGTGTCGGCGCCTGGGTTTATGCCCAATTGCAGCTTCGAATCGTGGATTTGGGGATTAGTTTGATTGGTTTGGATTCGTAGGCAGTGGTTGCCGCTGGTAAGGGCACCTGTTTCTTGGGGTTAATTATGCTGCGGTAAGGCTTCTCCAGGACTGATGTGGTGCGAAGATTGTGCTCGTCAGCTGCTGGAACGAGTGATGGAGAATGCCACACTATATTTGGTGCTAAAGTTTTGGTTCTCATCGGCCACCGGGGGTCCTCTGTTTGCGTCTTCTAGATGAGGTTTGCATGGCAATGCTTGGGTCTTCGATGGCTTGTGGTCTGCGGAAGACTTGCTATGGTGGTGTACTGATGGCCTGCATGTGTAGCCGCAGTCCCAAGCAAGATCCAGGGGAAGAGTAGTCTGGTAGAATAAATCACCTTTAGCGCATAATTTGGTGTACAAAACTGAAGCCTATGGTTGTGGGCAGACTGCCAGACCGCAAAGGCGAAGTTTGAAGACTCAGATAATGCCAGGTGCAATCCCAAACAGTCTTTAGTGTGAGTACACAGGAAGGATAACTTTCATCATCGTAGATCTGCTCTTAAGTAGCGTATAGGTGGAGGATTTCTCAGGTCAGGCGAGGAACAGCATTTGAGCCACTGATAATTATAAAACTATGTTCTATATTCTTTTAGGGAAAATATTTCAAAGAAATATTGTCCGTGGCTTGCTCATAAAATAGAACATTTGGGTTAGGTATTACCAAAATAATGCTGTTAGAGATAACTCGGGATTCTGGTAGAAGTTATTTTAGCTTCAAATTGTCCATATGCGTGCTCTTAAAATAGAACGTCCTAGTCAGGTTGGATTACAAACGAATGTAGTAGAGCTAACTTGGTACAATGAAAGGGTACACTCATTATCTTTGATTCTTCTCTGCCATCAAACTATGCAATCCTTGTCCCTTTGAGTTCATTGGAATGTCTTTGCTTATGGTTTTGGTGCGCTGAAGTTATGCTTCTGACTATGCACCTACAATAACAGGCACTTCAGATGGAGCTAGTGGACCGGATGGGTTGAGGAAGTCCAAATCTGATTCTAAAGCTATTTCAAGTGTTCTTGCTCCTCCAAAAGATGTGGAGGACCTGCAAACAGAAGGCTATGGAAATGTTAACATTTTACATACAACGAACTGCGAGCAGCCACAAAAAACTTTCGTCCAGACCAAATTCTTGGAGAGGGCGGATTTGGAGTTGTTTACAAAGGCCTGATTGATGAAAATGTTAGAGCAGGTTTTCCATCTGCACAGGTTGCTGTGAAAGAACTAAACCCAGAGGGCTTTCAGGGAGACAAGGAATGGCTGGTAAGTCCCCTGCATCCTTACGTTTTCCTGAACCTTGATAGCTCATATAGACATATACCTTAAGAAGAAGTCGTGTTCCTTTATCTGTTACGTGAAATCTTGATGAACCTTTGCAGCTCATATGCCTTTTTAAGAACTCATGTTGATTTGTGCATCATGTGAAATCCTCATGAAACTTTTTTAGCTGATTGGATTATAATAATCAATATAGTGACCAGAGCAGTTGTTCCTTATCTTTGTTTCGAACATAACTTGTCTTTTTATCTTTTAAGAAACAAACATAGCAGTAGCGCCGTCTGCAAGATGTAGTTCTACATACAGTAATAGGTCCAAGTAAAGAACATATTGTCGTGGTCGGTGACAGGTTGCCTCACGACCATAACATGTTACATCTGTCATTATTGGAGGACTAATGGTGCTTTTCTTTTGTGTTTCCAGGCCGAAGTCAACTATCTCGGGCAACTTAGTCATCCAAATCTAGTTGAACTGATTGGCTATTGCTGTGAGGGTTCACATAGATTACTTGTCTACGAGTACATGGCTTGTGGCAGCCTTGAAAAACACCTTTTTCGACGTAAGTTCTAACTCTTCACTTCTTGGTAACTCCACTCCTGCCCTCCTTAACATCCTTAACAGTCACCTTTTCAAAGCAGCACAACCTGCGTCCATATACCTATGCTGTTAATTGTTGATTCTGAACTAGATTTAGTTTTAGAATAAGTGCAGTCAACAATAAGCATTTTAAAACCTTGATTGACAATGAGTGGTAGTATCTGCTTCCAAGTAGCTCTTGAATTACATACTGGATTTGTCAAGTTTGTTAGGTGGCAACTATATATTGATCTGAATTTTTCAGTTGGTTCTATGATAGCATAGTGTGATCTAAGATCTGCATACACATGGGTAACCTGGCTATTAAGATACTTGAAAGAAATATCGTAGTGGCAGCTGAACAACGATAATCATTTAGCCAACAGCCCAACACAGTAACAAATGTTAACCTGGTACTGGCAGGTACCAAATCTAGTTTTTTTCCTCACTGATTAAAATATTGAGCGACATTGCTTGATTTCATCGTCATAATTCATAAGATATGTGAACAATGAAAAGAGTAAAATGGTGACAGGAAAAAGTCAAGCGGATTTGTAGAAATGTTTATTTTGTGAAGATCAGTTATATGTATCTCTTCCATTTAAAGGGCACATTTTATCTTCTTTTGTGGAACATTGATTTTATCTTCTTGATTCTAAACATTAGGGGTTTGCCTTAATATGCCATGGTCAACTCGTATGAAGATTGCGCTGGGTGCAGCAAGGGGGCTTGAGTACCTCCACGGAGCAGAGAGATCCATCATCTATAGGGATTTCAAGACATCAAATATCTTGTTAGATGCGGTTCGTATATTGTCTTTTATTGTTTTATTTAAGCCCATTTCTGTGTCAAGTTTCTTTTGTGTTCCCAGCTACGTTTGATGGCAAAATATATATTTCATTTACAAGCCATGCAGTGATTATATCCTGGTGTATTTTACTGTTTATGAAAATTTGTTAAGGTTAACATCCAGAAGTGTAATTCTATGTATTATGAGAAATGAACCACCAAGCGAATCATATTTTATTTACCCTTGTTACCCCCACAATGCTTCTGTTTGGCGTGGCGCCACCATTTAGAAGTAGAAGACATCACATGACTTGTATTCTTGTTCATACTGTACAAATAGAAGAGACTTCATGCTGATGTTATGTGTTGAAGATACTACTCAGTCTTACTCCGTGTTACCCTTGCAGGATTATAATGCTAAACTTTCAGACTTTGGCCTAGCAAGAACTGGACCTAGTGGAGACCAAACCCATGTCTCAACTCGGGTCATGGGAACTTATGGGTATGCAGCTCCTGAATATGTCATGACTGGTGAGCCAATTCTCTTCCGGAAGGAAACTTTACTGAACATATATGGTTCCAGGAATGGTTACATACTGCATTTTACTCAGAAGTTTGTGTGTTAATCCAACCATTTATTTTATTACAGGCCATTTGACAGCACGGAGTGATGTTTATGGCTTTGGTGTTGTGCTTCTAGAGATGATTATTGGAAGGAGGGCTGTGGACAAGAGCCGACCGAGCCGTGAGCATAACCTAGTTGAGTGGGCACGCCCCCTCCTTGTCCACAATCGGAAGCTCTTCAGGATTATCGATCCAAGAATGGAAGGCCAGTACTCCACCAAGGCTGCCATCGAGGTGGCCAGCCTTGCATACCGATGCTTGAGCCAGAACCCTAAAGGCCGGCCCACCATGAGCCAGGTTGTGGAAACTTTTGAGGCGGTTCAGAACATGCCGGAATGCCAGGACATACTCCTGCAGAACTGCATCACCGGTTCTGTGACGCTCTACGAGGTCCCAAAGGAACCCTGGAGCAAGTCGAGACAGTGAAGGCGAAGCAAGAACCAGCCGCTAAGACCGATGCTGTGGCCGTGGCTGTGGCACCGGTGAATGGAAAGCCAGTGCCTCAGAGCAGGAGAACACGGCCAGCGAATGGCAGGAGCAAGAGCGAGCCGTCTTTGGAGTGCAAGCTGTACATCCCTTCGCCTGACTCCGACGGACAGCAGTTTGGCTTGGAAGCCCTAGCGTCATCGCCTTCCAGAAACGGCAGTAGGCATGATGACGATCCTCCTCCTCTGGACGAGGATCTATACAAGATATAAGTAGCAACAACAGCAGTTTTTGACGACAATCGAGTTTTCTCGCTCGTGCCACCCATCTTGTTTGTCAAGATCGATCGGCCAGTCTGTCAGTTAACCTGGTGTTACATTTCTTCTGATGGCAGAACCACCTACCTTGCTAGGTTTCTTGTTCTTCCGGTTAGCAAAATTGTATGTAGAGGAGAGTTGTTTGCCGTGACGATGTTCGTGCTGTAAACTCGAAACAATTCTCTGGGAAGGATCCACACCAAAATGGTAATGGAGAGATTTGTCTTGTACTCTTGTCGCCGCCCGATTTGTGTTTTGAGTAAATTTATGCGGATATGAATTTTCATCTCCTTGACGATTTCGAGCTGCGACGGTGTTCATTGTGTGCTGCTGGAGTGCCATGACATGCCTAGACTTCATTAGAATTAATCTGTGATCGAAATCTGAATCTGAATTTAAATGTCTGACTGGGGGTTTCACGGATCTCTTTGGATGCCGTTGTTGATTCGGGTTTGTGGAATTGCTGAATCAGTTTCAAATCCGAATTCAAATTATGCTACAAACTTTGATGATTCCCTTGGTTTTTTTTGTTTGGTTTCAAGGAAATTGTCAAAGTTTCAAATCCGCTGAAGCGTAATGAAATCTGATAAGTAATCACTAGGATGCTGTACTGTTGGAAAATCCTTTGAGCCCTCTCTCAATCCTTCCTCACATTTCTGGCGCCGGCGAGCCAGGGGCAAACTCGCCGGTCGCCGTCGCTTTTCCTCGGCACCTCCACACCCGCGCACCGCGCCGGCAACCACTCCGCCATCTTCGCTGCCGCCGCCACCATCCCCGAGGGCCCGGATCCCCAAATCCATCTGCGCCGCCGAGCCCGTACATGCTCGCGAGGTTCCGGCCCATCATGGCAACGGCGCCGAAGACGAAGGCCGCCCCGGCCGTAGCTTTCTCCACGGCGGCGGAGTGGGACGGCTACGCGCAGTACAACCACACCGACGCGTGCCAGCATCTCCGGTGGACTGCCAGGTAACCTCGCCCCTCACTTCCTCTAGCGTTTTGTGGAGCCATTAGCATGCTTGGTCCCCTTATCGTTCCGGCTGGGCAGGGAGAGCTACGAGTACATGTACGCGCGGCCGTGGAGCAGGGTGGTCGACTTCTACGCCATGCTCGTGCGCACAGGGGCCGGGGCGACGGGGCTTGCCGAACTGCTCGGGAAAGATGAGGTCCGTGGAAAACAGTAGAGTTCCACCCCTGCAATGCCGTTAATTTGGAATGTGATTTTTTCATATTGAAGTGTTTCATGTCAGTGACAATTATTTTTTAGTAGTGACAAATGTTGATTCTTTCCGGAACTAAGCATGGCTTATTTCGAGAGAAATTAAAAACATCTCATCCATAAATAGTTCCAAGATCATTAGATCAATCACTTGGCCAAACACTACTGTGATTTGCATTAACCTGCCATGGCTTAATGTAAAGGCGACACTGAGCCATGAACTAGGAACTCTAGAACCATCAATCAGTGTTAGTTCATATATTAGATCTTATGAATTTCTCGGAGTAAGTCCGTGTTATGCATTTTATATTGTATACCAAAGCCATCAGATTGTCCTTTTGCAGAAAGACCATACCTGCGCTTCGAATGGAGAGGAGCCTTTGACGACGTCTGAGAAACAAATGTCAGTTAAATCATCCAAAGGCCGGGGAGGCAGGTGGGAAAGAGCAAACTTTAAGATTGTTATTTCTTATCACGGCGGTTCGTTTGATGGTTGGCAGAAGCAGCCTGACCTCAACACTGTTCAAGGGTAAGAATAATAAGATTGGAGTAATATCATTTATATGAGTTTTCTTTACAGTTTGTTAATTTGTTTAGCCTTTTCTCTCCATTTTCTTTACACTTCAAGACAGAATAAAAAACACTGACAGTTATTTGTTTCACTCTTATCGGTTGCAGGTTAGTGGAAAAACATCTCGGACCATTTGTTGACGAGAGAAAAGCTAAGCAACTTCAAGATAGATCTTTGCCAATAGAAGGCTGTGCCACTGTTGCTGGGCGCACTGACAAAGGGGTGACTGCTCTCCAGCAAGTCTGCTCATTTTGTTAGTTACACTTGAGAACACATACTGTTGCAAATCCTGTCTAATTTAATCATGTTTAATTTTGTTATGATGCATATCAGTTTCTCTTGTGCCCCAGCTTGTGCGACTTTAATTCACTGAAACAAATCATGGAAGTTATTGCATATCGCATATCTTTAGCAAATCATTAACCATGAATGCATACCACAGCTTTGACCAACAGATTTCATAAGTGATAATATTCCTTCTCAGTTGGCTTCAGTCTAGCAATGCATACGAGGAATTTAACTTGCTTTAACGGAACTTACTGTTTGCATAAACCTATTAGTTGTCCTGGTGACTTATCTGAAAATTTTACTTCAGTGTGGTTTTGATCTATCACTTCTGATAACTGACTTTTAATGCTTACTGTTAATCCCTTAGATACATGGAGAAAGGACGTACAGCCTAGTGATATAAAAGACACAATAAATGAGACTGCACCGGGTAAAATTAAATCTTTGGTTGTGTCCGAGGTACTTTCCATTCCTTTTGCAGAATATATTGTTGCAGTTAATGTCTATGCTGGCAATTTTATTCGATATTAGTGCTAGCTTTGCTTCACTTATTTTTCTAGTATGAGAGCATGTTTCAGTTTCGTGGCTGAATGTTCTGAGAATACCAAGGCCTCAACCCTGGGTGATGCTATGCTGAATATTAACCGATGACATAATTTGCAGGTTTCACGTGAATTTCATCCTAATTTTTCAGCCAAATGGAGGAGATACCTGTATATATTTCCTCTTGACGAGGATGCCAAATCAATATCAGGGGACAAGCAATCCTCTATAATACATGAGGATCCTGAGTACAACATAGCACCTCGGAGCTTTGACGTGGCCAAAGTTGACAAAATCATTAGACAACTGGAAGGAAAACTGCTATCTTACAAAATATTTGCACGTGATACACAAGCTTCACGGAGCACGTAAGTTTCATATATCATAGCATTCTTTGTGTTTTTCAAGTACATAAATTGTTCGTCATGTGGATTGGAAATAGTTTCATCACCCCTTATGTGGACATGGTCACATCATGACTATTCACCAGATACCTTAACTGTGTGCGACACTCTTAATTAATGCTTGTTTATTAAGGGAAAATTCATGTTTCTCTTATTTCATACGTGTTTCAAGTTCAATAAACTCATCAGTTACTTCACTTGATGCCCTCTTGTTTTCGCAGTGGCCCAGCTACGGAGTGTTTTATGTTCCATTCCCGAGCTGCATTGACTAAATTGCATTCTGCTGATGAGGTGATTCCAGTATTACTTATATTTTGCTAAAATTGCATTTTATCCAATGGAACGTAATGTGTACCTTTGCTTATTGGGACTAAGTTTGCTCTGAATTTTTTCCTCATCATTGCATATGCACATACATCACTTCATCAGTTGTAAATTATGTTCAGTTCTTGTTCTCCATTTTTTTTTGCAGAATTGCATAGAAGGCACGACGGTCATGTGTGTTGAGCTAGTAGCAAACCGGTTTCTACGCAAGGTAATGCAAAACTTTGTTTATTATCGTAATGTTTGTTTCCCAATCATTCCCTGAGTTTTAGTTATCATTTAATTAATTTGCAACAAACAGATGGTTAGGGTTCTTGTCGCGACCGCAATCAGAGAGGCTGCTGCTGGAGCTGAGGAAGACGCCTTGGTGAACCTGATGGAAGCCACTTGCAGGAGAGCAACGGCTCCCCCAGCACCCGCAGAGGGCCTTTGCCTGGTAGACGTTGGCTACGAAGATTTCAATGAGCAGAGGTGCTTCATTGTTGACTAAATGAAGAAGTAATCTTCCTGCTAGAGCAGAGCACAGGATACCTGATTTTTCAGCAAGTGAAGACCAGATCCTTGCGGTTCTGATTGTCGATCATATTCCTATATCCCTCATATTCCATGCTTCCTGGTGTATTCATCCACAGACTGGAATTCGGGGATGCAGTCCAGAAACGTGGGCCCATTTATTAAATTTTACTAGCGGACTGCATTTTTCCATTGAAAGCACAGATAAAACATTCCAAAGAGGCGCAACAAATCATAGATTGCAACAGTTAATGATCCACAGTAAATCATAGGAATCATGAGGTAATTGGTTTTTTAAGTCCTAAGCACACATGATTAAGTAAATCTACAACATGGCACATGACTTCAAATAGTCCAACAAAAAACACCAAATAGTACTCATTTACTGAAACTCTTGATAGTTAGCACAAACATAGATTAAACTCATAAAAAACCCACTCAGCACATCCTAATCAACGAGAACAATATCCAAGGAACAAATTCGTCATCAAAGAGAGCAATCTCCAAGGAACAAAAGATCTAGCACCAAAGATCTAGTTTTACAACAGAATCGAAGTCTAAGAAAAGCAATCACCCTAACACACCAGACATTGTTTGAAATGAAAAACACACTTAAAAAAATCACGCATTCATAGAGCCCCCAAGGTAAACCGGGGGCGCGACCGCGGCCTAGAATGGTTTGGGTGGCCGCCTGGTATTGAGCGACAGCAAGATCATCAACGGCTGCTCTGACCTCGGTCGATCTGGCCACGACCTTGGGGCGGCGACCCCGGATTCGGTGGATCGTTTGAGGTCCGCGAGTGGTCACCTTGTTATCTAGGGATACGAGACGACCAAATCGTGCATCGTTGGTGCCGAGTGGTGCAAGTGGGCGGCGGATCCGGAGCCGGTAGTGTGTTTGGTGGATTTGCATCGAACCGGAGCTGGTAGTGTGTGTTTGGTCGATAACAAGTATACTTCTACGTTTTATTCTAAGTCAAAAAAATTTAAGTTTCGCCAACTGTATAAAAAATTATACGAATATTTAGGATATAACATTGTTATATTATGAAACTACATTCAATATGAATCTAATGATATAAATTGGTGGGGTAAATATATTTTTTCTAAAAAATGGTCAAAATTTAAAAAGTTTGACCTAAGACAAAACTTAGAGGTACACTTATTTGTGGACAGAGAGAACATGCGTTGCATTATTTTCAACACTCTTCAGTACATACTCTCCATGTGAATAATCTATCGTTGAGGTTGGTTTGAATCTTTTGAGTTCTTGTAGTCCACATTTTTTTTCATATTTTTTGATGTTGGGAGTTGAGACAGCTTGTTCTCAAGTTGGAGCATCCGCTCTTGCAAGAGATCCTGCGTGCAAAGTGTTGCTAAATCCTTCGTCCATCATTATAATCTTGTAATCCACTTTTCTTCCTCGTCCTTTTGACACCAGGGCCACCAAACAACATCACATATAGTACTAATTAAGAGACGTTTTTGCTAGATGTTCTTAGGCCATTCGTACCAAATACGGAGTACAATTTATTCAAAAGGCACACTATACCTAGTTTAGATGATACTGGAGGCAGCTGCTAGACTTCTACCACCTACTAATGCTGTTACAAGATGTCTAGCGTGTTTACGTCTGACAGAGATGTTTTTTCTACTCCCTCCGTTCCAAATTAATTGATTTCCATTTGTCCACGTGTGGATGGAAAGAATCAAAGATGTACTATATGCACTGGCTGCCCTGGTTTTTATTTTTATTTTTTAGAACAGCTGCCCTGGTTTTAGCGGTATTCCAGCTAAGCCCATGATCGTCCAGCAGTCGTATGGCCTTCCAAGACGGAGCAAACCGGCATACAAGGCCGTGCTGGAAACAATATTTACTCATGTTGGAGCGTGTCAGGCAAATTTCGGTTCAATCAACCGAACAGACAAGGGGAAGCAAACTTTTAGTCCCACATCGGGGAGCCAAAGACGTTCATCCCACCTTAAAATACGGCCGGGCAGAACAGGTGACGTGCAATGAAGTAAAATGAGAGCACATCCGGTCCGAACATGTGCGGCCTGCACAACGTAGCAAACCCTAAACTGGAAAATGTTGAATTCCTCTAGGTGATCCTGCAGCGTATGCCATGTACGCCTGGTATCTTAAACTTTTTAAAAGACAGCTTCAATTCCAGGGCAATTCAAATTTTAGTTCGAAACACGTGCGAGATCCAAACCAGCCCGCAAGCCCGACCAGCTCATCACCCAACCCACGCGGAACAGGCCAGGCCGACAAGGGGTCGCGGCGCCTCTCGCATTTTTTGCCCTATCCACACCTCGGCACCGCGAGCCACGAGATGCCGACAGAGGTATGCTGCTTGCTCCCTCACCGCTTCTTCCGAGGCTCCAACTCCAACTAGGATTTCTGCCTGAAAATCTACGGTAGATAGATAGAGATTAGGGATTCTGAGCGGACAAACTGACAGGAAGTATCAGCATGGGTTCAAACCAGGTTCCCCTGGAAAACACATGCGAGTACCTAGCAAGTCATCCTTGGCTACATTCTGCTCTCTGTCTCGTCCCACGGATGGCCATTGACAGCATAATCCATGCAACGGCCCTGCGTGAGCGATAAAGAACAAGATGTTAGCCAAGGACAACCTGCCAGGAAGTATCAGCATGGGTTCAAACCAGGGATGCATATGCTCCCCTGAAAAACACATGCGAGTGCCCGGCAAGTCATCCTTGGCTACATTTCGCTCTCTGTCTCGTCTCACGGATGACCATTGACAGTATAATCCATGCAACAGCCTCGCGTGAGAGAAAAAGAACAAGATGTTAGCCAAGGACAACTTGCCAGGAGATATCAGCATGGATTCAAACCAGGGGTGCATATGCTCCCCTGAAACATACATGCGCATACCCGGCAAGTCATCCTTGGCTACATTCCACTCTCTATCTCGTCTCACGTATGGCCATTAACAGCATAACTCATAACTGTTATTACCTTTTGGCTGACAACAAGAACTGAATTAAACTTCTTTAGGACTCACACTGCTAGAGGGATGATGTGTGTATATATCCATTGCTGGCCATTGTCTCCTGCTTGCTATACGGGATGTTCAGTATCTAAATGTGTGTCTTATATGTCTACTTGATCCTTCTGTGTTGCTATATATAGACTTCTAAAAGAATAACCTCAAGATATGGTATGCCCCTTTTGTTGTGAAACTTTGTCAAAGGCGGCGATGCCTGATTCTTTTGGATGGAGGTGTTAGGTTTGATATGCGTAGACATTTCTGTCCACTTCTATTCAGAGCAATGTGGTTTTACTGAATTCATGCATTGAGTGGTAGGTTTCCTGAAATAGTTTCTCTATTTTAGCAGTGGATAAAATTATCACTTTACCATTGTTTGGCATGAACCTGCGGTTTGTCAAGCATTAGTTCTTTTTACAGTATGCTTGGATGCAGGATAAAAATAGAAAAAAAATCAGAAGTGGTTGAAATCTTTTATAAATCCTGAAACTTAATAATATTTTCTAAATTTCAAAAGAAGACCTAAGCTTACACAGTAACATCAAAAGCATATTTGGTTAAACAGTCGCAGAAGGTTAGAAAAGATAAAAGCCCAATCGATGAAATTTTGACAATATATAGATTGTTCAAAGGATTTATGCAGTGTGAAGTTATGTTTTCTTGGAAGGCAAGCGCTACGCGTCAGTCGGCTGTAGCGACGCCTTGCTACAGCCGGCTTCCGCGCCGTTCGATTGAGTTGATCTGTGCACGATACGTCGCTTTCAGACCTACACTGTGACACGCATTACCAGCCGCATGCATGCATCCTTGGACTGATGCGAGAGGTCGCTTTCGCATGGCTACTGGAGACACCCTATTCTATTGGTGCCTTTTCACACGGTGGACCATCCCCTACTTTTTAATTAATCACGTTGGATCATCATTCCATGAAAACTATTACAACTAGAATGAAACATGTGCTCTATTCATCTGGCCAGTGGCCTATATATACATGGAGTATGTCGGTAAATACTGTAGCATTTTAATATGCTACATAAACTTCCTTTTTTTGTAGATCACATCATATATATAGTTTTTACATTGTTCATGAGTACCGATGATTGTTATGGATTGTTATGACATTGCTTGTAGCAAATTTGATACTAGCAGAAATTACACTGATTGTTTATATAGAAATGGTGCATATTTGTTGTCCTTGTGATACAAGAAAATAACACTGATGGTGCAAAAACTATCAAGTTATGTAGCAGTTTGAATTTTCGACAGGCTACCAAGAAATAGAAATGGTGCATATTTGTTGTCCTTGTGATGCAAGAAAATAACACTGATGGTGCAAAAACTACCAAGTTATGTAGCAGTTTGAATTTTCGACAGGCTACCAAGAAATAGAAATGGTGCATATTTGTTGTCCTTGTGATGCAAGAAAATAACACTGATGGTGCAAAAACTATCAAGTTATGTAGCAGTTTGAATTTTCGACAGGCTACCAAGAAATAGAAATGGTGCATATTTGTTGTCCTTGTGATGCAAGAAAATAACACTGATGGTGCAAAAACTACCAAGTTATGTAGCAGTTTGAATTTTCGACAGGCTACCAAGAAATAGAAATGGTGCATATTTGTTGTCCTTGTGATGCAAGAAAATAACACTGATGGTGCAAAAACTACCAAGTTATGTAGCAGTTTGAATTTTCGACAGGCTACCAAGAAATAGAAATGGTGCATATTTGTTGTCCTTGTGATGCAAGAAAATAACACTGATGGTGCAAAAACTACCAAGTTATGTAGCAGTTTGAATTTTTGACAGGCTACCAAGAAATAGAAATGGTGCATATTTGTTGTCCTTGTGATGCAAGAAAATAACACTGATGGTGCAAAAACTACCAAGTTATGTAGCAGTTTGAATTTTCGACAGGCTACCAAGAAATAGAAATGGTGCATATTTGTTGTCCTTGTGATGCAAGAAAATAACACTGATGGTGCAAAAACTATCAAGTTATGTAGCAGTTTGAATTTTCGACAGGCTACCAAGAAATAGAAATGGTGCATATTTGTTGTCCTTGTGATGCAAGAAAATAACACTGATGGTGCAAAAACTACCAAGTTATGTAGCAGTTTGAATTTTCGACAGGCTACCAAGAAATAGAAATGGTGCATATTTGTTGTCCTTGTGATGCAAGAAAATAACACTGATGGTGCAAAAACTACCAAGTTATGTAGCAGTTTGAATTTTCGACAGGCTACCAAGAAATAGAAATGGTGCATATTTGTTGTCCTTGTGATGCAAGAAAATAACACTGATGGTGCAAAAACTACCAAGTTATGTAGCAGTTTGAATTTTCGACAGGCTACCAAGAAATAGAAATGGTGCATATTTGTTGTCCTTGTGATGCAAGAAAATAACACTGATGGTGCAAAAACTACCAAGTTATGTAGCAGTTTGAATTTTCGACAGGCTACCAAGAAATAGAAATGGTGCATATTTGTTGTCCTTGTGATGCAAGAAAATAACACTGATGGTGCAAAAACTATCAAGTTATGTAGCAGTTTGAATTTTCGACAGGCTACCAAGAAATAGAAATGGTGCATATTTGTTGTCCTTGTGATGCAAGAAAATAACACTGATGGTGCAAAAACTATCAAGTTATGTAGCAGTTTGAATTTTCGACATGCTACCAAGAAATATAAATGGTGCACATTTGTTGTCCTTGTGAGAGGTTGCGGCAGCAACTAGCTACGTAGCTATGAAAAGGGGGAGTAAATAGAGAGCGTGCTAGCTAGCTGAGAGAGAGAGAGAGCATGCACTAGGTACTACGGAGTAGCTAGATAGACAGCGCTAGCTATATTTTCACACGACACGGGGTGTACTACTAGTTGTGCACAGACTGCGACCCACCGGGCGGCATGGGCCACAAGGAAAGGCGCGAGTGGGGTGGGACGATGGTGTGAGGGGAATTGGGCCAATAGCGACACGTGACGTGACGAATTGGAGGACGTGCGCGCGTCCTGCCTGACCGGCTGTAGCTACAGCCGGCTGTTAAACAGCATTTCCCTTCTTGGAATCACATAATAGAAACTAAAGCCTAGCCACACAATAAGAACTATCATGTATATAGCTGCAATAGAGTCAAATTTTCTCTTCTCAAAGCATATTTGTCTTTATTTAGCAAACCTGAAAGAGTCAGATCTCCTTAAAAAAAGAATGAGTCAGCAAACCATTAGGTTTGCTAGGTGCCTCTTTCCTTCCAATGTGTGTCATATCCTGATTCATCAATAGTATTGCACACTGATGGCCATGTTCCTCCCAGGCTGTCATGAATCATGATCCACAAGTTGAGTTCTTTTGTCGCGAAGTCAATAGGTGAGGGGCAGTCAGAGACGGAGAGCTTATTTATTTAACTTTCCTTATCACTTTGGTTAAATCTCTTTCTAGGAGAACATTTCCTTCATCCCTGGATTCATCATTCATGTCGTATTCGGATATCATTCCAGATTGCCTTCCACTTGCTTTTAAAAGCTGTACCCATCATTGGCCTTTCTTGAGAATACAGTATATGAGTTTTCTTGGCTTAGTTCGGACAAGAGATTGCATCAAGTTGATTCACAGCATTACGTTTGTCAAAAAAGGCAGATACTATTCCTGCAGGCTGGCATATTGGATGCTAGGGGACCAGGAATGAAATTATGTGGCCCAAAAACACGAATGGAAATAAGAATAACAGCATCATACATTTTTGGTGGGGGAAAAGGTGCTGCAAGTGGTGCCACTTGGACTCTCCAGAGGCAAATTCACTTTCCGAAGACATTTATTCGGTCAACCCTTTCCATCTTATTCTTCCCACCTACTGTTCCATTATCTCCATGTTTTTAGAGTGCACAGGATTTTCTTTGGACTGGAATAACAGTGGAAGCGAACAATCTGTAGGGGGGACAATTGCTCTATATAGAAAGGTTGTTTTTTAAGAAACGGGGCATGTTCTAGATCCCCCAAAAGTTTAATAAAATTTAAGTCGTAACAGTAATTAAAAACCTTGCATTTTCAGTAGAATCGCATTTCTCCTGTATTGTAGGGCCTACACAAAGCAACGGAGACAATCCTTGATCTGCTAGAGATTGTTTTTGATCAAGTAATCTGGTAAATTTTCACATTGTTTCATTAACAATATTTCCCTTGCTTTCTCTTTAACTTAATTATCTCTCTGAGTTGGGCTGGGAGATCCTATCAGAGGGGTTTCTTGCGATGGGAGCAGGATCCGTGGGCTCGCGGAGCAATCAGCGACGATGAAAGCGAGGTCTGCTGGTGCATCCAATAATGTGGACATTACACTGCTTTCATTCTGTCCCAACCTCTAAGGGTTCCTCCCTGTACGACATAGTCCATTGGATTGGGGCAACGGTGCCACGAGAACAAGCTCTGCGGCGACACAGAAGCTACTATGACGAAAACGAGCTCTACGGCGGCGGTGCAGGCGACAAGTACGGCACGAGCTCCGCGGCGGAAAACGTGAAACTGCCTCTGCGTCTCCGCTAGATTGAGTAGAATGCATTTTTCCTGTCGTGTTTACCTCATATCCAGATCCAAAGCATCCATGACGCGGTGCACGCGCCTGATCGAAGCTGCTTGTCCTTGGCGGCGCTGTCAAATCAGACTCGCCCAAAGTCTCGGTGTATCGATCTGAAAATTTACTTGCATCTCATGTCAACGGCTTGCCTATTCATCTCTTTTCTTCAATTGTGTTCTTCTTGGTTTGTTTCAAACCTGGAATGCAAAGTTCTTCCAGTCCAAGCAACAAGTAGCAGAATTTTTATCCATACACCATTTGACAATTCGGTTGTCTTCGGTTGGTTTCCTCATGCAAGGTACCTAAGCACCACACCATATTTCAAAGGTCTTTGATCTTTCTAGGAAATAGTGTATGGGGTGTGGGGGCTTGGACCTGGTCTTTTACTTGAAAATGTGGTTATTTGACTGATCACCAGGATATTTGATTATGTCCCACTCTGCTTTTGCAGTTCTGTACAAACACACACTCTTTTTCAGCTGGAAGCTAAGTATGTCAAGGGATGAGGTTTGCATCATTTCTTGCGTTCTGTCAGAACTGCCGCGGTATAGGGTCCCAGAGGTTGAGCTGTCGCCGCTCTCGTCGGGCTCGGGGCGTGGTGAGGCGAAGCCGTGGCCGCCGTCGGGGCTGGGGCCTCTGCCCTCTATCCCCTCGACCGGGCTGCAGCGCTCGGAGCAGCCAGGCCAAAGGCTGCGGCCACGGGTGCCCCCGCTGCACGTGGAACCCGGCTGATGGCCACGAGCGTCGCCGCGCTGCAGAGGTGCAAGTCGCCGTTGGTTTCCGCCGCCCAACCCGCCGCCGGTAAGGGAATCGGCTTTGGTCAGGGATGTCGAGCAAGATGGTGGTGCGGATGCGACGGAAGTCATGGTCAGTGAAGCTGAAGCACAACACCTTACATGATTGAAGTTATTGAACGATGGAGCACTCATAAGAAGACGATTCAGTCTAGATGCCTGCCGATTGTTGATCCATGGTAATTGTGGATCTCTGTAGTCGGTTACTTTAGCTCAAAAGTCTACATATTTTTATTTGCATTGGATTAAACTTAGTTCCTATTTTCGTTGGCATAGACTGAAGCCCGAATCAGTCAATTATTTTTCCAAATTATTCCAAGAGGAGAACAAATAAAATGGCAACCTTTTTATAGAGGATGTGATGTCAAGACCCATCTATTACCTAGTAATTACATAGTCTCAAGATATTTTTACATTAATTCTAGAGAATCTAAGAATATATAAATCATTAATAAGGTGGATCAAAGTTTTAACAGCTCATATAAAAAGAAATATTGAAATTATTGTGCACCGTTGATACTAGTATAATCATAAAAAGAGAGAACCACTAGTAGAAAACCGAATACTATAGTCACTGAGGAAAAAAGAACATGCTCCCAAACATGATCCCTCAGTCGGCTTTTACATATAAGCTGATTGCAAAGAAAAAGCCGACTCTGATATCGTTTCCTCCGAGACGGACAAAAATGAGTAGGCCTACCATAATCGGACAGACGGGCGTGAAAAATGCCCGTCTCCGATAATTGGGCCGCAGCCGGCCAAATAAGTAGGCCATCTCCAATGTTGGCAGAGGCTGTCCTAAAAAAGGGTAGACTCTACCAATATATTTTCCGAGTCTGGCCATATTTGCAACCGATTGAGGGCTACTCCTGGTTTTGAACTTGGTCCTCTTCCGCTCTTTTCGGCCTTCTGTAACATGCCCGGGCGGTCCATGTAAGTCCGGAACTTCGGGTCCTAGAAGGACCGATAATTGATAACTATGTGCCTACATAATTAATCAGCCTCCTGAGAGTTGCAATTGCAATTGCAACCGCGTGAATTTGAAGTCTGAATGTGGGTGATAATTCCGAAATACTAACCATCGCAATGCGCCAATAAAATCCAATCTCTGGCCTCTTCAGTACCGTTGCCCCATTCTTCTCTCTTGTTCCTAGCGTTCTACCCACGCCGCCCTCTCTCTGCAACCAAGCCTAGCGCCCGCAACCATGAAGTGGAAGGGGCCCTGGAAGAACAACGATTCGAGCAAATTTTAAAATCGTTTTCTAATTTCTAACTGTTTATACAAATTTTTAAAAACGAACACCATGTAACTTGGGAGCCAAAAATTCATGCTCGTGATAGACAAGCTAAATGACGACCTTAAAAGACCAGTTATCTGATCAGTGATCCGCGTCGAACCGTTTTCTTCAACCGTGTGGAATTTTATTGGACCCGAGGTTTGTACATTGTTTATTCTTTGTTATACCCTTTTTTTTTGTTATTGTGCAGTAATATTTTGGTTTGTACAGGAAAGACCTTCACAGACAGTAAGCATAAGATAAAATGAGCATGACAAGTACGGGGTGATAGACAAGCTAAATGATCGTTTAGTTGAGGAAAGTAAGCCTTTATTCCAGGTAACCTATTCTGACGATTTTGCAACAACATGATCATCTGTCATACTTGCACGGCTCTTTGAATAAGTTCTCGAATTTACCAACAACAAAAAAATGGTTATGTATCTTCCACTGTGTGCATTCTTATGTAGTAGCTTATCATCTCAATCGTCATATTTTTAGAGGTGTATGAAGGCGCCGTGTATGCATCATCAGGGTGTCAGTTACTTGGTTGATGAACTTAATTTGTCATCACGGGCAGAATGCTGCAGGAACTTTATTTATGACATGTATATTTGTTCCGACAAAAAAACTGAAACAGGGCATGGAAGCAAACGGGCTGTTGCTGCGGCCTGCGGGAGTGAGCAATGCGACTGACGGAATGTGCAAGAATCTTGAGTACCTTGATGTTCGGCTCATGCCCTCATGTTAGAAGGCCTATTTCGTTTGCATTTTCCTGGTGGCTGCCTGTACGGTGAACTTTGATGTTGATGTCTGGTGCTGCGGATGCAAATGAATGAGCAGTTGTGCACCATCGTATGTACTGCAGAAAGAGCATGGTTTTGCTTATATTCAGCGGGAGAATATGACATGAATGGGGGGGAACCTGGAGTTAGGGATGGCAATGGGTCCCATACCCACAAAGATTTCATCCGCGGGTGGGAATGGCTGAAAAACCTCCACCGTGGGAATAGTTGCCAAACTATTTATTCCTCATAGGGTATAGTGAGGATGAGGATTGTACCTGATACCCCATACCCTATAACCACTAGGGACCCCCTTTTCACATATGACATGTAGGGTCAGGTATATGTTCTATATATACAGTCTAAAAACCCTATAGAATTCACAAAAAATCCTAGCGGCTGGATGAGGACATCGCTGTGGCAAGGCCGGAGTATGCAAGCAAACAGGTGAACCCAATCATATGATTGACAAATTTATAAGTTTCAGAAAATCTAAAAAAAAATCTTCAACATAGACAATACTTTTATCTAACGTGTTAGAAAAATTCAATTTCAGATTCGGAAAATAACCAGAAAAAATGATAAATTTGTTATCAAATGTGCTAATATGCAAAATTCAGAGCCCAACTTATATTAGGTACCATTCAATGTCAATTTTACATATTTTTCTCAACTTGATTTGCGATTTGGATTTGAATTTTTCTACATGTTAGACGCAAGCATTATGCATATCATAGTTCTGTCTTCATATTTTAAAACTTATAAATGTGTCAACTATGACAAGGTGCACAGGTGCACGAAGACTAGGAGTGCACATGATACGTTCCCTATGAGGGGGAATCGATTATAACCTCCCCCTGGTTCGTGCGCCACGGCAATATAAGCCCCTTTCTTTGTCCTGCTCCCTTCTGGACCCCCCAAATTGGCTGTTATGTGAAAGTTGACAGTGGGATCAGTTTCCTAAACAAGTAGATTAAGGCCCAGCTACAGCCGCAAAATTATTCTTGTGTGTCCGCATTCTAAGACAAAGTGTTTCGTAGACTCAATGTCAGTACAACCAAATGGACATCAAGCATCATCCACGATGTTTTGCTTGTGTAGAACTTCTCTGACCATGAGCTGATCCTCGGTGTGACAATAAGCCACCAAAACATTTTTCCCTTCTTAGGAGATGCACTCTTCCAAACTTGTATTGCTGTTTTATTATCAGCGACACCACCCCAAACTGACATCTTTTTCAAAAAACAAAATCTCTCCTCATTGGTAAAGTTCATATTTCATTGAGGTTTTTAATTGCAACAGGGCCATGTTAACATAAAATTCTCCGGTGTTATGTAGGCGCCTACGATCCCCTTGATTTAACGGGCAACATAACAATCATATGGGATGTAAAGAGTTGGGTTCCATACGGCTATGTGGTAACGATGGATTTTTCCACTTGTTGAACATCAATAATCACTATAGAATACCACAATATCATACATATGCATATCTTTTTCTATTCAAGTTGTTGCATACATAGGACCCCTCTCAACTTGATGGAAGAAAGGCACAAATACAATTGCACAAGGTAAATTACCCAGTTGGTTTTTCATTGATCTACCTACCAGTTCCGCTCACCCATTGTCAGATAAGAATTGTTAGGAAAATTTATATTAAATGATTCTTACATATTACCATGGGGTCAGGGGGCAATCGCCCCCCCCCCCCCCCACCCCCCACATGACCAACCAAAATTTTGGATCATCCTCCGCCACTAGAGTGAAAGGGTGTTTCGTTTGCGAGATCCACTGATGTATAGATGGGTTTCAAGCCTTGTATCGGTGATCTGGATTCTATGTCAAAAATCATGTTTCTAGCGTGGAATTGAAATTTGAATTCACAAAGCATCATGATGACTTCACAGATTTTGTCAAAAACATTTTTAATAGGTTGAAATATTGATCGCGTACAGTTGAAATCTTATTTTTTGCAACAGGTCCAAGTTAACATAAAATTCTCCGGTATTATGTAGGCGCCTACGATCCCCTTGATTTAATGGGCAACATAACAATTAGATGGGATGTAAAGAGTTGGTTTCCAGACGGCTATGTGGTAACGATGGATTTTTCCACTTGTTGAACATCAATAATCACTATACAATACCACAATATCATATACATATGCATATCTTTTTCTATCCAAGTTGTTACATACGGGGCAGGGGGCAATTGCCCCCCCCGCCCCCACATGACCACAATTAAACAATGGTATATTTCTTTGACTCGGCCACACCAAAATTTTGGATCGTCCTCCGCCACTAGAGTGAAAGGGTGTTTTGTTTACGAGATCCACTGATGTATAGATGGGTTTCAGGCCTTGTATCGGTGATCTGGATTCTATGTCAAAAATCATGTTTCTAGCGTGGAAGTGAAATTTGAATTCACAAAGCATCATGATGACTTAACAGATTTTGTCAAAAACATTTTTAATAGGTTGAAATATTGATCGCGTAGAGTTGAAATGTTCGATCTGTGTGATGAGTTAAATTGAAATATTTTTCCTACCAAGTTAAAATATTTCACATTCATTTGGAAAATTTAAAAGGTCAATGGGGTGAGTTACAATCTTTCTTTACACATATTAGGTTCGAATATTCATTCAATATAATTAGTTCAAACATCACGTGTAATCAACTGAGATCTTGTGTGCACATGATTGTACATATTGAATTATACACACGAGTTAAAATCAAGCAAATGAAAAAAAAATGGAAAAAGTAGGACGTGAATGGGCTCTAGACTGAAAAAATTATACCCGTGAGGGGAAGTAGAGCAAAACAAAGAAAAAAGGAAAGTCGGATGTGAATGTGCTATGGACTGTAAACAAAAGCTCTCGTGGATGTGGGATGACGATCGAAAGCGAGGTCCTTCCAATGCTTTCGACATATGATTCTGTGTTTTTTTTAGAAAGAAGGCACCAAGTGTCCGGCTTCCGTGAAGCCAACAGGCAACGAAACAAAATGCTCTTGGGTACCAGCTGCTTAAGGTTTTACAAACAGCCACAGGGGCACAAAGTATGGGGCAAAATGACAAAAGTAAGAGTAAAAAGGTCTAACCTTAATGATCACGTTGATGCAATACCATCTTGACGCGTCGGGGGCGAGAAGGTCTCAAATTATAGGTGTTGAAGCACTTCACCATCTCGTCCAGGAGCGGCAGCAAATAAGGTTTGATTAGAGGGCGTCATTGCTGCAAGAGAATGACAGTTTAAAAAAACCAGAAACTTTGCTTAGATCGTGAACTTGCTGCGAGTACATTAACGTGTTAGGGTGTTAGTTTGTAATTCGTTGGATGTCCTTACGCATACCTGATGCTCCTGCCTTGAAATTGAGGAAAATGTACGATTATGTTACGATACGATATCAGGTTCGTCAACATATTCACTAAGTCATGGTTTTTACTTCACTTAGGTTTGTTGCAACAGGGACAAGTTAACAAAAAATGGTTTTTACTTCACTTGAGAACATTTTCCAAGCAGTAAGTAGGTAGTACAAAATTCCCAAATTATAAAAAATTTGGAAGTACAAAGTAGACAGACACACGAAGTAAAAGTACACAACGGACGGAATATGAAGTACAAAAAACAGGGAGTACAAAGTATACATAAAACAGAGTATAAATACACAGACACACGGAATACAGGTATACAGACACAAGGAGTACAAAATACACAGAACAGGAAGTAAAAAGTATACAAGACGGAGTACAAAGTACACTGACACACGGAGTACAAGTAACATAGATGACGGAGTACGAAATACACAGAACAAGGAGTACAAAATACATAGAACATGAAGTACAAAGTATACAGAATACGGAGTACAAAAGTATACAGACACACAAAGTACGAGTACCAAAGATGACAGAGTACAAAGTACACAAAACAGGAGTACAAATTACACAGAATATGGAGTACAAAGAACACAGACACGCGGAGTACAAAGTACACATAACGGAAAGTACAAATTATATAGAAGACGGAGTACAAACTACACAGACACACAGAGTACAAGTACACGCACACGGAATACATGTACGGTGAAACCTCCAAGTATAAGAATGTGGAGACCCGACGTACAAGTACGTTGAAACTCGAAGTACATGTATTTAGTTCTTAGATGTTAAAACCTATCGATATGGGATCTAATTTTAAAGATCTTGACGCGATGAGGTCACGACTGAAAACGGTTTGTAATTTAGATGGAAGGTTCTCAAGATATTTCATTTTAAAATTTCGATTTTAAAAAATAAAAGGGAAAAACTGCACTTCCCACTTTTCGTGTCCGTTTCTCTGTCATCCCCATCCTCATTTTTATTCTGCTTGCAACACTTGGCGGACATATAAACAATCATGGGGACCGCGCGAAGTAGAAGACGACAATTAGCAAGAGTGAAACGCATAGAGAACGAGAACGCAACAAGTGTCGTGATGACAGAGCACGTGGTTTCCATTTCAAAAGATTTCCTTTTTATTGTGATTACCAAATAAACCAATTCCGCCCGATTAACCACAAGTCGCCTAGATAGGCCCCGGGAGCAGCGGCCCTTTCTAAATGGTAAATGCGATCCGACGGGCGACGGTGCACACCTTCAAATAACTGTAGTAGGGCGTATGGGGCCTCGTTATACGGTCTTTTTTTTTCTGTCTCTTAGTATTCTATCATAAGCCAAAAGAAAAAAACTGATCAGGTTCATCGGCAGTGTAGTAATTTGGCATTGTTGGTCCTTCCACGTAGAAAGGTAATTAACAAGCAGCCAAGGAAATGGAACGACATGGCTCCTGCTCTCTAGTTGATCCTGTCTCAGGTCCAAGAGACTGTTGGTTCCGGGAGGATGACAGAAAAACAAATCCAGTACATATGACTTATACTACTCCAGGTAAGGGCGCGCTTTGCTGCGCCCGATTTAGAAATTTTCGTTTAATTGGTTTGTTTCTTATTTTTGCTTTGTTGTTGTGGCTTTGAATGAAGCGGTTTAATTTTTTTTTGTTATCCAGTTTGACAGATAGATATAATATGCTATCTCTTCTCATTACAACAAGCTTGTGAGTGCTATAAGGCTAATGTTCGGCAAAAACCTTATGAAAAAATATTTAAAACTCATAAGTCATAGTGCAGAACAATAATTGCTCAAAAATGGTAGTACAATATCATTAAATGTTTACAGTTTTCATCTGTAATAATTTTTCCAAACCAATTCACTATACTACAATAAAAAGATAACAACCTCGGATATATTCTAACATTTGCATGAAACTATGGATTTAAAATGTTAATATTAAGACCAATGTTTTTATAACAACAAGTGTGTTTTGCATCATCACCTACATGAACCATTCATCTTATTCACCTACCTTCCTAACTTTGATGGCGTTGAAGCAGACGATGGTAGAGATTATTTTGCAACATGAAAAATATCTTGTGTATGTGGATGGATTAGAAACGTAATCAAAAAAATGTAAAAAAAAATCTAAAATACACAGGAAAACAACCAAAATAGTATAACATTTAAAAGGATAGTCGGTTGATTATCTATATCGTGATAACCCCTCTTATCATTTGAAAAGATTAACTATTCAACTAAGATGTTATGTATTTTCCTGCTATCATCCAAAAGGATCAACTATTCAACTAAAATATCATATATTTCCCTTAGAAAGATAATGTCTATTATAGAAAGCAACCTCAAAACAACTCTTATAGTTGTGAGCTGAAATATGCAGTTTTAACACATGTTTCATTATAACAAACCTCCAATTTATACGTAGTTTTTTTTTTGCGAAACTCTATGCCTAGGTGTTAGCGAAGTCATCGCCGCAAAGATGATCAATGAGACGCATTCAAGGACGTGTTTGCTAACTTGTACGTATTGGATCTACCGCTCACTAGAGGCTAGCTAAGCTGAAACGTGGTCTGCGACATATTTTGCACTATGTTTTCTTGACTGTATTGATTTTGACATGCATCTGGAGAGACGCAAACATGGACGTTTCATTGTCTATTGTGTTTTGTAAACTCTCCCTACTTGGCTAAGTGATGAAGTTATCTTACACCAACACATTTGAACAAATTCTTCTACCTAACAACCACAAAGGAGTGGCGAATGGGGTAATAGCGCGACGCGTCAGTAGTGCAGTGGCTGGAGCTGCATGAGCGCCGGTAAAGTTTAGACACTAGTAGGAAACTAGCTATAGGTGGATCCACATTCTGTGGCGCACCATTTTGGCGGTGCGCCACAGAAGTTTATCAGTGGCGCATCCCTGGTGGTGCGCCACAGATGTCTGTGGCGCATGGCTTGACGGTGCGCCACTGAAAACTCCATTTCTGTGGCGCATGCCGATCTGTGCGCCACAGAAATGTCGTGGGCCCCACCACCCACGTTCGGATCTGACACTCCGGTGCCTTTTCTGTGGCGCACGGGTTTGGACGCGAAACAGAAATCTCCATGCGCCACAGAAACATGGTGGGCCCCTCCCCCAATGATTCGGCGGGTGCACTTTCTGTGGCGCATGGGACTGGATGCGCCAGAGAAATGCTGGTTTTTGTGGCGCATGCAGACCCATGCGCCACAGAAAGCAACATTTCTGTGGCGCATTCGAATGCATGCGCCACATATATAGTTATCCAGATCTACAAAAGGTGGCATCCCCTACCTACCACCCCCATTGTGACCTTCTCCCTCCTGCCACCCAGCTCGTCTTCCTCCTCCCTCCCATCCCATTTTGCCCATACTTTTCTCCATTTCTTGTAGTTAAACCTACTTTATTTGATAGATAATTGTTGAGGGCTTGGGGAGCCTCCATATGTACTCTCCTCCTCTCTCAATACATCCCTTTTCTCCACTATTTTCTCTCTCCAACACCACACTCTCTCTCATCGATCACAGTCACGTCTCGGTAACGAATCTACTAGGTGAATATTGTTGGATGGACATGCATATGCATGTTTTGTGTGTCCGGCGGTGTACATGTATGGATGTTTGTTGTAGGTGAAGCGCTTGTCCCGCGTGGGCGGTTTGCACGATGGCAAGACGATGTTTATACATGAAGCTTGTGTGGTGTGCATGAATATTTGCATGTTGTTGCTTGCGCCGGCGTGGTGCATGGATGTTTGCCGAAATGTTGATTCATTTCCATTTCGGCAAATTTTTGCACCACCCATATGTCCTACTTTTAGGAGAAGTCATGCCGAATTTTTCCGTCGAACATGCATGTGTGTGTATGTGTGTGTGCATGTTGCGGTTCTAATTAACGTACTCTCGTTTCTCGGTTCTGCTCTATGTATACCGCGTAGGCAACCATGGTCGTCAACATGAGCTCCGATCAAATCAGTAGATACAAGGAAGAAGCGAAGGCGGAAATGATTCGGTGCAACAGGCGCCAGATAAGATGTCCGTGTCGAAAATGCAAACTCGTGAGCTGGATCGACCCTGATTCTGGACAATTGGAGGATCACCTGCTCAGGCCCGGTTTCATGCTAGGTTTTAACCAGGCGCCGACAGCAGCAAATGGTGTGCATGAAGACGAGGACGGGCGAGAAGACAAAGAGTCTCCCGAACATGGTTATCATGACGAAGGAGATGTCGGCGGACAAGATGATCATGACGAAGGAGATGTCGGCGGACAAGATCACCATGACGAAGGAGATGCCGGCGGACACGGTCATGATGAAGGAGTAGATGGTGGTGGAGAAGACGCGAGCACGCAACCGCTAATGTCGGCCTTGCGGGACGCTCATGTTCAAGAACTGCTCCTCAAGGAGACGAGCAACGCCAGAGCTGCAGCCAGAGAGAAAGCCAAGCTGGCGCAAATGGAGATAGACGGGAAGACTCCGTTGTATCCTGGGTGCCGGCCCAGGATACGCGCTTGCAAGTAACGCTTGATGCTCTGGAGATGCAGGCGGAAAACAAATGGACCGACGTGAGCTTCACCAAGAACATGCAATTCATGCACGATCGTCTTCCCGCGGGGAACACATTGCCAATTAGTATCGAGGAGGCCAAGAAAGTCGTGTGCCCTCTTGACCTGCCGCACGTTAAATACCACGCCTGCATCAATGATTGCGCAATTTATCGGGGCGAGTACAAGGACAGAACCACATGTCCGGTGTGCGGCCATGGACGGTACAAGAGTTCTGGGAAGAAGAAAGTTCCTCGAAAATTGGTATGGTACTTTCCTATCACTCCCCGTCTGCAGCGGTACTTCATGGACCCTAAGGAAGCAAAGCTCATGCAATGGCACGCGGAAAGGGAGAAGCCCGAAGAAGATCCGGAGAAGGGCAGGATCCTGACACACCCTTCAGACGCTAGCCAGTGGGAAGCATTGGACATCGCCTTCGAAAATTTCGGGGGTGACGCAAGGAACGTCAGGCTGGGTATGAGCACCGATGGACTCAATCCGTTCGGCAACCAGAGTAGCACGCATAGCACCTGGCCCGTGTTTGTATGGCCTTACAACCTTCCCCCGTGGCTGTGCACGAAGCAAAGGTACATACACATGAGTATTCTCATTCAGGGGCCGAAACAACCAGGTGTCGACATACATCTGTATCTCGCGCTGTTGAAAGAGGAGTTAGCCACGTTGTGGGAGACGCCAGCCCGTACGTGGGATGCCTACACTGGAGATTATTTCGACATGAGAGCCGTGTTGCTCACGACGGTGCAGGACTATCCTGGTTGCTCATATGTATCGGCCCAGGTAGGCCACGGATTCTGCGCATGTGTCAGGTGCATGGATGAGACCCCGCATCTCCAGCTACCAAGGGATCCCGGGTCTTCGAAAACCGTGTTCCCAGGGGCTCAAAGGTGGCTTCGCATGGATCACCTGTGGAGGAAACGCGGTGACCTGTTCAATGGTAAGACGAACCCGAAAGAGCCCGCGCCCGAGGAGCGGCACAGAAATCGACGAGCTTTTGAAAAATTGGGAGGAGTGCCCTGCGCCGGGAAAGAAGCGACCGAGGGTAGATCCGCTGCTGTGTGTATGGAAAGCGAGGTCTGTTTTCCACGACTTGGAGTACTGGAAGGTCCTCCACACGCTCCATAGCCTCGATGTAATGCACATTACGAAGAATGTCACCGAGAGTCTGCTTGGCACTCTTTCCAACATGTCGGAAAAGACCAAGGATGGGACGAGAGCAAGATACGATCTGAAATGGCTTGGCGTGAGGAAAGATCTTCAGGCCCCCGATAGTGATGACGACGATGATGATGATGATCAGACGGAAGGGACTCGAGGTCACCGAAAAAGGGTAATGAAGAACGCGGTGGTGCTTCCCGCTGCCTGCTTCACTATGAGTCCGGAGGAGCTCGAGCAGTTTTACAGGTGTCTCCTAAGAGTCAAATTTCCTCACGGTTACGCGGGGAAGATCAGCAGATATCTGGACGCAACGAATAAGAGGTTCAGCGGGATGAAGTCTCACGATTGTCACGTGCTGATGACGCAGATACTTCCCGTTGCGATCCGAGGGATAATGGACGAGCACGTCCGTGATACGCTGCTTGCCCTTTGCAACTTTTTCGACATCATCAACAGGAAGTCGATCGGCGTGAAGCAGCTCGACAGGCTACAGGAAGAGATCGTGCTGATACTATGCGAGCTCGAGATTTACTTCCCGCCCGCATTCTTTGATATCTGCGTGCATCTCCTTCTCCATGTCGTTGATGACATCAGGCAGCTCAGGCCGACGTTCCTGCACTACATGATGCCGTTCGAAAGGCAGAACGGTGTCATGAAAGGATACGTTCGCAACAGGGCCCGTCTAGACGCAAGCATGGACAAGGGCTTTCTAACCTACGAGTGCATCTCCTTCTGCCAGAATTATCTAAGCACCGAGAACCAGGATATTGGTCTGCCCATCAGGAAGCACCTCGACAGGCTCAATGGATTTGGTCACCGCGAGGGCTACCGCTCACTCTTTGTCACCATTCATGGTCGAACAGATGACTTCGACAGGGCTCACCGGGTCGCGCTACAACACTTACAATTGATCGAACCTTGGGTGGAAGAGCACAAAAGCTTAATCGAGCAGAATTACACCGACCTGGGCCGGCCGAGGAAGAAGGGAGACGTAACCAGAGAGCACAACTCCAGCTTCACGCGTTGGTTCAAGAAAAGGCAACTGGTTCAAGCAGCGAGCAAAACGCCATCTACGGAAGATGAAAAACTCATATTCTCCTTATCACAGGGCCCCGGGCACAACGTAAGGACCTATCAGGCGTACAACATCAACGGTTACAGATTCTACACCGAGGAAAAGGACAAGGATAGTGAGTATCAAAACTCAGGAGTAACTATGCTATCCTACGGCGATGACGAGGCTACTGTCAAGGAAAGATTTTTCGGAAGGATCGAGGAGATATGGGAGCTCAACTACTGTGGAGAGTCGGTGCCAATGTTCCGTGTGAGATGGGCCAAGGACGTCGTCAAAGAAGGCCGGTATTTCACCACCATGGTAATACCCGATGCCAAATCGAAGAACGCCTCCGCGAAAAATGAGCCATGGGTACTCGCTAGCCAAGTTGAGCAATGCTTCTTCATTACCGACCCGTCAAAGCCTAGCCGTGTTGTCGTGAGGAGGGGCAAGAGGAGCATCATCGGAATGGAAGGAGACGCCAACGAGGAAGACTTGGATAAGAACGGCGATACGAAGATCGAGAAGGAATTCGACAAGTACTTCGACATGCCAACTACTAGCAAACACACAAGGAAGACCTCCCTACCTACTAAAGGTTGTCCGTTCACGCGAAGAAATCTCAAGGTGCCCGGCCTAAAGTATTCAACCACCAAGAAGGGAAAGAAGAGAAGCTAGCTCGGAACCGGCCGCCGGGACGAAGAAGACTTTTTTGTATATTAATTTGTGTGTATGTGTGAGACAAGCATATATATATATATATATATATATATCATGAATAAAATATTGGTCTACTAACAATTGTGTGTATATTCGTCTTTTCTTTAAAATGTGTGTATGTTCTTTCTTTCAATATAACCAAAAATGTTTTTTTTAAAGAATAACAAATTTGTTTGTGCTCTTTATTTAAATTTAACCAAAAATATTTTTTTAAACGAAAAAAATGTGAGACAACCAGGATTCGAACCTGGCTGCCCCAAGTTTTTGTGACTGTCATACAACCATTGGGCTATGTTTGTGTTAGTGTCATATAACTGCCAGCGCCCTTTATTAACAGTACTAGCCACGGAATTCTGTGGCGCATCCCTGCCTAGATGCGCCACAGGATTAGAGAATTATGTGGCGACCCAGGCTGGGATGCGCCACAGAATCTCACATTTCTGTGGCGCACCTAGGCGGGGATGCGCCACAGAATTTTTCTGCGCCCACTTACATGTGGGCCCTCCCCGCGCCGGCCTCTCTGTTCCCAATTTCGCAAGTCAAAGAAGAAACGGCCGGCCGTCCCGTGCGCGCGTGAATTGAACCACCCCTCGCCGCCGGCCGCACCACCACCGCCCCCACGCGCCGCCGCACCACCACCGCCCCCACGCGCCGCACCACGCACCGCACCACGCACCGCTGCTCCGTCCTGTCGACGCCCGCGGAGGACCGGCCGTGCACGCCGCACCACGCACCGCTGCTCCGTCCTCGACGCCCGCGGCCAGAGGAGACCTCGATGCCACCACGCCCTCGACACCGCCGCGCCCTCGACACCACCTCCCTCGACTCCCTCCATCCCCTCACCGATCAGGTGCTGCTCCTCTTCCCCCTCTCCCTCCCCTCCACACATGCACATAAGGTGTTTGTGAAATTTTCTAGACCAAGGTTGCACTGTTTTACATTTTTCTTGCTGGTGCATGTGTTGTAACTTCCAAATTTGAGCCATTGCTGGTGCACTGGTTGAATTTGAGCCATTTTTGGGTCAGTTTTGGACCTACTTCCAGATTTTAGTTTTAGGTTAGTGTAGGTTAATTTGCTTGATCAAATTAGTGTAGGTTAGTTTGCTCTAGTGTAGGTTAGTTTGCTGTTTTAGGTCAGTGTAGGTTAATTTGCTTGATCAAATTAGCGTAGGTTAGTTCACTGTAGGTTAGTGTAGGTTAGTTTGCTGTTTTAGTTTAGTTTGCTGTTTTAGGTTAGTTTGCTTGATAAAAAAAATTGGAGATGAAAAATTTGCTAAGTGTTAAATGGTCATTGTTTAAACATACCTTTAAAACTGACTTGAATTAAGGTGCTAGAAATTTTCAAAAAACTATTTTTGAGCTTTATCATGATGTAATCATGTAGTGCAATAGATCCATGAAGGTACATTGTAAATAGGATCAAGATTTCATAACTTTGTAAGCCTCCAAAGTTGGTTTAACTGTCTTGAAGATGCATTTTTAGTTGGAATTGGCTTTTAGTAATAACATTTTTAGTTGTAAATAGTATCCATAGTTTTGCATTGGTTCATGCATTTTTAATTAACTAATCCATTATTTTCCGTATGCAGGAAATTTAGAAGAAGCTCCGCGTTCTTTCAGGTGAGATGTGGATGTGGCGACTTGATGCTTTCGAAATGCTCCAAAGTTGGTACTTTGGAGCATGTGTTCTGTGCTACCACGACCATCGTGTCGTGGTTGTTTGTGCTCCGACCATCGTGTCGTGGAGATGCCGGCCGGAGATGTGGATATGGTCATGGTTGTTTGTGCTCCGACCATCGTGTCGTGGAGATGCCGGCCGGAGATGCCGGCTGGAGATGTGGATATTTTTGTGAAATGCTTGCAGGTACCCCGAGAGGCCCTTGAGATTGCCGGAACATCGATTAACTTCCGTTCCGGCAAATTCGGGTACTCCATATGTCCCTTTTTTAGCAAAGGTCATGCCGAAATTTTTCGTGAATTTTGGCATGACTTTGCAAAAAGGGACATATGGGGTATTGCGACTAATGCATGGCCCGGGGTATCTTAGTACTAAATTAAGTGATTTATTCTTATATTTGTTGTACTAACGTTTTGCCTCTTTTTAATGCAGTGCAAACATGTCGACGCCCAGCCCTTCTAAGCACATAAGCGTCGAAGAAGAAGCTAGAGACGCCAACAAGTCGTTCTGGGCTATGTCCCAGGAGTTGGAGGAGGTGGAGGCCGCCGAAGCTGCTAGTGGTGGCGACCGTGGCGACGATGAAGCCGAAACCACCGATGGAGCTGCTAGTGGCGGCCATGAGGATGACGCCACCACCACCGATGGTGGCGACCACACGGATGGTGGTGGTGGCAGCAACCCGACCGCTCAGAAGCAGAAGAAGCAAAGGAAGGATCGGACACCGCAAGCGCTCGGCAACGTCACAGACGTGTTCACTGAGGTCACGCCAAGTGGCCTACCAGTGGAGCCTAAGGACCTTGCCAAAGCGTACGGCATGCAACTTGGGTGCATCCTCCGAGAAAGCGTGTCGATCAACACGAAGGACCTCAGAAGCAAGGCAAATGAGCCTTTGGTCGAAAACCTCCTCAAGAAGCTTCACCAACGATACACGTTCCCGGAGCCGTTCAACAAAAAGGTGGACAGTTTAGCCATCACGAAGATGAGCACCACCTTGAGCAGCTGGAAATCCCGGGTGAAGAAGAAGATTGATAAGGGTGACAGCTGGGAGAAGATAAGTGCCAAAGAGCCGATGCTCGACCAAGAAGAGTTCGAGGCATTCAAGTTGTCCTTGAAATCTGAGGAGGCTAAAAATGGACCCAGTGGGGGAAGGATATGCGAGACCTGAACATAGGTAACCACCATTTGGGAAGCGACGGTTACCGAGGAAAACAGCCCATTTGGGACAAGGAGGATGCCGAGGTTGCACGTCTGGGAAAAGAGAACCCGTGGCACAAAATCACGGACGAGCAGGTTAGGAACTTTGTCCGGTCCAGCTACTATCTGAACAAGGCGACGGGGGAATTCGTCACCGACGATGATGATGTGAGGGCATTCGAGAAAGTGCTGGTAAGGAATTTAATTAACGCGGATATCTCAAAGTCCATTGCGTTGATCTAATTAGATAACGAAGCCATATTTCTACATGGGTTCACCTAAATTTCCTTTGTCTGCAGGAGGACGAGTTGAAGGCTGACGTTGAGGCCGGCCCGTTGTCCCAGGGGTCGACGGAGCCGTGGGACACGACTTTCAATAGGGCGATGAACGTTTACAAGGAAAGGGACAAGTCGGCGCCACCGACGTCAGCTGGCTGTGTGTCCGGCTTTGGTACGAGCATGAAGTTCGTCGAGTACTACATCACCGACACCGAGACGAGAAAGGAGAGGAGGAAGTCGAGTAGGGGTAAATCCGAGGTGGTGGAGCTAAGGAAGAAGGTGGAGTCACTACAGCAGGAGAAAGTGGACTCCACCACGGTGGACAAGTTAGTGGAGGAGAAGCTCCGGGCGATCTTACCCCCTGGGTTAGTGGAGGGGTTAGCTGCCTGGAATGCAGGAGGTCGACAGGGGCCGATACACGTGCCCAGCTTCGCCGGCAGCAACTCCAGCAATAACGTGTCGCCGGACCTGGTGACCCTGCTGGCCAACACCGCGGCGCAGCCGCCGCTCCATTTGGTCCCACTGGCGCCCCCTACCGCGGAAGATACCGAGGCACTGCCGGTGGCGGCGGTGAATGATAATGATAGGCCGGCCGCCGGCACCGGCCCCCTTGTCTCGTCATTAGCCGAGCTCAACGCCATCACCAAGGTAACTAATTAGTTAGTCCGCGGCATCTTCTATAACTATGCCTTTGATGACTGCCATCTCATGATGCCCAACATGTGTTGACTCCCAGGACATGCCTTGCGTACTCCTGCATACGGTGGGGGCCGATGGCGAGTTGAAGGAAGTTGCTCATGGCACTGTCATACAACCAATGAGCCGCGATATGCACAACAAAAGAATGAGCGAGACCGTGATGAAGGTCAGGTTGACTATGGTAGTGCCTGAGTTTCGTGACATCGACCCCCCATGCAACCTCCGGGAGCCAAGGAGGACCACATGGTCCTTGGATATTGCGTCAAGTGGATCATGGAATGACCGAAGACCCAGATTCGTCTTGGGGAGGGTCTTCAGGGGTTGAGGCGCACCACCGGCGCCACCTCGAGGCCACCTATCGTTCGGCCCTCGAAGCCGCCACAAAAACCTGTTGGGAAGGAACCGGCGTCACAAGCAGCAGTCGCCACCACCCGGAAGGAACCGGCGGTCGTCGCCACCACCAGCCGCCACCAAATACTGTTGGGAACGTCTGTACCGCAACCGTCCAAAGACAAAGCCGTTGCACCTCAGCTTGGTGGCAACGACGACGATGATGACAATGTCGACGTCGATGCCTTCCTCAACACTGGCGCCAGCAGAGATTTGTACATGCCTCCTGTACATGTGGATGACGAACCCTTTCACGCTCACCGCGATCTACCTGCTCGTCCCACTACATGCACCCAGCGCCTGAACTTCCAGGGTTTATCTCAACAAGACACGCCTCCGGAGGCCGGCGATCAAGCTCAGACGGCTAACATTTTCAGCCCTGGCACGCTGCGGAAGTCGGTTCACGAGGGAGTGCAATCCCCAGAGATGAAGAAGAAGAAGCACAGGAATAGAAGCAGGCCAGGCGCCTCTGCGAGTCAGCCAGCTCCTAAGACTATCCGGGGTAATGAAGACATGGTATCACCCAGTGTGGATGGCTTGACCCGACTTCATGAAGTTGGTAAACCGATACTGCCTCCGGAGCTGCTCCGCCTCGCACAAGGACCCATGCACACTTTGCATGAAATTATCTTGACGCTAGAGCGCATCCTTCTTCAAGACAAGAATCCAAATTACCCGGTGTTCACGGCCCAGGTGCCAAAGGACTTGGACTTCGTCCATGAAGCCCCCGCGGATCCGTTCTTCATAGCGTACGAGGACGTCTTCAAGCTGTTTAACTCTAGACGGCTGGACTATAACATGGTCCGCCTATACGCGCTCAATGTGGCGATGAAGATCAGGAGAGATAATACCCCGTACATCGCGGTAGTGGATCCCTACTACATGTGTGACAGCCAGCTGGTGGAAGGATCAAGGACACGGACCATGGCCACGGAGTACCTCCAGAGGTTCATGCTGACCAACAAGAGGAAGAACAACCTTCTTCTACCTTTCTTTCCCGAGTAAGTACACATCCGCTCACCGCCATCGTATCTTATGCTTTCTTATCGATTTCTGATACCCACAAGTATAGGGGATCGCTGAAGTCTTCGTTGGGAAGTATTACCCAAATTTATAGTTCGACTCGATGGGAACACAAGAATATCAATAAGACCTTGGCAATTGAGGCGTCACTCTCAACCACACCTGTATATCAATAACTTGCAGCAGTAATAGTGATGGCAGTAGTATGATTCAAGTAACAAGCAGAACAGTAGCAGTGAACAAGTGTTTCCCAGTTTTCACCGGAAAAGTGAAAGTGTAACTCAGAGATTTAAAACGTAGGCATGAGGTGATAGCGGGGTGTTGCAAGAATGAGATTGATCATATAATAAGAAACAAATAACAATGGGACCTATCTCTAACTCCGATATATGTAGGTATGTGTTCCATATTTAGTTGTGCGTACTAACCAAGAGAATTTGCACAACATCTATTGTCCAACCTGCCCATTTCACCGGGGCCAACTTGGAACTACAGGTAATTAAGGTCTACCCTTTCGAATAGACCGGAACAATGCATTAACACTTCATGAACACATAGAATCCTCAAACTAAAACATCTCCCCCTTGTTTTCCCTATATGTCACGTTTAGGGTTCGCAGGTTCAACATAATAGCAGGTGATACACTTTGCAGATAAATACCAAACTCAAATATATGATGGGGCAATATAAGTTCAGTACTGAAATCATGCCACTCGGGCCCTAGTAGCAAGCATTAAACATAGCAAGAGTGCATCAACACAATACAAAAGTATCCTCAAGATAAAACCCTAAAATCCCGAACAACGGGTAGCATTACATGATCAATCTCATCCAATCCCCATCCACCTCACATGCCTACAGCGGACTACTCACACATGGTGATGGAGAGGGAGCTCATGGTCGATGGAGATGAAGGCGGTGAAGATGGCGGTGAAGACGGTCTCCGGATCCCTCCACCGGAGGAGAAATCCTGGATCAATCTGTCCCCGAAACGAAGATCGTGATGGTGGCGGCGTTCTGTTTCGCGAAAGCTCCTCTCCTCCTAGGGCAAGCACTTTTTCGTATATATGAGGGGGTACGTCGAAGACCGAAGGCGAGGCGGCGCCCGAGGCCCATTTGGGCTGGGCCCACGCGGCCAGGTACAGGGGCCGCGTGGGACCCACCCATTTGGCCCTCGAGCGCTTCCTCGTGTCCATCTTTTGTCCATTGTCCTCCTTTTCCATAAAAATTGACGTGGTAATTTTCCCCGATTTTATTTCCTGCAGAAATAGCCAGAAAAGAGACTTTGCTAAAAACAGCGTCAGATTCAGCAGTTTTATTCAAATATGGGAAGATTCCGGAGCAAATTATGAGGCAAAGTGCTTGGAAAAGTAGATGCATTTTGGATGCATCAGCTCCCCCAAGCTTAGCTCGTTGTTTGTCCTCGAACAACTCAAACGTAGTGCAGAAGCGATAAAAGACTTTGACAAGAACTTTGCATTGCATATGTAACACAATTTAATATCAACAAGCATTCAAAGCATAGCTTCAACAACAAATGATAAGATGCTAGCAAAGGTATATCTAATCAATGTTAAAGCATTTATATTTGTTGCAAGAGAGATATTATGTAGTGTCAATACTTGGATGAGTTTGCTCAACTGTAGAAATAAACAAAGGTTCTTACATCGCTAATGATTGAATCATGACAAGACTTTTGAGGTCTTTTGATTCTTTCTTTTGTTACCTGGTGAAATCATTGTGCTTACAACCTTGCTCTTAGTTTTAGCAAACCATTTGATATTACTGATATGACTCATATGCTTGACCGACTAATGGTTGAAAACCTCATGCCCCGTGAATACGAGTACCTACACCATGGCTACTCAACTTGGGTCACTAGCAAGTTCGAAATTTTCAGTCATTGCAAGTAATAAAAGCGTCATCAAGAGCGTCAACTGGGGTACCTCTTGTCCCAGGACATGGACAAGCCCATGTCCAAACAACAAGACAAACAGACAATGAACAATCTCAGCACTCTTTTATTTACCATTTGCATAGCTTTTTATTATGAAGTGCATCACTGAATGTCCACCATGGTGCGCTGTAAATTTCCACCATGAATGATGCATGGCTTAAGTTGGCGGCCCAGGCGTCTCTCTAGCCAATTATTCTTACTCATCAAACTTGCTAAGTTTCCGCTTTCATTTCGCACATGATAAGCATCCATAAACAAAAGTACATGATATCAACTGAATATATTTTAGTGCAATGTTGAAAGCTTTACATGTGTCAGCACATTTCAGCTAACTCCCAACCACTAAACCTGTCAAGCATACAACTTCATGTTTATTATTTGAAAGATTATTTTACTTTCTATTGGTTGGCAAGTTTAGTAAGCACAATGGGATGCGTAGACCTTTGTTTAGAGCTACAATTATTCAATCCACAACCAAGTATTGTCACTAAATAAAATTTCACTTGCATCATCATATAACATACTAGAACATGGAGAAGATAAACATTTGCTACCATTTCTCTAGATGTTGAAGAAACTATGATGTGCTCACTTGCTGTTATTAAAGAGTCCACATAAGCATGGCAAAGGTGTCATACCTTTCATCCACTTCATGCACATCAACTTATCATCGTTGTTCTCCTCTCCCAACTTGAACTGCACAATAAAAACTCAAATCTGCCAGAAAATGTCACTGCATACAGTACTGTTTTTACCCTACCTAGACACCTCAGAAAAATCTCATATTTTACGTGTGTGTAGGTTATGATGTGTTGCAGCAGTGGTTAAAATTTCAGCTCAATCGGAGTTACAGAGAAAAAATGAAAAATAAAACAGCGAGCAGATTTCAGCAATTTCTGCACCTCCGTTTTTGCGTTTGTTTCAAGAAAACGAAAATATTTTTGTTATTTTTCGTTCTAAGAAACAAAAGACAAACAACCAGAAGTAAAAGAAACAAATAAAATCTTTTTGTGTTTTTGTTTTTCAAGAAACTTATCATAGCAATATAACGGTGATATAAAACAATGAATGGAGAGTAAGAGAAGTACTCCCCCAAGCTTGCGATCAAGCTAGTATCCTGGGTAGTTGCCGTATCCACTTCCACTTCCAGGGTAGTAACTATATGGGTAGCCTTGCATGCTTGGGTACAGGGGCTCCGCCTGAGGCATGTACCCCTGTGTCTCTGGAGCTTGTGGCTCCTCCTGAGGCGGCGCCTCTTCCACTATCCATTTTCCGGTACTCCTGTCAAAAAGATCAGTACGGGGGAGCCTAATGGACACTCGCTGCCCACTAGTGCTCAAATAGTTATACAGATAATGTCCCCATACAACGTACTTATATCCATGCGAGTAGTCAAAGCAAAATCAAGTAATTTGGACTCTGCACTAGAGTACCCATGTTATCACCATATCCTCTCTCGTTTTTAATGTAATTGTACACCATAGTAGCAATAGCACCAGCATAAATAGGAGTTTGATCAGTAATATTTCTACTCACAGCAGTATGCAAAGATCTAGCAAGTATGACTCCCAAGTTATATTCACACGGTGTATTTTCTTTTGCACATTTTAGTAGATAAACCATTGGTCCAGTGCAAGCAGAATTGTTATCCCTAGCAAGAAATCCTCTTGCAAGAAACAACGCAAAATATCTCAAACTTGGGTGCTGTATATGAGTAAATTTACCCCTATTTAATCTATCACGAGAGTTTACAGATATAGTGTGCCAAAACTCAACAAGCTCATGGTTGGTATCAGCACGAGTTTCACTCCAACTCCCTGAATTTTCTACACCAATAGCATTGCAAAATTCCCTAGAGACATAACAAGGCGCTCACCTCTCATAGTAAATTTGCAAACAAAGGTAAGAGGGGTGCCTTACTTCTCTTCCTGTGCTTTTGGGGCTCCGGGCCCTCAAATCTGAAGGTAGAGAGGAATTCCCGCGAGAGTTCTTCATATGTATCTTGGGGGTTCTGGGAGAACCTAAGCAAGCCAGTTGTAGTGACGAAGGTGTCGAAGTCCTCTTTGATCCCCCACTGTTCAAGAACATAGGGATCTTGCCATCTTGTTGTATGTATTTTCAGCTTCTCCCCTACAAAGAATGCATCATCCTCCCACAGTGGTCGTCATCATAATTGAGGGAGACTTTGCATGCTCTTCTTCTTGGTCTTGAGCTCATCCCAACCAAAGCTTTGCCCTTGCTAAACATGATACCTTGCTGCCCAAAAACAATATTCAACAAAAATCAAGATGTAACACCTTAAAACAACATTAAGCCATCCATAAATAGTCTCCACATCAATATCATGCATCAATATCAACTAGAAAACTTGAATCTATGGATTTCCTAAGCATAAAAGGGTGACACCTAGTGCAGCAAAATACTTCATGCATGAGGCATAAGAACAAAAAGTAATTGGATGAGTGGAGGAGTCACATACCAATGAGCAATCCCACCAAACAGATTTGAAAAATCTGCCCTAAACTTGGAGATCCAAGGATAGCAGGAAGAGAGCTCGAGAAAATTTGGGAAAAATACCTGGGGCTGGTTTCCTGTCGAGGGGAAGGAGATGGGCACTGGATACTCACCTAACCCCCTCTGTGGGCCAAAATAGTGGGTCCCACGCGGCCAGGTACTGTGGCCGCGTGGGACACCCCCTTTTGGGCCCTGGTGGCCCTCTGGTGTCTCCCTTTTGGCTGTTAGTTCCTCTGGTAAAATAACTTACCTCCAAATTTTTCTGGAATTTTTCGAGAAAATTTTCTGAACAGAATTTTTCAAACTACATTTCTGGAATTTCTGCACTTTGAAATAATTATGCTCATGCAAATAATCTAAAAATTCTAGAATAAATGAAATCAAACATTCAAAGCAATTTTTATGGGAATCAAGTTTGCATCATTTTCATATTAGTAATGAGGTTGATCAAGTCTCATTAATAATATGCAAAAGATATAATACATGATTCTTTATTTTATATGTTTTCTGAGCAATTTCAAGTCACCTCATATTTGATTGGAATAGTTCCAACATCATGATAGCATATTTTGGTTCAGGAGGTGGCAATGCAATCAAAGCTTCCTATTATAAGAGTATTCCTTTTAATGGAGTTCACACTCTGGCTTACCATAGTAACAGATTTCTTCTTAGGAAAATAGATAGTGTGCTCATTTCCCTTGACATTGAATGTTACCTTGCTCTCAGTGCAATTTATAACAGCCCCTGCAGTGTTTAAAAAGGGTCTTCCAAGAATAATAGACAAATTATCATCTTCAGGCATTTCTAACACAACAAAGTCTGTAGGGATTAACACATTAGCAATAGAGATAGGGACATCCTCACATATTCCTATAGGCACAGCAGTTGATTTATCAGCCATTTGTAATGATACTTCAGTTGGAACCAATTTGTTTAGGTTAAGTTTCTTATATAAAGAAAAAGGCATAACACTAACACCAGCTCCTAAGTCACATAGAGCATATTTCACGTAAGTTTCTTTAATATGACAAGGAATAGTTGGAATACCAGGATCACCACGTTTTTCAGGCATTTTCCCTTTAAAGGAATATTCAGCAAGCATAGCAGTTATTGCATCAGTAGGAATCTTTCTTTTATTAGTCACAATGTCTTTCATGTATTTGGAATATGGAGGGATTTTAATAGCATCAACAAGAGGAATTTGCAAACACAAAGACTTAATCAACTCAAAGAATTTCTCAAATCTAGCATCATCCAAAGTTTTTATTACCTCTTGGGGATATGGTATGGGTTTTTGTACCCACGGATCCCTATCTTTACCTCTTTGTGGATTAGGATGGCTCTTCTTCTTATTCTTCTCAGTAGATGGTGGAGGGTCTTCTTTATCATTAGGTTCAGGTTCTTCAATATTTTCATCCTCTTGTGGCTCTTCTTCAGGTGAAGGTGATTCTTCTTCTTCATTATTATTATCTTCAGTCTCAGCATCAGAAATAGAAATATCCTTATCTTGCTCTTCAGAGTCATCAATGTCCTTGTTTTCATTGGGAGATTTTCCTGCAGAAGATTTCTTCTTGAGAGCTTCTTGTTCTTTTCTCTTGGGATGGCCTTCAGGAAAATCAGGATCCTGAGTACTTGCACCTCCCCTAGTGTTAACTCCACAAACCTGTTTCTTCACCATAAGACTTTCATACAATTGATTTTGAAGAGAAACCATTTGTTCAACTTGATTATTCATCATCTCACAGTGTTTAACAATTCTTTTTACCTCTCCCACACTAGCATGTAAACTTTCTCGAAGAGATTTAATTTTGTGAGAGTTCTCCATAATAGTCATTCTAATATTATGCTCCTCAGGATTATGATGATAAGCAAAATCATTCATGTAGGATACATCAACAGGAGGTGTTACCTTTTCATTACCTTTTATGGAGCTAATAGCATTGACTTGAATTGGAAAACATGGTTGATCATCAGGAAGTTTAACACCCATTTCAGATAATTCCTTAAGATGAGAGGTTTTAATTCCCTTCTCTTTAATAGCCTTGGAAGCTTCTTTCATTGTTTCGTTATCCAATTTGAGCATGCCTCCTTTCTTCTCCGGAAATATCTCTTCAATATTCCAGTCTTCATAATTCCTAGAGATAGTCTCCAATAGCTCAGTTGCTTCATCAACGGTCCTTTCCCTGAAAACATTACCTGCAATACCATCAAGATAGCCTCTGGTGTTTTCGGTTAGACCATTGTAAAATATATCAAGTATTTCATTACTCTTGAAGCCATGGGTAGGACATTTCCTAACCATCTTACTATACCTCCCCCAAGCTTGGGGTAAATCCTCCTTCTCTTTCTGTGAAAAGCTGCTAATCGCAACAGTCAAACCATGAATCTTATCAGCAGGGAAATACTTATTATAGAATACCTGCAAACATTCTTCCTTGCTAGTAATACATCCAGGTTCTAAACGATTATACCAAGTTTTAGCACTTCCTCCCAAAGTAAAAGGAAACAGCTTTAAGAAATAGTAGCGTTGATGGATTTCATCTTTACCAAATAACACAGATAAGTCATGCAAGACAGCAATGTGTTCAAAAGGAAACTCATCCTCTCTACCATAAAACTTATATTTTTCAGCTTTTTCAATTATTTCAGGATCAACACTAAACTCATAATCTTTATCTTTAATTTTAATAGCAGGAGCATTCATTTTCTCAGTAATAGGAAAATATCCATCAAGAGGAGAATTTTTATACTCCCTCCGTTCCAATTTAATTGACTTTCTATGCACCACATGTGGATGTATCTAGCCATGTAACATGTCTAGATACGTACACATTTGGTGCATTGCAAGTCAATTAAAATGGAACGGATGGAGTAGCTATCAAGTTTATCCAATTTATCAAAGTCAGAATTCATAAAAGCCATAGTAAATGCCTCCTCTTCCTCAGAAGAAGTTTCAAATTCATCATCACAGTATTCATTATCTTCTAACTCAGATTCCACATTTTCAATAGAAGATTCAAGATTTTCAGGTGTTTCAGTTATCTCAGATGTTTCAGGTGTCACTTCTTTGTCTATGCTACCACATAATAAATCATTTTCATTACTAGTAGACATTTTAGACAATGGTGAACTAGATAAAACCTTTCCTTTTTTCTTAGGAGCAACAGCAGAATCAACATTAGGTGAAAAGTTTGGCCTACTTGGCAAATCCGTACCTCTTCGAGTAGTTGAAGGCCTCACTTCCTTCAGAGTAGTCTTTTCTTTTCCCATGGTTAGGAACAAGCAAAAGCAGCAAATAGATGATAACAAGTTGTCTTACCAATAAAGCTAGGTTCCCCGGCAACGGCGCCAGAAAACGTCTTGATACCCACAAGTATAGGGGATCGCTGAAGTCTTCGTTGGGAAGTATTACCCAAATTTATAGTTCGACTCGATGGGAACACAAGAATATCAATAAGACCTTTGCAATTGAGGCGTCACTCTCAACCACACCTGTATATCAATAACTTGCAGCAGTAATAATGATGGCAGTAGTATGATTCAAGTAACAAGCAGAACAGTAGCAGTGAACAAGTGTTTCCCAGTTTCCACCGGAAAAGTGAAAGTGTAACTCAGAGATTTAAAACGTAGGCATGAGGTGATAGCGGGGTGTTGCAAGAATGAGATTGATCATATAATAAGAAACAAATAACAATGGGACCTATCTCTAACTCCGATATATGTAGGTATGTGTTCCATATTTAGTTGTGCGTACTAACCAAGAGAATTTGCACAACATCTATTGTCCAACCTGCCCATTTCACCGGGGCCAACTTGGAACTACAGGTAATTAAGGTCTACCCTTTCGAATAGACCGGAACAATGCATTAACACTTCATGAACACATAGAATCCTCAAACTAAAACATCTCCCCCTTGTTTTCCCTATATGTCACGTTTAGGGTTCGTAGGTTCAACATAATAGCAGGTGATACACTTTGCAGATAAATACCAAACTCAAATATATGATGGGGCAATATAAGTTCAGTACTGAAATCATGCCACTCGGGCCCTAGTAGCAAGCATTAAACATAGCAAGAGTGCATCAACACAATACAAAAGTATTCTCAAGATAAAACCCTAAAATCCCGAACAACGGTAGCATTACATGATCAATCTCATCCAATCCCCATCCACCTCACATGCCTACAGCGGACTACTCACACATGGTGATGGAGAGGGAGCTCATGGTCGATGGAGATGAAGGCGGTGAAGATGGCGGTGCAGACGGCCTCCGGATCCCTCCACCGGAGGAGAAATCCTGGATCAATCTGTCCCCGAAACGAAGATCGTGATGGTGGCGGCGTTCTGTTTCGCAAAAACTCCTCTCCTCCTAGGGCACGCACTTTTCTGTATATATGAAGGGGTACGTCGAAGACCGAAGGCGAGGCGGCGCTCGAGGCCCATTTGGGCTGGGCCCACGCGGCCAGGTACAGGGGCCGCGTGGGGCCCACCCATTTGGCCCTCGAGCGCTTCCTCGTGTCCATCTTTTGTCCATTGTCCTCCTTTTCCATAAAAAATGACGTGGTAATTTTCCCCGATTTTATTTCCTGCAGAAATAGCCAGAAAAGAGACTTTGCTAAAAACAGCGTCAGATTCAGCAGTTTTATTCAAATATGGGAAGATTCCGGAGCAAATTATGAGGCAAAGTGCTTGGAAAAGTAGATGCATTTTGGATGCATCAATTTCTTCCATTGCTGATCCTTTCCAACATTCCGTTTCAATTGTGTTGAGCAGGGACAAGTACTGCATACTCATTGTCCTAAGCCCGAGGTGGTACATTGCCACTTATTTCGACTCGGGGAGTTTGGATAGGAAGAAAGACTACACCAGAATAAAGGGTGTCCTCGATGAGGCTCTCGAGGGCTACGCCCAAAAGGGAGGCCCCTTCGAAAAGAAGGGGGAATCTCTCACAAATAACAAGAAACACCGGTTCAGGCATGGGACCGAGTTCCATTGCATCAAGCAGCAGCCTGGCAGCGTGAAGGAGGCCTTCTACGTCCTCCATCACATTAAAGGGTTGGTCCGGGATGCAGAAAAAACGAGGATGCCATCTAGTCTCTCAGAATGGACCAAATGTGCGGGGGATATCGCCGATGCTGAGCTTAGAGAAGACTTCCATCGCATCCAGATGCAGCTATCGCAAATCATCGTCGAAGATGTCAACCCAAAAGGGGGGTCCTTCCACAACGCCAGAGGTAGGAAGATGTATTATAAAAGAAAGACTTGCCTCACTCGCAAGAAGTGCTTCTTTATTTTCTTTATTATAGACTTATCCACTTAGATGAATAAATCATACTCGATTTATATTATTAACCAATATATATCCCAATCCATATCCAGGGTTGTGCCAGAGGGACATCGAAGAACGCCTAGAGGCTCAGCAGGACACCCGGACGTGGACGACGAAGGAGATGTATAAACCGTTCCCAGCGCCGCTCAAGAAGAAGACTCCATGATCGTGCACCCACTATTGCCCACCATCATCGCCGATGTACTCTATTTGATCCTAGTTTAGGCGGTGAACTTCATTTGTAACGTGTGACATGATCAATGAACTTTTGTATAGACTTGTGTAAAAATTTGGAACTTTTCACTATATGTATGTATCTCGGGCTCTAAGTAATGTGATGACATAGTAATATGTCTGTTTTCATTTACCCTGTTAAATATATTATTGTTTCTATTATATCGGTATAAATCCTGTATATATACCTATATTTCCTGTAATATACCTGTATTTATACAGCAGGCAGCAACAAATCGAAAATACCTGTAATGTATTCTGTGGCGCATGGAATTCTGTGGCGCATGGATCACGCCACTGAAAATATTTCTGTGGCGCATTGGGCTGGGTGCGCCACGGAAACTTGGTCTTTCTGTGGCGCACCCTGGCATGCGCCACAGAAATATAATTTAGTGGCGGGATATCCGTGGCGCACCCACCATGCGCCACAGAAAGGCAAAATGGGTGCGCCACAGAAAGCCTTTTTCCTACTAGTGAGAGCGGACACCTACAAAATAAAATCTATATGTATATGTCTGCCGAAATGAAAAATAGTTGTGGGGAACAGTGAGAAGACTTACACCAACACATTTGAACAAATTCTTCTAACTGACAGCCACATGAGGAGTGGCAAATGGGATAATAGTGTGACGCGTCGTCAGTACACTGGCTGGAGCTGTACGGGCACCGTTGAAGTTTAGAGCGGACACCTAAAAATTAAAATCTATATGGATATGTCCGCCGAAATGAAAAAGAGTTGTGGGGAGGGCGAGATGGATCTACTCATCGAAGAAAATTTTGAACCGACGAATTTGATAAAATTTGTTTAAAAATTGTATGAATTTCGGTTCAAAATTAACAACTTACATTTGACGAAATTTAAAACTTATCACGGAAATGGAATCTACTCATCGATGCGAATATATCTTGTGTACATTTCAGCTCGAACCAAAACACGGCTATACAGATTAGAGATGATTATTTATTACTTTGAACGCAATGTGAAAACCAGCCAGCAGCAAAGAAGTCAAATAGGAATATACAATTAGTGCCATACGGGGCCCACACAGATGGCCAAACGCACCACTGCTCTCTAAATCGAGCGAGCTTAGTTCTTTAAAGGATAGAGGAGTAGAGCGCATATGAAGAACATATAAGTATGCCATGCACAATCAAACATCATATAAAGCTCACTTAATAATTTCATATCGTATAATTTTGGGAAGCGTACCAAATCTAAGTTTAGGCCAATCTCTAGCTACGAGTTGATGCTAACAATGTTGTCATTATTCAATAAACATGCCCATCTCTTATCTAGCTGCATCAAGTTCTTCAATCGCACAGGCATAACTTGCAGATGCAAAACGACGATCCAGTATCGCATCTGGACCTTGAGCAGCAGTTCCCCTTACTGGGTTGCGTGTACAGTAAATAAAAATTTCCGTATTGCTACGCAACACCTCCCAAGATCTACTACGAAGATACATGCGAATATGAAGATCCGAAGATCTAGATGGAATACGTTACCAACACCGAAGTCGCGGAAAAAGTGTTCATGACGTTTGTCGATGTAGCTTGTCACCGTCTCTCTCAACCAAGCCTGGTAGAGAGATTCCGGCGCCTCCTCCTCCTCCTCGCCTTGTCACATTGATCCAGCAGAGTGAGGGTCAACCATCGCAGTTCGACAGATCACCCCTCCGAGAGCTTGCACGCGTACGCCGGGAAAGGTTCAGCAAGGCTTCGCCGTCCAAGCTTGAAGCACTACTGGTGTATATGAAGGTGGAGATCTCAACACATGAGAAGGAGATAGAGAGAGATTAGATCTAGTCTAATCGGATAGGTTGCCTCTAATTAGAGGTTCCTCTAATCCAACTAGAAGAGGTCTAAACTTGAGAGCTAATTGTGTGTCTTGTCTATATATCCTCCAAATAGGAGGGGGTGGATTTATATAGATGGACCAAGGGTGGAGGGACTTGGATAAGGGGAAAACTTTCTCCTAGTCCTACTTGGATTGGACAAGGGGAATGCTCCCCTTGCCCAATTCGGTTTGGGAAGGAGGAGTTGGAGTTGGACTCCAACTCCCTCCCCCCACCGCCTCTCCTCCTTGGCCGCCGCCGGGTGGGGCCCACCTAGGCCGCACCGACCTAGGCGGTGGGGCCCACCCAGGCCGGCCGCCTCGGCCACCACCGCCGCCTCCCCCCATGGGCCGATCGGCCCACTAGGGTTTGGCTGGGGGGAGCATCCCCCCTTCGGCGCCTTGGCCCACCACCACCACATGTGGTTCGGCTACCTTGGTGGGCCCTAGGGCCCATCTTGGTAGCCCCATGGTGGGCTCCAATTTTTATAATAATATTTTCCATATTTATTTATTAATTAAATAAATCAATATTTAATTAACATATAATTAAATAATATTTTGTCCAATTAATTCTTATTTGAAAATTTCCTTTTACAAAATATTTCACCGAATTAATTACCTATCATATAAAACAACTTTTATACGATCCGGGACACCCAGTGTCCGCCGACAAAATACTCTAGATAAGTATTTCCTTCTTATATAAACCCTCGGAATAAATTTCGACCTGTGATAGCAACTTCTATCACAATACAATCTCTCCGATAAAAACATATCTATCACGCAGACACTATGTCGGTGATACTCTCTCCATGTTCCAGACCAACCAATATACACAACTTACTGTCGGGGGGCTACCCCCGGGTAGGGTCATGGTATGGTAAAAGCTATACCCGGATGTGGGCCAGGTTACAGTGAAAGCCGGCATACCTGGGCCTCAGAAGGGACCAGGGTGTGATGTTGGTGCAAACCGACATAAGCAAACCGAGATAACCCGGGCCAAAAGGGACCGAGGCACCATGCTGGGGCAAACCGGCATATGCTAACCGAGAAAGGTCGACCGACACGTTAATGTCGGTATCCTCTTGTCTTCCGTTATGTGTAGGACAGGTGAACACCGAAGGAGAGTCCGACATGTCTATGTCGGATCAGGCGAGGCGAGGTGTCTTAGTGTCGGAAAGCAGTCAATGCTCCTATCACATCCCGTCTGGCACGGAGCGTCTGGCACGGAAGCGCCTGACATGGGAGCGTGCAGGAGGAGCGAGGTGACAGGCCTTACCTAACCGCTGACCGCGGGACATCCGGGGAAAAGGCTACGAGATAGGCATGGGCATGCCATGTCCTGTCCCTAGCAGAGGGTACATTCTAGGTGTACCGTAGCGCTGCAGGGGCATGTCACGTCCTGTCTCTGACAGGAGTACCATCATGACATCCCGTTGGCATGGCTACAGTGCACCGTGAGGGGTATTTCCGTAACTCGGTTTAGCCTATTAATAGGGCTTCACCCCTCCTGCTTGAGAGACGATGCCAGGAGACTCTTTTCCCCCCCATAGCTTCATCTTCCACCTCGTGTGCATCTTCATTGTTGGGATCATACAGCTCAAGGAGCCGCTTGTGCTTGTGATTGAGAGATATATACAGAGATATAGGCAGGAGTAGGGGTGTTACCTCCTTACGAGGGCCCCGAACCTGGGTAAATCGTGTGTGTACTTGTGCTTGTGTGTTCATCTGTGTACGCTCCTTAGCGTGCTAGCCCTCTCCCGGATCCTCCAGCGCTCGTCGGCCCCGCTCTTTAGCCATCCTATGACATCTGCCGTGATACCACCACGAGGGTTAGTATGATTTTTTGAAGATTCATGCCGAGTGAAACTCGACAAGAATCTCGGGGACTGGTGTCGGCTTTTTAGAAATTAATGATGGAAATTTTGTGAAGATTCGCGCCGAATGATCTTTACTCAGGCGAGCGTCGATTACTCGACCCGAATCTCGGGGACTGGGGATTATATATGTTTCATCTATTGCAAAGGAAAGAAAGGTCTGGCTGAGGAAAAAATACCTCGGCAAGCCTGCTGGCTCGAAGGGTCGAAAGTTGCAAGTTGTGCATGGCCTGAGCAAGTGCGCTGGTCCAGCTGGATGTTGGGTGGCCGGATTCGCAGAGGAGACCTCGCCAGTGTCGGCGGCATTCCAGTCCATATGGTACTGCTCCTCCGAGCCCAAGCTATGTCCGCTTGGAGTTCGGAGCTGAGGAAAACCCCAGCTGCCAGTGGAGACTCGGGAGACGGAGGCAGTGAGAGCTTGGTGGGCCGGTGTAGTGGTTGGAGTCAGCACCACTTGTTTCTCCGGGTTGACAAGTTGTTTCCCGGTGGCCACTTTACTCTGGGCCGGCTTGGACGGTGGAGTAGCTTTCCGAGTTACTAGCTCGGTGGACTTTGTGGTGGGCTTCGGCGGTGGCTGCTGCAGTTGTTGCTGCTGTTGCTGTTGCTGTTGCTGTTGCTGCGGTTGCTGCTGTTGTTGTTGTTGCTGCTGTTGTTGTTGTGGTGGTGGTTGCTGTGGGTCCGGTGCTACCGGAGTGTCGGTCCGCGGAATGTCGGAGTCCACGGTGGGGGCACCGGAGCCAACATCTCGTCGAGAACCACGACCTCGGGAGTGCTCTGGCCTCCTCCAGCTGCGGCATCAGAAGCCGGCAGCAGTATGACAGTTGGGGTGATGTGTACCCCGGAGTCAGTTGACTGAGGTTCCGCTGCAGTCGGAAGGGGTGAGCGCATGGAGGATGCGCTCTGGTTAACCTCAAGGGCATCACTGCATTGAAACAAGAAAAAGTGTTTTCTCGGGGAAAGGTTATCCCGGGAAAAGGAAGAAAGGGAACAAGCGTATATCGGCGAAAGATTTCTTACCCTTCTATAACTGGCGGCATCTTCTTGCCCCGGGGCTTGTTTGCCGATTTCTTCTGCATCTTCGATTTCTTCGCTGCAGGGACTGGGGCGCTTGAGGTCCCGGAATCTGAGGTACCAGTCCCGACATGTTTGCGAGTTCCGCCTCGGCTGCCCGTGGTAGCAGGGCGGGTCCTTGGAACCTGGCCGCCCGGGTCAGCTGTTGCCGAGGGTAGTGGGTGAGCAAATGCGATGGGACGAGCTTCAAGTACCTCTAAAATTTCACATTCATCATCATCGTCATCTGACCAATCTCGGATTGAGGCTCGGGCTCGAGGCTTACCCGAGGTAGGGGCGCCAGCAGCCGGAATCGGCATGTGATCCTCGTCGTCCGGGTCTTCAACCTCAGTGACGGCCGGGGCAGGTAGATCTTTGCCCCATTTGGCGGAGGGATCCGCGCCATCTTCAGTCTTTTGCCGAGTAAATCTCTGCAAGGCAGACGCAGTAAAACCGGGTTATTCTAGGAGCAAAATCTGGTGCCGACATAAAAGTTGTCTCGGTAGGCAAAATATGTCGGTCTAAATTGCAAGTTACTTACTTGCTCCGGAAGCCGAGTTCTATCATGAGGTTTCATACCCCATTCCCACTCGTCCGTCATCCGAGTCCTGGCCATGGACTTGACGCGTCTCCGGACCTCGGGTTTGCTCAGCTCATGAGTGCTGACCCGAGTAGGGTCGTATCGCCCACTCATGTGGTAAATCTTGTGAACTCGGTTTTGAAGGGGGGAGACTCGGCGGCTAATGAAGGTTCTCAGGAGGTCATCGGCCGTCAACCCTTCCGCCTGGAACTCAATGACGAATTTGTGAATCTGGTTGACCTCGAGATATGTCTCCTTTGGGTTGAAGTTCCAGTTATGCTGCTCCGTGGGGGCAGGGAGAGTGAATGTCGGCAAGTTGAGGAGGTCGACATTGTCTGGGCTCTTCACTTAGAAGAACGTGCGCTGCCACTTCCGACATGACTCCAGGCCTTGAATCCGAGGAAAGATGGAACCTCTCCGAGGTATAATTGTAGCGGCTCCGCACGGGGTCATCTCCTTGGGGAAGTTCTTGTTTTCCGGATCCGGAACACTCTGCTTTCGGAGTTGGAAATACTTGGCCCAGAGCTCAACGGTGGGCCAAAGACCGAGGTATCCCTCGAAGAAAGAGACATATGCCGAGAGAGTGGTGATGGCGTTGGCTGGAAGGTGATGGGGTTGAAGATGGAACCGATTTAAGAAGCCTCGGAAGAACGGGCTCACCGGGAGGCCAAAGCCGCGCTCGAAGTGCACGACGAAAACAACGCGCTCGCCGGGTTCCAAATTCGGCTCGGCTTCTTTGCCAGGGGGCCGGCATATCACCCCTTCCGGATACGCCGGGTTCGGATCAGCCAGTCAATCTCATCCTGGGTTACGTCGGAACCTTCCCACCCGGCGCGCTCACCCTCTTCGACGGCATCCTCGGCAGGGTCCGAGGTATGGCTGTATGACATCTCGGAAGGGATCTGTACAGAGGCATAGGTTGAACCGAGATAAGTATCTCGGAATATTTGAGCAACAGAGGAAAATGCATAAATGGCGGGAAACACAAATCTGTGGATAAGTGTTTGGCGGAAGGATCTACGGAGATGGAAAAATAGAAAATAAAGGCAAGATCTATGAGTTGAACTTACGAAAATCTACGGAGGAGCTATTGCAAGGATAATAAGAAACGCGATGAAGAAAATCCAGAGGGGATCTAAGCAAATGGATTTAAGAGCATCTACGGAGAGGATGAGCAAGTTCATCGGAGAGGATGAACAAGTTCATCGGCAATGTTAAGGGCGAGGATCTTACCGGAGTCGCGATGGCGGTGGGGAAGAAGCGGACTCGGCGGCGGCGCAAGAATCTCCGGTCGTCGGCGGCGTGAGTGCTCCGGCGTTGTGCGGTGGCGAAGATCGCTGCACGGCGGAGGTGAGCGCGGTGGGCAGCGAGTGAAGAGCGCGAGGAGGAAGAAGATGAGTTTTATGTGCCCCTATTTATGGGCAAGGAGCGTGCGCGGTTAGCGGAACCGTCCCGCACGGTTTCCTAGTTAATCGTGGGGATTAACTGTGCGTGGTGCGTGCGGTTGCGGCAAATGCGGCCGCACGATGGGCCACATCGTGGGTTGCAAAATGGTAACCGCCCAGGGCACGACTGCGTGCGGTTACTGACGCGGGAATCGAGGAGGCACACCAAGGTCAAAGCACTTGAGTGCTCTGTGGACTTGACAGCCCATGGGGCCCGCATGACGTGGGAGGCGTGCGCGCAGTGGCATGTCTGTCTGCGTGCAATAATCGCGGCGTCGAGCAGAGATTCGCTACCACGTGCTCTGTCGAGATCTGGAGGAATATTGACGAGATTTGCGTATGTCGGAAACCTGGCATAGAATCAAATGTCGGAGTCAGTTGGAGAGGTCATTAGTGGCTTTATGGTTGAACCGACATAGTTATGTCGGATGCTTGGTGTGGTTGTTTCGGTTGTTTAAACCTGCTGTGGCCCTTCATCCAAGGCTGCAGGACCGCACCAGCTTCGGGGACTAATGTCGGGGGGCTACCCCCGGGTAGGGTCATGGTATGGTAAAAGCTATACCCGGATGTGGGCCAGGTTACAGTGAAAGCCGGCATACCTGGGCCTCAGAAGGGACCAGGGTGTGATGTTGGTGCAAACCGACATAAGCAAACCGAGATAACCCGGGCCAAAAGGGACCGAGACAACATGCTGGGGAAAACCGGCATATGCTAACCGAGAAAGGTCGACCGACACGTTAATGTCGCTATCCTCTTGTCTTCCGTTATGTGCAGGACGAGGTGAACACCGAAGGAGAGTCCGACATGTCTATGTAGGATCAGGCGAGGCGAGGTGTCTTAGTGTCGGAGAGCAGTCAGTGCTCCTATCACATCCCGTCTGGCACGGGAGCGTCTGGCATGGAAGCGCCTGACACGGGAGCGTGCAGGAGGAGCGAGGTGACAGGCCTTACCTAACCGCTGACCGCGGGACATCCGGGGAAAAGGCTACGAGATAGGCATGGGCATGCCATGTCCTGTCCCTAGCAGAGGGTACATTCGAGGTGTACCGTAGCGCTGCAGGGGATGGGCATGTCACGTCCTGTCTCTGACAGGAGTACCATCATGACATCCCGTTGGCATGGCTACAGTGCACCGTGAGGGGTATTTCCGTAACTCGGTTTAGCCTATTAATAGGGCTTCACCCCCTCCTGCTTGAGAGACGATGCCAGGAGACTCTTTCCCCCCCATAGCTTCATCTTCCACCTCGTGTGCATCTTCATTGTTGGGATCATACAGCTCAAGGAGCCGCTTGTGCTTGTGATTGAGAGATATATACAGAGAGATAGGCAGGAGTAGGGGTGTTACCTCCTTACGAGGGCCCCGAACCTGGGTAAATCGTGTGTGTACTTGTGCTTGTGTGTTCATCTGTGTACGCTCCTTAGCGTGCTAGCCCTCTCCCGGATCCTCCAGCGCCCATCGGCCCCGCTCTTTAGCCATCCTATGGCATCTGCCGTGATACCACCACGACACTTACCAATCCTAGTTTAAGCGTGTCCACCCTATATGTTCGATAACGTGTAGCTATAATTGGATATCCAATCACCGGCCAGGGTCAGGTCCGTGGACGACCTAAATAACTGCTACCGTTATGCGAAGACACTCTGTTGAACCTGCTGGCTATTTAATATATCATTCCCATTACTCGCGATACCAAAACTTCACCCGAGATATAGATCCGTGGATGTTACCATGAATCAATTAATTGATTCACTACATCTTTGTCTTATCTTGTCACCGGTAAGTTCCCTTTACTCGTTTCCGTATTATGATATCCCACATGGTGTAACTTCACCATGCATTGTCTGCAGAACATATTGGATATCTTTATAATACCGAGAGGGCCCAGGGCGTATCTCTCTAATCACCGAGGAGTAATTTCCCATCTCAGAACATTAGGATATACACACACCTTGAAGTACTCACCCAGTGACTGCCGTTTTGACACCCAGTTACGGCCGTGCCGTTGACAGTACCAAAGTAACTCTTCCAGTATGCATAACCCTAATAACCTCATGGTTACATGACATGTTATATAATAACCTTACTGTGATAAAGCTAAGGACAAAAAAGACGACTTAACGGAATCTCTTAGCATACCAAAACTTGGGTTTACCCGGCCATATTATTATCCAATAATATGCCACTCATTGATGCTGACATAAGCAATGTCCATTACTAGGAAAGCACTGTCATCAAGCAATCAATAAATTAGTCCGTAAAAGAACTAGGGTACTTTTTACGTGTTCATATTCTCTACACGTACGAGTGGGCTTTCCCCTGAATCACGTATCCAGAAACCACCGTAGTTATAGCATAAAGAATACAAATCATAATTAATGAATCAGATGTATAAATACATTGCCTTTTGGGCATACATCCAACACCCCTTACAATAGATATCCCCATTGTTTACGGCGCGACATGCATCGTCGCAATTGGTGGGATTACATGGTTCTTGTATCAAAAGAACGTGATCCATACAGGGTTCATGGCTAGCATCTGCATAATGTCAGTACTAATATCAATAAACAATCACACATCGTCATAGCCCGTGGTGCTATTGGAACAAATGAGTACCTGATGATGATGATGGCAATGATGATATCATGAGAAAGTTATGAGCCAGGAGCATCAGGATAATTCTCATCTTAGCTAACCGTGCCGTTGATAGTAAATGAGGATGTTGACTGTATGACTTGTAGTTTGTGAAGGAACAAATAAAATGGCAAACTTTTTATAGAGGATGTGATATCAAATACCCATTTATTACCTAGTAACTACACATTCTCTAGAAATTTCTACATTACTTGTAGAGAATCTAAGAATATATGAACAATTACTAAGGTGGATCAAAGTTATAACCGCTCATATAAAAAGAAAATTTGAAATTATTGTACGCCGTTAATACCAGTATAATCACAAAAGAGAGAACAAAAATTTACTATAGGATAATTATTAGGCAATCTAATAAATTCGTTCAGTAATTTAAAAGAAAATCTCAGTAGTGGATCTGATGGTCCCGAAGAGCAAGGCTTTGATACCTGCAAAAATAAACGGGATTAGGTTGAGACTCCAAGTGCAGAGTGTATAGTAAGTGGAAGACAGTTTTCCCCACGAGGGGTGACTCGAGGGTTTAATATCGAACTCTCGGGGAATCTGAAGTGGTAGATTTATCTTCTTATCCTTCTTTTGGTTACCTACAAAACAAGGTTAGATGTTTTCGTCCTCAACCTCACCTGTGGTTGTCAAGCACAAGGTGTAAGAATGATATCAGGATAGTTATGCAATGCAAACAAGAAATAAATATGCAATGATGGTGGATGCAATGATAAATGATATTTTGGGTTTTTGAATGATGTATGCAAGATGAAAAGTATTTTTGTATTTTCGGATTTAATGATGGCTGAAAATGGAAAAGTGGTATATGGTGTTGGAAAGGTGTTTCTTATGATAAAAAATGGACTGGGGTTCATGGTTTCACAAATGCACTCTCTCTTTATAAAGTGGTAGACAATGAAACACAAAAGTTAACATATGAGATTGCAACAAAGTTTCATGACAAGTTATAATCATATGGGCATCACGTCCTAACATAGAGATCTTTTGGTTATTAATCTCTCTTATACTCCACTAAGATGCGAACTAAATCATAACACCTTAGTATTAAGATAAATCAGAGCATAGCAATAAGTTTCATGACATGAAGTTGAAATAAGAACATGCTAGATCTAGTCATGGAGTAGTGGCAATGGTCACACCCACATCTCCGGTAGCAAGGTATTTCTTTTTATCCCTAGTGAGGCAACAAAGTAAGGTAAAATACCCAAGTGGATCGCGGAACTTTCTCTCACGTTCACCGCACTAGCCACCCCCCGTTACTCCATCTAATGCACACGTTCCCCCTCACACGCTCTCATAAACATGCTTGATCAAAACAAGTAAACAAGAATGGGGTACATAATATGCATCTACTTTCATAACTGAAGTAAAACAATTGCAATCTCACACATATATTAACTCATAAAGATCCACCACAAAGGTATTACAACGGTGACCGTAATCATGTTCAGCAGCTCATACGGTGCTAATTAGTGAAGCTCAAGAGAGGAGAGATACATAAGTTACTTCCACAAACCCATAGTCCAGAGGTGGACTACTCCCTCTTCATCATGGAGACGGTGGAGAAGTCGATGGAGAAGATGGAGACCACGCCGGCAGCGCCCCGCCGGAGTTTTCCCCCTCCAATCTGCAGCTCCTGATCTCCGTTTCGGTGTTTCTGTGTTTGTGCGGCGCTCCTTCCAGAGAACGTCGGGGGACCTTTTTTATAGGCGTTTTTAGGTCAAGACTATGTCGGTGGAGCGAAGATCGACGGCAACGGAGCCACGAGGGCCAAACAAGTGGGCCCCACGCGGCCACGGTACCTGGCCGCGTGGGCCACCCCCGTTTGGTCCTCGGACCTCCGTTTGTTCGCTTCCTTCGCCCACAGGTCTTCTTCCTTCCAAATATTGACGCCCGTAAATTTCCAGGGGATTTCGTTGACGTTTGGGTCCCGGAAACATTAAAATAAGAAAACGGGGTTTTCTGCCTGTGCAGGGTTAATTCCATAAAAATAGGAAATAAATGAATATTCCCAAAAATCATTATAAAACATTGATATAACCCTTATATGATGCAAATATGATTGGAATATAAGCAATTAAAGTGCAAAGTTCATGTATGCATTTTACATGCATCAGGATCACATGACAAACATTTAGCTGAAACAAATGAGCATAGCTAAAAATTCACTGCCAAGATATTTAGCATAGCTAAAAATTAACTACCATCATCTTGTCTAGGCTCTCCTTGATCGAGCTTGGTCTTGAAATGTATGACTTCATGTGCGCCAGGTTGAGGTGATTGGCATTATCCCAGACATCTAAGCCACCTGGCAGCACATGACAAACATTCTTTGGGGATGAAAGGTAGGATAAGACATAATGTATAACCATTTCAACATCTCGCCAATTCATGATACAAGAATCGGGATGGGAAATTGTGGGCAATTGAATCTTGCATATTCTTTTTACTAATTTATGTTAAATGACTCTTACGTCGTACGATGGGGGTAGGGGGCACTTGCCCCCCCCCCCCACCCACACATTACACCGTATGGAAGGAGGACAACTCGCAAGCCCACAGTAAGCCATTGTGTAGTATATAGATGCATGGAAGAGTATCTCAGGATTAGGATATAATTCACTACTTGTTTTTCCTTGTGCAGTGACATGGACTGCGATGTGTACATATTCTCAATTTACCACTATGAGATCTCCGACATGCTGCTTATCGCTCTTAGCCATTACGACGATACAATAGTTACCTGCCCAAAATGCTCATGTGGCTGCCAAGATAACAGTACAAAACAAGGAATATGTGTAGATTACGTTACATTTGACAAGCTCCGAAAAATAAAATAGAATGAAGAGTCAACTTATTTTTTAGTTACCAAACAATGGGTGTTCTACTTTTTCAGAACAGACTCACACCTTGTCTTGCTTTTGTCATGAATGCATGGTCAAGACAAGAACAACTTAGCACCTCTGGTCCAAGAGTTCGTTGGCATGTGAAGGCTAACTACAAGGAGTGGAGAGTCGAGATCACAGTGACAAACTTCAACTACCATATGAATTTCTCACAATGGAACCTAGTAGCACATGACCTTAATTTCAACAGCTTAACTAGCATTGCCTTTCTATAGCTTAACTAGCATTGCCAGCTTTGACTACACAACTTTAAACCCTCATGGACTTATGAGTGAGCAATTCATCCCTGAACACTTGATATTCTAAATTCATTGGGTGTGTGCATCCATTGATGAAGAGGTCGGGGTCATTTTCCATTTTTAAAGAAACCTTATATTCTCGGTGTGAATGTTTTTTGCCTATTGAAAAATCCTTTTACGCATATGTCACTTGTTATGGGCCATGAGGCACTACAATGATATCTCATGGCTGCTGGACCTGATGGATATGTTCAGTATGAGGCTCTGAGCTTATATTCCGGAGGATCCGTCAACATTCCCTTTGCGAACATGATGGGCCTTTACAAGAAGAGTGTACTTAGTTTGCGTCTCTCAAGTCTTGCAAAGGCTCACTGTGTGTCTTTCAACGGTGACAATGTGTCATGACGCCTCCAGATGCATGCCCATGAATGCTAAATGCATCCCTGAAGTTGTCCATCTCAATTATCCTCACATTGGTTCTTTTGCTAGTGCGGGATAATTCTTACTTATGAGAAGAAAGAAGATGCATTATCAAGACAAGTAACCAGAATCACAAGCTAATAAAATTGTTAAAATTCTATAAATATTTTCATATGAGTCTGTGCTAGACTATATTTCAAGACTCATAGCTTGTATTGAAATGTATATGTCATATCAATGGAAGAAGAGAAAAATAATGAGCACCATATGCGACATGAATAGGCATGCCATTTTCCTAATGTAAGGTATAAACTAGCACTAACACAATTAACTGGTTTAATTAGGAAGCTATATTAGATGAAGGACTTGCAACGTAGTTCTCTTAACGAGCGAGTTCGGTTCCTATGTTTTAATAGTTCCAGACTAACTTGTTAAAATCATACAAATACATCAATAAGTAGAGTAAATATCTGCCCAATATCACCATTCATATCAACCTTATGGTCCATGCACAAGTCTATGTACATGAATATAATTCATTATCTTGAACTTGATATATTTTGGCAATCACTAGAGGCCAGCTGCATTTTAAAAAATACAGACTTTCTAAACACCAAGCATCTAAAAATTCTCAATGAAGGGACATTCAAACAATCTGTGATGCTAAACAACACTTAAGATGAGCATTTGTTGGTGGCATACTTTCTAAACACCAAACATCAAACATCATTTTTTAGCAGACAACAACTCGACTATCCTGGTATAAAAAGAAATAGCACAAGGAGAAGAGAGGGAAAAACCGAGGAGGTCACCAAAGAGTTGTAGCCTTGCGGAAAATCGCAGCAACCAATCTCCATCGACAAGTTTCACGCTTTTACACTAAAGCGAAGAAGGTTCCCCTGGCCATAGGTTTGACTGCACAAAGCACAATCATATATAAGCTGCATTTCAAAACAGTATATTCTAGTAATAAATTTCCTCAACAAGACACACATGGATCGATGATAAGAAGCAAGTGCAACATTATGGCAACTTAAACATGCATGTGCATTCTACTCCTACATCATTTACAGTAACGAAAGGCAGCGGGATGCATCTAAGACCCGTAGTCGTCGTTCTTATCCCCAACGTCTTATAGGAGGAAGTCGTCGATTAGTGAATATATTTAATCGACCAGGATTGTCTATGAATAAATATTGCAACTAGCAAGTAGAACAACATCCATTACATGTAAGTATCATTTAACCAGAGCAAGTCAATAGGTTAAAAAAAGCCAGCACTAAATCCAGTAGCTTCCATAATAGTCTAAATGCACCATTCAACATTTCATGGATTTCAATGCATGTTGTGAGGCTGGCTCCCTTCCTTTTAAATAGTTGGGCATTCCAATCCATTACAAGATGCTTCTCAATAAAAAATGGAAACAAGTAGAGGACCACTTTGAAAAAAAGCTTGGTTGCTAAGTAGAAACCATGCTCTCATACAGATATCGTCTTGTCCTTATAAATTCTATTTTGACTAGTCTTTTCCTGCTTTTTGTCGTGTCCGAGGCCACGAACATCGGAGGTCGAGAGACCCCCTATTAGAGATTCGGCGAGGGGCGCTAGGAGGATCTGAGCGATTGAATGAACTGCGCAGAAAGTAGAACACACAAGTAGTTTACCTAGGTTCAGGCCGCTTGGAAGCGTAAAACCCTACTCCTGCATGTCTGGATATATGGTGGTGATATGCGTATCCGGGTTACAAAGGTGTGTTCCCGGGCACTCTCTAGGACTTGAGCCAGGAGACCAGATCGAGCTCTGATCTTGGCTCTAGCCCAGCTCTTTTGTTGTCTAGAATGTCTTCTCCTCTCTCGGGGCCTTGGTCCTCCTTTTATACACTAAGGGGATACCACAGCAGCCTGCCAATTGTACTACCTGCCCTCCCCTAGATAAGGACAAGTACTAGCAGCTTTACTCTTTCTTCTGCGCACATGCCTTGTTCCCTTTGCCTTTATCCCGGGAAGCTCCCGTACCCGGGGTACCAAAGGAAGCCTCCTTGCTCTCGTTCCGCGATCACTTCAGTTATTATACCACGCTGTAGGAGTTCACGGGAACCCCCAGTTCCCGGGGTCCGACAGTAGCCCCCGGGCACGGTCCTGTCAATGTTGGTTTGATTGACAGGGCTGGGCCCAAAAAACAGCGTGGCAGCATCGTTCAGTCTTGTCACGTCTCGTCCACGAACCCTGCAGTACTGCTGCAGTCATCACGCATGCGTCAGCTTCGTCTGACCGGTCACGATTCCTCGATCTTCGCGGGCGTTCCCACTAGTGGAGAAAGTGGGAGAGATTCCCAAGGTGTCGCGTGCCCCAGAAAACTCCCTTAAATGGACGACTCACTTGTCGTCCGTCTTCAACCTCCGCATCCTCTTGCCTTCATCGTACAAGCTTCGACCTCGATCATGGGCAGGACTCCGGGGAGCAAGAACCACAAGAAGGCGAGTCTCTCTCCCTCTCCGGTGAGGGAGCGCGGGGAACCCTCATCGGGACGGGTCCTTTGCCGCGTGAAGCACGGCCACGAGGATGAGGCAGGGGGATCAGCCCTCGCCCTCGGCCACGACCCACGTGGGTCATTCCTCTTCCTTGTCCTGGTATACCCGCTTCGCAGTCGCCTCATCTTTCTGCTGGAGGTGCAGTCCAGGCTGGGGGCCAGGATCCCAGAGTTCTTCCACCTGACGGTGAAAGGGAGCCCCAACGGCAGCTTCGCCGTGCGCACCGTCATGGAGGACGGGATGCTGTTCTTGGGCCCCGGCTGGGTGATCTTCACCCAGATATACAAGATTCAACAGGGATTCCACCTGCTCTGTGACTTCGACGGGGAGGACGGGCTCTTCATCACGATCTTCGACACCAGTTGCTGTGAAGCACCTCCCGCACTACTAGGAAAACAGCTATAGATAGAATCACTTTTTGCGGCGCACCAAATAGCCATGCGCCACAGAAATATTTCTGTGGCGCATAATTTTGCATGCGCCACAGAAATTTTGGAATTCTGTGGCGCACGAAAACCACATGCGCCACAGAAATGTGTATTTCTGTGGCGCACATTGCTACATGCGCCACAAAAATAGGCGCACATTGCTACATGCGCCGGAGAAATACACATTTCTGTGGCGCATGTGGTTGTGTGCCACAGAAATACACATTTCTGTGGCGCATATTGCTACATGCGCCACAGAAATGTGACTTTTCTGTGGCGCATATGGCCACATGCGCCACATAAATTAGCTTTCTGTGGTGCATATGGACATGCGCCACAGAAACTAGCTTTCTGTGGCGCATATTGGCAGATGCGCCACAGATTTTTTTTTTTCAAATCAGATCCCACCCACCACCACCACCCCCCCTGTGGATCGCCTTTTCAGTTTTGCAAATAAGAAAAGAAAATGGTAAAATGTTCAAAAAATAAAATCCTTTGATATATAGTTAGATTTTAGTGTCTAGTTTGTATAGAAATTTTGAAATATGAATTTTGACCTTTTTTGCAAAAAACAGAAAAAAAATAAAACGGCCATAGCTTTTGCATACGACGTCGAAAAAATGCGTTTAATATATAAAAAAAACTAGAGAAAAATTGGAGCTCGATTGGGTTTACCCGGTGAACTTTTCTCAGATCCTCGAAATTCTAAAAGGAAAAAAAGTTATTTGAAAAAGAAGTTTTTTTTCTACAAAATCAAAAAAATTCAAAAAATCCAAAAAAAAACTTTTTAATTTTTTTTTTGGAATTGTTGATTTTTTTTTAAGTTTTCGGGATTTTTTGGATTTTTTAAAACTTTTGAATTTCCTTTTGAAACTTTTGAAGTTTTTGAAGCTTTTGAAATTTGAAAACACACATACCACACATAAACTGCACACACACATATATACACATACAAGGCTTAAGAGGGTTGATATGATACTTATATCAATAAGAACTGTACTAGCATAAGGGTGGCTGAGCTGAATAGAACTTATAAGTTAAGCGTACTTGGGTTGGAACAATTTGAGGATGGGTGACCTTGCTGGAAGTCGTCATTTGAGATAGGTAAAAAAATTCAAATATTTAGGTTTTCCAAATTATTACATTTTTTCGTTTTTTCCTGAATTTATTTGAATATTTAAAATTTAATTTTTTTTAAAATTCTGTGGCGCATATCTTCTGGGTACGCCACAGAAATGTGAGAACTCTGTGGCGCATGCAGATATGCGCCACAGAATCACAATTTAGTGGCATGACTTCTGTGGCGCACCCACCATGCGCCATAGAATTCCAAAAAGGTGCGCCACTGATAGCCTATTTCCTAGTAGTGCCGTCTCACACGAGGACGCGGGAGTGCCTCAGGAGAAGATCCCCGTGAAGCTGGAGAACTGATCTGCTTAGGATAGATTAGTTCCTAGCTTCCTCCTTTTGTAAATCCGCCTTTTGTACCCGGGAACTCTGATAGTTAAGTTCCCGGGAAACTATCAATGAAACTTTCCTTTTTCTGCAACTTCTTCATATTTCTGGAATTGCCACGATTCTTTATTCATTTGCCTCGATACCGTTGCAAGGACTGAAGAGACCTGTTTCTCTAACGCGCGCCTTTTTATGGCCAGACCGGTCAAACTTCGCCATTATGGTCTGCTCTCGCCGCTTCACTAGCGCGATTTGACAGTACACGCAGAGTTATGGCGCGATTCTTGGGGAAGCGCGCCATCACGGGCTCCGTTCCATAAGTGGGTGCGACTGATGGTATACCTCTATTCCGCCTATAAGTAGAGGCAAAGGAACAGAGCCATCCCCAATCCTCCTTTCTTCACTCCATCCATATCTCGAATCATGTCTGGCAACGAGAACAAATATCCTCTCCGTAGCCTTGGCGGAGCGGGGAGGAGAGCCGTAGGGGAGCTCTCCGCCGGCGGATCTCGGTGCAAGAACTTAGCTTTCCAGCTAGGTTGGGTCCGGATGCAGGGAGGGTGAGGCTTGACTTTCCCCCGATGATGAACTCGCGCTGGGCCATCGCCACAATGGGAAGGCTCCGCCGGGAAATCTCCGGGGACGCCCGGGCGAATCATCTCCTTGATGATCTCATGGATGCTCTCCAGGTATGAGCGGTTTTTCTGTGTTTAAAGTACTGGACTCGATCATGCTCGCATTCCTCTGAAGAACTCTTCTCGCTTGATGTAGGCCGAACACGCCGCCGCTGTCGAACTCGTGAGGGAGCTGGAAGACTGCTTGGCATGGGCCGAAGCGGCGCAGGCTAGGCAGCCCCCAAGCTCAGGGTAACCCGATCTTGGAGCCCTCGGTCAACTCCCTTCCCCTCTCCTCCTCTGGACTTTGACGAGGAAGCACCAGAAGAAGAGGGGAAGTGATGCTTGATCTGGGGAACCAGCCTTCCTCCTGGGTGTTGAAGCTGGAGAACCAGGAGAAGATCGGCGGGCGGAGCCCCCAAATGTAGATTGGAATCTTCTCCTCCTTGTACCTACTTCCACCTTGTAAGCTCGTTGAGCAGGAAAACAACATGAATTTCTTATCAGAAAATGTTTCATATACTTGGATTCTCTACAGTTCATGAACAAAAGTGCTTTTAGTTCCCGGTTAGGACTTCAGATCCTTTGGCGTACTTTCAGGATTCGGTTTCATAGGGGAAAGCTGAGAGCATGCGAGCCAGGCTGTGGTCGTCAGAGCGGATCTAAACGCTCCTCACAGGGCGCCACAGCAATCTCAGACGATCTACGTTTCCGGGCGCTCGAGTGTTCCAGCCAAGACGCGTTAGAGCAGATCTGCACGCATATGTCCCGGGAACACCCTCCCCTCGAACTATTCTAGAAGGAGATGCTAGCGTACAAGTGAGTCGCTGGGCGTTGAGTACAAACGATTCCAGCAGTACTCACCGTTCGCATGCGGCTTAAACGCTTAAACTGAGATTGGGCTCCCAGACAGGATGAGGCCAGACCAACATCTGGGCGCACCATCCCGTGAGCATTCTCACCCTAAGCCGTTTTTCTCCCGACCTGATTGTATGCTTAGGAAAATCCATCTTTCCCGGAAACGTAAAAGCGACCAGAAGATGTAGTTAACAGCGAAGTACTTAACTTTTCCGTTCGAGGTGACGATTTCCCGTGTAGGTGATCCCGTCGCTCGTGTCTTCGCTGTCAGTACCTGGAAACAATTCCAATCAAGTGAGACTGCTCTTTGCAATAAAACGAGCCATTTCAGTTAATTAAATCTGGTTTTTCTTCCGGTTCTTGAGACTTGAACATATATAACAATCCTCGAGCCCAAACAAATGCGCACTACCAATGCCACTCCGCGTGATTCTGGACTGACCAGCTATCCGCAGGTGTTCTACCGGGCTGGGCGGACCAGTAACCGCGTAGCACGACGCGACCAGGTTAGACCAGTTGTCGCAGTAGCAAGGCATCAGTCAGTGTTGTTCGGCGTAATCATCCGTGATCTATGCGGCCTGGACGGACCAGTCGTCCGCATGCGTTCTACCGGTGCTGGGTGGACCAGCAACCGCGTAGCACTACTTGACCGGGCCGTCGCCCGATCGTCAAATGGTTGTGTAAGCAGGATTTGGTGATGTCAGGGCGGACCTAAACACTCACCTGATAGCCCCTGGGTCGGGGGTTGTTATGGATGGACAACCTCAAGAACCAGGAACTAAAAGCATGAATATACATAGATTTTTCAAAAACATGCAACCAGAAAGAAAATTGAGTCCAGAATTAACTTAACTTAAATTACTCGATAGCAGAGGTTGAACCGATTACATAATTGACTTTGATTCGAGAAAACCGTGGCGGAACTGATCCTAGACCCACATTCATCTTGGTGGCGGAACGGATCACATGCCCACACTTTTCCTGGTGGTGGAACGGATCCACGGCCCACACTCATCATTGCCGTTCACGGGTAAGATCCCGGATAACGACTTTCCTCAGGGATAGAACTTTTTCAACAGAGCAATGTTCCAGGAGTTGGAGATGACCGTACCATCCTCAGTTTCTAGCCGCACTGCCCCAGGCCTAGAAACCCGAGCGACCCTGTAAGGTCCTTCCCACTTAGGTGACATTTTGTTTCTCCCAGTCATTACATGTACCTTGCGCAAGACCAAATCCCCATCATCAAGAACTCGAGGTTGCACATTACGGTTGTGATAACGACGCAAAGATTGTTGATAGCGAGCAGATCGCACTGCAGCCTTGCATCGTGCCTCTTCCAGTAGGTTCAGATCATCCAACCTTCTCTCCAACTGATCACTTTCCTCATAAGCCAGCACCCTAGGTGAACCGTGCTTGAGTTCAGAAGGAAGCACTGCTTCAGCTCCATACACAAGTGAGAATGGAGTCTCATTTGTGGATCGATTTGGGGTAGTCCTTAGTGACCACATAACTCATTGCAACTGATCTATCTATTTCTTACCTGAGGTTTTGAACCTGTCGAAAGTCTTCGTTTTGAGTCCTTTCAGTACCTCGGCATTCATCCTTTCCACCTGTCCATTACTTCTTGGATGTGCTACAGAAGCAAAGCAGACCTTGGTTCCAATCTCTTCACAGTATGCTAGGAATGCTGTACTGGCGAACTGTGAGCCATTATCAGTGATGATGCGATTGGGCACCCCAAAACGGCTCACAATTCCTTTTATGAACTTGATGGCAGCTTGAGCAGTTATGTTCCTGACTGGTTCCACCTCTGCTTTGGTGAATTTGTCAATGGCCACAAACAGGTATTCATACCCTCCAGCTGCTCTAGGCAACTTGCCCACAATGTCCAGCCCCAGACTGCAAATGTCCAAGAAATTGGTATAGTCTGCAGAGCCTGAGCAGGTAGATGAATGCTCTTGGCATGGAACTGACATGCTGCACAGGTTTTGACTAGCTTCTCGGTGTCAGTCAAAGCAGTAGGCCAGAAGAAGCCCGTACGATAGACCTTTTGAAAGGACAAGGATGTCGCCTAGAGGGGGGGTGAATAATCGATTAAAACTTTTCCGGTATAGGCTTGATAATTTTGGAATAAAACTAGGTGTTTGAATTAACAAGCCAACAACCTAAATAAACTAGGCTCACCTATGTGCACCAAAAACTGATTCTAGGCAAGACAAGCAACAAGGTGATAGCAATATAGATTACTTCAAGCACGAAGGCTATCACAATGTTAAGTGCATAAGTAAAGAGCTCGGGTATAGAAATAACCGAGGCACGCGGAGACGAGGATGTATTCCCGAGTTCCTCCTTTTTAGGGGAGTACGTCTCGTTGGAGAGGTGTGAGGCACCACAAAGGTCGATCTCAACGCCACAAAGGCTCACCCTATTCTCCGATGAACCGCACCACAAAGGATTGGTTCACCTTCCACTATCGGAATCCTTCGAGACGGAATCCAGAGCCTTTACAACAACGATCCGGGGCACAATCCACAACGGGATTGGGGGCTCCCGAACAGCTACAAGTGACCACCAAGGGTCTCAACCACTACACGGGCGTCTAGGGTCCAAAGACCCAAGAGTAACAAGTTCACAAGCTTTCAACTTCCACGAATCCTCGTGGAGAGCACAAACAGATGCACAAAGCAATGGCAAGAGCACAAGTGCTCAAATCCTTCACTCTCAAATCCCACCAAAAGCAACTAATTCTTATGGAGGGAGAAGAGAGGTTGAACAAAGAAGAGAACCACACAAGAACTCCAAGATCAAGATCTACTAGGTTCCCCTCACTTAGAGGAGAGATGGATTGGTGAAAATGTAGATCTAGATCTCCTCTCTCAAATCCTTCAAAGATATGTAAGAATCATGGGAGGAAAAGGGAGAGCGGCAAGCTTTCCAAGGTCAACAATGGTGGGGGAGAGAGAGAAAAATGTGCTTCGAAAAGCTAGCTGGCTGGAGGTAGGTGGAGGGGTATTTATACCCCTCCCAGAAAAAGAGCCGTTGCAAACAGGGGAGTCGGATATTCCGATTTAAGTCAGGACCGGATAATCCGTCTGAGTCGGATAATCCGAGTCGACTTGGACCGGATATTCCGAAAAACATCAGTACACATTGCTTAAAAGTCCTTAGCCGAATTCGAGCAAACCTTGCGAAATCCGAAAACGCAACAAGTTTTCCATATGAAATCCGTTTTCGGAGAACTTGGGCTTGTCATGAAGATCACAACAAGCACCAAAACCCAACAAGGAGAAAAGCCAAAAAGGAACCAAGAAAGATGATATGCCAAGTATGCAAAGGTTTGAGCTCTCCACAAAGATGCGATCAAGTTACCCACTTGAGAGCCCCTCTTGATAGTACGCCGTCTATCCTATAACCCGGTCTCCCACTAAACCAAGAGACCGGTAAAATAGAAACCCTATCAAGATCATACCTTTGCCTTATGCATTCCACTTGAGTTAGATGATGACGATCTTGATCTCTTCAAGTGGACCACCTTTCTTGATTGCGCTTTGCTTGGTGAAGACTTGCATAACGCCCCCCATGCACCAAGATGGGAGTGCCTCTCTTAGGAACATCTTCACTTGACCATTATCTCCAAATGGGTTGCAAGCTTCAAGCATATGATATCTTCTAGATGTCCATCTTGAACTTGCGCATCACAACCTTGATGACGATCACCACTTGACGTCATCCTCCATGAGCTATAAGAAATCTTCCTTTTGATGCAAGCCCATGGAGAGATACCTAACCCCAACAAAGGAATGCCACACACACATAATGGGTTAGTTCACAAAGCTAAATGGACAATTTCTTGCCATACCATTGGATCACATGATCCCACATGGTATATCATTTAGCTTTGTGTGTTGATCAACTTGAAACCACTCTTTGCACTTAGTCTTGATCAACCTTGTATCTTTTCATCTTCTTGATCATATCAAATATGTCCATCATAATCAATGATCTTGATGGCATACAACCTTGAATCCAACACATGGAGTTCAAGCGATGCCAATAGACAAACCTACAAGAATAACTCAATACAAACATTAGTCCATAAGGATTGTCATTAATTACCAAAACCACGCATGGGGCAACACATGCACTTTCACCTTCCCTACCAATGCCCTGGAAGCCACATGGTTGGAGCAAGTACCCTCATGAATTTATGACAAGATCTGCAAGCCTTCTTCCTGAGAGATACAACGGAGCCTGACACCATTTTCCCTTCTCCTGTATATCTCGCCATCAATGAGAGTGTACATTTTGGCTTGGTGAGCCACTCGTTCAGCATTGACGTCATCTTCGAGCAAGATTCGATTATGGAGATGATTGACCAATTCCACAACCCATGATGGTATGACTCTTTCCACGGGAAGGACCTCTGCGTGGCCAGGTTCAAGTGACATGTCGTTCCCGAGAACCGGGTCAAGCTGGTCGGGTTCGGCGGACGTTGCAGTGGCAGCCCCCGAGCCTGACGCAACCATAGCTTTTAGCTTATCAGCAGGGATGGAAGGTTTATGTAGTACCTCAATGAATATCCCAGGAGGCACCAAGCCACGCTGAGAAGCTATCCGGGACAGTGCATCAGCCACAGAATTCTGATCGCGGGGAATATGCTCCAGCCGCAAGTTCCTGAACCTCCGCTTCAGTTTCGTAACCTCTTCCACGTAAGGTGCCATTGTTGGGCATTCGTAAATCTTTTCCACTTGCCTGACAACCAACTGAGAGTCACCTCGAGCTACCAGATTAGTGACGCCCACACCAAGTGCCAATCGAAGTCCGGCAAGCAATCCTTCATACTCGGCTGTGTTGTTAGTAATTCCCGTCTTGTACTGCATTTGAACGACATACTTGAGCTGTTCACCCGTGGGTGATACCAGCAGCACGCCTGCCCCAGCCTGTCCCCCGGAAAAGGATCCATCGAAATAGAGAGTCCACGTGTCTGGTTCTTCCTTCCCGAGAAGACTGGATTCTTCCTCCTTCGTGTCAATTGATGTTTCAGTCCATTCCGCCACGAAATCCACAAGTGCTTGGCTCTTGATAGCATCGGCTCGCATGAACTGCAGACCTAACCCAGATAACTCCATAGCCCATTCAGCGATCCGCCCAGTGGCATCCTTGCTCTGAAGAACTCGCTCCAGGGGGTATGAAGATACCACCGTAATAGTACGCCCCTCAAAGTATGGCCTCAGCCTCCTTGATGCCAACAGAATACCCAGTAAAAGCTTCTGCGTCATAGGGTACCGCTCTCGGGCGTCCCGCAAGACTGAGCTCATGAAGTACACTGGCCGCTGCTCCACCTTGGGGGTGACGTTGGCTGCCACATCTTGACCAGCGATGATGTCCTCTGCCGCTGGATCTGGAGCAGTAACACTAGACTTCCCGGGAACCTTTGTACCAGCCCCAGGCTTCAATTCCCGCTTTGCAACTAGAGCTGCACTCACAACCTGGTTAGTAGCAGCAATGTAAAGGAGGAGGGGTTCCTTTGGCTTTGGTGCTACCAGGATGGGAGGGCTGGACAGATATCTTTTCAAATCCTACAGAGCAGCTTCTGCCTTAGAATCCCACTTCACTGGGCCAGATTTCTTGAGCAACTTGAAGAAGGGAAGCGCACGCTCTCCGAGCCTAGAAATAAACCTTCCCAGGGTAGTTATGCATCCATTGAGCCGCTGCACATCCTTGATACGCTTCGGAGCCTCCATCATTTATATAGCCTTGATCTTATCGGGATTGGCTTCAATGCCTCGGTGTGAAACCAAGAAGCCAAGCAGTTTCCCAGAAGGTACTCCAAAGTCGCACTTCGCGGAATTCAACTTGAGGTTGATCTTCCTCAGACTGTTCAAGGTCTCCTCCAGATCAGAGATGAGAGTTTCTCTTTTTCTGGTTTTGACCACAATGTCATCAATGTAAGCTTCTGCATTGGTTCCAACTTGTGAACCCAGGCAAGTACGCATGGCACGCTGGAAGGTTGCTCCAGCATTCTTCAAGCCAAAGGGCATAGAGATGTAGTAGTAGCAGCCGTTCTGAGTGATGAAGCCGGTCTTTTCTTCATCTTCCTTGGCCATCTTGATCTGATGGTAACCGGAGAAAGCATCCAGAAAATACAACAGATCGCAGCCAGTAGTGGAATCCACAATTTGGTCAACCCTGGGCAGAGGATAGGGATCTTTTGGGCAAGCTTTGTTGAGGTCGGTGAAGTCAATGCACAGCCTCATGTCGTCACTGTGTGGTTTTGGTACCACCACTGGATTAGCCAACCAATGCGAGTGGCACTTCTCGGATCACCCCTGCCTTCAATAATCTGTTGACTTCGGCAAGGATGAACTCACGCTTTATGTCTGACTGCGGTCTGATTCTCTACCGAATAGGACGAGCATCTGCCTTGATGGCCAATTTGTGCTCAATCACCTCCCTGGGTATACCGGAAAGACCTAATGGATCCCAAGTGAAAACATCAGAGTTTTCCTGCAGGAAGGCGATGAGCGCGCTTTCCTATTTGTCGGGCAATCCCGTGCCGATCGTGACTGTGATCTTCCCATCACCAGTCAGCCAGACCTTCTTTGTGAGCTTAGCATCATTGCACTCCATTTTCTGTTTCGGAGCAGAGGGGAGAAGCTTCGCGGGAGCACTGATTGAGTTGGACCCTCTGGCTCATTCACAGATGCTTCGTTCCCGGGCAAGGTGACAGTGACGAAGTGATCATCACTGTCCCCGGGTAGAGGTTGGCCATTTCTAGGGTTGACGGCCATTGCTGCCTTTGCGATGGTGTCCGCGCAAAATGTCATCCTGACAATCAGCCTTCACGGTGATGACTCCAGCCTTGCTGGGTATCTTCAGCACATTATAGGCATAGTGTGATGCGGCCATGAACTTGGCCAAAGCTGGTCGCCCGAGAATGCCATGATAAGGTAATGGAATATCAGGAATGTCGAAAGTGATGTCCTCAGTACGGAAGTTCTCTGGCTCTCCAAAGGTAACTGGCAAGGTTATTTGCCCCAGCGGGTGATTGAGCCCCCGGTTGACGCCTTGGAAAGCCCCAGTCGGCTGCAAGCGGTCAAGAGTAATCTGGAGCCTCTCCATGACCTTGATAGAGAGAAAATTCAGCCCTGATCCACCATCAACCAGCATCTTGCTCACAGCCAGGTTCTGTATAGTTGGCGAAACGACGAGTGGTAGAACTCCAACTCCAACAGTGCGATCAGGGTGATCCTTGGAATCAAATGCAATAACCTGGTTTGACCATTTCAAGAGTCGTTGCGTTCCCGGGGCAGGCTCTGCGGCGTTCAGTTCACGGGACATATTCTTGAAGGCGCTCATGGATAGGAAACCAGAGGCTCCACCATGAATGCAAACACAATCCACGGCAGCTTGGAATGCCCCACCGCCGTTTTCTTCTCTCATGGGCTCAGTGGCAATGGCTGGCAAGTTCTGCCCGGCAAATCCTGCGCGTCCACCACAGCATCCACCCATGAATCCGCCCCTGCCGAGAAAACGACCACCACGTCCACCTCGGCCTCCCGTAGGGCAGAAGCGACGGATGTAGTTTGGGTCACCGCATCCAAAGCATCCTCCGATCTGTCTAGCGATCTCATTGTTCTGACGTTGATCTCGGACGAAGCCATGTATCTTGAAGCAGTCCCGGATATCATGCTTGCCAACGCCATGGAGGGGACACCACACATCCAAGGCTGGGGCAGTAGCTTCTTCTACCTTTGCCTTCTTGGGTTCAGGTTCTGGTTCAGCAGCCAGAACCTTAGGAGCCGGGGCGGGTGCAGGTGCTTCCCGCTTCTTAGTTTTCTTTGGCTCGGCCTTGGCAGATGAAGACTCCCCAGGCATGCGACGTCCCTCCTCAGCACGCACACACTTCTCTGTGAGTGCCCACAGCTCTTGAGTGGTCTCGATGCTGTGCGTGCTCAACTTTTCTCGCATCTTCACGTCCCGGACACTCACATGGAACGACGACAGGACGGCTGCCTCCTTGAGTCCCGGGATGTTGTTGATTTTAGAGCAGAAGCGCTGAACATAATCGCGCAAGCTCTCATTCTCGCCCTGCTTCATGCCGTGCAGATCATTGATCGTTCCCGGGCGCTTGTATGCTCCTTGGAAAGCTCCCAGGAACTGATTGCACAAATCGGGCCAGGACTTAACCGACTGCGCGGGAAGGTTGCACAGCCAGGATAATGCGTCATCCTTGAGTGCCAAAGCAAACCAATTGGCCATGATTGCTTCATCGGCGCCAGCGGCGCGCATCGCGGCGACGTAGATTTGAAGGAAATCTCTTGGGTTGGTCTTTCCGCCAAACTTGACGGGCATCTCTGGCCGGAACTTGTGAGGCCACTGCACAACCCGCAATGCAGGCGTGAAGGCCATATAGCCTGTGCCGATTCCTTCATTCCAAAGCCCATGCCGAACGACACCGAGTGGACGAACAACAGGCGCGAGTTCCCTTCCTGGATCCCTGGGATCTTGCTCTGGTGGGGCAGAGGATCCCACAGAGATGTGATCTCCTAGATCTGCGGCGTGGTGGTGATGAACATGAGGTGCGTCGCCGTGTCGAGGTGGGCGTGGAGCATCTGCGCGCACGCCTGGCACGGACATGGATGGTGCGCCACGAGCGCCACAGGCTGGTCCGTCTCCGTGGACGGGTCCCGTGAAGGGAGCAGTCTGAGCTCGATGAGCAGCCCCCAGTCCTCCAGGTCCGCCCACGGAAGTGACGTGAGAGGCCGCTCGGGGCGAGCGTTCATCTGGGCAAAGGTGAGCAGCTCGGCGATGTGGTTTGCCCAGTTCTGGTAGCCCTTAGGATGTTCATGCGCATCTCGAGCGTGCTGGAGAAGAGCACGCGCAGCAGCGATAGCTTCACACGTACGACGAACCCCAGACGGAACTGGACCCGTCATGCCGCTGGCAGCTCCGACCACCCCTCCGCGCGGACCGTTCGGTTGGTGCGGGAGGACGGACTCGGCACCTCGAGGAGGAGGTGGAGGGATTCCTCCGGTACCCATGGCACCAGCGGCGTCACCAGCGTCTCCTTGCGGCACCGCGTCAGGAGCACGAGCCGCCTCAGGTTCAGGAGGAGGAGGCATGGCTCCTGGTGCAGCAGCTTCTGCCTCTGCTCTTGGGACGATCTTAGGCGCGGCCGCCAGTGGCGGAGGAAGCGAGGTATGATGACTTGAAGCATCACTTTCCGCCTCCGGAGTGGGAGAGCGAGCGCACCGAGCCTGAGCGCGCATAGCTCGCGCAACAGCGGTGGTCGAGGCACCTCTCCTTCTCCTTGGTGGCATTGTTGCAGATCTCGATGAAGCCGAAGAAACTCGCTAGATCACTTGCGCCCCCTACCTGGCGCGCCAGATGTCGTGTCCGAGGCCACGAACACCGGAGGTCGAGAGACCCCCTTTTAGAGATTCGGCGAGGGGCTCTAGGAGGATCTGAGCGATTGAATGAACTGCGCAGAAAGTAGAACACACAGGCAGTTTACCCAGGTTCAGGCCGCTTGGAAGCGTAAAACCCTACTCCTGCATGTCTGGATATATTGTGGTGATATGCGTATCCGGGTTACAAAGGTGTGTTCCCGGGCACTCTCTAGGACTCGAGCCAGGAGACCAGATCGAGCTCTGATCTTGGCTCTGACCCAGCTCTTTTGTTGTCTGGAATGTCTTCTCCTCTCTCGGGGCCTTGGTTCTCCTTTTATACACTAAGGGGATACCACAGCAGCCTGCCAATTGTACTACCTGCCCTCCCCTAGATAAGGACAAGTACTGGCAGCTTTACTCTTTCTTCTGCGCACATGCCTTGTTCCCTTTGCCTTTATCCCGGGAAGCTCCCGTACCCGGGGTACCAAAGGAAGCCTCCTTGCTCTCGTTCCACGATCACTTCAGTTATTATACCACGCTGTAGGAGTTCACGGGAACCCCCAGTTCCCGGGGTGCGACACTTTTGTTGTCTTTCTCTGAAATACCCGTGGGGGTAAGAAGACGATTGGTTGGACTTTTATCGATCATGTTTCTTCTGGAAAAGTGAACAACACAAGAAAAAGTATCGTTAAACGAAATGGAACATTATATTAAGAGGGTGCCAAGTTGGTAGTAGTTGTATGAAAATGCATACGCATGTTCTACTAGTTTGTTAATTCTGTCAGCTCAAGTGTTATCAGAGCCTGACCTACCTGCATGGCGCGTTGACTAATTCCACGTTTTATATCCCTCTCTCTGCAAATCTCTAACTCTAAAATTTTGTGTACAGGGACTAGGATTTGCGTCATTCTGTCGCCGACCTTCATCTCGAGTGGCTGAGTGAGCCGCTTGTTCACTTGCTCTCCGTGATAGCCCACGCCTTCACCTAACCTGCTGTTTTGTTGTTGTCAGGACTAGGGTATCTGGGGAGAAAGGACCATAAGATTAGAAGATCTAAACTTTCAGAAAGTTTTTTGTTGTCAGTATTGTCTATGACATTAGAAGATATAAGAAAATGACTGAACATCATTCCTCTCCCGTTCTTAACCTAGCCGCTAGACGGTTCCAATCTCACTGATTTAACTTCATCTTCGGGGAATCCACCACTCCCCTTCCCCTTCGATTACCATCATGGCGTCGTGAGGGGGGAGGGGAGCTCCCGTTCTCGTTTTTTATTGTGTTTAGTCTTTGATTTTCGTCGGTTCTCGATTTTCCTCGGTCGGCGTCATGGTGTGGCGGATGTTGATGGTGCTAGTAGGAATAATGTTCTCCCAATCTTTGTTCCTCCTCGTCGGACGTGTTGCTAGCGTCGGCGAGAGGCTTGTTGAGTCCAAGCTGTTGGAAATATTTCGATCTGACGTTGCGTCTTGGCGGGTGGCGTGAAGGGGTCGCTCTTGGAGTGCGGCCGTGTTTACTGCTGTGGATTTTTAGAAGACCGTGGGAGATCCAGGCGCCTGATGAAGGGCAGGGTGGCGTTGGCCCCAGATCCGGGGTTGAAGAGACCTTGAGGGATCCTACGGTCGATGTTTTTATCGGGTTAGATCCAACCTTACGGGGTTGCTGGCTACCGCGGCTCGTTAAGCCTCCTGGCTAGGGTTTCTTCAGCGTCAAAGTGTGGACTAGCTATTGGTGCTCTTTTTCACCGGCAGCGGCGAAGCAGTGTGCTTCAGATTTGCAGCGATGGTGGCATGCATGCAGCACTATACCCGATTGTATCCTCCTAGTTTTATGTTGCTTGTATGCATATCAACTCAGTATCCTTGCTATTATGAATACAAATAATGTATGCCTACGGTCGTACATCGTTAACAAAATACTAGAAGATCTAAGATTTTAGCTACCATCAACCTTTGAGATAAAACCCATAATAAACTTGTCTATCTTAGCTCGACCTGCCAGGAGGGTCGAAGTCTCCACTTGTTTGTCTAGTGAAGCCTCAGCTCCATGACCACATATTTACTATCACCAAGCCTGGTGAACTGGTGATGTCCCATTTTCTGGGTATTTCTCCCCCTAGACTAAGTTATGACAAAACAGATCTCAAGTATGCACATATCGTTACACACACTATACTCTTTGAGTAAGCATCGAATGTTTTTTTGAGCAACTTTAGGAGGGAAAGCCCCTACTTTTCAAATTTCATAAAAGAAGAAGCATCGAATCTTTCTGTGGTTTGGGTTGAAGACGGTAGTAAAGACTCCATTTAAAGATACTCATGTATGCTATTAATTCATCTTGTGGCTCGTTGCGCCTATAAGTGATATATATGCCACTGACTACGGCAACATGTTTTTTTATTAATCCACACATCTAGCGTGCGAGAGCAAGGTGCCTGCACCCATAAAGAGAGTAAGAGGCACATAGTGTAGTATCATTTGCAGGCTTGTTGGACCTCACCCCATTGGCAGATCCAACTCTAACCTCGCCTCTATCAGTCTGAAAGGATTAATCAAGTTGAATTACGTGTACATATGGTTATGTGTGAACAAAAGTAAGACAAGCATAACATAATACTCCCTCCGTTCCATTTTATAAGGCGCATATCTTTTTTCAAATTTTCCCACTAAGTAAGGCGCTGGTGAGTAAATATCGGCAACTTCCCGAAACTGATTGTATACATGATAGAAGCTAAAGAAAGGAAATCTATGTAATCCATGCAAAAGCCTTGCGTGAGAGAAAAAGACCAAGATGCTAGCCAAGGACAACTTGCCGGAAAGTCACTAGTGGAAAAAAGGGCACCAGTCCCGGTTCCAGAGGGCTTCTAGTCCCGGTTAGCCAACCGAGACTAGCAAAGCGGGACTAGAGGCCCCTGCTCTTTAGTCTCGGTTGGTTCCGAACCGGGACTAGATGCCCATCCACGTGGGCTCGGCACAGGCGCGTGGGGCTGGAACCTTTAGTCCCGGTTCGTAACACGAACCGGGACTAGTGTGTTTCCTTTTTTTTCTATTTCGATTAATTTTCTGTATTTAGGGTTTTAGGAGGGGGTTTAGGGGTATCGGATGGTTTCCATCGTACAGGGATCACGTCGATGCGCCAAAAACACGAAGATGAAGTCATATATATTTAACACATAAAAATTACATGAAGATCACGTTGATGACACAAACAAAATTAATTACATGAAGATCAAGTTTTCCCGGTTCCAGGTACTTAATTACATGCGGATCAGTATTACATGGAGGCATACTAATTATGTATTACAGTGGTACTCTCCTGTATCAGGTATGACCTCCGCAAGGTAAAATCCCGCCAACTCCTCCGCAATGGCTTTGAAGCGGGTCTCCAATGGTAGCTTGCAGCGCTTTTTTGCCAACTTTAAAAGAAATAAGATCAAAATAAATACATGAGTTGTGTGTATACATATATATATGAAATGAATGAAACTCAGCACAACTGATGGTAAAACAATAACGCTGTGAATAATGTTTACGTACCTCTTTACTTCTTCTGCCCTCGAATTTCTCGAGGTCAGAACTTGTATGTACTCGCAGACGAAGTATCCACAGTAATTAGTTCCCGGTGGCTGTACCGCGCAAGACTATAGAAGAATTGAATTCAATCAAATAATAATCAAGTATGACAATGGTGCGTGGACCTAGGTAGTACTACTTACCTGGTTCAGACGCCATGTCAGCTTCGGTGTCCATTGACCGGGTTCTTCCTTGATGAACTCTTTCCAAACGCTGCCCGACAAATAAAATTAACAAAGAGTTATTAATGACTTGATATCAGGAAATGAACGAAAGAGGCGATAAGAAATGAAATTACTTTGCGAGCATATCAAAACATGTCTTGTATTCTACAGGTTTTCCTTAATGAGTCAAGGACATGAATATCTCCATCGTGAATTTTAATGACGAGAAGAATAAAGTGGAACCTGCACGTGTTTATATACACAGTCATGCATAACTCGTCAGTTAAACTTAACATCGGGTGAGCAAAATAGAATGTGTAGAACAGACAGTAACACTCACTTGAAGTTGTAAGGCCATAATATAGTCTTTTTGTCACGGTGTTGCTTGAAATAGCTTAGCAAATCCCCCGGTGTGCCCTTGTTATACAAGGGATCTTCTATGGTGACTTGATGATATTTATCGGGGTCAATCCACCCAAAGTCCTTGTTTTTTTTCCTTTTCAAGTCGAGCATCTTCATTCTGCAAAATATAGCGCACAAAAGATTATAGTGAGGATAATTACAGACAATGAACGAGCTGAGGTAAAGACTTAAATTACAGAAATAAATCACTTACAGACAAAAGGAACTGATGATAGATTTGTCGAGGGCCCGGATATTGTATAACTGAAAAAGTTCGGTAAATTCAACGGACACAGCGTATTGTAGTTGGCAGTAGTGCCTTCCTTAACTCCCACCAGCAGACTGACATTCCCCTCATTTACGGCTTTCTTGTACCAGGTATGCAACTCACGCATTTTTGTTGATAACCTGCCGTCGACCAAATTTTCCCCGGGAACATATTGTCTTGCTAGTTCAGCGATGGCGTAATCGGTTGACGAACCTATTTGTTGTGGAGTACATTGCGCTTCCGCGGCAATACGGTGTATTTCTTTTTCGTCAAACACCTTGAGGGGGGGACCGATTGTACTTCTTGTTGTCCGAGCTGGGGAACTTCTTTACCTTTTTTCGGCGGCGGGACCTCCATCAGATCGTCATATGACTTGCTAATATAACGCTCATAGTCTGATGGCGGCGATGGTGGAGGGTTATATAGGTTATCGACGGTTCGATGACACGCCTCCGGAGCGAGCCGGCGGTAAATTTTGGCTCGGGCACTTTCGGTGCAAAGAATGCTGCATTATAGGCCTTCACGGCGGCGGCGTTTTCCTCGACAGTTTTATCCATGGTAACTTCTCAGGAGGCGGCGGTGTTTTCTGCTTTCTAGGTCTCCTCCTAATCGGCGAACCGACCTTGCGCTTCCTCGGGAGAAACTTAACAGGCTGTTCCTCACGCGGCGGAGATCGAGATGGACTCGCGCTCATGACGTCCCTGTCTAGGAGTTCTGGGCTTTGCTGATGAGGTGGACTGCTACAAGGAGGAGTCGATGGCCTTGGCAAGACGATGTATTTCTTGTTCCACAGGGCAAAACCACTCTTGACTTCTCCCAATGTCGTCTCACCGTCACCTCCAGGAATCTCAAGAGACAATGTGTGCATACCCGGCATAATTTCATCCACCCCGACACGAGCATAGCCCGCTGGAATGTCACCAGTATGGTAGCTTGCTTCGGGTCCATTTGGTAAAACATAGCCGACTGCCACCTTCATGGATATGTTCCTAAATGGCATATGTAGCTCACAATCTGTCCTCTCCGTGACATCATCCACGGCGTAGTGAGCATCGAGTTCTACTTGCGTGGAACCAACGCTGCTTCTAAGCTGAGATCGGTCGGCATTGGCTTGAGGATCTTCTAGCTGCTGTTGAGACGGCTGCTGTTGAGACAGCCTTTGCTGATTAAGTTCCATGAGCTGCTGCACCTTTAGTTCCAATTCCGATAGCCGTTCTTCACCCTTCTTCTTCTTTCTTGCACGGCTTCTATAACTATCAGCGCACTCCGGAAACCCAGTCTTCACGGTGACACCGCCGGGTTGGCCTCGTAATCGTCCAACGTGTTCAGGATTACCCAGGGCCCGTGTCAGCTCGTCGTCCTCTCTATCGGGTTTGTACACACCCCGGCGAGCTTCATCTATTGCAACTACAAGCTTCGGGAGGATTTTTCTACTTTTTCCTTCCATCTTCCGACTGCAACAATCAGCCCTGTTTGCTCGTCCAAAATGCACCATGCGCGAACATCCAGAATTTGGACCTCTCGGGCCAGTGTAGTGTCTGTGGAGTGATCCCTTTAGCAAGCAGTCTGTCTTCAGCGGCTAACCACTTAGGAATGGCGGACCTGTAGCCACCTGTCCCCAACCTATGGTGGTATTTCTTCTTCGCAGCATTTGCCTTATTTTTCACCGATCGGGCCACAGCCGTAGCCGATTTCTTATACGCCTTAAACGCGGCCCAGTCATCTTGTATCTTCACTAGTGTTCGGCCAGTTCCGGAACTTCCACTGAAATCTGGATCTTCATTTTCATATTTTTTCCATATTGTTTTCTTCCAGTTCCGGAATTGTTCGGCCATCTTCGAGAGAGTCCACTGCTTGAGTTTCTCCTTCTTGATTTCAGAGACATCTTCCGGGAGGTTAAAATGTGACAAGAGTGTGTCATATATCAAATCTTTTGTAATCTGGTGGACATAGCAGGGGTCATCGTCGTTTGCGGCCGCCGGCTTATGCCATTCTGGTATGGTGATCGGGAGCATGTCCCTAACAATAGCTCCAGCTTGATTTATGAATTTACGGCGGTTCTCTTTGGGTTCCAGCGGGTCGCCGTTATCAGCAATTACATAGATCGGTAACTTTGGCTGATCGCTCGACATCCTTTTCGTGCCGCCTCGAGGTTTAAACTTATTAGCAGATTTGCTCGATCCGGAGGGCTAAAAGAAAAATAATGCGTTAATAAGTGCAATACAAATCAATTAATGAATGTAGTGATCAACAAAATAGCCTTAATAATGCGTTAATAAGTGCAATACAAATCTCCACCTCGTCGGCTCTTCTTTCTTCGGACTCAATTCCCTCACCAGAGTCCATCAGAAATTGTGAGGTGAAATCCTCATCATCTTCTCCACCGGCATCGGTTCCACCGCCGACATCTTCTCCACCGGCATCTTCTCCATCGGGATCAATTGGATTGGCATCCTCATATATCTGTTGCATAATTACGTCTTCATTCTCCTCGTCTCGCACATAGTTAGGATCCATAGCTCAATGTCCCTGCAATCAATAAAATTTGCATCTATAAAATTGCTACACAAAAATCTATAAAATTTGCATTATAACATTGGTACACAAAAATTTGCTAAATTTTCTAACTTTGCTAACTTGTCAAATTTGCAATCTATAAAATTTGCATCTATAAAATTACTACACAACAATTTGCTAAATTTTCTAAATTTGCTAACTATAAAATTGCTACTATAAAATTGCATCTATAAATTTGCATCTACAAAATTGCTACTATAAAATTTCACCAAGTCCTAAAACAGTTAAAAGATACCTTTTCTCTCTATTTAATTTTCCTATCTAGATTCCTTTTCTGGATGCATTTCTTGCTTGTTATCCATATTTGTGGTGAGTACTGATTTATAAAAATCATCTCACTCAAATTGGACTTTCCTAAGCTCTTGTTTGCATCTGTTGAACATAGCTACTTGTTAACAGAAAAACAGGACACAATTTTCACCAAGTCCTAAAACAGTTAAAAGATACCTTTTCTCTCTATTTAATTTTCCTATCTAGTTTCCTTTTCTGGATGCATTTCTTGCTTGTCATCCATATTTGTGGTGAGTACTGATTTATAAAAATCATCTCACTCAAATTGGAATTTCCTAGACCTTGTTTGCCTCTGTTGAACATAGCTACTTGTTAACAGAATTCAGTGACTTAGAATTTTTCACAAGTCCTAAACTGAATTTTCTGAATCTGTCAGTTTTGGCCGAAATTTGAATTGGTTCAAATTGGTGATTCAAACACCACTCTATGTCACACCTAGCACTACCTCTCACCCCACGGTTCAAATTTGAATTGGTTCAAATGTGTGCTCGAGAGGATGAGCACGGCCACGGCCACGGCAGCACGGCGGCGCGAGGCAGGGGAGGGGCACGGTAGGGGAGGCACCTACCTCTGGCGCGGCGGCGGAGGGGCACGGCGGCGCGAGGCAGGGGAGGGGCACGGCGGCGCGGTGGATCGAGCAGCGCTTCGCCGTCGGGGAGCGCGAGCCGTCTCTGTTCTTCGATTTGGGGGAAAATGGCGAAATTTTGGCCGCGGCCACAGAAAACGCCGCGAAACAGACCTTTAGTCGCGGTTCCAGCCACGAACCGCGACTAAAGACCCTTTAGTCCCGGTTCGTGGCTGGAACCGCGACTAAAGGTCAAATTTGGACCGCCCAAATTAGCGCGCCAAGCCCACGGGCCTTTAGTCGCGGTTCGTGGATAGAACCGCGACTAAAGGTCTTTTTCCTGTTTTTTTGTTTCCTTTTCCTTTTGTTTCCTTTTTGTTTACTAATAGAATGTTTGAAATAATATGAATTTATATCTATTTACTTATGTTTTCTCTAGTTTCTTTTAATATGAATTTCTAAAAATGCTTTTAATATGAATTTTTGATGCTCCGGTGTATTTTTCTTTTATACTTAGTTTAATTGTCTAAATGTATTCAAATTTGACTTATGTTGTGTTTTTTTGTCTGTGTAATTTGCGTCATCTAATTTGAAAAAATTTGTCACAGTTTCTGAATAATATGTCTGAATGCTCCAGTGTCTGAATGCTCATATAATATGCCTCGTACATAGATAATAATATGTCTCGTACATAGATAATAATATGTCTCATTCAGACGAACATAAATATGAATATGTCTCACATACAAATAGATATGGTTTTTCTAAGCCCGCCTTTAGTCCCGGTTGGTAACACCAACCGGAACAACCGGGACTAAAGAATCACACGGATCGTGTGTTTCTTTCAAACGCTTCTGAGCCGTTGGATCAGGGGTGTGTTTCTTTTGAGGGCTTGTGAGCCGTTGGATTTTTAGAACTAGTCCCGGTTGGTAACACCAACCGGGACTAAAGAATCACACGGATCGTGTGTTTCTTTCAAACGCTTCTGAGCCGTTGAATCAGGGGTGTGTTTCTTTTGAGGGCTTAGTGAGCCGTTGGATCAGCACTCCCACTACACCACCACTCCCACCTCATCCACAGGTACACTTTCTAATCGCCTATAAATAGCGGCGTCCCTGCAGCGAACGGCACACAACGAGCGTCTACCTTCGCCACCGAATCCAATGGCTGGATTTAGCCTACCTACTGGCATGTTCCCTGGCATTATTGTGTTCGTCTTTGTTCACCGGCCAGCCATTGGAGCCACCTCATGTAGGTCGGTGAACAATGACAACACAACGACGCTGTTGGAAACACAAGCCCTCAGGTAGGTTGAATCCAGCCACTGGATTAGGGTGACGCAATGATGAATTGCCGAGGAGGTGGGAGTGGTGGTGGTGGTGGAAGTGGTAGCCATGCCCCTCGGTCCGATCCAAGCAGCGGCAAGGCGCTCTGATGATCTGCGACATTCCCAACACTTTTTGGGACGGTCGTAGATCATCAGAGACGTCTTGCCGCTGTGGATCGAAGGTCGATTTGCTGCTCACGACGACGCGAGACGGATGCGCAAGCTTCCGGTTTCGCCGGAGCCGGGCTCCAGTGCTTCGGAATCCCACCAAAACCGTGTGTTTTGCCGGCTTAGGACCCGGCTCACGATTACACAGTTTCATAAAAGTTGAATACATTATTACACATCACCAACAACATCCCTATCTAGTGTTCACTTGTTCTTCGTGTGTGTCCCTTTCTTCTGATTGCGCCGTAACCAAGGACAATCTTCTTCATTTAACTTGATGCTTGGGTCAATTTTCACTTTGAAGGGCGGAATTTCATGAAACTTATCGTAATCTTCTGACATGTCTGTCTTGTCCTCCACTCCCACGATGTTTCTTTTCCCTGAAAGAACTATGTGGCGCTTTGGCTCATCGTATGATGTATTCGCTTGCTTATCTTTTCTTTTTTTTGGTAGGGTAGACATGTCCTTCACATAGAAAACCTGAGCCACTTCACTGGCTAGGACGAATGGTTCGTTCTCGTACTCAAGATTCTTGAGATCCACTGTAGTCATTCCGTACCGTGGGTCTACCTCTACCCCGCCTTGTAGGTTGAACCATTTGCACTTGAACAAAGGGACCTTAAAAGAAGGTCCATAGTCAAGTTCCCATATCTGCTCTATGTAACCATAATATGTTTCCTTTTGCCCATTGCAGTTTGTTGCATCAAAGCGGACACCACTGTTTTGGTTGGTGCTCTTTTTATCTTGGTCGACCGTGTAAAATGTATTTCCATTTATCTCGTACCCTTGAAAAGTCAATATAGTCGAAGATGGTTGCTTGGCCAACAAGTATAGCTGTTCTCCAACATTGGTGTCATTAATGAGACGTCTTGTAACCAACTGCCGAAAGTCTTCATGTGTTCTCCATCAATACAATCTTCATTGCTCTGGGTATTTGGAGCGTAAAATATTCCTGTGTTCCACGATATACGGAGCCACCAAGCTGGAATTATGTAGAACTGTGTAGTGTGCTCGAGTGAAAGAAATCCCATCTTGACATAGTGTTGCTTTTTTCCCTAGCGTGCCTTTTCCACGCAGTCTCCCCTCATGCCGCGATTGAGGAACACCAATCGGCTTTAGATCAGGAATAAAGTCAACACAAAACTCAATGACCTCCTCCGTTCCATAGCCCTTGGAGATGCTTCCTTCTGGCCTAGCACGGTTATGAACGTATTTCTTTAAGACTCCCATGAACCTCTCAAAGGGGAACATGTTGTGTAGAAATACAGGACCGAGAACAAAAATCTCTTCGACTAGGTGAACTATGAGGTGCGTCATAATATTGAAGAAGGTTGGTGGGAACACCAACTCGAAGCTGACAAGACATTGGACCACATCCTTCTGTAAATTTGGTAGAGAAAGTGGATTGATCACCTTCTGAGAAATTGCATTGAGGAATGCACATAGCTTCACAATGGGTACTCGAACATTTTCTGGTAGAAGCCCCCTCAATGCCACCGGAAGTAATTGTGTCATAATCACGTGGCAGTCATGAGACTTTAGGTTTTGAAATTTTAGCTCTGCCATGTTAATTATTCCCTTTATATTCGACGAGAAGCCAGATGGAACCTTCATACTGCTAAGACATTCAAAAAATATTTTCTTCTCTTCTTTCGTAAGAGCGTAGCTCGCAGGACCTTGATGATTCTCTGAATGAGCGCCGTCTCGTTCCATCGTACGTTGATGGGCCTGCCTTGCTTGTGGTGTATCTTTTGACTTCCCATACACGCCCAAGAAGTTTAGCAGGTTCAAGCAAAGATTTTTTGTCACATGCATCACGTCGATTGCAGAGTGAACCTCTAGCATTATCCAATAGGGCAGCTCCCAAAATATAGATTTCTTCTTCCACATGGGTACGTGGTTGAGAGCGTCATTCGGAACAGATAGACCGCCAGGACCCTTCCCAAAGATTACTTTTAAATCCTTGACCATATCATGTATAACAGAACCAGAAGGGCGGGTAGGCTTCGGCCGACGATCTGCCTCACCTTTGAAATGTTGCCTTTCTTTCAAGGGATGGTTGTTTACAAGAAATCGACGATGGCCCAGGTACACATTCTTGTTACCTAAATGTATACTTTCAGTCTCACCTAAACAGTGCGTGCATGCATTGTATCCCTTGTTTGACTGTCCTGAAATGTTACTAAGAGCAGGCCAATCATTGATGGTTACAAACAACAGCGCTCGTAGGTCAAATTCCTCTTGTTTGTGCTCATCCCACACACGCACACCTTCTTCACGCCACAACTGTAAAAGTTCTTCAACCAATGGCCTCAGGTACACATCGATGTCGTTGCCAGGTTGCTTCGGGCCTTGGATGAGCACTGGCATCATAATGAACTTCCGCTTCATGCACAGCCAAGGAGGAAGGTTATAGATACATAGAGTCACAGGCCAAGTGCTATGACTGGAGCTCTGCTCTCCAAAAGGATTAAATCCATCTGTACTTAGACCAAATCTTAAGTTCCTTGCGTCATCTGAAAATGTCGGGAACTCTCTGTCGATTTTTCTCCACTGCGACCCATCAGCGGGGTGTCTCACCAGATGGTCTTTCTTACGGTCTTCTTTGTGCCATCGCAACAACTTGGCATGCTCTTTGTTTTGAAACAAACGTTTCAACCGTGGTATTATAGGAGCATACCACATCACCTTGGCAGGAACCCTCTTCCTTGGACAACCGTGCTCGCCCTCAACATCACCAGGGTCATCTCGCCCAATCTTATACCGCAATGCACCGCATACAGGACAAGCATTCAAATTTGCGTACTCACCGCGGTAGAGGATGCAGTCATTAATGCATGCATGTATCTTCTGCACCTCTAATCCTAGAGGGCAGACCACCTTCTTTGCTTCGTACGTACTAGAGGGCAATTCGTTATCCTTTGGAAGCATCTTCTTAAATATTTTCAGCAAATTTTCAAATCCCTTGTCAGAAGTACCATTCTCTGCCTTCCATTGTAGCAATTCCAGTGTGCTACCCAACTTTTTCTGGCCATTTTCGCAATTTGGATACAGCAATTTGGTGTGATCAGCTAACATGCGCTCCAACTTCAACCTCTCGTTTTCACTTCCACAGTCCATTTGTGCATCACGAATGGCCCGACGAAGATCATCGTCGGGCTCATCAACAATGGGATCTTCTTCAACTATGGGATCTTCTTCAACTTCGAACATAGGATAGTTGTCATTATCCTCTTCTTCTTCATTGTCTTCCATTATAACCCCTCTTTCTCCGTGCTTGGTCCAACAATAATAACCAAGCATGAAACCATTCCGCAACAGGTGGCCGTGAATAACTGATGAGCAAGAGTGATCCTTAATATTCTTACAAAGACTGCATGGACAACATATAAAACCATTTGTCCGCTTGTTTGTCTCAGCCACACGGAGAAAATCATGCATGCCATTAATGAACTCGGGACAGCGTCGGTCACCGTACATCCATTGCCGTCTCATCTGCATATAAGTATATCAAAAACCATTATATATATACTACATCGATCATGAATAGATAAGTGACCAAATTAATTAATACAAGTTCATCAAGCAAAGTAGAGTAGTGACCAAATCTAATACATAGTTCTCATAAACATACATCAATTGAAACTAACATACAATTATCTAAAGAATTTAAATCCAACAACAAATGCGATCAGAATCGCAACTAAGGTAATTATTGAACCAACAGCATAATGATACCAAGCCTCCTGACTAATGGCATATTTTCTAATCTTTTTAAGCTTGACGCGCATTGCATCCATCTTCCTCTCGTTAGCAGCGACGACGTCGGCAAGCTTGACCCCGTGAGCATCAACGATGTCGGCAATCTTCAATTCCAATACCATCTTCTCTTCTAGGCATTGGAGACGAAGATCTTCACTTATCTTCAATTTTGCTTTTAAATCGTTGTTTTCTTTTTCTAAAAACTCGACAATAGGGTCGGCTGGAATTTCCGGTTCAACTACCTCCTAAATAGAAATATATCTATGTCAAGTTGGTCGGCATGATTGTGATAAACACGAAACGAAACAAATAGTTATAAAAATATACCACATCCGAATCATAGACCGGACGAGGGCCGACGGGGACGGATATCAAAACCATGACACTATACATATAAAAAAACATAAGAAAATTATACAGGAAATAACTATGCATTTAAATCATACAAGTAATTTTTTTAAAATAAAAGATAAAAAAGAGGCTCACCGAGATGACAAGACGGCGCGGGCTATCGACGGCGGTGAGGACGGGGACGGGACGACACTAAAACCTACAAATCATAATTTAGTTTAATTGAGCTCAAATTGCATATAAAACAAAACAAATCCCTAACTTAGACATTTCATCAAACACCTAGCTAGCACTAGAAATGTGAAATGAGCTAAATGAGCTAAACAAGCAACAAAACGAGCGCCGGAAGAATGGATGAAGCTGTGCTAACCTCGGGGTGAAATCTTGACAAATGATGAACAAAATGGGGATGAACTTGACCTAGGGAAGGGAAATGGAGAGAAAATGGAGATGAAACCCGAGCTGCAGAAATGAAGCCAGTGGCTCGGGGAGGAAGATGATATAGGAGAGACCTTTAGTCCCGGTTCTAGCAAAGAACCGAGACTAAAGGTTTGCCTTTGGTCCCGGTTCCAGGCTAGAACCGGGACTAAAGGGTTTCGCGCGGGCCTCGGCCTCTGCGGCAGCGTGTGGTGAACCTTTAGTCCCGGTTCGTTTCTGGAACCGGGACTAAAGGCCCGGGACGGCCGTTGCAGCCGTTGGAAAATGCAGAATTTCAGGCACTAGTACCGGTTCCCTACTAAAGGGCAAAACCTTTTGCCCTTATTCTACTAGTGAGTATCAGCATGGATTATTCAGATCAGGGATGCATAAGCTCCCTTCGATCATAGATGCACATACCCAGCAAGTCATCCTTGGCTACATTCCGCTCTCTTTATCCTCTCACGTATGGCCATTCACAGCATAACTCATAACTGTTATTGCCTTTTGGGTGACAACAAACACCGAACTAAACTCCTGTAGGACGCACACTGCTAGAGTGATGATGCGTGTATATATACATGCCTGGCACTTGGCTTCTGCTTGCTGTATTGGATTTTCAGCTATCTAAAAATGTGTTGTCTTATATGTCTGCTTGATCCTTCTTCTTGCTATATATAGGCTTCCAAAAGAATAACCTCAAAGATATGGCTTGCCCCTATTGTTATGGAACTTTGTCAAAGGGGATTCCTGATTCTTTTGGATGGAGGTGTTAGGTTTGATATGGGCAGATATTCTGTCCACTTCCATTCAGTCAATGTGGTTTTACTGAAATCATGCATTGTGCGGTAGATTTGCACAAGTAGTTTCTCTCTATTTGAGCAATGGATAAAATGCCACTTTAACGTTGTTTGAAATGAATTTAGGTTTTTTTCAGTCAGTTATTCTTGTTTTTAAGGCACACTTGGATGCAGTGTAATATTTTTCATATGCAGTGGAATCCCTTATGAATTTTAAAACTTAATAATATATTTTTCATTGTAAAAGAAGACCGAAGCTTCATACAGTAAAAAAAATTCCTACATAAGAGGTTTTTTTAAGGGTATGCTTGGATGCAGGGTAATATTTTCTTAAATAGTACCAGAAGGTTAAAAATTGAAAATCCAACCGGTGAATTGACGACTTAAAGGTTTTTCGAAGAGTTTATGGGATGTGAACATTTGTACATATACAACCCATAGTTTTCTTTGATTCACATAGGAGATATTTAAGCCTAGCCACACAATAAGAACTAGCATGCATATAGCTGCAACTACGCTGCACGGATACCTTGCTTGGAGCTCGTGTCCGTGTCGGATACCGTATCTGATACCAATTCGGACACGATACCTGTTCGATACCTATTGGCAACATATCGGTAAATAAAGCATTTAAAGAATTGGTGATACCCCTTGCAAGTCGCAGGCAGCCAGCAACACACTGCTTTCTCAGCCTCCTCTCTCATGCTCTCACCAAATGCAAATATAATTTATGTAATCACGTTGGCACCTCTAGCTACTACATGTATTAATTTATTTTAAAGACTATGAAAACGTATCCTCGTATCGACGCTTTTTCAAAATGTCGTATCTCCGTATCCGTATCGGCCCGATACCGATACGCGTATCCGTATCGGTGCTGCATAGGCTGCAACAACAAAGTCAAACATTCTCTTCCCAAATCAGATTTGCCTTTATGTAGCAAACCAGAAAGAGTCAGCAGATCATTTGGTTCGGCTGGTGCCCCATTCCTTCCAATGTTTGTCGTATCCTGATTGAGCAATAGTATTGCACGCTCATTCACATGTTGAGTTCTTTTGTCGCCAAGTGATTGGGTGGGGCAGTCAGAGACATGAGTTATTTTTTTTCCTTTTCACTTTGGATTTACTCTCTTTCTGAGAGAACATTTCCCACATCCCCGGATTCATCACTCATGACGTTTGTGGGGATATCATTCCAGATTATCTACCACCTGCTTTTTAAAAATGTAGTACTAATCAATGGTTTTGATTTGATTGGGCCAAGTTGCACATTATGTGATTTCCTGAGAGTACAATATATGAGTTTTCTTGGACTAACTTTGGACTTCCAAAACTTTCTATTCACAGGATTACGTTTGTCAAAAGAACGGCAGATACGGTTCCTGCTGTTTGGCCTTTTTTTTTTTTTTTTTTTTGAGGAAAGGATCCGATTCAAAAAACAGAGAACCCAGTACAAATTACAGGGAAGTCCAAAGAGAAAAGAAAATTACAAAACGGACCCTGCAAAGGGGCAGGAATAAACTTATGTGTCCCAAAAGCACGAATGAAAATATGGCACGGGCACCCGCACCCGCGACCCGCGACCTAGGTTTCCCACCAGCGCCGCCGCGCCGCCAGGCCCTCCCGCCGCCTCCCACCTCCCCGGCCCTCTCCCCGCCCCTCTCCCCCTTCCTCCGGGTCGCCCCGCTCGGGCGGCTCCGGAGGACCCAAGAAGACTAGCAAGCGCCCCTTAGCGCTGTCCTCCGTGGCCGCTGCCGCCGCCGACGCCGGCGGCGGTGGCGGCGCCCGGCCCGCCAAAGGCGGAGGGCAGAGCGAGCTCGGAGGTGCGGCCAGAGCGGGCGGCGCGCAGGGCTCCTGAGCGGAGGAGTCCGCGTCTTCTCCGGCGCGGGCATGCCGGCCATGGCGGGCGGCCTGGTTGCTGGCCGTGCGGGGCGCGCGACGTGCGCGCACAGGGCGCGACGTGGGCGCAAGGATCTCCGGGGCTGCGTGGTCGCTTGGGCGCGGCTCGGAGGTCCGAGGTTGCTGGTGGCTGCTCTCCGGCCTCGACGGGCGCATGACTGCGGCCCGGTACCGTGGTGGTGCTTTGCTCGGGCGGTGCTCCTACGCGTCTCGCCGGCATGGTGCTTGGTTCGATGCTGTGGCTCACTGCGTCCGGCGGTCTGCTCCCATGTCGGGTGCTCGTTGGAGCTTGGGTGCTGCTGTGAGGAGGTTGCGGTGGTGGTTGGGTGCGGTGGGTTGGACGAGGTGCAGGGAGCAGTGGCGTGGAGGCTATGCCGGCCAGGTCGGGTCGGGCAGTGGGCCGATGATGCGCCGGCGTTGGTGGTGGTGGTGGTTGGTGAGGCTTGCCGGCGCCGGTGTTGGTGGTGCGACGGAGGGTGTGCTTGGAGCTGGGGTGAAAACCCCGTCTCGGTCTATGCCGTGGCTAGTGATGGCGGTGGCTGTGGCCGTCGTTTACCTTCTTGGAGGCATCGCTGATATGTTGCAGCCCCCTCATGCTCCGTTCCAATCGGTGGTCCAGCTCCGGGGGAAACTCTTGACCTTGTGGTCGGACGATGACGGCGCCCTGGCGTCGTTTCTCTCTTGAGGGCTTCGTCTTTGGAGCTGGATATCGGCAAGAGGGACCAGTGGAGGGCCGAGGTGTTCGCGTTGAGGCTTCTGTGGCGACGATGATGTTGATGAGCGATGTCGGAGACGTGGCTGTGGCTGCGGTGTAGTCGGATCTTCTCCGGCGTGTCCTTGGGGTTGCCTCGGTGTGTCTTGTTGCTGTGAAGTCGAAGCTGCTGCGGTGGGTTCCCGGTGGTGTACGATGACTGGCGACAGATGTTCCTTTCGGCGAGTTTCCACGGCGCCAACCTGCCTGGTTCTCCTTCTTAGCTCTTCTTCGGAGTCGGAGCTGCGCCGCCTTTGCGCTGTTGGGGGAGCTGTCGCAGCGCCCCGGAGGGTTGTTCTTTGTGTTGCGGCGGGCGTCTTTTAGGCCGGGGCGGCGGCCCCGGATGTTGGTACGACGTCCGTGGTCTGCGAGCAGCTCTCCCTGGGCAGCTTGGGCTGCGGGTGGCTGGTTCGCGCGGCGTCGTGGCTCGGTTGCGAGCGGTGCTATGTCGGGACGGCGGTCCCGGGAGGGGGTGCTGGCGGCGAGGTTGTCGGGGCTGCTTGGGCAGCGGCAGCAGCGGTTGTCTTTTAGGCCGGGGCGGCGGCCCCGGATGTTGGTTCAGCGGCCGTGGTCTGCGAGCGGCTTACCTGGTGCAGCTTGGGCTGTGGGTGGACGCGTCGTGCGGCGTCGTGGTTTCTCGAGGTTGTGGGGCTTTGCCCCGTGGGTTGTGTTGTGTTGTATTATGGTTTTCGCCCGGTTTCTTCCATAATAAACCAGGCAGCTTCTGCTTAATAAATGGTGAGGCAAAGCTTTTGCCTCGGTTTCGAAAAAAAAATGGCACGTTTTGAATAATGCCATACTTTTTCTTCAAAAGAATATAGTAGAGAATAACGGCACCATAGCTTTTTGGTGGGGGAAGAGGTGCTGCCTCTTGGACTCGCCAGAGGCAAACTCACTTTCCGGACATTTTTTATTCTGTCAACCCTTTCCATCTGATTCGTTCCAAATATTGTTGAATTATCTTCATGTTCTTAGAGGGACCAGGATTTGCTCTGAATTGGAGAAGGCCCTTGATCTGCTAGAGATAGGTTTTGATGAAGTAATTCAATAGATTTGGTATTGATTTCAGTAACTATATTTTCCTTGTCTTTTCTTCCACATAATCATCTCACTAAGATGGACCGGATCCTAAGCACCACACCATATTTCACATACTTTCTACAAAATAGTGGGTGTGGGGTGTGAGGGATTGGCGGGTTACCTCATTGTACATTGACTTGAAATTTAGTGGTTATTCCAATGATTACCAGGATATATGATTTACATTCACTCTGCTTTCGCATTTTTGTAGTAAGAACACAAGCTCTTTTTCAACTGGAAGCTGAGTATGATCAAGGGATGAGGTTGGCATCATTTCTTACGTTCTGTCAGAACTGCGTACCAATGGTATTTTACACTGATGCAGGAGTACACCAGAGCTACATCCAAGACTAGCAACTCATGCATAGTGATGAAGAGATATCTACTGCTGATGATAATTCTATCGTGGCTGCAAGGTACGTGGTACCAGCTAGGCGTCAGGTTATTGCCATACCGGTTTGGTTGGAAAGTTGAATCAAGGCGTCGGCAATATTTCAGTTTTAAAAGGTTCAGAACAAATTGTTCCAAAGGATGAGGTGAAGCCTACCTTTAGAACACCATGCAGATACGTCTACGTGGGAACTATCAAAGTGCAAGTTTGATTACTGAGTGTACTAGTATGTGTCAAGTATGAATAATTCATTATTGGCTTTGGCCTAGCATCGGTGCTTCAGGTGGAGTCCAGGAGATCGACGTCTTGTTTGTTTCCTTATGTTTTAAAGGCCAGGTTAGTTGGGCTGGTTTTGGTGTAACCGAGCCAGTTAGGAGTCCAATAACAATTAGAGCTATTTTCTTTTCGTTTTTCTAGTGTTTGCACGCACTATTTATAGGACCAGCCGGTCATGTAATTAGGGCAGACAAGTTTATTCGTGAGTAAAAGAAAACCCAGAAAACGCCATGGTTTTGCGGCGGCCAAATTCTGTGTGTTCCTGTTGAAAATCCCATCGAGGATTTGTTGCTGTGCGTGAAGATTGGAGGCATCGATCTCTAGTCTGCTACGTGAGTTCAGAGAGCTCGTTCATGTGATTCCGGCCGGTCGCTGGGTTTGCATGTTGTTTAATTAGGTTTGCATCTGGTAAACTTGATTCTGCTATTGTCTGCTACTTTGAAAATTGTGCTATTGCTGTTTGACGTGAGATCAATACGGGAAGGAATCAATATACTGTTGGAAGCTAGCTTGTTAGCATCGGAGAGTTATTGCTTAATCGGAAATACAATTCTCGGCTGATTATTTTGTACCGTGAAAGATTGGGGAACAACATCGCGGCGTCGACTACATTAGTTACGCCGTATCACATAGCTAAGCTTTCTGTACAAGCATGAAAGGAAACAACATGTTACAGAACTACCGGACAGAGGACACCTGGTTGCAGATGAACTGCAGTGCATATATTCAGCACCCACCATTACAGAGAGAACAGTGGATAGTGTCACTCCCTTCAGAGTTTCCTTTTCAAGATCCCGGTGACCTTCAGTGTTTACTTTACCCAGAGGTGCGGGCCGCTTGTGTGTGTGAATCTCAAGGCCACATGTCAGAGCTGGTCACCTCGCTGGACACCCGGTTATCCAGGCTCTCTAGACTCGCCGTGCTTTGCGCCGTCGAAGTCTGAACATGCCGAGCCTGGGACGATAGACCTCTGAAGCCTGCACCGTCCCCTGGGAAACCCAGCCCTGCCGTGGCCGTGAGCACGTCCAGAGCCTGGCACACCTTCCTCGAGTTCAGAAATGGTGCCAGCCCACGCTGTCCTAGGCCGCAGGACACCGCGCTTCTCCCTACCATGTCCTCCGCCATCTTCACCTTGATTCTCAAGGTCTCCACGTCTGATTTCAGGATCCTGTTGTCCGTGACGGCGGTGGTGAACTGCTGGTTGGCCTCCGTGAGCTGCTTGAAGAGGGCTGCGCTCTCGCTTTTAAGCTGTTCTACCTGCAACTCGAGGTCGGTTAGCTGTGCGTGCTTCCTCCTCCTCGACCGCCGGGCTGACTCCCTGTTGGAAACCATCCTGAATTTACAGAAGAAACGGTAAGCTCTCTTTTCAGAGTTCAACAGAATTTACACATGAAGACAGAGGAGCTTGATCACGGTATATATACCTTCTGATTCGCCTAGTATCTGAGGATTTGCCGCTTCTTCGCTTGCATCGACCTCCGTCTATGTCGATCAGTGACTCGCTGTCAGATTCAGAATCACTGTCGAGAGCCTGGTTCCCTGAGATTGTTCCCCTCGGGCTAGCTGCGACCAAAACAATGCACAGGTGAGTGATCGACTCAATCCCTTTCTCAACTCTAAATCAGTGTATTCTATGTTCACATGCTGGACTAGGGGGGCCGTTTGGTGGGACGAAATTCTGAAGACTTTTTTATCGCTGCAAAAAGAACTATTTCGGAGCAGAGAAAAACAAATTTGCTCAAAATTCTGCGTGAAACTCTTTGCGGCTAGGGCAGGAAAAGCAATCGCCTCACAGTCGACCAATGTTAGCCTGCTAGGTATTGACTACTGAGTATTGACTCACTTAACCCACAATATTTCACCTGAATTTCACATAGAGATAAGATAACAAGATGCGAGTTTGTAATAAGTGGTATGTCGTGCGTACCGGAGACGGCCGCCTTTTGCGACTCGGTGGTCGTCGGCACTGGTGGGAGGCCGTCGGACCACCACGAGTGGCCGGCGTTGCTCCCTTCCAGCTCGAGGGCGTTCTGCTGGAGCAGAGGATGAAGCTCAGCTAAACGCACGGACAGTACAGTACAGTACAGCAGACTGAGCTAAGTGAAGTTAGCTTGGATTTTGGCAAGTCTCACCGAGTCGCCGAAGCAGAACCCCGGCAGTCCACCGCCGGGGGAGAACACGCCGGCGTCCACTCCATTGACGTGTCTGTCCCGCTCGGCCTCGGCCTCGGCGGCGGCGAGGTGCTCCCGTATGAAGGCCTCCAGCTCCAGCTCCGACGCGCACTTCTTCATCTTCCCCAGCTGTTTGTCTTAATTTCTTTGCAAGGCCTCCGGTGAGGGGGGCACCATCATCGCCGGCGACCGGGTTTATATACTGGCCACGGGAGGAAGATCTGTGGGGGACGTGGAAAGCGGGGTCGGGCGATGATAAACTGCTTGGGTGGATGGACAGTGACGCGGGCTGACTCGGATCCTCGTAAGGCAAAGCGTACAATGCTGGGCGTGCGTGGCCACGTCGTCGCGGACTATTTAATTGCAAAATTCGGATTAAGTATGGATATGTGACACTAAATTATGTTATCTGATGCCCATTCTGTCAATCTGTCGTAGGTTACGCCTAGTGATGTTCTCGTGGATCTCCCGAAAATCTTGTTTTGTTCAATCGGCTTTACGTGTTTCGCCGTCATGAAAAATGATCCAATTTGTATCTGAAAGATTTGTCCTTGCAGATCAAATCCGTTTTCGCTCGTGAGCGCTCCTGGCGACTCGCGAGGCGATTGCTTTTCCTGCCCTAGCCGCCGCGCGCCGCCGCCGCCGCAGGTCACCGGCGGAAGAGCTGGGCCCCTCTCCTTCTGCTTGCCGCTCCGGCGGCAGGAGGGAGGGGGATCCCGTTTTTTGCATGGTAATTAGGGTTAGGAGTTTTCTGGCATGGCGCGCCGTTGGGGTGGTGGGAGCGGCGCCCGGGCAAATAAATCTGCCTCAACTCTACTCCCACACCGGCGTTGTCCTTCATGGCGACGTCTCGGAGTTGGTGGCACTGTGTGCTTGCCGATCTTTCAGATCGGTGGCTGTAGGGGTCATGGATGGTGTCGGCGAGGCGGCGGCGACGACTCCATCAGATGAGTTTTTCCTCCTGCTCTGTCCCCGTTGCTGCGGCGTTGTCTCCGGCGTCATGGTAGAGCAGAGAGGATTCGTCCAGGAGTACGTGCAGACAGTGGTCTGCACTGGTGACAGCTGGAAGATGGTGCACCTTGTGGGTTCGTGGTTGGAGGCTGACGGTTCTGGTTCCCTACTCCGACGTCGTCGTGCGGGGTGCCAGTGCTGAAGTTCGATGGCGTGTCCGGGGTCGTGCTGCCCCGGTCTGAATCTTTCAACGGCAATGGTTTGTCTTATGGCAAACTACTTTGGAGGTCCGAAAAGCTGATGATCAGCGATGGAGCCGCGTCGAGCTCGGGTGAAGAGGTGATCTGTCTATTTTTTCTTTGGTGGCTGCTACGGTGGTGCCGAAGAAGATGGATAGGCGTTGGTTTGTCACATAGGTTTATCCTATCTTTCCAGATCTGTAAGATCGGTGTATACATACTTTGTATCTCGTCTTTTATTTATCAATGAGAATCGTATTACCATGCAAAAGAAAGATTTGTCCTTTTTCCGAATGAAAGATTTGTCGTTATGAGTTGTTTTTAGTGTACTTTAAGGAGTTACGTTCTAGAAGAAATACAGGAAGTGGTTCCAGTTACATACAAGCCCAACCCGAGCTCCCGCGACCCCGTCCTCCCAACCCTAGCCCCTAGGGCGCCGCCGCCGCCGGCCTCGCCTCCGGCGCCCTCCCCGCCGCCGCGCGGCTCCCTCCCCCCCTTCCCCCCCTCCACCCCTCCCGCCGCGTCCGCGCCGCCCCCGCGGCGGCCGGCGCGGCCCAAGCTTTCTTCTCCCGTCCTACTCCCGGCCGTTCCCCTGTCGCCGCCGTCGGCGCGCCGGCCGAGCGCAGCTCGGGCTGGGGCCGGCGGCGGCTGTACTCTACCCGTGGCGTAGAGGTCCTCGCGGGGCGGCTCCTCTGCGGCAGCGGTGAACTTCGGGTGGCGGCGGCCCGGCTCCGGCCGGGGGTAGCAGATCGACGGCGACGGCCTGCTGCGGGGCGGCGCGTGGCTGCGGGCGACGACGTGCAGCGGTGTTTGCCGGCCAGCCCATGCGGCCCAGATCTGGGCCCGGCGGGCCCATCTGGGTCAGGGCGGGCCAGTTTGACCTGCGGTGCGTTTTGCAGATGTAGGGGAGGTGGAGAATGCAGGTGCAGCGGCGACTGCGGCCGACCTGGTTGCAGCGTGACGGCAAGCTTCACGGGCCCGGATCCCCCCGGATCTGGGCCCGGCCGGACCCTATTAGGACTGATATGCCCCCGTGGGGGCTTTACGGGCCCGCTGGGCTCGGCCGGACCTGACGGAGTCTGGTGTGCTCTGCTGTCGCGTCCGGTCGACTACCGTCTTTGGCGGTGGAGGTTGTTCCCTCCCGCTCGGCGGCGGTACTGCTGCCCCCGGTTCATACACCTCACCTCCGTCTTGCAGACCTCGTGACGGCTACTTCGGTGAGACGACATTGGTGGTGACTTCGGTTTCGTTGGCGCATGGTGGTGGGCGGCTTGTCTGGTGGTTTCGAGGCTCGTCCTCGCGGGGTTCCTGTGTTACCGATCGTCCGGGGTTGTGGAAGGGGTTTCGGGAGAAATCCTTGTCGGTTTGTTCGACACCGACGCGGTGCCGCCTCCGGGGTGGCATCTTTCCTTCCTGAAGGGCGTCGTGGCTACCTCTCATCCTCTTCCCTCTGTGCCGGGGGAAACCCTAGGACCAGTGCGCTGGTCCGGGCAGTAGCGTGGCTGTCCTTCTTGAATGTGCTGCTTGGTACTCGTCGATTCGGTGCTTGGAGCGTGGTGGTACTTCTTCGGAGAGGGCGCAGCAGTTGCGGGTCACCGTCGATTAGTCGATCCGCCTATGTCTCCATTTTGTTTCTCTTCTTTTCTTCTCTTCCCCTTGCTTTGGGTATATGTTTGCTGCCGCCCCAGCATTTCGTGACTGTTGGTTGTATCGGGTTGTTGCTATATTTATATAGCGGGGCTACGGCCTATTTCGTCAGAAGAAATACAGGAAGTCATTTGAAAACTAATTCATGAGAAAATTAGACACGTAGCCACATACAACATTTAGGCAGGTGCTCACAAAAATAAACCGGTTTATCCTTAAGCACGAATGCTTACTCTACCGTAGAGTTTCCTAACTAAGCACATGTTTTATAGAAATAAGCACCGGTGTTTACGAAAAATCAATTTGTTTTGTATAAGCATATCTCTAAGCACCTTGCATATTGTACATGCCCCATAAGAATGAGAGCAACTAACACTGCGAAGAGTAACTAACTAACAAAGCAAGAACCTTACAAAGTCGAATCTTCTTATGACTTTTAAAGACCGCAACTCAAACCTGCTTATAAGTGGCGATCCAAGACTTTGTGATCATCAAAGAGATGCTGGGAATTTTTGGAGAATGTTCAGGACTCAAGGTGAACTATGCAAAATCATCAGCGACAGATATACATGGCGATCCTCAAGATAACATGACAGTGAAACACTTGCTGGGCTGCGAACTGGGCCAGTTCCTCTGCAAGTACATGCCGGCCAATTGCATATGGTGGGCTTGGGATCAAGGATATAAACTTGCAGGGGCTAGCATATGGTACCACCCATGTCCTTGTCGAACACCTCCCCGGTCCACTCCTCCTGCACCACGGAGTTCACCCACCCAGCCAGGTCTATGGTGTCCTCCCTCCCCGGCCGCAGATAGTGGACATGAGAGAAAGATTTGACCATCGAGATCTAGGAAATGAGCAATAACATCTTCTATGGGTGAGAATTGGAAATTTTACCATAAAACAATTTTCGACAACTCCCATGCACTAGATATTTCTATATTCTAACACTAAGCTCGGCTGTCTTACTCAAGAGACTTATTAAATCATATATACATTGTAAAACCCTTTCTCAATATATTTAAATATGCTCAAATAGATTAAAAACGCCTTGAGCATATCATAGTACATCTAAGTACCACAAATTAATCCATATTTTTGTATAAAAAAGTTGAGGTTCCTTTTATTGAGACAAAACTTAGTGTTATTTCCATATAATGATAAAAATTTGAATTGCACAATATTCAACATTAAATTTTAATATCATAGCTAAATTAATATTTTTAATGTTGCAAAGTTTCAGGACATGAATTGCAATGCAAAAGTTAGACACAATAGAGGCAAGCGGTAGTTAGATAACCATTGTGTTAAAGCTACTTGAGAATTAGAAAACTATTGGTATGTAAACAAGTAAAATTATTTGGTATAAATGGGTGAGATTTACGCTCCTGGAGTTGCTCGTGCGCGAGGGACCTGGGCTGGGACAGCGGCGATCTGCTGGTGACGGCGGCGATCTAGGCTGGCCCGATTCAAATTTTATATTTTGTCACCGTAATGTTGCTGTAATGATCGGTTCACTCGAACCACTGCGGGAGGGCATAACCTATAATTTAATTGAAATTGAGGGTAGACATGTCTTTTATGCGATTTTCACCTGGTCGGAACAAAACGTAAAACGTCTTATATTTCTATACGGAGGGAGTAGGTAAGAATTAGTTAAATACTAGTAAGCAAATATTTACACAAGATGTTAATGAAACTTCTTTCTATTGTTCTGCGTAAAGAAATTAATAACTAACAATGAGTTAAACGTTTTATGGTTCATCTATGTGAAAACAAATCATCAAGGTTGCATCTCCCATAGTATAATTGAAGTCACTGTTGTGATTTAAACGAAAAAAACTGTAATGTAGTTTTGCACATTGACACGTGAGATCATGAATGAATATAATAAAAATTCTAAACTACTTAATCGCTATTATTATCTGAAATGTTTTGTGCGTGCAGAATTTCAATGTTGTAAATGCGGAACAGATAAGCATTATATGTTGTTGCATATATGCCCGCTGAAAATTACTAATTAGAACATTTGAATTTTTTCTGCATCTTGAGAGTAAAAAATGCGTGGTATGTCTCAAATCATCATCGATCAAAATTTACATAAGTAACCAGAATTCATCCTAATTAATAGGAATATAGGCTTGACACAAAAACCTTTAAAGAATTATTTAAAGAGGGAAAGCAAAATAATTGAAAGGTATAGAATATATACTTTATGTATTACACAATCCCCTTAAGTAAGAAGTGCATATCAAGGTGTGTAAAGTGCAAACTAAATAAGTAAAAAGGGCAGAGAAATATAACGATTCACGTGGGCATGGTACAAAATTGCCAACATGGTGAATGAATGAAATATAGAGTAAGATTTAATTGAACATGTTACATTGATTATTTGTTCGAAAGTTCAAGAGAACGATTAGATATAGACATATAACGTGAATAACTTATAATACCATGTGTAAGATTTCAATAAAAAAATCAAAGACAGTTCTAAATGCATCTAATAAATAATCGAGAAGCACACATCAAATAAGGAGGGGAATACATGCATAAGTACATGAACAATACTCACAACATTAGAATGATACAATCTACAACGTATTCTAGGATCATGGATATACATTTTTAGAACGCCAGGATATGCAGTAACATCCCTAAACAGTTTCTGACAATATCGTGGTACTTGATGTATTTTAAGAAGGTCGGCCTCCGTTCATTTTGGTACATAGTGTTGTCAAATTTTTCTTGTATTACAGTAGCAGCAAAAACATCCATTACATATTAATTACCGTAGTCACTAACTTGCACTGAAACCCAAAATTTCGATGAGTCGCATATTTCCTATGAACCGTCGCTATCTTTGGGCTGCATAATAAGAAAAAATCATTCAATAATTTTACCAACAAGCCTAAAGAAATTCACTGCTGATATATGACAATGTTATATCTCGCAATTACCTTATTCCAATTGGTTTTCGTAACCATTTTATCATAAAGGCCATCACCTTGAGCTCAGCCAAGGTCGAATCTTTCACAAACAGGAACGTTATGTGATTTCCTGCGTTCACATTGTTCAAAGATGGGATGACATGATTAATAGTAACACCATTAGATGGTGTAGTGCCAGATCCTAAACCTTGACTCTGTTGAATGGTTGTTGACAAAGGTTTAAATTTTATTGAGACTGACAATTATCATGTGACTATAAGTTGCGAGAACACGCATATCGATGAACAAGGAACACTGTAATTTACACAAGAATAGTTAACATCTTCATCAAATTGTTCATTGTCATTGTAGCGTGAATCAACTGGTTAGTAAACAATGGTCTCTCCAGAGCACAACGAGATTGTGGGAACAATCCATGTGAATATGAGTTATATATGTTCTGTGAATATAATATTTGGCATGAGTTAGGGCTATTGTAAAGTTAATCGGACGACCCAGCAGATGCTCCAAAACCAGTGCTCGATCTCCCAACCGAAGAAGTTGCCTGAGACAAAGAAGGAATTGAAAATTCAGAAATTCACTTTGGCTCCCGAGCTCACATGCTCATGCCTGTTTAAAAAATTCGAAAAAATATTAAAACATTTTGAAAACATCTGAATTTTTTTGGTGATGAACATATACAAGTTTTCTACAAACATGCCAAATTTCATGTTGAAATGACACTCGTGTTGCTCGGTCCAAGAAAAACGATTTTGTTTTTCTTGCACCGAGCATAACAAGTGCCATTTCATCAGGAAACTTGGCATGTTGGCAGTAAACTTGTATATGTTCATCATTAAAAAAATCAGATTTTTTTCAAAATGTTTTACTTTCTTTTTGTATTTTTTAATCGGTCAGGTGCAGATGTGCTCGGGAGTCAAAACGCCTCTCCAGTGAAAATTGCCCTAGCCACCTTTGCGTTGGAGGGAGAGGGGGTGTGGGATAGGAAAATCATCTCAAACATTCATTTCCTTGTAATCTAGTCAAGCAATGGGGTCAGGACGTAACATTTCTCTGTAACTACACTTTCACAGCAACCTCAGATATTTCGGCGTGGTTAAGAAATGACTATTCCTGTGTCACGCCTAAGAACCATCAAAATTAAAGCACTCAGATGAGGAGTAGTTCTCCGTTCGGATAACTATATTATGTTTCTTTTATTTTCGTTGATAAAAATGGTTGTTAGTATCTATTAACAAATAATTAATTTATAATTTAAGTTGGATCAATTTCCACGTTTGGGTACTCTTTTTCCCCTTTCTCCTCCCTCTCCGCCGCTTTTGAGAGTCAGCCGACGCCACCGCCGCTCGTCCCCGGCTTGCTTCCCTCTCCTCTCCGGCGGCGCTGCCGGCCGGCGTGGACGAGGATGCATAGCGCGGGCTGTAAATAGTAGCTGCTTAGGTTTTGTTTTAGCTCTGGTAGCTGTGTGTGGCTCCATGCCGTTTGAGGGTAGGTCCATGGCTCTCCGAGGCCAGATCCATGGCGTCCTGATGTTCCTCTGTCGAGCTGCACTCTGCTGGTGGCAAGCGGCAGCGCAAGTGAGGCCGAGGGAATCTTGCATCCCTCCGAATAAGGCCTGCTCCGAAGCTTTAGAGCCAGGTTTCTTGAACCAATCCTGGCTTAGTGTGGTGGTTCTTCTTCTGGCGGCGGTGCTTCCATGGAGGAAGCCAAAGGCAGCAACGGAGAAGGCACCAGACGGCTTCCTCAATAAGGTTCTTCCTCGGATTCGAAGCTGCTGCTTCTATCTTTGCCTATCTCCTCTGGTCCGTGGCAGGAGCCGGAGTTTTGATGGCGGGTTGGTTTTCAAAGAGCGGCAACGAATCTGCGTCGCCTCGGTCGCCTGTTGTGCTGTACTGCTATGCATCTCGTCAGCCGCCATGGTGGTGGATGGGAGGTGCGGTGATGCAGCAGACGGTGGCTTGTGGTGGCTATGGAGTGATGAAGCCTTCTGCTTCTCTAGCTCATCTTCGCAGGTTCACGGCGACCTGAGGAAACTGCTGGTGTGCTCCAGCTTCTATTCAACCTCCGATGCGAGGCCCTATCGAAGCCAGCTGCTGCTGAGGATCGTGTCGGCATCGAAGCAAGTGGCGAAGTCCCCGCGGCGGTGTACGGCAACGGCAAGTTCGGCTTCTTCTTCCTGCTCGACGGTGGGGAAAGAGAAGGGTTTGATTGTAATTTTCCATCTTTTAGCAAGGTCCCTTCTGCATATGTCAGGGATCTATGTGTTATTTCTGGAGTTTATGAGGTCCTTTGTAAAATTATTGTACACCCACTGTATGGAATAGATGAGGCTTCTAGCCCCTTCGGGGGCCCTCCTTGTTCAAAAATAATAATTTAAGTTGGTTGAGCTATGATTAATCACCCCCAAATCGACGCCAGCCACATACATAGCAATCTTTCGTTGTTGGTGGCAATCCGATTATTGCGACCGGCCACCACAGTTAAGTCTTTTCATCTCGTCTACAGATGTGTGGCTGCCGACTCCACCATCACGCTAGCTAGAATAGATCGGCACTAGTAAAAGGGTGTCGGCTTAGACAAAAACAAGATTATCACTCACTCACATGACTGTCTTTTTCGAGAGTGAGTGGCCACGAGCGAGAGCGCCGCCCATGGCGAGGCGCGTGTGCGGATCCCGACGGTCCGAGTCAGCACGATGGTTCGCTCGTGGAGGAGAGATCTTTCCCTGGCCGCTCGCCGGTGCCGTCGCCGCCGGACGGGCCCAGGGATCCGGCCGGTGAGTGGGCCGTGACGCGGCGGCGGTTGACCTGGATTATTATCCTGCTGCGTGTGTCGCTCGCCGAGAGCGCGTGCTGACCGGGATGAGGGGTAGGTGTCGATTGTTGCGCGCGTGGAGCTGCGTCGGATGGGACAGCGGCCGGCCGCGCGTGGCCTCCGCTTCTCCGACTACAAGAAATCTCGATCAGTACCAAAAAAATACAGTATAATAGCTGTCGGGTTCTTAGCTTAAAACTGTGTTTTTTTCTGCCTTCTAAAAAAATACGGTACGCCTACTCTCGAAAAAACTGTTTTTCACAACAGGTTTATGTTTTTTTTGTATTTACCAGGTTTAAGTTTCTTGGACACCAATGAAGGCGTAATCGAAGTTTGCCCTACTTAGAACATCTTCACCAGCACCCCTGAAAAGCACCTGAATGACCAAATGAGGTCTGGACAGGAAAAAAAGGTCCTCGGCCACGGCCCTCGTTGATATATATTACATACACCGTACTAAACATCATATAAATCTTGCGTAATAATTTCATATTGTATAACTTTGGGAAGCGTACCAAATCCATGTTTACGGCAGTCTTTGGCTAATGCTAAAAACGCCATCATTATTCAATAAACATCCCCTTCTATCTTTTACATCAAGCGCGTCAATCGCACATGCATAACTTGCAGATGCAGAATGGCCTTTTATTATGGCATTTGGACTGCAACAGAGATATCCTCATTGTTCGCGACGCGACATGCATCGTCACAATTGGTGGAATTACATGGATCTCCATGTGTTGGAACAATGTGCGCCACACACTTTGCTGAGCTTGGTTAGCCACAAGTATGGATGCTATGTGTGGAACCGAGCAAAAGGGCACAAGGTTGTGGGAGAAGATACATGCCCACTTTCATCATCAAAAGGAATATGTGCAACCCCACCCAATTGCGTCTGATCGCAATGTCGGATCTCTCCAACATAGGTGGGCTTCGATCCAAGAAAGCGTGAACAAATATTGCGGTTTTCATGCACAAGTGGAGAATAGGAATCAAAGTGGTGTCAACGTGAATTCCCATGTAAGCAATTGCTTCTACTTGTTTCATTGTCATCTCTTCATTTCATCACATTTCATTGGTGTCATTGCTCTACTTGTTTGCTTGGTAGGCTACTTTGGCCGCCACTTTGTACCATCAAACGGAGAAGAAACCCTTCACCATGGCACATTGTTGGATAGAGTTGACCGGGAAGCCCAAGTGGATCTCCCAATATGATGATCACAAGAATCCGGCAAAAAAAATGGAAGACCAATGATGGATCAAGCTCTTCCATCCCAATTGAACTTGATGAAGAAGATGGGTCGTCCGAAGCCGGAAGTGGCCGGAAGAGGATGATGATGGGGAGGAGGTGGGAGAAGGATCGGTGGCTCTAGATGGCGCCGCCACGAAGATGGCCACCACATGGAAGGACATCTTCTCAAAGAAGGATGAATCCATGCACAAGTTGGAGAAAGAAAGAGAGGACAAGAAGGCCGAGAGGTATGACGCCTTCTTGGCTTTGCAAAGGGAAAGAATGGAGTTTGATCGCCAACGACTCAAGGAGAGGATGGACATTGAGAGGGCGAGGTTGGAATTGGTGAAGGAGGAGGCTTGGATGAAGGTCCAATTGGAGCAAAAGAAGATGGCGGATGCCTATGCGATGGAGCAAGAGAAAGCCAATGTTGCAAGAATTACGGAGGAACAAAGGATCATGTTCCAAGACGCTTCCCTCTTGGATGAGCCAAGCGCAAAGTGGATCCTCATGATGAAGAAGAGGATCTCCGACCGTGACCTCGGCCTTGATGGCTCCGGTGGAACCGCCCCTTGAAGAAGAAGAGATCTTCTCATTCTTGTATCGGACAACAAACTTTGTTAATTTCATTTGAATTTGAACCTCTATGTTTTGTAATTTGGATCCGGTATGTATCGGATCGACGTTGCATGGCTTGCATGAGTTTGGAGACAATATTTTGGGGATGTGGTTGTAGGAGCCCAACTATGGGGGTCGTCCGGTCACTGTCCGCGGACAGTTTGGGGCCGCATATGGGGGCACGAGCACGAGCGCGGCGAAATGCTCTAACTGACGCATCGCCAATCATGTACTCCTATTCACTTGTCCAATCTACTCCCTCCACCGCGCCGCACCGCCAGTCCGCTAGACAGCCAACGGGTCTACACATGTATATTGATCGAATCCATCTTCTCTAATTTGCCATAATTAATTTTGATTACTAACTTTTTTTTAATTTTCGGTGTTGTTATGAAGTCTTTATCCAGTGCTGCGAATAGGAAAAGAGAAAAATGAGCAAATGTTAATAGAATCACATAGATGATTTCTTCACAAATTTTCGGGCTGTATTTATTAAAATTGATATGTTTATATTTTCTATTTGTAAATTCTTCTTTATCCGAAGGTCAACACTCTAGTCCTCTCCACCCACATCGCCACCAAGTGGGCCGGCCATGCTGCGGTACCTCGTACCGCTGTTCCTCGCGGTGGCGGCGGCCGCTGCCAGTCTGCCACCACCACGACCGCCGCGCTCGTGCTCGAGGAGGCCACCATCGAGTCCATCCACCGCGCCTTCGCCGACGGCGCACTCACCTCGCGTGGCCTGATCGAGCAATACCTGCGCCGCATCGCTTCCCTCGACCCGACCTCCACGCCGTCGTCGAGCTGGACGCTGACGGCGCGCTCGCCGCCGCCGACCGCGCCGACGCCGCCCGCCTCCTCCTCCGAAGCGCCGCGCTCCCGCCGCTCCACGGCATCCCCGTGCTGATCAAGGACAACATCGCCGCGGCCGGCAACTTAAATGCGACGGCCGGGTCGCTCGCGCTGGTCGGGGCACGCACCGCGCGCGACGCCGGCGTGGTCGAACGGCTCCGGAGCGCAGGCGCGGTGATCCTCGGCACCGCCAGCCTCAGCGAGTGGTGTAACTTCCGCGCCCCCGGCGTCCCCGCCGGCTGGAGCCCCCGCGGCGGCCAGGGCCTGGTCAGCAGATCTCCCCCTTTTGCCTCCTCCACCTGCTATTATCCTTGCGACACCATGCTCCAAAGCTAGAAATTGCAGTTGATTTATGGGACCAATGGCGAATTACGACTCTGAATAATCACGTTGCCGATGTAGAATCCATACGTACCGTCAGCCACCACATGCTCCTCCAGCAGCGGCTCCGCCATTGCGGCGGCGGCAAACATGGTGGCGGTCACGATTGGGACCGAGACGGATGGATCCATCATGTGCCCGTCCAGCTTCAACTCCGTTGTCGGGATTAAGCCCACGGTCGGCCTCACAAGCCGTGCCGGCGTCATCCTCATTTCTCCAAGGATGGACACAGTTGGGTAAAATCGACGCTCACTGAATGTTTACATTAGTCTACCAGAGTGAAAGTTAACTGCCTGAATTTTAGTCCAAACAGCACCACAGTGTCCATTACCTAGCTGAATTTTAGTCCACTTTTCTCGAGTAATTCAGCAACTGTATAGTTGTAGTGTGCCAATGTATGTTTGCTCACTTCTATGATTTTGTGATGCCGATTTTAGTTATTTCTTACTATGCGATTTATTTGATGCAGGCCAATCTGTAGGACTGTTTCAGATGCAGTAAATGTGTTGGAAGCAATCGTTGGTTATGATCCACGGGACGCAGAGGCAACTCGCATGGCATCTCAGTATATCCCGGAAGGCGGTTACGGACAATTCTTGAACATAGATGGTCTAAGTGGCAAGAGGATTGGGATTCTCAGGAAGGATTTCTTCCTGTTTCCCCCAGGCTCTATCCAAGAAAAGGTGTTTGGGGAGCACTTCGACACTATGAGGTGATTCGCCACTCTTCTTGTCTGACGACAAATTCTTAGATATCAGTCATTTTGATTGTGCTTCACTTTCAGATGGATCAGCAGTTATGCTAAGTCAGACAACTGATGAGTGGTGCTTTTGATTTGGATGACTTTAGAAGTATCAGATCTTGTCCTATGATACAGTAAATCACACAAAATCGATGTGCATTTTCAAGCTTTCTCAAAGACATGGTTATGATACAAGCTGAGACAATATCCAGGTGTATAGATAGATGATTGATCCCAATGTCAGCACATAAGCTGGTCTGACACACTTTACTCTTTAAGTCTTCGACAAGAACACGTTATTGGACAACACTAGTTCAGAAAATCCATACACTCTGAATGATATTGTGCACCAGAGAAACACTATACTCCCGAAAGTATGTGCCTCTAGGACGGCAAGAGTTACAATTTAGGGCACATACGATACTGCAATGTTTGAACTTTTGGAAATGCCACTGGTTATGAGAAAGACATCTGTCCAGGTCCCAAATGTTGTTTAGACGTACATCCATTAGCATTTTTTTCTGCAAAGTAGTATATGGCAGTATCAACATTAAAGAGGGATGATTGAATGAAAGAAGGAATTAATCATGACATGTTATCTACTTATTGCTTTCTGACTATGTTTTTCTTTCTGAATATACATTAGCTTTTCCTAACTTCTGCATGCCTTTAAAAAACTGAAAGGCAATTGGGGGTTATCTTGGTGGACGATCTTGAGATACCAAGCATGGAAGTCATCAAAATGCAGTACAAAGCGGCGAACAAGCTCTTATGCTCGCCGAGTTCAAGCTGTCTCTCAACTCTTACTTGTCCGAACTGGCCACCACACCTGTTAGATCATTATCAGACATAATTTACTTCAACAACAAGCATCCTGTCGAGGTAATTACTTCATGTTCAACTCATTTTCTATTTTTTTTGTTTTCTTGAACTCAAATAAGATGCTCTTAAAATATTTGTTACAGGAAAGAATGGCTGAATTTGGCCAGAGTTACCTTGTCCAGTCTGAAGCAACAAACGGCATTGGTCTGACCGAGGAGCGTGCCATTGCCAAACTGAACAAACTGTGTGAGGAGGGCCTCGAGGAGATTGTGCGAGCCAATCGACTGGACGCAATCGTCGCTCCTGGTGCTTCTGCTCATAGCCTGCTCGCCATCGGTGGGTACCCGGCGATCACCGTCCCGGCTGGATACGGGTCGAATGGGGTCCCCTTTGCAATCTGCTTTGGAGGGTTGAAAGGTTCAGAGCCGAAGCTTATTGAGATTTCTTATTCCTTTGAGCAGGCAACGAAAGTCAGGAGGCCTCCACCAGTATTGCAGTATTCTGCCATTTGATTATAGTTGTGTTTTTTTACCAGTTTGTGTCATTTTCAAGTTTTAAGTAGGAAAAACCACATTCTTGGTGAGAGACATACACAAGGGTTTTAGCATTTTGAGATGTTATCACCATTAGTTTCCCATCCTTTTTTGATCCAGGCGTTATTCACCGCTCGTGTGTTCCATTGGAAGCGACCAGAGGACCTTATTGTTCTTGCCATGCATGTTTGATCATCAGGGACTTGTGTATGTACCTCTCCTCCGGTTCTATCTCGGCAGAGCAAAGCTTTGACAGATGATCATAGAGCTCCATCAACGGTGGCTGAAGATGGATTTGCCGCGGTACCGTACTCCGCCGCCGGAGATAAAGGGTGGACGCCCTGCTCGCCCCATGACGCATCCGTTGATTAGTGCATCAAAAACCGAATTAGATATTATGGTGTCAGTTAAAGCGATCTTGTGAAAACATTCCCAGCGTTCAGGCTGCCCTGGCACCAGAACGAATCGGGTTACCGTGATTCTGTCACGGCAGCAAAAACGAAGCCTTTTTCTCTTTTTTCTCGAAAAGGAGGCAAACTTTCAACCACCTTTACAGGATCGTAGCTGGAGGAGATTTTGGTAGTCCCAACAGTGCCTTCATCTGCCTCCTTCCGAAAAAGACCCAAGCAATCACGCCTCTCGACCAGTGGCGGCGCCGAAATTGTAGCTGGGTATTCAGAGGGTAATCATTTGTCAAAATCATTCCTATTTTTTTGTCAAAATCATCACTGTTTTGCTATAATTAACCCTGTTTTGCAAAAATCATGGGAATTCACTTAGATACCCAAGAATACACGTAGCACCATCACTGCTCTCAACTACCGTCTGATAAGCTTGATACATTCTTTTGCCAAGCTTTTCTCCAAAGTTCTCGCGCGGAGGCTGTCTCCGATCATCGGCAACTTAGTCTTCCATGCTTAGAGCACGCTCCTAAAAAATGCAGCATCCACGAGAATTTCCTTTATGTTAGGAACCTCGCTCGCTCTCTGCACCGAAAAAAGAGGCCATCTTTGCTCGATAAGATAGATTTCGCAAAGGCTTTTGACTCAATATCATGGTCCTACCTCCTTGAACTCTTGCAGCAGCTCGGTTTTCCTCCTCAATGTCTTTGCTCACCGGCGAGACGCCAAGGAGACCCCCCCCCCCCCCCCTCTCCCCTCTCCCCCTCTCCTATTCATTATTATTTTTTGGTTCTACGTGATTGATGTTGCATGAATTTCTTTATTTGGGGGTGGGGGATAGGAGTAGGAAGGTTGCAGACATGGGCATATGAAGGGTAACCACATGTTGTCTGCGGAGGCTTCGGCGGACATATATGATGCCAAGTTTGGCAATCGTGGTTGGATCTGCTCTATATAGAGTGGATGGTGCATTCATGCGAGGGTGGCAACTCCACCCATCTACTGTGCAAGGACAAACGACCTTGCGAGAAAACCCATGTGGTCACTTAAGCTCCATATGCATTCCACGTGGACCAAAATAAAATCCATGCCGAAGCCACATCATCACGACTACCCATCTGCCTGAACACGCCAATGTATCCCATAGTTTAACTAAATTTATGTACTTATATCGATTTTTGTTTTGAAAACAAATTAGAAAACAACATATACATATCATGGTTGCAAAACATTATGGTTTGGTATATATATTACGTATACCATACTAAACATCATATAAAGCTCACCTAACAATTTCATATTGTATAACTTTCGGAAGCGTACCAAATCCAAGTTTACGACAATCTCTAGCTAATGCTACGAGCGTCATCATTATTCAATAAACACGACCTTCTATCTTACTAGCTACATCAAGTGCGTCAATCGCACATGCATAACTTGCAGATGCAGAATGGCCTTTTATTATGGCACTTTGACTCCATGCAACAGCGCCCCTTACAATAGATATCCTCATTGTTCGCGACGCGGCATGCATCGTCACAATTGGTGGAATTACATGGATCTCCATGTGTCGAAACAATGTGCGCCACACAAGCTTCAGGTCTAGCATCTGCAAAATGTCAGCACAAATATTAATAAACAACCACACGTCGTTATAGTTGTTCGATGAGTTGTCGAAGCTAGTGGTACGGTAGGAACAAATGATTACCTAATGATGATGATAGCATGAGCAAGATGAAAGTGAGGAACATCAGGGTAGTCCTCATCTTAGCTAACTGTATCGTGTATAGTAAATGGGGATGTTGACTGTTTTGTGAAGGAGAACAATAAAATGGCAACCCTTATTATATAGGATATATGTGATTTCAATTATCATATATTGCGTAGTAATTACATATTTCTAGAAATTTCTACATTAATTGTAAAAAAATCTACGGATATATGAACCATTAATAAGGTGGTTCTGGGTTATAATTGCTCATATAAAAAATATTGAAATTAGGTACACCCTTCATACCAGTATAATCGTAAGAAGAGAGAGATAAACGTTACTATAGGATTATTACTCTATAAATATCTGAGTATTAGGAAGTCTAAAAAAATCTTTCACTAATTTAAAAGGAAATCTCACCTATGGACCACATGTCAGATATTTAGAACGAAAAAAAGAGCATATTTAAAAATTCACTGCCATGATTTTTAGCATTAATTGAAATATGTTTGCTGTTGTTTAATATAGTGGTCTGCTGTTGTTTTGTATGGTTGAAAGTGTTGATCGGTTGCCATCCGGTCGATCCTATAGATATAGGATATAGCGATAATATATAGGAGAATCTGGGTACCATATATTGATATTTGAAAATAATTTAGAATACTTGGTAGTGGAAAAATGTTCAGATTTATTTTGACAATGTTTTGAATTTCTAAATTGTTTTTTCGTATATCAGGATACATGATACCCCAGAGTCACAATTCTACTAATCTTTGTTTCCTTTCCAGGAGGATTGTGCGAGCTGAGGGCACATATGTGTCTCAGGAGATGAAGGATATATGCTTGAATTTACAGGATACTGAGGCAAATAATGCAGCATCTCGTTATGCGAAAGAAGCTTTGAGCGTTGTATAGTTCATGTACGAAAAAATAATAACAGAAATAATGAAAAAAGTTGTTTCCCAAGTGCGAGGTGAGCGTGCACTCGGACCATCGCCCATGCCCGTCAGCTGGCCGTTTGTCATGGCGGTAGGTACCACTACCACGTGGCTCGCCAGCTGCTTTCCTGAGTGCTTGATCATTGCCGAGCGTAACCCCTGGCATTGAACAAAAATATGCGAGTGTGACGTTTTGCTGAGTTTCCCGATGAAATACACTCGGCATTATCATCATGTTGCCTAGTTGTATCGTTTTGCTGAGTGCTCTTCCTGACACTCGGTTTAAACCTCGAGTGCTAGATAAATTACACTCGACAACGAGGCCATCCAGTAGTGTCGTTTGATGTCTGCTACATTTTCTTCTTCTATTTTTGATAAAGATATTTTTGTTAACTAAAAAGTATATATCAAGTCGATAAAATCCACAGAGTTACACCGGGTACTGGATAACAAAGATGCACACAACGCAAATAAAAGCTATAAAAAGTTTGACATAGTCTTTTAACATGTGACACAAAGGATAAAACAGTCTAAGACGGGGGAGGACTAATACATAGATTATGCCGCAATCTGTGTTGGTAAGAAACTCTTTGACTACTCGCTCCACTTGAGCATGCTGACATGAAGAGATTCTTATGCTCCGTTAGCTACACTTGGTTTTAGATGCGTAGCTAGTGTGTGGACAAGTAGATAGTCGTACACGGAGATTTTTTTTTGCCAAAAACGACATCATTCCTGGAGTGCCACAATGGCCAACATCTCCTATAATGATATGTTTTTTTAATAATGAGAATGAACACCTCGTAGCCAATTGCCAACCATGTTTTCAACTGACTCCTATTAGTACACATTTGACAAAACTTGAATAATGGACCAGCCTGTCCGAGCAACTTTGACAATAAAAAGTGCTTAATTGTTTCATCATGATGGCACAAGTCACATTGTTTACTTCCATGCAGGCACTTCTTCTTATCTAGATTGTCCTTTGTACCATTTTTAAGCTATTTAATAAGAAATAATAAATATTAGAACTTATCAAATCTCAGTTTACACTGGCATGGAGTCATATGATGGCTATATAAGCTTAAGTTAAATTGGACAAGCCAATACAATCATCTTATATAGTCACATGATGGTTTTCAAAGCTCAATGTACACCTTCTATTTTAAATTAACCAAACCAATATTTGTAAAGTAATTTCATATTTTTTTTAAATCATACTATTAATATGATTTTTTTATCATTCAAATTGAATATTATAAATTAAAATCTGTATTTTCATTTTAAATTTTTACCATTTCTTGAGCTATTTAATTGGAAAAAATATATACAATGTAAAACTTTTCAAAATTCACATTCCATTGGAATTGAGTCATATGATGGTTATGTAAGATTAAGTTAAATTGGAAATCCAATACAATCATCTTAAATGGTAGTCACACGATGATTTTCAAAGTTTAATGTACAACAACTACTTTCTTTGCGGAAATTCATGGGAATTTTATTCAATAATGATTGCTAATACATGGGGGATTAAAAGAGGGGGGGCCCTAGTGAAGCCAGCACGCGATGCTACGTTCAGTACGACCATAATTAGCCAGACAGTCCGCAACCCTATTTAATTTACAACTACTACTTTGAAATAACCAAACCAAGATTTGTGCCAAATTTCATAATTTTGAGCTCATATTGTGACTATGCCTTTGCTTATCATTAACAACTAATAATGCGAATTGAAACCTATTTTTCCATTTATAATAATTTTCTAGAGCCATATAATAGGTAAAAAATAAAGAAAATGTAAAACTAGCCAAAATTCAATTTTCTTTTGCCTAAGTCATATGTTGGATATGTAATCTTGGGATAAATATTTGGTATGTTATAAGGAAATTCGAAAACCCCACTTGTTTTGAACTGGGCTACTTTGGGAGCATTTCTATGCTATGGCAAAAAAAAAAGTATCTAAAAATTCCTGGAAGAATCACAATAAATTTACACAACGTTATTGACCCATCTGGTCCAAAAATCACATACATAGTTCAGAAAAGAAATTACATTGGCATTATTCACATCAATACTAAAGTTGTAATAAAAACCAGTAAGGCTACATTTGGTAGGTCAGTATTTTTGAAACTGAAGAATTTCAAAACCAAAGTATTCCAACGCCCGGCAAATAAATAATATAGTTTTTCTCTCCTTTAGTAGTTTCAAAAAAACAAGGCAATGCCTCTTCCTCCCATACTTAGAAAAAAAAAACTGTTTTGGGGAATACTTCAGTTTAAAACCACATTATTTACTGGATCCACACAGCTTAAAAGTATTCAATCCTTCAGTATTTTTGGGAACCAAAGTATTCTCTGTATACTTTAAAAAAGTGCTTGGATGCCAAACGAGGCCTAAGTCCTTATTCAAACTTCGTCTTCTCTGTAGTATTTGTAATCAATAGTTCAGTTTCCATATTACTTAGTGTATCCTTGAAATTCTTATTCAACGGAAAACAGTCAAATTGGTTGAAAAAATGAACTAAAAATCAAGTTTACATTTCATCTGTTATACCATACAAAGATGAAATGGGCACGGATTTTTTTCTTTTCCTTTTAGCAACATCCTCAATAACACCCTAGCAACTTTCTCAGTCAGAACTGTAGTAGTTTCCTTATTTTTCTTGTCCCTGATGAGTTGGGGGCCGGTAACATTGTGAATTTCTGTTTAAAGTGAGCCTATGTTTGAAAGAAAGAATGCATGGTAGCTAGAACGTAGGCGTACACCCTCACGCAAGTTCTACACAAGTAAAATCTTTTAACACCCTCACACAACTCCACAGAAGCAATCCTTTGACAAAGCAGCTTGAAGTGAGCCTAGCTAGTTTGTGTTACTTTTGAAAGGGGTGCATGGTAACTAGCTAGAACGTAGACACATACAACTCTACGCAAGCAATCTTTCCACGAAGAAGCAATCTTGAGAGAAGTCACAGTACGCAAAGCATGAAACCTCTTCCGGCCGGCCGGGGAAGAGATCGCGTACCCAACACACACGTACGGTAAGTACGTACAAGATTCGTCGCTGATGGGCAGAAGCATCGAACCAAGCAGCCTCCGTACACATCATGGTTTTGGTTACCGGTCGGGAAATCCGGTTACCGGTCGGTAACCGGACATCCCGAGCACCCTCGGGAAATGGTCATACCGGACGAAAAATCCCGAAATTTTGAATTTTAACGAAAACTTTCGGTAAATGGTTAAAATGGGAACCAAAAAATTTGAATTTTCGAATTTTGGATTTCAAATTCGTCCGGTAACCGGTCGGGATTTTCCGGTAACCGCGGTAACCGGAAATCCCGACCACCCTCGGGAATTTTTTTCTACCGGTAACCAAAACCTTGGTACACATGCAAGCACGCGTATATATACGTAAATGTCGTTGGCCCAGGAGTCGTCAGTAAACCAATTAACAAAGGAGTAGCTATCACATGGCGAGACCGGCGGTTGATCAAGGAGGAGGATGCCCCCGTTGATCTGCTGCTGTTCAACTGGGCATTGTACGTCACCCTGGCGGCGACCGGGGCATGGCTCATCAACGGCGCCATCGACACCGGCTACAGTATACGTATGTACAACACATACCTACTTAATTTTCCGGCTTGATTAACCTGTACGTGGAGCGTGTGTACGTTGCATGCAGCTGATGGATCCGCTGATCAATTCCACTACGGGGACTGGACTGCGGCGAGCGGGTTCGCCAACCTCTTCGCGACGGTGGCCGGAGTGGTCGGTGCAGAGGCGGCGCTTTCGGGTCTCCTTCAGGTCTGGGCGTGGAGCCAGGGGAGCTTGCCGCCGGCAGCCCACGCCGGCTTCATGGCCTGGCTACTCACCCTGCTCGCACTCGGGTAACACCACTACACCAGTAGTCACAGTACACCACACAGCATTAATATTACTACGTGCTACCACACAAACGTACTACTAACTATAGCTCTCCACTATTTTTTCTCTAGACTGGCCATTAAGGAGATAATCATGGGAGCCACCGTGCACGACTACAAATTGGGATCCACAGAGCTGTTCCTGGGAGACAAGGGGTACCTGGTAAGAATATCGATGGATCCACGAGACAACGACAGACATAGTACCTCCAGCAGTCATTATTATGACTAATCATATGTGTTGATGGGTCGATGTTTTTTTTTTTAGAAATATAGGGGCTGCCCCCCAGTTCCATTAACATGAAACCAACGAACAACATAGTCGCATGGGTCGATGTTTTCTTGTAGGCTTTTGCTATAATAAGGGCTATAATGGCGGGCTGTCTCTCGGTGACGCAGCTCTGTTACCTCTTTTACACTACAACATGATCCTCGATCCATGATGGAGCTCGGGCTGCATATGTGAATGTACATATTACAATATATACACAGTTGATTTGTATGTATATATGTGTGGCTCATTCATTTCTGGGACGAAGAGGATCAATTAGCATATATACTTTCAGTGTACTTGTGTTCCATATATGTCGTATGTGCCCTGTTATCAAATAGTGTGTGCCAAATACCATTTCCTTGTACTCGATCATCGGTCGATGGATTGTTTCCTGTGTTAAGTAGTTCTATATTTTCATCGCCTCATTGTTATTTATCTTTGCAGCGATGCAATGTTTGGAAATCAACGTGCATGCGTATGGGCCCCGACTGTTGGTTTCATTATGCGATGAACCTTGTTTATTGATTGAAAACCACGAGATGTACTTTTCCTTTCCTATCTCACAGTTGCACGCGTGGATACCCTTTCATGCGTGCGTATGTTGGTAGAACATTTAACTGGCTAAGAAATGCCGTGTTGAGAGCCTCCCATGGTCGTTTCCTCGCTACAAACAATGTCGTGCCGTCGCTTTGTTAAATTTGATGGGGTTTCATAGTTATTTGACGGTCGTCATGAGATAGATGAGTTACGGATATTGGCTCTGTGGGGTTTGTTGGGCTGGTTATGAAGTTCTTTAGGTTGGTCTGATGCGTCTGTATTGGGTCTTGTTACCAACATAGAGCAACATTGTTATGGACCAAGTACCAGACGCGATGCGAAGCGCTTGAGGTAAACAGAGAAGGAGGCTGAGACGTGCTGGCAGGAAGCCAGCTAAGATTTGTGGGCCAAAGTGGACCACCTGAAGAGCCAATGGGAGGAGAAAGAAGCTGTCATCGAAGCGCATCGGGATCCACCTGTCACCTGGGGATTAAATAGCAGCTTGTTGCTACCCACTTTCCCTTGTCGTTGGACTAAGTTGTAATTGACTCTATTTCCTAGCTCATCTCCTGCTTCTTCTTCCTCCCTGATACTTTCTCCATACTTCCCCGTCTCATATCTGGATCTATACTCTGTGAACTCTTGTGAGATTAAGTGCGAATAGAGAAGATCCTTAACAATTGGTATCCAATTCCATGATCCTACTGCTTCTTCGCTCGAAAAATTCCTAGATCGGACCACGAAATCAGGTTTGAAAGGCGTTGATCCACCTCGGGTGAATCTCGGCACAAAGCTATCGTAAGAGTCACCCAAGATCGGCGGTTGGATTACGGTTGCGCGAGCACAGTTTTGACCTGGATCGGCCACACAAAACCAGCAGTAGGAAAGTGCCCCTTGATTGGCCTCGCGTCCAAGGAAATGAAGATGGATCCACTCTTGATCGATCCAACAAACCACGAACGTGTAAACCAGTGGACTAAGGAGAGGTTTCCAGTGAGTGTAGAAATTGAAGGGGATATGGTTAGTATTGTTGTAGTAGGAAAGTGTGACCTAGTACGTGTGCTACTAGACCATTTTTTCCGGGAATATAGACACTTCTAACTTTTCCAAAAATTTACCCGTATTCTACCTTAAGTCAGTTGATGGCCAACAGTTTAACATATAGACCATTGTTTTTTTGGAAATCAGACTACACTCCTCTTAGAGAGGTTTCATATATGTTTTATTTATATTTGCCTATTTCAATCAACATTTCACTACCAATTCAGAAATGTCTCACTCAAAGTGAAACATACGTACTGTACATGATTGTGAACTTTAATTGGATGAAACACATATGAAACTATGCACACATCTATGTTTCACATATGCTTCACTCATATATGATTCGCTTTCGGTAAACCATTTTTGAACTTTTTGTAGAACTACAATTGTAATGTTTGAAAGCTCAGCGAAACATTTATGGAGCGCGGGTTCGTTGTAGCACGAACCGCGTACGGTTAAGATAGTATCACGACATCAACATACTTGAGGATAGGAGACTCCGCGTTGCAAACAACAGCATTCGCAAACCACCTGCAACAATATCAATTATCTGTGTGCACGATAAAGAAAGCCAAAATAACACAAATAAAACAACCTTATTCTCACACGAAGAATCCCCTACGAGGACGAGGACGACATCCCAGTTATGATTTTTTGTGGTACTTTAATTGAAATATGTGTAAAACCTCAACGAAACATTTATGGAGAGCAGAGCATGGATCTTAGAACCACCCATGGTTAAGACAGTGTCAGGACATCAGCATACACGTGGGAAATCCCCATTGCACCAGTAACTGTCGCAAACTACATGTCACATCATCAATATGTGAGCACGACAAAGAAGACAAAATAACACATATGAAACAACCTTATTCTCACACGAAGAATCCCCTACGAGGACGACCACAATCCCTTACGAGGACGACCACAATGTCCTCAACGAAATCTAACAATTCTTACACGCACGCACCCAAGCCGTCACACGTACGTTGGGTAAGGCCCGGCATCGTATGTCTTCTCGTCTGTTGTCATGCATACTTGGTGTACATATTGCCATGCATTTTTGGTTCAAGTGTTCTGCTGAGTCATGAATGAATGAAGATTGTGTGGGAAGAAATATTGTCTCAAAAATAATTAATGACTGTCAATATGGTGGCGCTTGGTCTGTCGGATGGCTTTTCGATCTCTTGCCTGCATCCAATAGGATTGGCTGTGTCTGCTAGTATCAGTTTCCAAGTGCATGCTATTATTAACCTTGACTCACCTCATGCTTATAGAAATTGTGATTTGTGAAACAGAATGCACCTTTTACCTTTAGTGAGCTTTTGTAGTTCTCTACCTATACTGTTATTGACAAAACAAGACATGCCCGGAATCAACTATCAGTCAGTTCTTTATTTGACCCGGAAAGCATGCATCTATGGAAATCTGTTTCACTCAATAAAAACTTGCTATAGGCTTGACATAAATTTTGATCTTGTATCTATTATGTCCTATACTGATAAAGATTATAAGAACCTACTTAATTTTCTTTGCCAAACTATGTCAAAATAATAGGTAGACTTGTTTGTTAAAAAGTGTCGATGTTGACATGTGCAGTCTGTTGAGTCTAATATGTGTTGGGCTATTGAGCTGCAATAGTCTGAAACGTAGATCATCTCGTTCTTACCATATAATCCTCTGTGGTTTAGCATGTCACGTGGTTATACTAAATATTTTTACTTTTTTTATAGATCATTCTCCACTATATTTGAACTAGTTTTTTCTCCTGTATAACCTTTAACACATACGGAGTACATCTTAACTTACATTTGTTTATATATATTGGCGTTAAACCACATGTAATACTGCAGCTCTAAGTTCATTATTAATCATATATTACAAGTACAAATGTACTCGGTCCTGAGAACTGTGTTATTTTCAAAATAAAAACAGTTTGAGGCATTTCGATGAACCAAAGTCCGCTTAAATGAAAGTGAAGTCATAGAAAGACAACAAAATCACATTCATCTACGCAATAATTTCGGCCACTTTGAGTATTGTAGCACGTTTTATGTGTTTGTAGCTACGTTAGTATCTTCAAATATCTTGATAGAGGTACACATTTTTATTCTAACGTATACCCTGACCATGTTTATAAAGTAGCGTGTGCTCAAGTTTTTTTTTACACATTGGATATTCTAGATTTATCTGGAAAATCTTAAGTGTCAAAAGGTATTTGTGTCACTGAATTCTGCACTTATCCCATTTGTTGACATGATGTCATCACTATTTTTTTCTTGATCCAGAGTCGTGGGACGGCGCGACCTTCCTTCCGGACGAATGGATGGCCGTCGTTAGCAAGACCGCCGCCCGTCTGTTGTACACTCTGGAAAAAGCGATGCGCCAGAATATTCAGAGATCAACATGCCTCAGTCCAGCAACTGATCCAACGCATCCAAGATGAGGCGCGCGGGTGGGCATTCTTCTCATCGGCGCTAAGAAGTTGCGAAATCTCATCAACTAGGAGCCGCCCTGAACTTGGGCTTAGTTTCGCTTTCTCTGCACTTCTCTCTGTTTCGCTGTCTCTGCATTTCTCTGTGTTTCGCTTTCTTCTTCTCGGTTGATCCTTTGCCTTAGGGCTACCTTGTAATTATTCTACCTACCAAATTAATGGAAAAGCCAGTGTTGCTGGATCTTTCAAAAATCAACCTGTGTGCATGATGAAGAAGGCCAAAGCAACACAAATAAAACGACCTTATTCTCACACGAAGAATCAATCCGCTACGAGGACGACGACGACGTCCCACGATTAACCCCTCTCCATATTTCCTCAACGAAATCTAGCAATTCTTACACGCACGCACCCAAGCCGTCACACGTACGTTTACAGAGACCCGGACATACAAAGATGGATGCACCGATCGAGCAATCACGTCGAGATGTAGTGCGGTTGGTCGCCGGCGTCGCTGATGTAGGAGGAGGCGGTGCTGCTGTCGTCGGGGTCCCGCTCCCGGAGCTCCTCGATGCGGGCGAGCGCCTCCTTGATGTCCCAGCGCGCGGCGACGTCGGCGTCGCAGCAGGCGAGGCCGACCTTGAGCAGCTTCACCATCTCGCCCTCGCCGCTCCGGGTGCCGCCCATGTCCTTGTCGAAGACCTCGCCGGTCCACTCCTCCCGCACGACGGAGTTGACCCACCCGGCCAGGTCCGTGGCGCCGGCCTCCCGCCCCTGCCGCAGCAGGTAGTTGGCCGGGAACTTGCCCGTGAGCAGCTCCAGCACCAGGATGCCCAGCGTCCACACGTCGCTCTTGCGGCTCGCCCTGCCCGCCGCGCACTCCGGCGACTTGTAGGCCACCATCACCTGCGACGCGTGCTGCGGCGTCACCACTGGCACCAGCGCGTAGTCGCTCAGCACCGGCTCCAGCACCTCGTCGAGGAGCACGTTGGAGGACTTGAGGTGACCGTGCGGCACCGTCAGCATCGGCAGCTCATCGTACAGGTACGCCAGCCCGCGCGCCACGCCCTTCACGATCCGCAGCCGCGCCGCCCAGTCCAGCTTCGGCAGGCCCGACCTCGCGCCGCCGTGGAGGAAGTGCGCCAGGCTGCCGCCCGCCATGTGCTCCGTCACGAACAGCTTCTCGTCCTTCTTGTACAGGTAGGCCACCACGGGGAGGAGGTTCGGGTGGGACAGCCGGCCCAGGCGGCGCATGTGCTCGTTGAAGTCCTCCCGCCCGGCGCCGTTCATCTCCTTGAACCGCTTCACCACCATGGACTTCCCCTCCAGCAGCGTCGCCTTGTAGGACGCGCCGAAGTTGCCGCTGCCCAGCACCTCCGCCGAGGCCCGGAGCAGGTCCTCCAGCTCGAACCGCGGCCCGCCCTCCTTGAGGAACACCAGCCCGTCGCGCCGCCCGCCGCGCTTGGCAGGCACCGCCGTCACCGAACCCGTCTGCTCCACGTCACGCTGCCGGATCACACGTTCATGTCAGTGTCGCTGTGTGTGTCAGACTCTCAGTATTATTGCAAAAGTTTTACTTAAACAATTTCGTTCACCTTCTCGATCTTGATGGCCGGTTCGGAGATGGCCTGCAACTTGGCCGCGGTGGTGCCAGCGCCGCCGAGAGTCTCGGTGGCGACGTGGCGTCCGTGCTCGTCTCTGCGTCGGGCAAGAAGCGCCATGATTATGCCAGCGATAGCGAGGAGGCCACCGACCGCGAGCACCGCGATGGCGATGATCATGAGGATCTTCAGGCTTCCTGATGAATTCGACGACGGTGACGAGGCGCCTATAGGTGCCGCCGGCGGGCACGCGGTGGCGAGGGGCGGGCCGCAGAGACCTTCATTGCCTGAAGATTTCAAAAGGGCCGGGTGTACGTTAATTTGGATCAGATACTCAGATAGTGCACATGTACTTGTGGCAAGAGTATACTAACAATTACAGAATTAATGGTCAGAACTTTTAGGAAGGCTGTACTACACATGTGTCATCTGACTTCAATTTTGTCCGGGGATTACTTAACCAAGTTGTGCTCAAAGTCTAAACCCCTCACAGAGAGGTGTATTAAGGGCAAGTTTGATTCAAAGGAATTTTATAGAATTCTTGGAGGATTTTATCATATAGGAATTTTTCTACGTTAATCGTTTGATTTAGAGGATTTACTTCCTATAGGAATTTTTCCCATAAAAATCTTTGTACTATATCCCATAGTAATTCTAACATTCAATCCAATCTCTTTTTACAATTCCTTTACTCATTTGTCATCAAACACAAAGTAGTCTTCCTATAGAATTCAACTAGACTTGACATTCCATTCCTATGGGATTCCTATTCCTACGTTTTTTCTATCCTATTAATCAAACGAGCCCTAAAACAAGGTAAAGTTAACAAGGTTTGTGGTTTTCGGCCTAGGAATAGACACCCCCTTTGTCATAAATAATCCAACCACATATCACATCATTTGGAGCTTCATCCAAGAGTTTTTAACTTTTCGTCCCATTTCCTCTCGATGTGTCCCTCTTGATTCTAGCCACACTCTTCGGCGCCCACCGCCTTAACAACGGGCATCTGCTCTCACTGTCAATCTAACATCATGCCCTCACAGTCTCATATGCCAATGTTGTTGCCTCTGAGCTCTGGCTCGACTTTGCGAATGTCATAACGGCGTAGGCTAGTCCCCAACTCCCCATCCGTCAGGAAGCCTGCCAGTCTACCCTGGCTCGGGTGGCCACTATGGCTCTGAGGCGCGAAGTACCCTGGCACCTCATTGTTGATGTGTGTGTAGGTTTTTCCCGGTGGATATTAATTAGGTTTCCTCGTTGTCGGTTTCTTGCTGGGGCAGAGGCCGATGGTAAAAGTAGGAATAAAAGTCTCATGTTCGTAGGAGGTTTTTCCAGTGCTGGCGAGAGGCTTGTGGAGCTTAAGCTTTTTGGAGTGGCTTTGGTTTAGCGCTGCAGCTTGACGTGGCGCTAGAATCAGGCTGCTCTTGGAGGGCGGCTATGAGGGCTGCCTCGGATCCGTGGTAGTGGGTGGTGGATTCGGGTGCCTTTTGCTGGCGGAATAGTTTCGGCTCTGGATGCGACATTGAAGATGCTCGGGGAGTAAGCCTGTAATTGGTTTCGCCTTCGGCCGATGTTCTCATTGTTCTAGATCTAGGCTGTTTGGTCTAGTGTCTATTGCGGCTCGTTAAACCTTCATGCACAGGGTTAGTTCAGCTCCATGGTATGTTTCGGCTTCCCGTTCTCTTCTTCTCCGGCTACATCGGGGGTTTCGGGCGGTTGGTGCCTCCAAGAAGACGAAGGCTTCCAAGATCCCTTTTTGCAATTTCTTTTTGTGACGGGCCTTTGTGCATTTTGAGAGTGGCAGCTTATCTCCTTGTATCCTCCTATAGTCGTAGTATTTTAGTACTTCTATGAGTTTTTTTTACTGTTTTCTTTCTCTAATGAATACAAGTACTGTACAGCGTGCGCCTTTAAGAAACAAAACAAAAAATCTGACCTTGACCTTCTTTCATCTCAAAGCATATCTTAATTATGAATAGTTTACTAGAATCTTAAGATTTGTTACCCATTAACACTTTGATATGAAAGATTTATGTAAAAGAATATATGTATGTAACGCAACAATTTAAATGCGAATATTAAGCCACTTTCGTTACACCAATTTTTTTACTGTTCAAACATTTTTTTACGCAGCCTCCTATCAAGACACAGCTTGCCATATACTCTAATTAATTGCTCGATCTCAGTTACATCAACGAGATTTAGATAATCAAATATGCTAACATCATGCACGCACGATAAACTGCGCCGCAAAATATAGAAACGGTACGTGCTCGTGCATGGCATGCGCGCACGTCGTCGTGCGGCGAATGAAAGAAGAATGAACTCACCTTGGAACGAGGCGGCGTTGAACCGTTGGAGCCGTTCAGGGATTGGGCCGGAGAGGTTGTTGTCGGAGACGTCGACGAGCTGGAGGTCCTTCTGCTCCAGGTCCGGCAGGGCCCCCTGGAACCGGTTCCTGGCCAGCTGCAGCACGAGCAGCTTGGGCGAGGTGATGGAGCCCGGGATGGGGCCGGTGAAGACGTTGTCGGAGAGGTAGAGCTTCTTGAGCCCCATCATGGACGCGAAGGCATCGCCGGGGATGTCGCCGGAGATGCGGTTCCGGGAGAGATAGAACATCTTGAGCGCCGGGAGCGCGGAGACGCCCGCGGGGAACGGGCCGGTGAGGTTGTTGTTGGCGAAGCTGAGGGCGCGTAGGCCACGGAGGGCCGCGAGCGGGGCCATGTCCGGGGCCGGGCCCTGGAGGCCGAGGTACTCGAGGCGGAGGACGAGCACCTGGTTCGTGACCGGGTGGCACCGCACGGCGTACCACACCGGCTGGCCGCACGGGCCGGCGCCCGGGGTGGTCACCCACTGGTCCAGCGGCGCCGGCGGGCGGTCGCCCGTGGGCCCGCGCAGTGTCGCTCGGAGGGAGAGGAGCACGTCGGCCTCGGAAGGCGCGGCGGCCGCCGCCGCCACGACGAGCAGGGCGGCCAGGAGGAGGAGCAGCCTGGCGGCGCCGGCGAGCTCGCCGTCGCCGGCCATGCCGCGCGAGTGGAGGGGAATGAGAGGCGTGCGGCGCGTGGGCGGCGGCGGCTAAAGAAAGAAAGGCGGGTGGGTGGAGGTGGTGCGAGGAGGAGGACGACGACGGAGGTGGCGGGGAGAGCTAAGAATAGATAGGCGTCGCTGGGAGTGGCCTCGGCTTAGGTACCGACGACAGGGTGGGAGTCGTCGCGCTCTGAGAGAGACGTACGTTTCTTCCTTGTTGCCGTTCGATTCCTTCGTCTGGTTCGTAAATTATCCTGCGAGATCGGTGAGTCGATCAATCATCGGTAGAACCTGAGACAAACAGATGCTGCTGGAGGCAGCCAGTGTTGAACCACAGCTTGGTTCTACACCAAATGGCTCACAATTGTTTTACTAACAATTCTATTGTCTACACGTTTGGCCTAACACATTTTCTTGTACTGATGCAAATTTGAGAATTGTACAGCCTTTATGTTTTCATTAAGCAGTGTTGCTAATTCTTAGCTGACACATACTTTCTTAGTTCTTACTCCAAGAACCGTTGATTTGGCGCTGAGATTCGTGCTAAGACTTTTGTTTCAGCTATGGGAACAAATGCTTTTTTCCGTTAGACGGACAGAACATTTTTATAGATGTGCATGAAGAGATTTATAAGGTTAACTAAGACAAATATTCAACATTTGTTTGCACTAGATGAAAATAATAATTACACGATGAAAAAAAAAAGTCCGCTGGATGAACATAAAAAGATGGCAAATAGAAGTCTCCTCGACAGAACCAAGATCAAAACTCCGATCTGTCCTATTCATGATATCTTACATAACAATCAATGGAGGGAGGACAAATGGCTCCGTGTGGGGGGGGGGGGGGGGGGGGGGGGTAATTCAAAATTCATATTTCGAAGTTTCAAGAAAATCTGAAAAAAAAATGTTTTGATGTAGCCAATGATGTATATTATAAGTGTGAATACTCAATAAATTTCTTTGTATTCGGGGCTACACCAAAATGAAAAAATCTGACAAATTTTGAAGTTTAAAAAAATGTGCACTGTTCACTATACTAATTTCCACATTCTTCTCATTTTTTTTGTACTAGTTTAGAATACAAAGTATTTCGCATTTGAGATTTTGCATGCTTAATAGTATACATCAATGTGTACATACAGACTTTTTCAGAAATTTTTCAACACATTAAACATGATTTTCTTTTTTTACTAAATAAAGAGTTACATGGAGTTTTTTTTTTTTTTGCGAATAAGAGTTATATGGAGCTGAGCTCTATTTTCAGTTTCTGAACAAGTTGGGCACATACTACTCTAGCATGACATTAGCACACCCCAAAAACATGCACGTACGCGCGAGATGACATGTTAATTTGGTATATCCCTTCCAAGATGTGACGCGGCGACAACGAGATCGTTCCCTGATACGCAGCCAACGAGAGTACTAGAGCAGTACTTAGTATCCACGATTTAAGCGATGTGAGTATGTTGACCTCTGAGTTCTATATTGAGTCGTACAGCAACTAACAAAATGTAGAACGACAAGAACGAGGCAAGCGTGTTGCTGCTAGGATATTCCGCGTCCTTAACAACTGATACCTAAAAACCATCTAAACTTTGTCATGTACATTTCTACTATCTCTTTGTTAGAGTACTAATTAAAAAAGGAGTACTATAGATAGTACGGAGTATTTCCTAAGACACTAGCACGACTATTATTTTGGAAGAGCTAAATCATTTTGTCCAATAATGTTCTAGTCACTTCTGTTCTAGTCATTTTTTGAGAAGTTTCAGTCACTTTTTTTTTTGCGAAGGTTCGGTTACCTTTGTAAGGTTTCGATCATTCTGTTATTTTTTTAGGCTTGTTGTGTTTACATTATTTTTTATTTCTCGTGATTGCAGTAATTTTGTGGAATTGCATTTTAAGGAGGGGGCGCAAAAGATCGTGAAATCTATACAAACTTTCAGTTATTTGAAGTATAGGAATCCCAAAATATGCTGACGGCTGAAAACCCTCAGCAAACAGACGAATCGCAACTGGCCATCAGCTTGTCATTCCTTGGCAAGTAACTAACTACCGTCGGCAAACGTAGGCCGTCGGCATATACTCCTGTCCCGACGGTTTTCTTTGACAGTCAGCAAACAAAAGTAATAGACACGCCCGTTTGACGGCGTCAAAAAAATTCCGACGGCGGGCCATCGGCATATACTTGCCACGTGGCACCTTCTGGTGCACTTCCGTCCATGTGTATGCCGAGGGCCAGATTGGCACGCATGTAAAACTTTTGTATGTGTTCTTCAGCAATTATTGTTTTTTTTTCATCGATTTGTCTTTTTGCGCAGAGCACCACAATTGCTATTTCAACATGAAATTTGGCACGTATAAAACTTTTGTATATGTTCGTCACCAATTATTAGAAAAATGTTTTACTAATTTTCAGTTCTTATTTGGACAGGAGCATTGAAGAAAGTAAAAAAAAAAGTATATGTCGACGGCTAAGCTGTCGGCATACTACTAGCGCCGTTGGAAGGAATGCACATGGCAAGCCAACATGCTGATGGCCATCTTATTTCCGACGGCCATCCACGGTTTAAGGTTTTATATGCCGACAGCCAAGATTGCTGGTCAGAGAAAACCGACAGCAACAATCCTATATGCCGACGGCTTTTTAAAAGCCCTCGGTATAAAGCTTATATGCTGATGGCACCGGTAAAAAGCCGTCGGCAATAAGGGCTTTTCATGTAGTGTTCTGGCGTAGACACTCCCTTATTATTTACAAAAAGTAGTAAAATGTAATTAGGGTGACGATAATGATTAGATCAGGATGCAATGGTGATTAATGAAACGAAGATGTCACACTCAACATGACATACAAATTCTACTATATATAAAAGACGGAGGAATCCGCGTCCTCTCCGCCGTTCCACGTCGCGGGGTATCCACGGCCGTCCGATCGCGCGATCGGACGGTCCAGATCAAACCACGTCGCCCCCCGCGCGCGCTTAGCTACAGTGCCGTCAATTTTCTACCAACGGGGTGGCGACACGTGGCTCCGGTCACCACCCCGTCCGCCCGGTCGCAGCCGGTGAACGCCCACGCACGAATTTTGGCGCAGCCTTTATGCAGATACCCCCCCCCCCCCCGCGAAGGACCGATCTGCAAATCGCGAAAAACCCAAGGACCTCCGTGCAAAAACGCCACGGGTCCATCCCCGTCCTCTCTCTCTCTCGCGCGACGGCCGAGTTCGCCGGCGCCGCCGACGCCGTGCCCGCCGTCTCCGCCCCTCCCCGCACGAATCTGATCAGGCGCCGAGCTTCGCCGTCCTCCCCTCTCCCTCCTCGCCGTTGATTAGCCGCCGGAATCAACGCCGCCATCCGCGCGGTGCTCCGCCGCGTCCGCGCGCGCCCTGGCCGCTCCGGCGACCAAAAGGGGGCGGCGCCGCCACCTACCGCCTCCCCGCGACGAGGCGCGTCCGACACGCCCACACGCGCGTCCGGGGGCGCGGCGGCGCGCCGCCGGCGAGCCCAACGCCGGGCGATGTGGCCACTGTGACGTCAGCACGACGTCACAGTGGGCCCCATCTGTCAGATTTTTTTTTTAAAGCCCAAATTATTCATATGATTTTGGAAAAAAAAACCTACATAATGTAGTCCAATAATTTTAGATATGACTACAATTTTTTTTTTAAGCCCAAATTATTCATATGATTTTGAAAAAAAAAACTACATAATGTAGTCCAATAATTTTAGATATGTCTACAAAAAAATAACAAGCATGTCAAAATGGTGACACAAAAATAAATATGCACGATCAACATTCAAATTTCAAAATTTCATATGCCTTCTAAATTTGTGTATTTCGTATACGTCAATAGGGATTCAAATGCGTTACATATAAAAGTAAATATAGACGACGAATTCGCAAATTTGAGATTTCCAAGTGGTTTCCAAATTTCTGTATTTCGTAAACGTCAAAAAGAATTCAAATGCGTTTAGCTATTCAAAAAAAAATGCACGAACAAAATATGACAAATATGTCAACATGGACACACAAAAAAAACCTACTTACAACATATGATCAAATTGTTTGAACAATTCAAAATTTCAAACGATTTTCAAATCGGCGCACTTAATAAACGCAAAACAAAAAATTCAAACACAATAAACGTGCTAACATAGCCACACAAAAAAGCTGTTATTAAAACGTAAAACCAACTATTTGTGTAAAAGAAAGCAAGCACATTTGAGAAATTCAAATTTGCTAACATTTACAAAAAATTACGAAGAAACGAAAACCATACCGGAGCTTTCCACTCCAAATTTCAAATTTAATCCCTCCAAAAAAAAAACTAAAATTCTTTCAAATCCACGGGCGCGGCGGAGGCCGCGCTTACAAAATATTACAGATAGATCATGAACGCAAAATCTAAGCATTTAATAAACGTGAAAACAATTCAAATATGAATAGCTCCCAGTTTGACCATTTCAAAAATTTGGACAACTTCTCAAACTAGACAATATTTGAATTTCAACAATTTTACGATTAAATAATTCAAAAATTTAGCCCACGGGCGCGGCGGAGCCCGCGCTTAGTCCCCTAGTTACTTCTAAACTCAGGACCATTTAGTTCTTCTAGAAGGCTCCGAGGAGAGTGATGGACAAATGTGTTATGCTTAGGGTGAGTTTGGAAACTCTTGGATGGCGAGAATGTCTCGTGCAGACAACTTCACCCATAAACACTTTACTGAACTTTTTTCCCATCGATGGCCAAGGCAGATTGTCTCTAAAATGTATACTTAAAATTAGGACCAAAGTTTGCGTTGTGAAAGGATTAATTGTGTAGAGCTTGCGTGAGTCTTCTAGCTCTACACAAGTAATCCTTTCACGATGTAACTTAAAATGAGTCAGATAGTTTTTTTTGTTACTATAAAAGAGTGTGGTAGGCAGCTAGTAGAATCGTAAAAGCACACAACTGAACACGAGCAATGTACTTTTACAAAGCAGCTTAAAGTGCGGGAAACACGTTTGTCTCCTGAGTTCTAGTGCTCCCCCTACTTAAAAAAATTCAAAAATTATATTATAAGTTTTAGAAAAATCTGAAAAACAATCATGCATATTGCCAATAATGTATCCCACAAACATACAAAATCTCTATTTGAAATAATTCACATTCTGGGCTACACAAAAATGACAATTGCCGTATATTTTAGAGATTTGAAAGCGTGTACATTTAGATCCACACATTTATCATTTTTGTGTTGATCCGAATATAAAGTATTTAAAATCGAGATTTTACACGTTTGTGGAATATATTATTGACAACATGCAGGTTGTTTTTCATATATATTTTTTAAAAACTTAGAGGGAGCACTGGTCCCGGGAGCAAGAAATCTCTACTAAAGCTTAAAGTGAGGCAAGCTAGTTTTTGTTACTTTTGAAAGAGTGCATGCATGGTAACTAGCTACTCCTAGAACGTAGACACACACACCTCTACACAAGCAATCCTTTCACGATGCAATACTTTCAAGAAGTAACCTGAGAGACACACTGCTTACCAAGATTCGTAATGTACTGTTTGAGAAGTTACAGTACGCAAAGCATGAAACCTTCCGGCCGGCCGGGAAGAGATCGCGTACCCAACACACACGTACGGTGCGTAAGTACAAGATTCGTGGTTGTCGCACAGAAGCATCGAACCAAGCCTCCGTACACATGCAATCACGCGTATATATACGTAGCCCAGGCGTCGTCGGTAAACTAATTTAACAGAGGTGTACAAGTGAACTTTTTTTTGGATAAAGAGTGTATATTAATATCGCGGAGATACAAATTACACCCAGCCTCTGCAACAACGCAATAACCAAAGCTACTATGGATGCACACAGCCGAAATACAATAAGAAGAAGAAATAAAAAGAAAAATCCCGCTACAGAGTTACAGTCTTTGCAGCAGCCGCACAACCACCACCAAAACAACACCTGATGTCCAATTCTTCAAAAGCAACGCCTTCAAAAAGAACAGTGCCAGGCACAACCAATTAAGGCCAGACCTTGGGCTTTCACCCTGAAGATAGTCCTCGCTCTCAAAACAATGTCTTCAGCAAGAGCACTGTCAGGCACAACCAATTAAGGCCAGACCTTGGATTTTCACCCTGAAAGGTAGGACTTCGGACTTCACGTATGTTGTCGCCCCCACTTACATGCCGCTGCTCCAAGTCATGAAACACCAAGCCAATTTCTCATCGCCACCAGGAATCGAACCACCGTTACTAGTCTTCAAATCTAGGCCTCCATGTCCTTCTCCGCAGTCTGACTTCACCGGGAAACAGAAAGGCATGTCCCCAATGGCAACCGACTGCAGAGCTTCGCGACGCTTCCTCTGAAACCAAACGGTCAGAAAAAACATGGCTGCGCGCGACCGAATCCCACCCGATCCGACAATCTCCAGGCTTGATTGCCCAATGGAGTTCGCCGACGGAGCCTTCCGGAACTCGACAATCCGGCCAGATCGAAGAAACAGGTGCCAGGCAGATCTTCTTCTTGGCGCAAGAGGAACCATAGGACCGCCGCCTTTATTGTGCAGAGCAGCAGGCCCCCACGCCACCGTCCGCCGGCCGACCTCCTCCGGCGGAAGAGGAGGCCCGACAACGAAGAACCACGCGCGCGCGCCGTCCCGCTGGTAACAGCAAGGCCGAACACGAGCACCGCGCCGCCTCCCCACGCACCTCCGGGCGACCGACGGCCGCACCGATGATGGGTCTAGGCGGAAGCCTAGGACCTACAGCCGCCGCTCCACTACACGCACAGGACGTCCATAGCAGACGCCATGCCCGGGAGAAAGCCGCCGCCGCCGCAGACCGGGGTCGCCGCCCCGGATCCCGCTCGCAGAAGATCAACGGCGCCGTCCCCGAACGCCACCGGTGCTCCGCCGCAGCGATGCCCCCAGCACCATAGGCGCTGGGCCCGCCGCCACCGCGGCCCTCGCCGGCGGCAGCGGCGGCAAGGGAGGTCTCCGAGCGAAGTTCTTTGGGCGACGAGGGTCTCGCCCCGGTGCCGCCTCGGGGGACAGCACGGGAGCGGAGGGGAGAGGCGGGGGAGGGGACGGGCGGCGGAGGAGAGAGGCCGGCGGCCGGACTGGTGGCGGCTAGGGTTCTGTACAAGTGAACTAGCTACCGAATTCCTCGAGGGATCGATCATGGCGAGACCGGTGGTGATCAAGGTGGCCCGCCGTGTCCTGCTGCTCAACCTCGCCGTGTGCGTCCTCCTGGCGGTGCTCGGGGCCCTGGTCATCGGCCACGAGATCGACGCCAGCTACCGTATACTATGTACGTATATACGCCTAGCTAATTCTCCGGCGTGATTCGTTAATCCTGTTCCGCACTTCTTGCGCTGTTCGTGTGGAGCGTCACCACAAATGCACGCGTGTTTTGTAGCTGATGGATCAGCAGATGCAGTGCTGAATATATACTTCTTCCCGGAGTGGACTGCGGCCAGCGGGTTCACCAACCTCTTCGCGACGGTGGCCGGAGTCGTCGGCGCCGCGGCGGCGCTTCCGGGGATCCACCATGTCCGGGTGTGGAGCCAGGGGAGCTTGCCGGCGGCAGCCTACACCGGCTTCATGGCCTGGCTGCTCACACTGCTCGCACTAGGGTAACACCACATCATTAATTTTAATCTCATACATTACGTGATATATACTCTACTAGTGTATCACTAACTATAGCTCGCTCTTTCTCTCGATTATATATTCTCAAGATTGGCTGTTAAGGAGGCAATCTTGGGAGCCAGCGTGCACAGCTACAAACTGGGATCCACAGAGACATTCCTATTCCTAGGAGGCAAGCCGTACCTGGTAAAATCCATGGATCAATCCACCCATGTTAGTAGACATTATTGCATGCGGATCAAGGAGTAATACCCGTAGGTGTTGTTTTGTGTAGCTCTTTGCTATACCAAGGGCCATGCTCATGGGATTGCTCTCGGTGGGGCAGCTCTGTTACCTCAGGGTTATATTTTACACTGCAACATGATGGTCGATCAAGCAAGCTGTACTACAAACGGAGGCGCATGATGGAGTTCGGGTTGCATATATAAATGTACATATTACTATATACACATTTGATACGACGTCAGTTGATTTGTATGTATATCTTTGTGCCGTTCATTTCCGGGACGATAGAACAGGATCGATCAGCTAGATGTCGACGTGTCACCTCTCTCTAATCCCCTGCTGCATCTTGTAAACCACCCCCCATGTAACACATGAAAAACTCTTGGCCTTTTGGGTCGTACCATACATATATATATACAAAATTCAGGTGGGGCTTTGTCCCCCCCGGGGAAAACTTCAAAACATCCACACAGATATTCCTGGGAGACGAGTGGTACCTGGTAAGATCAATCCATCAACAGACATATATTAGTTCCCTCCTACGCATATTTATACGATGGACCAGTGGCACAGACATATATCAGATCTTTAACCTTGTCATTTTTGTGTAGGTCGGAAAACAAAGTATTTCACCTTGTGATTTTGCACGTCTGTAGGATACATCATTGAGAAAATGCATGATTTGTTTTAGTTTTTTTTTTACTTTTTAATATATTTTTAATTTTTTTAAAGTAGCGGGAGCACTCGAACTCTAGGGTGCAAGATATCTCTACTCATCCTACAAACAGCGTATGTGCAGTGTATAGGTTCGCTTCTATAAACATGGTGGCACTTCGCTGTTATTTGAAGCTCGTGATGGGATAGATGAGTTCCGGATATTCGCTCTCTGGGCTAGCTGGCCTGGTTATGGAGCTCTTTAAATGGGCCGAATACACATTTGATACGACGTCAGTTGATTTGTATGTATATCTTTGTGCCGTTCATTTCCGGGACGATAGAAGAGGATCGATCAGCTAGCATATATGCAGCAGTGTGCTTGTGTTTCATATGTACCGTATGTACCCTGTTATCAATAGTGTGTGCCAATTGCCAAATACGGTTTCCCTATAATCAATCAGTCGGTGAATGGACTGTTTCCTTATGTTAATTAGTTATATATTTTCACGGCTCACGGAAAGTTGTTTTTGGTCCCGAGCTCTACTGATCCCTCTAGTTTAAAAAATTCATAAACTATATTTAAAAGCACCAAACAATTATGAAAAAAATTGTGCATGTTCTCAATGATGTATATTGCAAGCATGCTAAATCTCAATGCAAAAAATCTTTATGTTTTAGTCTACATAACAATGACAAGATTTGAAACTAATTGTTAAGTATAATCAGATTTGTAAACTTGTAATTTTTGTGTAGGTCGAAAAACAAAGTATTTCACATTGTGATTTTGCACGTCTGTAGGATACATCATCGAGAAAATGCATGATTTGTTTCAGATTTTTTTGAAACTTTTTAATATATTTTTAATTTTTTAAAGTAGCGGGAGCAGCTCGGGTGCGAGAAATCTCTACTCATGCTGCAAACAACGTCTGTGCAGTGTATAGGTTCGCTTCTGTAAACATGGTGGCTCTTCGATATTATTTGACGCTCGTGATGGGACAGATGAGTTCCGGATATTCGCTCTCTTGGCTGGCTGGCCTGGTTATGGAGCGGTTTAAATGGACCGAATGCGGATGTGTTTGGAATCTTTACGCATATAGAGCGTCATGGGTTTGGTGAGTTCCGGTCCGGCCTTGTTGGGCTAGTTCTGGAGTTCCTTAGGTGGGACTAATGCGGCTCTATTTTGGGAGCTCCTATACAGAGCTTAACGTCACAAATCCTAGTTGACAACCAGTGCGGAGCCCTTTAGCTCCCGCACACCCCTTCATGGTCGGCCTAGTTTATTTTGCTCTCTTTTTTTTCCTTTTTTTTTGGCTCTTTCTTTTTTCTATTTACTTTTTAGGTATTTTTTTCAAAATTGAAGATTGTTCAGTTTACGAAAAAATTCAAATATGAAAATGTTCAGATTTTGAAAATTTTCAAATTTTAAAGCTGTTTAGAGTTAAAAATTATTCGAATTTAAAAATTGTTCAATTTCTGAAAAATGTTCATTTTCTAAGAAATGTTCAAATTTGGAAAATGTTCAGTTTTTGAAAAATGTTCAGAATTAATAATTGTTCAAATTTATAAAAATGTTCAAAATTTAAAATTGTTCAGAATTAAAAATTGTTCGAATTTATAAATTGGTTCAGTTTTCAAAAATTGTTCCTTTTTTAAATGATCAAAATTGAAAAAAAAAATCAGTTTTTGAAAATGTAATAGTTTGGAAAATGTTTAGTTTTTGAAAAATGTTCAGAAATAAAAATTGTTCAAATTTTAAAAATGTTCATAATTAAAACCTTTTTTTCAATTTTTGTTTTGGGATACACCATTGGCTAACCAAAGGCAAAAAAAGGCCGAGCTAACAAATGCAAACGGAAGGCCCAATTAATGGCCGCGTCTCAGCCCACTTGCAACCAGCAGAGATAAGGATTCCTTTGTCGTCTCCCAAATATACCTAGCAATGGGAAGCCCGGCCCGGACGGCCCGGCCCGAAATTTCTGGGCATGGGCCATCATGGGCTTGCCCATGGGCCGGGCCTAGGGCTCAGATTTCGGCCCAATGGACGGGACGGGCCTGGGCTTTGCATATTGGTGTTTTTAGGAAGAGGCCCGGGTCGAGGCCCGACGGGATTTTGCAGTCATGGGACGGGCCTGGGCTTGAAATATAGGCCCGATGGTCTGGCTGGGCCGGGCCTGGGCCTGAGGTTTTGCCCGCCCATGGTCAGGTATACTCCCAAACGTATCAGAAAAAACCTCTTGAGGTCCTCTAATGGCTAGGGACGGAACCAGGGGCATGCTTGGGCCACGACTCCCCATGCTTGATACGTCTCAAACGTATCTATAATTTTTGATGTTCCATGCATGTTTTATACGAATTGCTACATGTTTTGCATCTACTTTATATCACTTTTATACATTTTTTGGGACTAACCTATTAACAAGATGCCGAAGTGCCAGTTCCTGTTTTCTGCAGTTTTTGTATTCCAGAAAAGCTAGTCTGGAAATATTCTCGGAATTGGACGAAACATCACGGGGATCCTTATTTTACCAGAACACACCTGAAGGACCAAAGGAGCAGAAGAGGAGAGCCACCGGGGCCCCACACGCCACTAGGGCGCGGGTCCCCCCTCTGGCGCGCCCTAGGGTGGTGTAGGCCCCACGGGGGTCGTCAGCCGCCGCCATTTCGCCTACTTATTCCCCCCGACGCGAAACCCTAAGTGCCTGAGCCAATATCCACGGAAAGTTCCAGAGACGCCGCCGCCGTCAACCCTAGCTCGGGAGGGTCCAGAACCTCTTCCCGGCACCCTGCCGGAGAGGGGAATCGTCACCGGAGGCTTCTACATCGCCATGCCTGCCTCCGGAGTGATGCGTGAGTAGTTCATCCTTGGACTACGGGTCCATAGCAGTAGCTAGATGGTTGTCTCTCCAATTTGTGCCATCATGTTTAGATCTTGTGAGCTGCCCTACATGATCAAGATCATATTATTGTAATGCTACATGTTGTGTTTGCTGGGATCCGATGAATATTGAATACTATGTCAAGTTGATTATCAATCTATGCCCTATGTTATTTAAGATCTTGCATGCTTTCCGTTACTCGTAGATGCTTTGGCCAAGTAGATGCTTGTAACTCCAAGAGAGAGTATTTATGCTAGATAGTGGGTTCATGCCTCCGGTAATCTGGGAGAGTGACATCAACTTCTAAGGTTGCGGATGTGCTGTTGCAACTAGGGATAACCTAACAATGCTATGTCCACGGTCATATGTATTTGTTTACATTACGCACTTTACTTAATGCAATTATCCGTTGCTTGCAACTTAATACCAACGGGGGACTCGGATGACAACCCGGCGGTGGATTATTGGTCATAGACGCTGTTGGATGACGGTCTATGTATTATGTCGTAATGCCCAATTAAATATCATAATAATCATCATGTCATGTATATGCATTGTCATGCGCTCACTATTTGTCAATTGCCCTGCTGTAATTTGTTCACCCAACATGTTAGTTATCTTTTATGGAGAGACACCACTAGTGAACTGTGGACCCCGGTCCATTCTTTTACACTGATTAAACCACCACAAACTGCAAACTGTTCCTTTTTCATTCTCTGCAATTTAAACATCATTTTCCACACCATACGTTTAATCCTTTGTTTTCAGCAAGCCGGTGAGATTGACAACCTCACTGTTTCGTTGGGGCAAAGTAGTTTGATTGTGTTGTGTGCAGATTCCACGTTGGTGATCGTGTTGCGCCGCGCGAGCCACCAACAACCTTCTGAAGAGTTGATGCTCCTACTGGTTCGATAACCTTGGTTTCTTTCTGAGGGAAAACTTGCCCCTGAACTGCATCATACCTTCCTCTTGGGGTCTCCCAACGAGCGTGTGATTCACGCCATCAATGCTCAAACTCTCCTCTTGTGTTATCCTCCTCACATGATGGACTATGATGTGTATATGCATGATCTTGTTGTGCTTGTGATTATCTTCGGAGCAAGCCCAAGATCATTGAAAACGGAGTCCGGATGGAAAACTTGTTGCGTTCTCGGTGTTGGAAATATTACCGGTCCTCCTCGAGATAAGATCCACACCTCCCATGTATGATATCTCCTCCATTTTTGTAGGAAACCTCTTGTCGTTACCTTTCCAACCTCGTTGGTTTCATCTCGTTTGGAGCTTCCTTGCAAAAGTTATTGCATTTCAGGATTTGCTGTTCTGTGTTGCTTTTCCTGTCCGGAATCTCCGGCCTCAGGGGTGCTCAGGGCCGGAGTCTCCGGCCTCCCTGGTTTTGGAGCGAAGTGCCCCGCGGACGGCGCTTGCGGTATGGCGTCCGGAGTTGGTCCGGAGTATCCCGGAGTCTCCGCCCGGCCGGAGTCTCCGGCTCTCGTGGTCCGGAGTCTCCGGTATGAGTTTTTCTGCATCTGCTTTTTCCTGACTTTCTGCGTCCGAAGTCTTCGCCCTTTTGGTCCGGAGTCTCCGCCCGGGCCGGAGTCTCCGGCCTCCGTGGTCCGGAGTCTCCGGACTAAGTGGCTGCAAGGGCTCTTTTTCTGGGAGGGGTATAAATACCCCTCCACCTACCTTCAGCCACTTAGCTCTTCCAAGCACGTTTTTCCCCCTCTCTCTCCTCCATTGTTGACCTTGGAAAGCTTGCCCCTCTCCCAATTCCTCCCATGATTCTTGCATATCTTTGAGGGATTTGAGAGAGGAGATCTAGATCTACATTTCTACCAATCCATTCCTCCTCTAAGTGACGGGAACCTAGTAGATCTTGATCTTGAAGTTCCATTTGTTGTGTTCTTCTTTGTTCTTCCTCTCTTCTCCCCCATAAGCATTTGTTGCTTGTGGTGGGATTTGAGAGTGAAGGATTTGAGCCTTGTGCTCTTGCCATTGCTTCATTGCATCGGTTTGTGCTCTCCACGAGGATTCGTGGAAGTTGAAAGCTTGTGAACTTGTTACTCTTGGGTCTTTGGACCCTAGACGCCCGTGTGGTGGTTGAGACCCTTGGTGGTCACTTGTAGCTGTTCGGGAGCCCCCAATCCCGTTGTGGGTTGTGCCCCGGATCGTTGTTGAAAGGCTCCGGATTCCCGCCTCGAAGGATTCCGATAGTGGAAGGTGAACCAAACCTTTGTGGTGCGGTTCATCGGAGAAGAAGGTGAAACCTTTGTAGTTGTTGAACCATTGTGTTGGTTCACACCTCTCCAACGAGACGTACTCCCTTAACAAGGAGGAACTCGGGAATACATCCTCGTCTCCGCGTGCCTCGGTTATTTCTATACCCGAGCTTTTTACTTATGCACTTTACATTGTGATAGACTTCGTGCTTGAAGTATTCTATATTGCTATCACCTTGTTGCTTGTCTTGCTTAGCATAAGTTGTTGGTGCACATAGGTGAGCCTAGTTTATTTAGGTTGTTGGCTTGTTAATTTAAACACATAGTTTTATTCCGCAATTATCAAGCCTAAACCGGAAAAGTTTTAATCGCCTATTCACCCCCCCCCCCCCCTCTAGGCGACATCCTTGTCCTTTCAATTCGTGGAGAGCACACCGATGCACTGCGTGCAGCTGCTGTGGTTGCTGTTGTTGCACATGCGCGCAAGGAATTGCCAGGACATTCCGACATATATTATCTGCTACTCCCTCCGTCCCAAAATAACTGTCTCAAGTTTGCCCAAAAGTGGATGTATGTACATTTTTACATACATCCACTTTTGGGCAAATTTGAGACACTTATTTTTGGACGGAGGGAGTATTTAATAGTGATCCAAATACGCATCAGACACACTCTCGGTAAGAGCATCTCTAGCCCATCGACCCGGAAGACTCCGAACGATATAGGGGTAGGCCAGTTTTTCTGCCTGTCTGGATACTGCAAAATGGGTCGGCCCGGAAAAAATATCCGGGTCGCCGGATAAATGGCACCTCGTCTGCTATATAGCCGGGACGGAGGAGTCGTTTCAGTACAATACCGAACCCCTCCGCCGCACCCAGCTCAGCGCCGCCGCAAACCTAGCCCTACTTCGGTGAGAAATCCACGCCGCACCGCAGCCCCCCTTCCTTCCCACCACCAGATCGATGGTCGGATCGTGCATGCGCAGCTCCGACGGGCGCGGAGTAGGTGGAGGAGCCGACGAAAGACTACGAGGCGACGTGGAAGGCGGCGCTCGTCCGCTCGAATGCCGCGTGCAAACGCGGCTCGTAGCGAGACCGACGCTGAGAGCAACTCGTCCAGGCGAGGACACACGACGCAGAGGCGGGCAGCTCCGGCGGCGGCCGGAGGAGGAAGCAGCCGGAGCCAGAGTAGGAGGAGCTCCCTGACGAGGACCGCCTGCCATCGGTGCTCCCAATCCCAGAGGACGAGTGCGTCGTCACCCTCCACGGGCGCGGCTCCGGGGCGTCCCACCTCGACACCCTTGTCAGCGATGTGCTGCAGGCGTGGAAGCAGGCCGAGGACGCCGAGCTCGCCGCCGCTATGGCAGTGTACGAGGCAGCGGCTCGCCTCCAAGCCGTGGTGGACAAGCGCGAGCTTGCATGGGCCGTCTGCCACCTCTTCGAGAAGGAAAACCTCGACCTCGACCCGTAGGTCGACGAGGAGGAGCCCGCCGGGTTGGAGATCGCCGCCGCCGCCGTTGTAGCTCGTCGGGGAGGAGATCGACCCGTAGATCTAGGGTTTAATTTTCTGTTTTAATTTAGTTCAATTTCAGTTATATATGTGTTCAATATAAGCGCGAACTTGGAATGTACCGAACTGTTCAAATGTGTGTTCTAGCGTTTTCTAACGCGGAAAATTTACAATCTCCGTTTAGCGTTGAATATTCAAGACACATAATCAGTATCTGTTCTGCCTGAGCAACACTCATACCGGATAATCAGTATCCGGCTTACCGGATACTCCCTCCGTTCCAAATTAATTGACTTCTACAAGATACATCCACATTTGGATAAATAGAAGTGGATGTATCTTGTAGAAGTCAATTAATTTGGAACGGAAGGAGTACAATTTATCCGGTACGGGATTATACAACGTCTCCTAGGGATGATCTAACGCTTATCACTCTCCGTTTGTCTCTCTCTATGACTAATTAGTAGGTACCACATCACAAATTGACAACTTAGTTTATGGAAACAGCATAATCAGACGAAGTAGTACACGCACGTGATCGATCGGTTCCAACCATTACTAATTGGCAATCCTCCACACCTTCTTCTTGGCTCGTTGCGCCACCCACCACACAAACACATGGACTGTGACCAAGCGCCAAGCCAGCCGCAAGCTGGCCACACATGTGACATGGCTCCCCACCTCGCCATGTAGTCAGCGCTTTCGTCATCCCCGCCGCATATAAACGGGCGGAGCCAACAGCTAGCCACGATCACTCGCCGCCGCAAGTACACTGAAAACACACTCACTCTCACGTACGCTCACGACAATGCCGGCCATGGCGGCGGGGGAGGAGGAGGTGCCGCATTTCCTGCTGGTGACGTACTCGGCGCAGGGCCACATCAACCCGGCGCGCCACCTCGCGCTGCTCCTGCTCCGCGCCACGCCGGGGGCGCGCGTCACCGTCTCCACCGCCGTCTCCGCGTGCCGCAAGATGTTCCCGGACGCTGCTGCTGACTTGGTCGAGCACGTGGACGGCGCGGGCATCCGCTACGCGCCCTACTCCGACGGCTTCGACGACGGCTTCCAAGACGGGTCGCACGACGACAACAAGGACTACATGTCCCAGCTCAGGGCCGTCGGGTCCCGCACGCTGGGCGACATGCTCGCGCGCCTCCGCGACGCCGGCCGCCCCGTCACGCAGGTCTTGTACACGTTCCTCCTCTCCTGGGTCCCCGCCGTCGCGCGCGCGCACGGCGTCCCCGTTGCGCTCTACTGGATCCAGCCGGCCACCGTGCTCGCCGCGTACCTACACTTCTTCCGCGGCACCGACGGCTTCGACCTGGCCGTCGCCGCGTCGGCGAACGACCCGTGGGCGGAGGCGCGCCTCCCGGGGTTCCCGGCGCCGCTCCGCTTGCGCGACCTGCCCTCGTTCCTCACCATCACGTCCCACGACCACCCCTACGCCGTCGTCCTCGACACATTCCGCGAGCTCGTCGACGTGCTCGACCGGGACGACAGGGCCACCGTGCTCGCCAACACGTTCGACGCCATTGAGCCCGACGCGCTGGCCACGCTGCGCCAGCAGGGCCTTGACATCATCCCTGTTGGCCCTGTGCTCTCCTTCCTCGACTCGGCGCCGCCTGCGGCGACCAGCTGCAATAATGACCTGTTCAAGCAGGACGGGAAGGGGTACCTGGAGTGGCTGGACGCGCAAGCAGCGGCGTCGGTTGTGTACATCTCCTTCGGCAGCATGTCGTCGATGAGCAAGCGTCAGATCGCGGAGGTGGCGCGCGGCATGGCGGATAGCGGCTGCCTATTCCTGTGGGTGCTGAGGAAGGACAACCGCGGGGAGGTCGACGGCGACGACCTGTGCGTCGGCGCCAGCGGCAGGGGAATGGTGGTGGAGTGGTGCGACCAGGGGAGGGTACTGAGCCACCCGGCGGTGGGGTGCTTCGTGACGCACGCACTGCGGCTGGAACTCCACGCTGGAGAGCGTGGCGTGCGGCGTGCCGGTGGTCGGGGTGCCGCAGTGGACGGACCAGGGCACCAACGCGTGGCTGGTGGAGCAGCAGCTCGGCACAGGGGTCAGAGCCGCCGTCAGCAACAAGGACGGCGTGATGGAGGCCGACGAGCTGCGGAGGTGCATCGCCTTCGCCAGGTCGGAGATGGTGCGCGCCAAGGCCACATTGTGGAGGGAGAAGGCGCGGGCAGCGGCCGCCGTGGGCGGTTCGTCGGAGAGGAACCTCAGGGCGTTCACCGCCGGGCAGGTCACCCTCCCCGCAACAAGATAGCCAGCCGCCGGCCAGATTGCATGCACTGCATGGTCCTTCGGATCGACAGCATATAGCAGGACTGACTGACGAACGTCCCAGACGAGACCGTGCTGCGTGTCGCTGTCCTAAATAACTCTATTCGGACACTGCAGCAGTGCAGCCATCGGTACTGGGCTACCTGGCAATTGTTGGATGTCTGAGGCTGTAAAGAGCATTGGTTTAGCAGTTTGTTGTTCCAATCATTGTCATGTAAATGCAATACCGGATTTCTTAAACCCATGGTTTTACAATTCAGTGAGTTTTCATTGAAATTTTCAGTGATTTCCGTACACACCGAAATATTTACCTTTCGGTCAAATATTTTAGTACTTTCAATACTACACAGGTTCAAAACATATTTAACATATTTTAAAATTTTAAATGAATTTTAAGAGAAAAGTTCGATCATTTGGCCGAAAGAAAAACCGAAATCACTGAAATTCACTGAATTTCAGTGATTTCGGTAGTGACCGAAAAATTTCTAAAACTGAAATTTGAAACCATGGATAAACCTCATGCGACCCAAAATTGCTTAATTCTCAGTCAGACCTTAGTACTGTCAGATCTTGCTTCAAGATTAGTGTGAAATCTGTAAACTGATGCAAGGTCCGAGCGCCAAAAAATTAATCTGTAAACTGATGCAAGGTCCGAGCGCCAAAAAATTAATAGGTCTACCATTTGGGTAGCGCCGCTGGGGCAGCCGTCTCAATAGAGGCAGACATGTGTATGACATGCACCTTGAATATTTTTTCAGTGGCCGGACATGCACATGCTCTGTCCTTGCATCAGCTTATAGATTTCACATGAATCTTGAAGCAAGATCTGACTATGCTCAGTTGGCTGAGAATTAAGCAATTCTCTGTCACACCTTAGGTTTAACAAATCCGTTTAAAAGACCTAATGGTACACGATCAGGAGGAGCACCTTAAAGTCAACTCAACTTATGCAATAAGACAAAAAATGACTTAAGTGTATAGTTCACCGAAAACAATGTATATATGAAACTCAAATAGTAGCTGATTATAGGAAATTTGTACTGTTATTCTTGTTCTATGTTAAATAGACAATCTGGTACGTATTCGGTGAGAGATTTCAAAGCTGAACGGTACATGGAGTGGAGCTGTTGCACATTATTATTAGTAGTATATTTGTGACATGATTATGAGAATCTCTTTATGCACCGTATAGGCAGTAGATGGAGCGATAGTATGCTGGGCACCCCATATTCAGCCTGTTTATGTAATGTATATCTCTAAATAATCCATGAATTGATTGACTTTTTTAGGGAAAGATTGACTGCTAGTACAATGGAAACTAATCAAACCTAAATGGCTACAACGTACACCTAATTAAGTACTACCGATATACAAGAGAAATAGATTTGAGCCATTCGCATAATTATATGCTAAAACCCCGTAGTTGTAACCCTGAGTCCATGTATAATAGTCAAAGCACCTGCCATCACAGTTCAGTCGACCTTAGCATCCATTAGAACTATGCCAGGGATCCAGAAACTTCTATGCTTGGTCATGAGATTCTTTAAGCATACACATCCAGATCCAAAATAGATCTTGACAAAAAATAGACATCTGGAAAGTTAGAAGCCATCTGGAAAGTTGACCAAATAGAACGTGAAAATCTACACTTAGAGAATAAGTGTTTTATTATCTCCTGTTGTGGACAAAAAACTCACTCCGCACTTCTATGCCGGTTTCGTTTAAGAAGGTTATCATTTGTTAACCACGAGATAGAAAAAGAAAAATACTTTCGTGGTGTTCACACAGATAAGGGAAGCCAATAGAGTAACTCACGAACTAGCTATCTGAGTTTTATGAGCGGAACCATGACATTTGGCATGATGATCCTCCTCTTTTTTTTAACAAGTTATAATTGTGTCCTTGATTCCTAATTAATAAAGCTTGCCGTGATGCCTTACTCTCTAACAAAACGGCCTATATGCATGCCCGTTGATTTCCAAACATTGCATCGGCACATCGCTACAAAGATAAATAGCGACGTGCCCACGAAAATATAGAACAAATAATTAACAGAAGGAAACGATCCATCGACCGACTGATAGATTACAGAGAAACTGTATTTGCGCACACACTATATTTGATAACAGGGCACATACGCCATACATGAAACACACGTACTACTGCATATATGCTAGCTGATCGATCCTCTTCGTCCCGGAAATGAACAACCAAAAATATATAAATACGTACAAATTATTTAAATATGTATATTTACATATGCAACCTAAACTCCATCACACGCCTCCGTTTGTATAGCTTGCTTGATCGACCATCATGTCGTAGTGGACTGAATATAGTCTCCAGGTAACGGAGCTGCCCCAACGAGAGCACTCCCATCAGTAAAGCCCTTGATACAGCAAAAGCCTACAAGAGAACATCAACACATCAGCTCATATACGCAGAGCCATATTAAGTGATGCAGATTTGGTACAAATTTAATATAAATAGGATGGAGTGATTAATTAGTGTCCGTCGTCGATCCATGGATCTTACCAGGTACACGCGGTCACCCAGGAATATCGTGTGGATCCCAATTTGTAGTCGTGCACAGTGGCTCCCATGATTATCTCCTTGATGGCCAATCTTTTTTTTTTTTTTTGCGAATTGGATATCTAACCCCTAGGTAGGATTACTATCTGTCTGACAACAAGTCAGAACTACATCCGGTCCCGAGTTGGACCAGACCCTTGAAAGACCTTGACGACGCCCCAGGTTTGCTAGAACATGGCTCACGCTGTTTTGCTCCCTCCTGATAGCGTCAATCTGAATCCTACCATCCTCTTGGATCATCTTCTTTATATCCTGGACTGCTCCCATATGCTCAGAACGGTCAATACCTGGCTTCTTGATCATCTTGACTGCCTCCGCGCAGTCCATCTCGCCTTGATGGCCAATCTTGAGAAGAAATAATCGAGAGAAAGAGCTACAGTTAGTACGTGTGGTAGCAGATATCTATCATGTACTCAGTATCACGTACTGTAATAAGAATGGTGTGGTGTTACCCGAGTGCGAGCAGGGTGAGCAGCAGAGCCATGAACCCGGTGTGGGCTGCCGCCGGCAAGCTCCCCTGGCTCCACGCCCGGACATGCAGGAGGCCCGAAAGCGCCGCCGCGCCGCCGACCAGTCCGGCCACCGTCGCGAAGACGTTGGCGAACCCGCTCGCCGCAGTCCACTCCCCGTAGTAGTATGTATCAGATGATCCATCAGCTGCATGCATTACAAACGCTTCACAGGTTAATCATGCAGGAAAATTACTGAATTAGGTATTTGTATACGTACGTATACTGTAGCCGGCGTCGATCGCGCCGCCGATGAGCCAGGCCCCGGTCGCCGCCAGGGTGACGTACGCGACCAAGTTGACCAGCAGGAGACCGCGGGTCCACTTGATCACCTCCGCTGTCGCCATGGGTGCACGATCGATCCCTCCTGCTAATTACTCCCTCCGTTTTAAAATACTTGTCTTCCATTTGTCCAAATTCGGATGTACCTAGACATGTTTTTGTGTATAGGTACATCTGAATTTGGACAAATGGAAGACAAGTATTTTGGAACGGAGGGAGTAGTTTACTGACGATGCCTGAGCAGACATGTCCACGTATATATACGCGTGCTTGCATGTGTACGGAGGCTTGGTTCGATGCTTCTTTGCAACAGCGACGAATATTGTACGTACTTACCGTACGTGTGTGTAGAGTAAATTCAACTAACACCAAAAAAAGTTCCAAACCTTTTATATATATTGTAAATGTTATATTATTTCCCTTATTTTTCAAGGAAAGTCATATTTTTCCCTCTCTAAATAGTTCAAAATGTTGGGTCAAATATTTTAATGCCACTCAAAAACCAATGATTAAGAACAAAAAAATACGACAAAAGTTTGGATTTTTATAAAGCTTACTGAACCAAAATTTATAATATTGATAGTCATATTCATCCACTCATTTATAATGTTTTGAGTATGGCTGAGAAAAGTTGAAACAAGTATTGAAAAGTTGTAATTTATTCAAAATTTCGACAAAGTCTATTCAATTTTATAATTTTAATATTCCACAATTAGAAAATTTGGTGACGTTACATTTGGCATTAATATCCTACATGGAGTCAACTACCTACTTGGACTCAACTACACCTTACGTCTTGCCTTCCAAATTGAGCCACTGCGTCGAGACCAAAACAAGATTTGTCATCCCATATTGTCATGTGCGAACACATGGAGGGAGGCAGCCATGATCCCCAGAAAGTCAGAAACGGAGGCCGGGCTACATGTAACTCTTTATTTATCAAATTCAAAAACCAGATTTTGAAGTTTAAAAAACTGAAAAAATCCTGGAAGTAGATAATAGTGAATCCAGCCACAAATTAAATCTCAACTCATAGTAATTAATATTCTGGTTACACAAAAATAAGTTGAAATTTGCATTGTTCATTCGTTTCAAATTCAGCTTTTGTCATTTTTACACAACCTATAACACAACATTTTCTGGCTGAAATTTTTACACATTGTTAGAATACAACATAACGTAAAGTATTTTTGGCTCCCGAGTTCCAGTCTCCCTCCGCTAAAAAAAATTGAAAATCATATTTGTGAATTTTATAAAAAACTGAAAACAAATCCAGCTGTAGCCAAATGATATACCTCACACGTGTAAAATGTCAATTTGAATACTTTATATTATGACCTAAAACAAGATAACCAAAACTCGATTACCTTAGAGATTTGAAAATATGTATATTTAGATCCACACATTTGTTAATTTTGTTTAGCTCAGAATACAAAATATTTCAAGTTGATATTTTCACATTCATGGGATACTATTGGCTACACCTGTATTTTTTAGAATAACTCATAAATATGATTTATTTTATGTTTAATTGGAGGGAGCACTAGAACTTGGGAGCCAAAAATCTCCACTCACAACATCATCTACATTTAGGATTTTGTTTAGATTCTTTTTAAAACACGAAAATATGATTTTCAGAAAACTCAAAATAAAGAGCTAAGTGTGTAGCTCGGCCTCCATGTTGCCCCTCTCGCCGTGCATGCTCCTCTGCACTCTCTCAGCCTAAATGTACCACCTCAACAGTTACATTTTTGAGCCATGGTGTGGCAGTGAAGGCCTTAAAGGCGGCGCCGAAGAGCTAGCACAACCACCGGCCATAAACCCTCTTCTTTAATGGAGAAGACAAGTGCAAGGACGGCACCTTCACTGCCCTTTGCCTCAGTTTCATTCAAGGCCAAGGCGAACAGTGAGTGTACTCACGTAGGATTCGTGCATCTCAATCTCTTGCCACACATCAACCACCATTACTACTATTAATTAATTATACTTAATAATACAGTTTTATAGATTTGCTTGCCCTCCCTCCTCACCTCAGCATTGATTCTATGTCAAGGCCCTTTGAATAACATAGTCGACCGACCCGTCCTTCGACCCCAAGTACTAACACTGTGTAGCTGCTAGGGTTACTTCTATTTATGCCTAATGCAGAAGGCTCAGGTCTGCAGCGGCTTCACCGTGTCCTCGATGATCCTGCGGTGAGCTGCCTGCGGCATCGCCGGCGCCAATGACTGCACGAACTTGCAGTTGGGGCAGGAGGGGGAGGACTTGCAGAGCATGACCAGGAGATGGCAGTTGGCGCATGGCACGGCGATCATGTTGCCTAGTCCGGATCTGGCCACGGTGCCTCCAGCAGCTTGTGGTGAGAGGACGGGAGCAGCGGCGCCGGTCTGGCGGTCCGAAACGACGGCGTTGAGCGGTGTGGTGGTGACATGTTGAGCTCCAGGTCCACGCCCTGCTCCTTGGGTCTGTTCCAGCTCCTCTTCAACGTCTTCCTGTTCAGGTAATACATCCTTCCAGACTGCAAATATATAGCATAACACATTAATAACTTAATACTATGCCATATCGTAGTATCAAATGATGAGGCAATCATGACAGCATCGGACTCACTAGATTTTTTGACAGCATCTGACTCACTAGATATACTACAAATACTTGTATGTATCTTCTAGACAACATGGTACTGCAAAAAATGCCAAATAGTAGGGAAACTATCACAAGTGCACTTTCTGCATGCACGGTTCAAGCAACTGCATGCATTTTGCTGCCTCAACAACCATGTGGGACGTCTGTTTCTCAGAAGAGCTAGCTAGAAGAACTGAAGATAGAAGGGACTCACTTGAGGTCAAGGCACTGCTCCCAGTCCAGGGGCAGGGGGTCACTGAGATGCAGTTCCAGGTGCGGCTGCGACACGGCCGGCTCCTCCCAGGTGTAGTGCTTCCTCCTCTTCCTGGAGCTGCCGTCTGACTCGGACGACGACGAGGTCTTGCTGCTCTTCTCGGAGGCAAAGCCCAGCGCCGCCGGCCACCTTGGCCCCAGCGACAGCTCCGGCTGCATCTCCATGTTCTTGGCACTCGCCACCTCCTGATGAAACTTGCCCACTCTCAAGAATTCAGTGGTCATCCTCCCTGGCCGATGATGATACCACCACTGAAACCGCTATGTATATGTGTGCGAGCCTATGAGGAGGAGAACTGAGTGAGTGAGCTGCTTCTCTTGTAGGCTGGCTTCCGATTGATGGGGTCATGCAGGGGGGGCGTGGACACTAAAGAAGGGTTCTTCAATGGCCTTCATCCAACCCCATTAAGGAGAGAGGGAGGGCAGGCCAGGCATTCAAGGGTGGCAAGTAGAGTGACCTTAAATGACTCAAATCTCCCCCATTCAAGTCGCCCTTGCTCGATCTACATGCCCGGCCGGATGTACACGTCATAATGCCACCCGCAGCTCCCAGGAGAACCACCACAAAATCTACAAGGCCCTGCCATTGCTTACCAACCGTATTTATAAGTTTCAAAAATATATGGAAAAGTTTCTATATATACTCAATGTTGATTCTATGAACGTGCTAAATCTCGCTATAAATACGTTATATTTTAAGTTACGCAAAAATTTCAAAAGTATGGATCCGACTGTAGTGAAGAGTGCATGTTTCAAAACTACAAAATTCATAAGATTTGCCAAAATCTACAAGGCCCTGCCATTGCTTGTCAATCGTATCTGTAAGTTTCAAAAATATATGGAAAGTTTCTATATATACTCGATGATGATTCTATGAACGTGCTAAATCTCGCTATCAATATTTTATATTTTAAGTTACACAATTTTTTTAAAAAGTATGGATCCAACTATAATGAAGAGTGCATATTGCAAAACTACAAATTCATAAGATTTGTCATTTTCCCAGCATCTAGAATTAAATAAAACTACCATTACGATTTTGGATGTTTGTAGGATACTACATCTAGCAAATGTTTCAGTTTTTATTGAAACTTGTAAAGATTTGATCTCGACTCATTTAAATAAAGGGAGCAGTGCGTGTAGCTCGGGAGTCAAAAGGAATTTTCTCATACACTCCTACTTACTCCGTTCAAGATACCATATATGGTTCAAAACGTTGATCCGTTTGTTTAGATATCACTTTCTGCTACTGCTTCAAAAATATTAAAAATCGCAACTTCTGGAACTAGGAGCAGTGCACAGAATTTAGTGCAACTTCCTGTCCAATGGAGAAACCAGTGCGCGTTGGTTGGAACTAAAGGCCATCTATTGCTGCAACAGTGCTCTGCTGAATTCGGCAGCACAGGTGTGAGGAGTGTGAGTGTGAGCTTGGACAAGATGGCTCGATTCATGGCGATGGACAGTAGAGTGAAATCTACAAGGCAGCACAGCACGCAGAGCCCTCCCATGCCTTAAAACCTCTCTTGTACTACTCCTGACCGTCATACTTCCATACCTACAACATTAACTACGTTGTGATCATGAACCGGCTCCTGTGGGTGAGCATTCATGTCTTTTGCACCCCGAACTCTAATTCTCATAAAGAAGAAGTACGGATGGAGCTCTGGTGCATAATATGAAAACCCGCATGTAGTGTGAAAATCCTTAAAACCAGCATGATTTCGCGGGAAATACTTAGAACCACCGGATTTGGTAAAAAAATTAAAAGATCACCGGTCTTAAACTTGTTCGTTTTGAAAAACACTAATCCTCTCCTTTTTTTATTAACCATGCTAACTGTCTTTTGACAATCGGCCTACGTGGCATGACGATGTCGGACAAGGATGGCAAACCTTAGATAGATCTAACATCTTTTTTTGTAAATGTCCGAGGGGCTCACCATTAGGTCCTCTCTCTCACACACCATCACACACCATCATGTATCCACAAATGCTATACATCACCCATTAGCAACGTGATTCACTCACGTCGCCTCAAGCGTGACGTTTTTTCTTTGTTTAACCTTTTGCTTTGATTTTTTCTTCTGTTTTTCTGCTTTTTTCCGTTTCTTTTCATTTATTTTCTATTTTACAATGAACTAGTAAACATGCCTGTGCGTTGCAACGGGACAAGAAAAATATCACACACTTCTAACCCAACAAGCAGGACTGAAGAACCCTCCACCCCTACACATAAGAATCCATGTCCTCTATTCCACTCCTTTTTGTGTTCTATAATTGGATGAATGACAACACATTAAGAGTTAAAAATGATAATTAAAAACCTATTATCCGCGACATTCTCACGATAGAAGACGTTGAAAACACAAGAAAACAAATAAAAAATTAGGCAAATTTGACCGACTTTACCACAAATTTGACATGAGTCGATGCAACCACGCTCGAAAGAAAACATATAACTACCAAATCAGCCTAGCTATGCAACCACATTAAAAATGTCTATTCTTATAAAATATTTTTCAGTCCATGATGCATGAATATGCTCCCTGCTTGCAGAAGTTCATGGAGTAAATGTATATAGAGAGATTAGGTCGAAAAGGTTGGAGCAACCTGCTCTATTCTTTTCCGACAAGTTTGGTGATTTTTTGCTTATTGTTTCACATGCCCGTGCGTTGCTACGGGAGTGAAAAATAAACAACGTTCGGTCGAGAAATGTGGCAAACCCAAATTGTAGCCCAAAATTGATTGACCGATTAGAAAAACATTAGTTTTTGATTTTACCAAGCGCATAAGTTAACAACAATAAATAACTTGATGGGAAAAAATATACATGTTGATACATTATTGTCTCCATAATAACTTGATATAAATTTATCTGAGATCATCTCTTGTTATTCAGCGAAGGTCTACCCTTACTAACTTCCTCTTCTGATTCGATCCATGCAGGGTTCACCATCGCAATTGATTCTTTGCACGGTGTGTTGCGTCCAAACTCACGATTAGCTATAATTTGCTCTATTCTAACTTTTTTTTGTTCTAGCTGCATATTTGCATATTTTAGTTTTTCCCGCGCATTTTTTGTCTTTAGTTCAGGCTAAAAATCTGCATATTTCTTCCTCTCTTTTGTGTATTTTTTTGGCAGCTGAGTTGAATCCTGCATCATTTTGTTTTGTTGATAGGCTTGACGACGCCTTTTCAATTTTGCTTGTTTTTCTTCGTTGGTCATCCGCGCATACCGATCTCTATCTTTTTGTCGTCTTTGCTCCTTGACATCTATGATTGGAGATTGAATCCCAAATTGCTTGTCTGCATGAGAGTTTTCCATACTGTATGAATCTGTCATCGATTCAAATGAGAAATTGATTAGATCTTACATCACACGTATAGTTTCGCTCCGCCGAGATACGCACATATTGCGAAGCTAGCCTAGTCGATCCAATTGATTTTTTTTGTTTTTGCGAAACACAGTACAAACACAGACGCTCACATACACGTGCGTACATTCATACCTATGAACGCACACACGCACACCCTACCCCTCTGAGAACCTCCAAAATACTGAGCCGGCGACTGTCGACGGGAACGTCGCCTCCTACTGAAGAATATTCCGCCTAAATGTTAGACACATATGTCAAACCTAGGGTTTGAACTCTGATGGCCTGAGGTACAACCACCCTGCTAGCCATCCAACCACATGTTGGTTTGCTGATCCAATTGATTGTGGGGACCCGGACTAGCCGTCCGAAATATCCGATTATGTTTAACACATTGATCCCGTGATCAGTCTGTCATTGCACATAATCCGAACTGAATACCAAAGTTTACATCCATTGCAGTACCGAATTAAAAGTCTTACATAAATGGTCCTTTAGACCAAGTCTTACATAGGTGCCTTCATGGGCCAAACCAAAATAATCAGCGGAAGCTACGGCGTAGTAGGCATCACATCCTAACGACGACCCGACAGGCAGCTGACTTATGGAGATCCCTAGTTCGCGTAGAAGTCGCCATACTCCTCCTCGGCGTAGTGCTCCTCGAAGTCTGGCTAAGACAATAGTCAGGGACGAAACCAATATGAGTACATTTGATTGTACTCGCAAACTACCCCAACATGAGTATGCACTAGTTTTATTTTACTTTCATACTTTTATTTATTTAAAACATCTCTATATCTTTATTGAAAAAGGTAAGAAAAGTTTTATAACTATCTTTAAAGAAATCACCATTTTATCTGTTTCTCCAAAACTCCTCCTTTTTCCGACCATAGCCCGTCATGGTCCACTTTCCTCCAACCACCTCATACCGATCCGTTGGTATAGGTGTAGGAAACATTCTCCACTTCATTTTTTTCTTTTTAAAAACTCAACTCTTTTCAAAACTTGCACATGGTCTTAGGACAGCCTCCCAATTGTCCATATCCGAGGACTCGGCTTTTCGAATAGTTTTACACTCTGCAGAGGTAGCACGCTTTCCCTACATCCATCCGCTAACTCATCGTGTCAGCCACGTCTCGCCATACCAAGTGTATGCGAAGTTGAGTCACCGACCCTAGCCTGTCCTTTGCTCATGCTAGTATAGGACCCTGCCCATATGACACTTTCCATCAACACTTAACCCAGCCCGTCGGAATCTAAGTGTGAGGACTCATAGTTTTGCCCGGCGGTTTATGGTGGAACCTTTAATCCTCCTCCTTACCTTTCCATAGAGTTTGAGCGAGGACCCAGGTCAGGGGTAGATCAACAAACCATCCCCTCATGCATAACGGAGTCATCTCCGTCGATGAGGCATCCCATACTTATATGAGCAAATTATATGACTAAGCCCTTTCCCATATGTGGGTAAATGTGGTCGCACAGGGTAAGATTGGTCGTCATAGTACTAGGACACACTGTGCATTTTTCATAAACATCTCCATGCTCCATTTCTCCATTTCAACACCGACATCTCGGCATTTCATAACCACACAAGTATTTTTCAAAAGAGTTTTGAATAAACAATATTTATTTTTCCCATCCTATAATTTTATATCAACTATCTTATACTTCTACATAAGGTGGCAAAATAATTTTCATATACTCTTTAAAAAGGTTTTAGAAAATCTTTGACTTAAGAGTAAATCATGTTATCAAAGTAGATGCATATAGTTGGGTAGCAAGCTCAGAGGGTAGCTTGCCTTGCTCGACAAAGTGACCTTGGTCTTGATCTTCAGGTTCAACAAACTCTCCTTCCTCGATAAATCCGACAGCGTTCTCGTCTAATTAATAAACAAACAAATACAAACAATCACTAAACTACTCAAGAAACATCACAACATTACAATCCTAAATGCTCTAAATAGCCACTGCACACATCAAACAATACCATTTGGTTTCAATATTAATTGAATTAAACATTATTTATTTATGTCTAAAATATGGCTGAAACTTGTTGACCATGTTTAATTACACAACTTGAGTTCTGTTGGTCATAAAAATACAAATTAAATTTATACAGAAAGCTACTGATGTGTAGAAGACAACACAATTTAGTTTGGATTAATTGGAGTTACCAAACTCCCTACACAAATGTTTTAATCCAGTAACTTAATAATCAAGTTTTAGCTACCTATTAAGTTCTGTTGATCCTAAATTTAAATCCTTTTAGGCGTAACTAACCATGACTAAATGTGTTCTAACAAAATTAGTCCTAACTCATTTGGGTTAACCATTAAACATATTTAATTGTTTTAGTGCAGAAGAGTTCTCTAACTTCATCTTTAAACTAAACAATTATCACTGCACAATTAATTCTACCAAAATTAGGGAAGCTAATAGATCACAGTACCAAGCTAACAAAATTGGTTTGGAATTATTTGGCTTAGCAGAGTATCAGAAACAAACAAGTTTAGAATTTAAACCTTCTGTAGTATTTTTAATAATACATTTTTTATTATTTATCTAAATGAAATGAGACCACATGGGTTGGTTAAACAATTTCATAAGCTTTCCAGAACATTTGGATTTGATATATTTGGATTTGTAAATCTCGAGATATTGCATTTCTAAGTTAGGTCCAGTACTGATATTTACAGGGATTTAAATTAAGAAAATTCGCTCTACTGGATAATGTTGAAATCCCTGACGGGTGGGTCCTACCCGTCAGCGACTCAGCGGAAAATGGTTCGTGCACTGGAAATGTTTAAAATTATGACAGTGGGTCCCACTGGTCAGTGATACTAATCAGCGAAGCGGTACGATGCCGTTTGATCAAGATCTAACGGCTCACGTTCGACAACAACATCGACGACCTAAAACCGGCGGCGCTGCCGCTCTGGCGACGGCGAGGTTCGCGGAAAGCTCACCTAGGGGCTCGGGAGGATGCGGGATGGTGCAGAAAGATGGCGGAGGCTCGGGGAAGGCTTCTAGGCGAGTGGAGCTTGCTGGGGCGGCGTGAATCGTTGACGGCGAGCCACTGAACTTCCACGGGCACGGGACAGCACTCCGGCGAGCTCCTGCCGCTGCTTCTGTGCACGAAACAGAGGGAAACAAGGGGCGGGTGAGTGCGGTGATCATGGGGAGTATCGTGGTGTGGTCAGTGGAGAAGAAGGAAGGGCAGCACGGCACGGCCGTGGTCGTGCTCACCTTCGGCTCCGGCGGAACGCAGCGACGCGCTGCCTCGACGAAGCTTCGCTGCACGAGGTGCCCGCTCTCCTAGCGGGGCACAGAAGGGAGTGGAGAGTGAGGGGAGAGCAATGGGGCGGTGTGGAGAGGAAACGAGCTCGGGGCGGGCTATTTATGCCCGAGCTTGGGTCCATGGTGGTCCGGGCGCAGGAGAGCTCCAGGGGCCGTGTGAGCTCGCCATAGGGGCGGTGGAGGTGTGGCTATGGTGTTGGGACGGCAGGGGCAAGGATGGAGGCGTGGCGACGAGCTGCGCTTGCTCGAAAATGGGATGGCCTCGGGAGAGCTTGGCGGCGCACGGGCACGCTCTAGCGTTGCCAATCCGGCGGGCTCGGGTTCGTGCTGGGCGCGGTGTTCCTTCGCGAGGGAGCAGGGAGGCACGGGAGAGAAGGGGGGGCACGGTGCTGCGCAACGCTGCGTTGCCACCTCCGCTGCCATGCGCGACATGGCGACGTGCGCACGGCCGCGCCTGTCCCCTGTCGCTCCTCCTCTTCCCCGACCCCGTTTCTTCGATTTCTCGAGCGCGGCGAGGCTAGTGAGGTGAGAGGGAGAGAGTGCAGGCATCAATTCGACGGATAAACCTCGAATTTGATCGATTTGATCTCGGGTTTGGTTGATTTGGGAAGAACACAGTGGTGCTCACCACGTGTTCGACCAAATGTCTATGTCAATTTTTATTTCTTATTTCTGAAATTTATTTTCATAATTTGCTTTACATATATTTGTAGAGATTTGTGGTGCTGTTTATTTATTTGTTTGACAAGTGCAATATAGCACACTTTGCAATTTGAAATGATAAAGAAAGGTTTTGAATTTTAATTTGAGATTTTTGGAAATAGTTTTTGAAGAGGGAAAGTTGTAGAATAAAATTGAGAGTGATTACTTATCACTCCACTGAATTTTGTTGTGAAGGAAAAGAATTTCTCACTTGGAGAATTTTGTGTGACACTTGTCCCATTGTTTTTCTTGCTTTGCTTTTTATTTTATTTCTCTTCTTTTCTTCAAGTATGTAATTAGAGCAAACACCAACACAAGCAACAAGAAATAATTATCACAAGCAACAACATGCAATCAACACTTATAATTTAACAAAAGTTTTTGTTGGCTCTCATTTTTGGAATAATAACACTAATAATATTTTTGGGATGTTACATTGATTCAGCTAGTACTATATGCATGCAAAAAGGATTTAATTTCACCGTTACGTCGTCTGTTGTGGTTTGTATTGATTCCATAGGTACATGTTGAAGCGTCACAAGGTCCACCTGGCGGCGAGCGTAGACAGGACACACTCGTGTCCCAACGGCATGCAGTCGTGAAGCCGCTTTTTTTTGAATTTTTCATACTTGTATTCATACTAGAGGATCAGTACAAGGTCGGATACAAGCAAAGAAAAAAAGAAGGATACGAAGGACGGCACCGCAGCGCCTCGCCGTCTTCAACCACGAGCAGCTCCAGCGCGCCCGACCTCCACCGCCGGAGACGAGGAAGGAAGCAGACGCCCAGAGCCCTCTCCACGGAACGGAAGAGTTTCTTGCCACCGCAGTGGCTTTGACGAACCACAAGAGCCACCAGCTCCGACGAGCTGGATCTGGATCGATGAACGACCAGAGGTCGGGGCCGCACCCCGAGCATCTCCCGCCCCAGATCCGAGGCCAACGCCACAGATCTTCCCCAGCACCCCACACACCACCGCCGCAGCCGCCTCGCACCTCCACCACCACCGGCCTTGCATCCACTCGACGCCGGGCTGCCGCCGAAGCCGGAGAAACAGACAGCAGCTCGGGGACGATCCTGCAGCTCGAGGGCACCGTCGTCGACGACGCCAAGGAGGGGGAGCCGCAGATCTCCAAAACGGCAGCGCCGGCTTCCCCACCTCAGCCGCGCCGCCCAAAATCCGCACCGCTACTCGCCGGAGCGCAGATCTAGGGATTCCCCGCCCTCCCGCCGCCGGAGCGGCCGGCGGAGGGCGGGAAATCCCCAGATACGCCGGCGGCCTCCTGGAGACGCCGAGTCGCCTCCGCGTCGCTCTTGAGCACTGTAGAGGGGGAGAGGTTCCAGAAAAAAACGAGTGAATGAGGCTGTGCTCTCGCCCGAGTTCATCTAATGATGCCCACATGCACGTAGAGTAGATGCGTAGAGCTGGCCTGGATACTTGCTGCTTGGCTTAACCTTCTGCATGTGCCATCGCACACCAGGCGATGGCGCCAGCTCGGCCGAACAAGACCTGGCCGTCGCCGTGGTGGCCATGGTGAGAGACGACGGCTGCTGCTGCTGCCTCGCAGGTACCATAATTTACTGAAAACCGCCTAAACTCGAGCTATTCCTCCCGCCGCCACTCCACGACGCAAGATTCAGCTGCCACTAAAAAGAGTGGGAGGGAACAAGATTTAGATGGAAGCGAAAATCTGACCTGCGCGATCGTGGTCAATCTGCTAAAATATTTAGGGTGGGCTTTGGGCCCATCTAATAATTCCTGAAAAATCGCTAAAGGCCCATGCTGCAATGGCAAGTGGTGGGAGTTTAGTCCCACATAGCTAGTTGGGAGAGATGTACACCAACTTATAAGGTGAGCTCTTCTCCCACTAGTATGAGGTGTTAGTTGTGAAGAGAAGGGAGGTGCTCCACACGCGCGCTCCTCCTCCGCCGCCTGCCTCGTCACGCCGCGCCGCGCCGCGGGTTGCGGGAATCTCGCCGAACCGATCTTATCTTTTTACCACGCAGGAAAAATATGAGCGGCAACGGAAACATTTTGCCTTAAGTGCTCTTAAGTACGGCCGTTTCCAGTCTCTTAAATCTCCCCTTAATTGCGTGCGTTTCCGTTGGCCTTTCGCCTGTGTGTGCCTATATGAGAGAGGTCGCTCCTCTCCAGCAGACACACAACAGATCAAATCTGCTCGCGTCGCCACCATTGTTCCTCTCTCTGTTGCTGCCACCGGTGATCCCATCCCGTCCACCGCGTACACGGTTGCCGGAGAGCAGGCCTCCGAAACCCCGCCTCTCAACATCCTGTACGGGAGAGGGGCGATTAGGTTTTTGGGGAGCGTCTTCCACGCGACTGCTCGCCTCCGTTTGTCTGCTTCAACTACATCTGCATCAACTACGTTTGTGTCGCCTTCGTCATCAACATGAGCACCGACGCCGACAAGATTGCCGAGGAGACCAGTACCGCTGCTGCTGCCTCCGCAGCCGCCGCTGCTGCCGCTGCCTCTGCTGCTGCTACGGCCAACTGGCCTATTGGAGGGTACACATTTATCCTCTCCTGATTACCTACATGTCTGTTGTACTAGCGATTTGCGTAGATATTTCTACAATATTTCTAGTACATGGTTTTATCATCAGTTTCAGCCTGTCATTAGCACTGTCCACATCTTGTTCATGATTTATTCTTGGATTAATTTAATCGGAAAATTGCTCGCGGCGCTGCACCATGGATCAGAAGTGAACTGCCCCCGCGCCACACGACCTGATTGATACAGCTTCCTCTGCCTATCCCAAGTTCCCAACGTTCGACGACTCGACGAGGATCAGTTGCAACAGCCAGACGTCGCGCACTGCTCGGATTCCAATGGGGTACGCCACGCGTGGTTTCGTGGCTTTGTACGCGTCACACTCGCTGGGTACTTATCGGCGCCAGTAGCCCGGGATGACCATGTCTCGTAGGGAAAAGCCATCCGGATCCGATGGCTGATTGTCATGTTTGCCCCCCTTAAACTTAGTTCCTGCCTCCGCCCCTGCTGAGAATTTACAGAGTCCATGACACTTAGCCAAGAATATGTAGTTTTCAGCCGATTAATCCGCTAATGAAGGGATATAGGAATGTATGGAGGAGGCGCACCTGGGATGGAGCATCTACTTTTTTTTCTTCTGAACTTCAGTTTGGCGAACTGCTAAACAAAGAGAAACAGAGAGACGGGAGAAGAAGATAGAGAATTTGTGCCACGCACTGAGGTTGTGGACCTTGTGTTTGACATCGCAGTGCCTCCCGCTCCACACACCACGCTCCGACGTGAACCGCCTGAACCTAATTTGCCCTTGTCCTCTACGACCTGAATGGCTGAACCTGCAGTTGGAAACCCTCGCTTGGCGGAATGTGGTCGAGCACGAGGCCAGACGTCCCAACCAGTCGACCACGCCCTTGCGTACGGCACACGAAGCTGAGCATCTGGGCCGCGGCCTCGCCGTCGGGGGGTCTCTTAGTGCGGGCGAGGTACTTGCGGCGGATGGCACCGTACTCAATCGCATGAGCATGGTGATGTTGGTCGGCATGTTCTGCAGCTAGTCCGGCGACGCGCCCTCCGGGGGCGGTGGAGCGTGGCTCGTGGACGCGAAGTTCCCCACTGGGAGGTCTGCCATGCGCGCCACTTCGGATTCGGGGCCGCCGGTGAGGGTAGGTGGGACTGGGGATGAGGGGAGGCGGAGGGTGGAATGGGAGTGAGCCGCTGAGGTTGGTCTCCTAGTTCGCCAGGGGACGAACGGAAGGGGCGTCGCGCGGCCGGCTGCCGGGCATGAGGGCAGACCGGCGCCGCTGTACCACCTGTGCAGAAGCGGGTCAGGGCGGTCAATGGCAACAGGGGAGACGGCGAGAGAATCGTTGGACTGCGGGTCGATTGCAGGCAGGGGAACTCTAAGACGAAGCGTTATTTTCACTTGGCGGTGGCAATTCCAGTAAATACGTGAAAATTTAGGCCCACTTAATATGCCCGTGCATTGCAACGGGTGAGAAAATATACATTGTGAAGGCTTATAAGTTAGTTCTCGTTGGTACAGCCACAACGTGTCACAAAAACTGACAAGTTAGTTCTCCTTGATACACCGAATCCTTCAGAGGAATTATCCGAAAATGAAAAGACAATCTTGATGGATTTGGCTTCCATGATACAACAACGTGTATACATGAAGTTGTCCAATAGTTCAGAAACATCTTGATCGCATCTGGTCATTGTGTGAACTTTGAGGTCGTATTCAGGACTGAATGATCACCAATAAGAAAAGAAAAAAATGCCTGATCTAAACTAAAAAGGTTAAGAGGACATGTTCTTTTTCTGTTTCTCTGGCAATGACTACATCACTGAAAAAACAAGCCTCCACAACGGCCAGCTATATTTAGTGAGATACTGGGTGTCGCAAGGCAGAGAATCATCACAATTACTGGGAAGATCTAAAGGTGCTTTTACAAGCATGCCTTGTCATGCTCGATTCAAGAATAGATATATTAGTTCATAAGAATAGCTCGACTTACCAATGAAAATAAAATAAGTAAATTCTAAACAGTGGAGTACTTTTTCATTCAGTATATTGCACTGACTTTGTAACACGGCTAAAGAAACCTACACAAACCATTTATATGTTAAAAATGAACAGTTGGCTCAAATGGGACTTATCTAATGGAAACTTACACCGCGCATGTTAATCTGAATCTGTACAGTTAATTAATTGTCAACATATAAGCAGAGCTGAATCTGTATAATGGGGACTTATATAGCATGCAAATAAAAGTAATCTGAATCTGTAAAGTTAATTAATTTTCAATACATAAGCAGAGCTGCCACTATGCAGTAGTTATATACAGTATTTATTTAAGATCCTAATCTTTAGAAACCTGAATATACCAGTGTGACATTTGCAGATGTTCAATTGAAATAGTACTTTAATTCATCCAAATCCAAGCATGGCTGCGCTGATAATTTTTTAGTTCTTAGCTTAAAGCTAAACAATGTGTTTAAGTTTTCCACTAAGTTTTCCATTAGATTGATGCATTTCGGCGATCCGAACCACCAATGAAGATTCAAGAACAAAATGATCATATTATTATCATCAATAATAGAAAGTTTAAAACCCAGAAAGATAGCGAACTTTTTAAGCAACAACACTTACGCCTTAGAAACAAATGAATTCAGGAAAAATAGTATGAAGAAGTGTGCCCGCTGCGACTCCTCACCTTCCCAGACTCGAACATGACAGGATCCATCATGATCTTGGATGAGATCGGGCAAAGGAACTGCGCCGGCACTGCCACCACCTCCTCCGGGTCTTTTCTCCGCTGCCACCCTTCCCGCTCCCGACTACCATGCATTGTGGCTGATGACGCCGGAGGACTGCATAGCTACGCTACCACTCCTCTTATGCCAACAGACTGATGGTGCCGAGCGCGATGTATGCATCGGCTGTATCTTATGCTTTAGCTCATCTTGGTACTTTGGCATCTGAATCGCATAAAACACGTGCTCCATCCCCGGACAGTCAGCTGTAATGCGCGCATCTCCCGTCATCAATCCACGCCATGATCATGTCCACTGACGACCGGATGCCATAAGCCAGCGTTCGCCATGTGCAGCCAGTATTACCTGATATATAACCGCAGAAGAACCAGTTCCAACAGCATGTTCAGCGATGCAACTGAACGGTTATTTCATTAACCACCGTATCAGCATTTTTTCTTAACAGAGTATATATGAATGTAGCATCAGAATCCGCATCCCTACCATCCCCCTTCCTAGGAACTCAACTGAGTTACCCTGCCCCTTCAAGCCACTCCCCTGGTGCGACGAGCTCCCGGCACCGGCATGTATCTGTCCAGAATACGCCATATCCCAGCTGATTGGTAAGCATTAATAGAGATCACCATGGTCAGTGTTTGCAGACAGCATAGGGCTCATTTCGTTGCCAGCAGAACTGCAGAAGATCAGCCCGCCATTGCCAATGCAGTCTCCTCCACGATTTGCTTCATCAGTACTGTATACACATCCACAAAAAAACATGTTCAAGATTAAGATGAGCTCTCTTGACCGGTGGAGAAATTGATTGCTTGCGGAGATAATAATGCAAATACCCAATTAGCTGTCAGGCGTCGGCTGCCAATTCTGCGGCAGCACAACCTGGACCAGCACCATATTTGGATCCACCATCTGTGTTCGGACCCTCCCTTTGGCGTTCACCACCAGCCACTGCCAATCCGTACGTGGGCAGCCATCAGATCAGGAAGAGCAATGCAAATGCTAAAGCGTACAAACGCAAGGATAGAGCTTTTGAACAAGAAGTCCTGCTCATGAAAGAGAACTTAATGGAGGATTGTGAATGTCCATATCCTGTGTTTGTATGATTAAGATGACCACAACAATCATTGTTTGAAACTTTCCAGTTTCTGCAGACAAAATGTTAACGTTAGTTTACATTGCAAAGCTCCTTTAGAAGATCACATTATGGACATGGGATCGGATATTACGATAAAATGTAGGTAAGCACTAAATAATCCCACTCAGAACAATATGTATATAATACAAAGTGAAATATGCATCAGAAGACCTCCAATGTGCTTGCTTTTCAGCTTCAACATCACCTGTTAATTGCACGCCATTTACTTTTAGTAGTGGGAAAATTGACATTATTTAGATTGTGCAGTGAAAGTTTTCCTACCTGAGACCTTTTGCTGATGTAGATAAATACTTTTGTCCGTATAAATCCCTGCATCAGAACAATTAAAAAGTTTCTCCACCTTAATTACCCTGATAAGCCTTAATTTTACATACTGCTGGGTTAAGGGTATGATTCACATCCTTGCAAATTAAAGAAAAGAAAAATATTACTGGATGTTCTGAATATTGCACAGCTATGCAGTCTATACTTTTTCTTGTTCATTTGAGTAGCTCCCGGTCCCTGCACCAGACATCAGGGCTCCATGAATGGCCCTTCTCGTACGGGAGAACCCTTGCGTTGCTTCTCGCCGCCTAATGCTGCACTCTCTGCTTCATCGTCGCCGCTCCTCGCAGCTCTGATCAGACATACACGTTGATTACAGATTGTTAATTCTTGCATGAATCCTCATACGGGAGTGTAATGTTATGGAAAAGGAGCCCCTTTCACTTCATCAATTCCGTACCAGTTGGGCTGCTATAAGCGTCGTCAGATCAACGACGCTCCTGACGCAAACCGCGGACTGGACGCCGGACAGCCAGAGGACACCTGTTCGTGCGAGTCGAGCCGCCTCAATGCAGTGCGAACCAAGCAGCTCCGTCGCTGGCGCCATGGCCACCGCCATTTTGGTGGTCTGCGCGCCAGACCTCATGGATGCTGCGGCCACGGGGCCACCGCGGCCGTGACCCTGACCACCGATACCATAGTGTGCATGTTTGACGTGGTGGATAGTTTGGTGTGGTGGGGAAATACCATAGGTCGCGACACGGCCGAGGGAGATGCCTGACACTGGCGAGTGCAGTTCGGCACCTGAACCTCCACGCCGGCTGTCGGCGCGACGACGGCTCCGGGAACGGCGACGAGATTAGGGGGCGGCGGCGGTAAGAAGGAGGAATCGGGCAAGGCGGCGAGCCAGGGATTTGGGACGGGACGGGATAGGCGGCTCGAGGAGGAGGCGGTCATTCAGGGGAACCGACGGCGATCTGAGCGGTAAGATGGAGTCGGCTCATGGAGCTGTCCAGCTCCATACGCTGTGGATTAGAGGACGGAAACGCTGCGAAGGCCCACATGTCGGCACAAGGAATTTGAGGAAGGAGGAGGCGGACGAAAACGCTAATTTTTTTTAATAATACATTTTTTTAATTAAATTCGAAAAATATTACGAAAAATGGCGAAATTCCAAAAATAATACACCATCGGCCAGGGCTGGGCCGATAAGTGCCTGTCGGCCAGGGCTGGGCCGAAATGCCTGTCGGCCGATCCCTGCACATGTCAGAGCGACCTGTCGGCTAGTATTGGGCCGACAAGCTTCTGTCGGCCTAGGCCCAGCCGACCAGGTCCAGTCGGCTTAAGCTGGGCCGACTTCTGCATGTATGTTTTTTCCAGTCGTTCCCGCCATCTTCTCCCACCCATTTTGTCCCGCCATTTTTCTCCCGCCATCTTCTCCCGCCCTTTTTCTCCCGCCATCTTCTCCCGCCATGTTCTCCCGCCCATTTTCTCCCGCCATTTTTCTCCCGCTCTTATTCTCCCGGGTGAGCTTATATATACCCCAGCAGACGTTGTGATGGAGGCGTGCGGTGCGTGGTGATTTTTCTTAGTCGCATAGGAAGGATGTCTGGTAGTTCGGGTCCTAGTTTGGAAAATAGGTCATGGTGTGTTCTGTATGAAGCCGTAAGATGGACTGATGGTAGTATTAGGGAAGGTAGGCCGAAGAGCTGTTATGGGGAGCTAGTTAGTGAGACGGGCAACCTTCGTGAGCTGGGAGAAACTATAGCCAAAAAATACAAAATCCCGCATATGACCCCCGATGAAATTTTAGATGAAATTGATGGGTGGCGGTGGAAGTGGCAGAGAGTGTATAAGCTAAAAGATATCGAGGCGGGTCTACGGGACATGCCTATGACTCCTAAGTCAAAGATAATCCATTTTTTCGCGGGAGGTTTATGCATTTCACGTGGAGGTAACTGAGTACGAAAGTTTTATTTGTTAGAATATAATGTTATTTGTCTGAAATATTTTCCTCTGCTATTGTTCTTGTGCAGCGCTGGCCCGCAGACGCACAGTTTCTGAACAAAGAGATCCCTCATTTTGGTTGGATGGAAGCTCTTTTTGGCGCTTGTCCTGATGGCCGTCCACAGAATGCATTGTACGCTTGACGAGTGGTAGACTCATCAAGACCCATGGTTAAGGTCCCTAGGTTATGAATATGGGGGAGAGAACGTGGTAGAGCTGGAAGTATCGTCGGCTGACAAGCAGGGCAAAGATTTTACCCAGGTTCAGGGCCCTCGTGTGGAGGTAACACCCCTACGTCCTGCCTGTCTGTTATTGATTTGTGAATATGACGGTTACAAGGATCCCGGCGAGATGTCGATCTCGCTAGGGTTTGTGGCTCTGGTGGTTCGTTGTCTGGTTCGATGGCCCTCCCAGTCCTTAAATAATAGGCTGGGTCCCGGGTGTTCGTAACCGACTCGATTTACAAGTAAGGAAACTCTAAACCGACTATTGCTTCGCCAAACTTGGAGGATACTTCATCTTCGTGGGCCTCCCTTCATGGGCTTCATGTAGGCTCTGATAGTTGGGCCTAGTCGATACGTGCACCAGGTACCCTCATGGTAGGGTACCCGATAGGCATACCCATGTCAGTAGCCCCCGAGTACTTGTCTGATTCGAAGAGTCGGGCATGGACTCATACATCATGCACGTTATATATATTTTTTACATCTGTATTTAGAATTCTTATGAAATAGCACATGTTAGCAATGCCGAGTGTTTTCATCGACTATGAGTTTTTGCTTATGATAATCAAGGGATATTAGCTTAGCAGGCCCGGCACACACGACGGATCGGGGCCGGTTAACTACCATTTGTGGCAAAACCATACTAGCTTTCAATCAAACTCGAGTCCCCGGACTCGAATCTGGAACAAACTGGACAGACTCGAAACGGCCGTTGAGGTCTTACTGAATCGAACTGCAGTATAATTTTGAATCTACCCAACGCGTCCGTCGGGGATTTTCATCATGTCTGCTGACACGGAACATTTAAGGATAACGCTGCTGGAGCGGTCCTTAGCCCAGCTCGACTGATCGGCGGGTCTTACCTTTGCACTTATGCATGCAGCATCCAAGGATCGTCGGATCAACTCGGGAATATTTTGAGTGTGATTTTGCTTATGAACTTAGTCGAATGTTTCGTCGACTGACACTTTTGCCATTATTCTATCGGGTGCGCGACAGCGCTCCCGATGGGAGTAGCCCCCGAGATTGTGCTTTATTGCTTGCAATGGAGGATAATCTCAAATTCTTTTACCCTGCACATTTTAGTCAAAGAAATTTTTTGATACGCTCCCGATGGGAGTATGATGCTGCAGTCGAAAGAATTTCGACTGGCCTCTATGACTTTTGCTAAAAAACCAACCGAAACTTATGCGAGAGACCACCCGAAGATATCATCGAGTGACTTTTATGCCAGTTGTGAAAGAGAGAACAACGTCAGCAATGACGCATTTTGCGACTGCTATCTCTGACAAGCGATGGCGTGCCTGGAGAGGCTTTGATAAGACGTGACCCTGTTCTGTGGGCCCGTTTTTGCAGAGCTGACCAGGGATGACGCCGCGTGGACTTGATTTGACCGTTCGGGCACGATTTTCACGGGGCGTGATGATGGCTTCCTGGATTCTCGTGCGTAGTGGGCGGAGTGGCCGGCGACGGTTGCTCTCCGTGGCCGCCACGTGTATGGCCAGATTTCGCGCGGAGCGTATGGATTTGTTTTAACGGCTACGATCGTTTTTGCGCTCTGTGGTAAATAGGGGGGACGGCGCTGGCAGAGTTTTTTACTTGCCATTTTCTCCCTGCGCCGCCCCTCGTCTCCTTCCTCGCGCCCCCTCCATTGCTCTGCGCCCAAGTTCTTGCCCCACACTCCCTCCACCGTAGCGATGGCGAAAGGTGGAGGTGCGAAGCGTGGCGCTGCCGCCGCCGCCGCTACCGATGCGACCAAGGGCAAGAAGGCCGTGGCGGGTACATCTGCATCCGCCGCGCTGAAGAAGGGCAGCGGGGACTGGGCGAAGTCCACCATCAAGGACGCCCATTTGGTCAAGTTCCGCGAGCAGGGGTATCTGCCACCCGCGGAGCAGCTCGCCGTCCGCGCGCCGTCGCCCAAGGAGGTACTCCCCGAACCACGCGCCAACGAGCGTGTTTGTTTTGCGGAGTTTTTGCCTAGGGGCTTTTCGCTTCCCCTCCACGATTTCGTTCGTGGTCTTCTTTTGCCTACGGGGTGCAGATCCATGATCTCACCCCAAACGGCATTATGCATATCGCGTGCTTCATCACGCTGTGCGAGTGCTTCCTCGGCGTCGCTCCCAGCTGGGCGCTGTGGAAGCCATCTTCATGGTGCGGCCGAACAGAGGAGGTGGTCGCACCTACCCCGTCGGCGGCTGTGGAATACAGGTGCGCAGCGACACCCGATACTTCCGCCTGAAGACCGTCGACTCCGCTCAAGGCTGGAGGAAGGGGTGGTTTTATGCGACTGTGGAGCAGGATGCAGCCGCCCCTTTCTCGACTGCTGCTTTCACCAGGACCAAGGCGTGGGATCACCAACTCTCAGCCGAAGAAATGGAGGAGGCAAGCCCTTTGCTGGCTCGGATCGGAGGCATGCTGGACAAGGTCACAGGCATCCATTTGATCGCCACCTTTGTGAAGAGGCGGGTGTGGCCCATTCGCGCCCGAGCGCACCCCATGTGGGAGTATGAAGGCGCAGGTGACATCACCCGAATGAATCCAGAGGAGCTTTCAAGGAGTGAGCTGCTGACGCATGTGCGACACATCACCAACTTGACGACAGGCGACACTTGCAATGTCGACTGCCCTGTTGCACCATATGGGTTGGAGAACCCTTTGCTTGAGGTATGTATGTGTTATAGCCTGCTTGCAATGAAAGTTTGCCACTCGCATGTTTATGATCTGCGATTTTTGATTCTGACTTTGCAATTTGTGATGTGTGCTATGCAGGGTCACTCGACTGCTGCCTCCCTTCCTCCTCTGCCTGAAAATGGCGAGACTGAAGAAACACAGGCACAGGTGGTGGACCCGAAAGGGGATCAGTCGCCCATCCCTTCCGCCACCACTTCACGTGTGGAGGATGTCGAGGAAGAAGCAGCAGAAGAAGTCCAATCTGAAGACAAGGCTCCTTCTGACCAAGAAGTCGATACCGCGCAACCGAAGCGGCGTCGACTGGCCAAGAAGGCGCCTTCTGCTGCCAGTTCACCCGCGAAGGAGCAAGGCTTGGAGGATGACGAGGAATCAGATTCACCACCTGTTTTCCAAGCCGCTCCTTTGCGTGCGTGCTCAACAAGCTCGACTCTTCCGCTTCAGTCGAGTGGTACCCCAGCCTTTGGAGGACCAATTTTTGGCGACTCCGAAGACGAGGAAGATGAGGAGCACAGGTATGTGTGTTTTTGAGTATGATATGAAAATGTTTGTGCTGTCACATTTTTGTGCTGACCATCCTTTTGTTTTGTTGTGTTGCTCACAGTGCTGAAAACAATCAGCCTGGGACTCCTCCAGTCGAGAATGTTCCAGCCGTGGAGCACTCGAAGTCTGCACCGACTGGAAACGAGGCTGCCCAGCCCATGGCCACTGACGCTGTCGTTGAAACAGCCAAGGCGGCAACTCCAGATGTCGGGACATCAGTCGCGGCTCCTGAGCCGTGGATGAACCACGTGAGTAACTTTTTGCTTGACCCGTTTAGTTGTAGGTCTGTGAGAATTTTTAGATTTTTGCTGAATCCGTGTGCTCGCAGCCCTTCTACCACACCTTGGCAGATTCTGCCAAGGCTTATGTCCAGGTGGAGCAGGAGAGGGACACCATGCGCGCCGAGCTCGAGCGGCTCAGTCGTGAGTTCTCCTTTTTGCTTTTGTTTTGCCCAACTTCTTTTCGCAATGCCTGATTTTGTCGAGTATTGAATGCACGTAATTTTTGCTGGGCCAGGCGAGAAGAAGGAGCTGGAAGACGCACTCGCCGCGCAGCGCGAAGAATCGAAGAAAGAGCTGGCTGCCGCCACCAACTCAGCTGCTGCACGCGAGCGAGAATATGCTGACCAGCTCGCGGCACTCGCGCAGGCCATGGGAGGTGAGTAATCTTTTTCTCCTTTTGATATGACGATATAACTTGTCGAGTGTCGTACTTATGCCTGTTTTGAATTGTGCAGAAGCTGTTGGCGCACCGGCCTCTGCAGACGTGGCGAGTGACGATCTTTCGCTGGAACAGGCTGTGGGCGGCTTAGGCGCTCTATGCAACCAGGCGAAAGAAGCACTCGCCAAATCAACGAGCACACTTGGTGCTGTATACCAAGTGGTGTTCCCTACTGGCGTGGTGCCGTCGACGGTGGATGACTTCGCCAACGTGTTTGGCCCCGGGACGTCCACCATGGCGGGTTTTGCTCGCGCCAACACGGTACGCGGATCCGAGTCCACCATCAAGCTTCTTATGGGACATGGGATAGATTGCGACTATGAGGCAGCACTGTCTGCGTTCCCTCAGAAGCCAGACGGGAAGCCCATTTCGCTGAAGGGGGTGAGCGGAGCAGCCGCGCGACTGGCTGAAGTTTTCATGAACACCATGGAGCGCCGGGCACTCGAGACTGCCAATCGTCTGCTTAGGAAATCGAAATCTTAGGCTTAGGGTAGCTGTACCCTTTTGCTTTTTTATGCCTTGTAATGATACCTTCTGAACTGCGCGAGTCTGCGCTTTGTTTTTGCTACCTTGTTTATGCAAACTGTCTTTTGCCAATGTCTTTCATTTGGAGAGTTGTATGCTTATGACGAGTCTTACAAACTTTGTGTTTGTGATTATGCTCTTTGAACAGTCACGAGAACCTGCTACTGCGACTAGTTCCTCGCAGGCTCCAACCACCACCCGATCCCAGGGTCAGGTGGCAAATGATGCCAAGGTGATGGAGTATATGAAGGCTAAATTTGTGAGAATGGAGCAAGATCTGAAGGACGCCCAGGCTGAGCTGAGTCGATTGAGGGCCAGACCCGCGTTGGCCACCCAACGCGAGGATTATGTTCTCGGGGAGATGGAGCTTGTGAACAGGCAACTCGAGTGTAAGTTCGAATCTTGCTTTGTTTTACAAGCTTTTTGTGTAGCTTTTGTCCTTTTGATCTAACTGGTGCGCCCGTATTTGTAGGCTTTGTCGACAACTTCCAGGCTGAACAGATTCGCGTGGAAGGACGCCTGGATAGCGTGGTTGACGACCCTACAACTGGGCGTCAACACTTTTGGCTTGATAGGTACCATGCCCGCATACTTGCCACCCTGAAGGATCGCGTCTGGCGAAGTGCTGAGCTGCTGGAGTTATGCCGGGCATCGTTTATTCGTCTGAACGAGACTCTTTTTCCTTCGGGGCCACAACCACAAGGGATTCGTGCTGTGTTGAACATCTTCCGCCAAACAAATCCCATTCGAGAGTTGCTGTCTCAAAGACTTGTAATTGGAGCCAACGCTGCAATGGCGTATATGCGTAGTCGAAAACCAAGGTTGGTGTTGCGGACACCTGCAGCCGGAGAGGTTCTCGAACAAAAAGACTTGGATGACACGATCCAAGCTGCGGAGACACTGATCGAGTGCACTCGCGAACAGCTTTGCGGCCCCGAGCTGCCCGTAAAAGACGAGCCTGAGGATTAGAATGGTTTGCGAGTGCAATTTTTGTATAGGGGGCAGCCCCCGAGTGTAATTTTTGACTCTTTGTATATTGTATAGTTTGTATACTTTGATTTTTTGCCGAGCCCCCGAGTCAATCGAGCGGGGTTTGTGAAATATGTGTTGGTTATGAACCGATGACTGTGCAGCCCCCGAGTATTCGAGTGCGGCTGCAAAGTTTTTATGTTCTTTGTTCGGATCCTTGTTACGCAGCCCCCGAGGGTCTCGGGTGCGGTTAAGGTATGAATTATGCAGGTGGTAGCCACAAAGGAGTCGAAGGAACATTGATTTTATTCCTCTTTTGAATGTTAGGCTGCAGGCCGCCTCATTAAAAACCTTCCAGTCCCCTTAGGTACCCTGGTAAGGAAAAGAGCGCGTCTGAAACCTGCAGCCATCCGACATATAGCCTATTACATTGTATGACTGTGAGCACTTTATGCGTAGAAACGGCGCAGATGCGCAACGTTCCAGGATTGTGAGAGGGTTCGCCTGTCTTCGCGTGCTTCAGTCGATATGCACCTCCACCAAGGACCTCCGTGATGATGAAGGGACCCTCCCATGGGGAAGCGAGCTTGTGCACCTTCTTTTGCTTCAGTCGAAGAACCAGGTCGCCAACGACGAAGGACCTGGTGCGCAGTCGACGGCTGTGGTAGTTGCGAAGGTCCTGCTGGTAAACAGCTGTGCGGGCTAAGGCCGTGTCGCGCGCCTCATCAAGCAAGTCGACTGCGTCTTCGAGTGCCTCTTCTGCGTCTTCTTCATTGTATGCTTCAACTCGTGGTGCGTTGAACCTTACGTCTGATGGCAGAATGCCTCTGCACCGTAGACCATGAAGAATGGGGTGAACTGCGTAGAAGTGTTGGGAGTTGTGCGTAGGCTCCATAGCACAGACGGTAGTTCTTCGACCCAAGCACCTGCAGCTCTTTTGAGTGGCACCAGGAGGCGCTTCTTGATCCCACTCGTCACAAGCCCATTGGCCTTTTCGACTTGGCCATTGGATTGCGGATGCGCCACGGATGCGTAGTTGAGCGTAATGTCCTGCTCTTTGCAAAAGGTTTTGAACTCCTCAGCCGTGAAGTTTGTGCCGTTATCAGTGATGATACTGTTTGGGACACCGAAGCGATAGATGATGCTCTTTATGAAGTTGACTGCCGTAGTAGCAGTCGAATTTGTGATGGGGACCGCCTCGATCCACTTTGTGAACTTGTCGACTGCCACCAGTAGGTGAGTATGCCCGCCATGCGATGATTTTTTGAGTGGCCCAACCATATCGAGCCCCCATTGGGCGAAAGGCCAGGCCAGCGGTATAGTCTTCAACGCCGATGCGGGTGCGTGCGGCCTTGTTGCGAATTTCTGGCAGCCGACGCACCTTTTGACTATGTCCTCCGCGTCTTTGAGTGCTGTAGGCCAGTAAAACCCTGCGCGAAAGGCTTTGGCTACGAGTGATCGACTGCTGGCGTGATGCCCACAGGTACCTGCATGAATGTCTCGAAGTATGGCTTGGCCATCTTCGAGTGCGATGCATCTTTGGAACATACCTGATATGCTGCGCTTGTATAACTCGCCGTTGATAACGGTGTATGCTTTTGATCTTCGAGTCACGCGTCGGGACTCGGTTATGTCATCTGGTAGCTCGCTACGGAGTATGTAAGCCAGAAAAGGTTGAGTCCAGGTTGGCTCAATGAGAAATACCTCGACAGGGGGGTCCTCTGTGCTAGGCATTTTGCTTTTGGGTGGCGTAGTCGACGGAGGAGGCTCTCGTTTCTCCTTGATGATCTGTGTTCAATACGCTCGAGGAAGACACCAGGTGGAATTTGTGCGCCAGTTGAGCCAAGATTGGCTAGCATGTCTGCTTCTTCGTTGCTTTCCCTTCCTATGTGCCTCAACTCGCAGCCCTCGAAGCTGCCTCTAGTGTGTTGTACAGATCGCGATAAGCGATCATGTTGTCCGCGATTGCGTCGCAGGCCTTCATTGTTTGCTGCACCACGAGGTTGGAGTCGCCGTAGATCATCAGTCGAGTGCACCCGAGTGCCTTTGCCATCCGCATGCCATGGATCAGAGCCTCGTATTCAGCCTCGTTATTGGAGGGTAGCTTGAATCCCATCTGCAAAACATAACGTAGCTTGTCCCCTTTTGGTGATATGAGGACGACGCCTGCGCCTGCGCCTTCATGTTTCTTGGACCCATCGAAGTACATGGTCCAGGAATTGGCCACGTCTGGTGCTCCAGGTAATTGGGCTTCTATCCACTCGGTTGTGAAGTCGGGTAGGACTTGTGCTTTGATAGCCTTCGGGTGCTCGTACTTGATATCTCTTGGAGCCAGCTCGATGAGCCATTTTGCCACTCGACCCGTTGCATTGGGGTTTGTGAGTATATCACCGATTGCTGAGTTGCTTACCACGGTAATCGGATGCTCGGTGAAGTAGTGTGTCAGCTTCCTTGAGGACATGAATACAGCGTATGCCAGCTTTTGATAGTGCGGGTACCGCTGTTTTGATATGGAGAGAACCTCGCTCAGGTAGTAGACTGGACGTTGTATGCTTTGGATGTGCCCCTCCTCCACGCGTTCGACTACCAGTACGGTGCTCACCACCCTGTTTGTAGCCGAGACATACAGGTAGAGTGGTTCCCGTTCCTTAGGTGCGACGAGGATTGGAGGGCTTGTGAGGATCCGCTTGAGATCTGTGAAGGCTGCTTCAGCTTCTGGCGTCCACTCGAACTTGTCCGCCTTCTTCATCAGTCGATAGAATGGTAGAGCCTTTTCACCCAGTTTGCTGATGAATCGACTGAGCGCCGCTACTCGTCCTGCTAGTTTCTGCACATCATGAAGCTTTGAAGGCCTTTGCATGGTGAGGATGGCCTGTATTTTCTCCGGGTCTGCTTCGATTCCACGAGCAGAGACTAGGTACCCTAAGAGCTGCCCGGCTGGAACGCCGAACGTACACTTCTTAGGATTGAGCTTGATATGGAAGCGTTTGAGGTTTGCGAACGTCTCCCTCAAATCGTCGAGTAGTGTGCGTTCTTCCCTTGTGGTAATGACAATGTCATCAACGTAGACCTGGACGTTGCGTCCAATTTGCTTTTTGAGGCAGTCCTGCATCATGCGCTGGTATGTTGCACCCGCGTTTTTTAGCCCGAAGGGCATAGTTGTGTAGCAGTAGACCCCGAGTGGGGTTATGAACGCCGTTTTTTCTTCGTCTTCTTGCTTCATCCTTATCTGGTGATAACCTGAGTAAGCATCCAGAAAGGAGAGTCGTGCGCATCCGGCGGTGGAGTCAACGATCTGATCGATCCGGGGTAGCGGGAAGTGATCCTTCGGACAGCACTTGTTCAGCGCTGTGAAATCCACGCACATCCGAAGGATGTCTGTATGCTTCTTTTCTACGAGTACAGGGTTGGCCACCCATTGTGATTTCTTGATTTCCCTAATGAATCCTGCTGCGAGTAACCGGTCGACTTCGGATTCGACTGCGGTTCGCTTTGGACCGGAGATTCGACGCATCGTTTGCTTGACTGGCTTTGCATCTGGAAACAATTGGAGAGAGTGCTCGGCGAATTCCCTGGGAATACCTGGCATGTCGGCTGGACACCACGCAAATATTTCCCAGTTCTCACGGAGGAATTCGACGAGCGCGCCTTCCTATGCGATAGGCAGGCTCGAAGATATGTTGACTGTCTTGGACGGATCGGTCGGGTGCACCTGATGCGACCTTGTGTCATTTGTAGCATTGAAGGATCTGTCGACTGCCAACTTCTTATGCTCTGGAAGGAGTGTGCGGTCGTTGGTAATCGCTAAGTCAGCGAGTGATTCCTCCACCCCGAACATCTCGGAGATTTTGCTGAACTCGCGGTCGCAAGCATCGGACCTTTGAAAGTTTCCACGGACAGTGATGACTCCCTTTGGTCCTGGCATCTTCAGCGTGAGGTACGCATAGTGTGGCACCGCCATGAATCGAGCAAACGTCGGGCGACCAAGAATAGCATGGTATTGTGATTTCCAGTCGACGACCTCGAACTCAATCGACTCTGTCCTGAAGTGGCTTACGTCCCCGAACGTAACGTCGAGTTGTACGGTGCCTTCTGGGCTAATTGCTTTGCCAGGAACGATACCGTGGAAGGTATTTGAAGATTTTGGGAGGTTTTCGACTGACCTGTTCATTTTGCGGAGTGTGTCCGCGAAGATGATGTTTATCCATGAAGACCTTGGTCATGGCGTAGCCTCCTATTTGCGCGTCGAGTACCAGAGCCGCATGCCCTGGTCGAGCTACAGCTGGGGGATGATCCTCTCGACTCCCTTCAGAAATTCGGGCACGGCTGGAGGTGCCATGACAGCCAAGTTCACCTGTCGAGTGATTAGTTTTTGCTGCCTGTTAGAGGGGCGACCCTTTTGTATCATGTACATCTGCCCGTGGGGCTGTGGATATTGATCATCTTCCGCCCGTAGCACAGGTTGTATGGCACCTGCGAGATTTGCGCCTGGAGCAGGCTGTGGTGCGGGTTGCGGTGGCGGCTGTGGCGCCATGAGAGCGGGCACAGCGTTCGGCTGTGGTACGGGTGCAGGCATGGGCTGAGCAGGTGCTGGGCCATTCCTCTTGAGTCGTATCACATAGTCAGTCGCCATTTGGTCGAATTCCCTGCAGTTCCTTAGGGTGTGATTGGAGCGTAGTTTTCCGTCGTCCCCCTTGAAGAGGTGGAATCTGCACCAGTCGTCCATCTTTTCCTCGAACGACCGCTCGGGTTTTGCGTCGCTACGTTTGCGCCATTCTTGCCTTTTGTAGCTATCGCTCCGCTGCTCGCGATCTCGACTGTCACGTCGATCATCCGAGCGTCGATTGCTTCTATCATGGTCCTCCTTTGGCTGTGTGTATCCAGCCGCCATGAACTCGGGTCTGTTATCGTCGTAAGGACGTCTGGACCGTTTACGCCTGCGATCTTCTCTGTATGAATCTCTGCGGCTTCGACTGCCGCTTTCGTAGTTGTCGCGTGTTGGGGAAGCACGGGATCTGCGTACAGAATCCTCTCCATCTGCCCACTCAGTCGCAACTTTGATGAGGTCAGCCAGGGAGGTTGGCTTTTCACGACCAAGTGCCTCTTTGAAGTCCTTCCTGGCGAGACCTTGTATGAAGGCATCCATGGCCCTGTCTTCTGACACTTTGCCAACCGAATTGCGTATTTCGGTCCACCGCCGTATGTATGATCTCAGCGACTCGTCTGATCGTTGAGTACATGTCCTTAATTCCTCGAATGTCTTCGGGCGCTCACACAGAGGCTCGAAGTTTTTGATGAAGTCTCTGCGGAAATCATCCCACGAGTCATATGATGATGGAGGGAGTGATTTGAGCCAGTCGCGGGCAGTTCCTTCGAGCATAAGTCGTATGTACTGCATCGCCGTGGTGTTCGTGCCCCGCTGGCATGCCACGGCGAGTCTGTAATCTTCTAGCCACCCAGAAGGTTCTTGGCGACCGTTGTACTTGGGTTGCTCGCCTGTCAACTTGAACCGTTTGGGCATCCGCGTCTCACGGATGCGTCGAGTGAAGCACAATGCTCCGCATGGCTCTGGTTCGCGATCAGAGTATGAATCGCTGCTATAGGATCTTCGAGACCTGCTCCTGCTGGACCTGTGCCGGCGCGTGCTTCTCCTTCCTTCATCCGAGTGGTGGCTGCGACCACTGCGATGATGTGCTGCGTGTCGTGAGTCGACTATGTCGCGATCGCGATCCCTTGCTGGAGTTTTGTCTTCTGGCTGCATAGCCTGTGCCGCTAGAGCTAGCGATTTGAGTTGTTGGCGATGCAGGGCTGCGTTAGGGTCATTCGCCGGAGGTTGTATTGCCTTGAGGTAAGCACCTACGGAGAATAATGCACCCGCAGCAGTTTTGGGTACTGGGATTCCGTTAGCGTCCTCTGTCATGAACGACAGGTTACGGGTGATTGCTACCCTTTCATGTTCTGGAAGGCTTGCCAACCGCGACCTAGGTCGAGGGGTTGGTTGCTGTGTGGACCCGAGGGATTGCTCCCTTCGTCGGGCACTCGAGAGGCTGGCTTGCCTTTTGCGCTCCTCGAGCGTCGCTCGGTAGTTTTGCAGTCGAATTGACTCCTGCCAGTTGAAGTACTGGAAGGTCAACATCTCCTCTGGGTGGAGTTTGGCGGCATCATAGTGCACTCCTTTATGACTTTATCTGCTTTTGCTGCCATCTCCTCCGTGATTGTCAAGGTTGTGACCCCATCTGGCATGGTTACCGTGCATGGGAATTGTGCAGGCCTGCGAGCGGCAGCGTCTGCGGATGATTCTGCGGTGAAGGCCACGTAGACCTGATGGGGCGTGACCCGAGGACAGGTGTATGTGCTGTCGATTCCAGTCATGGACTCGACATCGCCATCGAGGCTCATGTCAGAGCCAGTGTGTTCATCGAGTAGATCTTCGAGGCGAATCTCGTTGTCGATGTGCTCATCACCTATGCTCATCTCGGTGTTGGCGAAGCCATTACGGATTTCTGAGTCGAGGTTGGTGTTGGTGAAGATCTCCGAGTCGACGTTGTTGTCGTTATGAATCGCGGGCTCGTAGAAGTCATCGAGGGAGATCCCGCAGTCGAAACTCTCGTCGAGTGGTAGGTTGAAGTCGATGTTGCTTGTGTTGTATGCTGATTCTGCTTCCTCGCCTTGGAGTTCCGTCATCATGAACCTATCGAGCTCGCCGGTCGACATGGTTGTTGCGGGCGAGCAGGCTTCAGGAATCGACGATGGGGCGAGCGCAGTCGACGGAGCCTCGAGTGCACCCAGCGCCAGTTGTTGCGGATCTGCTGAGTCCTGCGTGCCAAGATTGTTTACGAAAAAATTGAATGCTCCAACAGTCAAACTCAAACCTGAATCAAGGCCGGAAAACGCCTCCTGAAGCTCTGGCGAGTGCGGATTGAAATTCATTGGAAGAGCAGATGCGCTTTTTGCGGGTGAAGCGGGCAGGCCGCTTTTCGAGTGGATCGGCGAGTCGCCGTGTGTCGCCTGGATCGGCGAGTTGCTGTTTGCTGACATGGCCGGCGAGTTGCCGTTTGCAGATGAGATCGGCGTGTTGCCGTTTGCTGGTGTGATCGGCGATTTGCCGTTTGCTGTTGGGACCGGCGAAACTTCGAGTCCAGCGCTATTCTTTCCCACAGACGGCGCCACTTGACGAGGGGTAGACTCATCAAGACCCATGGTTAAGGTCCCTAGGTTATGAATATGGGGGAGAGAACGTGGTAGAGCTGGAAGTATCGTCGGCTGACAAGCAGGGCAAAGATTTTACCCAGGTTCAGGGCCCTCGTGTGGAGGTAACACCCCTACGTCCTGCCTGTCTGTTATTGATTTGTGAATATGATGGTTACAAGGATCCCGGCGAGATGTCGATCTCGCTAGGGTTTGTGGCTCTGGTGGTTCGTTGTCTGGTTCGATGGCCCTCCCAGTCCTTAAATAATAGGCTGGGTCCCGGGTGTTCGTAACCGACTCGATTTACAAGTAAGGAAACTCTAAACCGACTATTGCTTCGCCAAACTTGGAGGATACTTCATCTTCGTGGGCCTCCCTTCATGGGCTTCATGTAGGCTCTGATAGTTGGGCCTAGTCGATACGTGCACCAGGTACCCTCATGGTAGGGTACCCGATAGGCATACCCATGTCAACGCTGATGACGTGAAGAAGGCTATATCAAAGGCCAAAGCTGACAGCGATGATGATTTCATGCCTCCTAAACGAGGGAACCGTAGACGTAAGTTTAAGAGTGTTGGCGCATCGAAGGCTGTCGCCGATGAAAATAGTGATGATGACTTCATGCCTCCATCACGAACACGTGGCAGAGGGAAGTGAAGTCGTTGATTAGAATTACTTTCGTACTCAGTTACCTCCACGTGATTAGAATTAGTTATCGTTGAGTTATATGTGAGACATATATGTACGTAGAACTACTGAAGTTGTAACGGAGAGTTGTGCTTGCATGTTAGATTAATGTATCGATGCAATGTGGAAGGATATGTCTCGTACATACATAATAATATGTCTCGTACATATATGTCTCACATACAAATCGAAATACATATATGTCTCACATACAAATCGAAATACGAATATGACCCAAAGATATCACTGACCACGGCGTCGACCACATATACCGGAAGTCTCATGGATGACGTCATACGAGGTCGTGGTTGATGTCGATCCTGAGGCGTCACCTGCGGCTGTGGCTGTGGCTGTGGCCGTTGCGGGGGATGACGTGGTGGGCGTTGTGCTGCTTGGCGGTGATCGACGTCAGACGCACGTGTGCACGTGATAGCCTGGTAGATACCTCGCAGCCTCTGCTCGAAGCGCTGCACCCAGGACTGATGGTGCGGCCGGTCCAATAGAGGGCCAGACGATAGGGAACGTCTGTAATCGGACACCTCCGTTTGTAGCTGGTAAGTCAATTCAGCCTGTAATTTGCATCGTTATCAGTAAGTTGTACATAATTTTGCAAAATTTGTAAGAATTAACTAATATCTTACCGCGTACTGTCTGGAGCCTGCAGTAGACTGGGTCGGATACATATCCCACGTAGTAGGAGCCGGTGTAAGCTCAGGATGCTCGACATACGTAATGCGTATCCGGGTTGAGGTCATGTAAATTTGCAGGTACGAATTGAATAGGTCAGGATCAAACACGAGGTCCTCCTGCCAGACTCGTGTCGTCGCAGTTTCCCACTCTGCAACGTAGCTGCCAACCCTCCGCATCCACGATAGTGCGCTCCTATTAAACAGTACGTACCTGAAAATCCAGTAACCATCCAAGTTTAGGTCCGTGATTCTCTGACATAAACACTCCAGCATTGGGGTTTATACCCTGAAAGCGAAGTGACATCTCGTGCTCCCAATTTTCTGGGGCTTGCAACGGCCCTATGGGCTGACCCGCCAACGGCAGCCCAAGAAAGAAAGATACATCCTCGAGAGTAGGAGCCATCTCACCCCATCGAAAGTGAAACGTGTGGGTCTCGGGCCTCCATCTGTCCACTAAGCATGTGAGAAGACAATTGTCTATCACCATGCATGAAGACTCATCAGTGGCCTCTACTAGACGCGCGAAAGGTAAAAGTCCAGCCCACTTCAACCTGCATGTTCAGCAAACAAATATAAATTCGTAATCATATATACGTAGCGAACAAGAAAATTAATGCAGATAATATATGACACGCAAAAATCAATTAGGCATGTACCTCTCCTCCCAAGCAGGGTGTATCTGCCAATATTCCCTCGGTCCTCGAGTTATTAGAGGCTCGAGGCTACGCTCCTGTAATATCCTTGCGCGATGGTTTTGATCCACATCCGGACTGATCAAGTATACTTGTTCCATATCTTCGCGTAGCTAAATTAAAAGACTAAATTACAGACTAATTACAGATGAAATCAAACTCTAAATTTAAAACACTGATCCACACTTATGACAGATAAGAACATACTCTAATTTAAAAACATTGATCCACACTAATTGAATGTTGCACACTAATGTGACACCAATTTACTGTTATAACCGGCAACATCTATATACTTAATATTAGTAGCGCAATAAATACCTAGCAATATCAATATCACACTACCACCTTAACACTAATGCGTACATAATTAACAGTAAATCCTAATTAGCCAAAAAAATGCATACCCTTGAAGCGTGCCGATTCAATGGACAACCACCACCACCACCACGCTGCACCACCACCACCACGCTGCACCACCACCACCCTACACTAACCTCCACCTAAACTACACCATTGCTCTAACCAAACAACACGAAATTGCACAAAACCTAACCCATATGTGTATCTAAGCTGTCTTAACTCTCTAACACTACATGCAGGAAGATTTGCTGGCTGGATGGACAGATCGGCGCGCAGGGAGCTGCTAGAAGAAGAAAGGAGGAAGAAAGGAAGAGAGAGCACAGGAGGAAGAAGAAGCTCGCTCGATCCTTATTCTGCGCCTTGTCGGCCAGGCTTGGGCCGATTAGAGGCTCGTCGGCGGAGACCTGGCCGATTAGGTGCCACGTGACGCAGAAAGCCCTGTCGGCCGCAGGCCTGGCCCGCCATGCAAAGCAATCGGCTAAGCCAGAGCCGACAGGCACTTATCGGCCCAGCCCTGGCCGAAGGTGTATTATTTTTGGAATTTCGCCAATTTTCGTAATATTTTTCGAATTTAATTAAAAAAATGTATTATTAAAAAAAATTAGCGACGAAAACAGGAGGCAGAAAGTGGAACCAGATTCTTTTTTAAGGTAGTAGAGATTACCCTGTCTCCACAGCCGCCGTTGACATGGCATCCATCTTGGCATACGCATAATGTCTAAAAAATCTTGGCATATGCAGAATGTCTACTAAGTTTTTTAGACCATCTCTCATTAAGTCAGCTAGTAAAAAAAATCAGCATATACTCCCTCTGTTTTTAAATATAAAATGTTTTATCATTTGTACATATTCAAATATATACAAATATATCTAGACACGTTTTACTGTGTATGTTTATTTATTTTAATATACATCTAGATAATATATGTAATACCTAAAACATCTTATATTTAAAAACGGAGGAAGTACGTATCTAAGCCTAAAAAATTACTCAGATGTCTAAGAAAAAAGTGTTAAAAATTTGTAGACGCTGCTGCATACCCGAGGTGGATGTCACGTATCTCCTGACCATGTGTCCAACGAGTTAATTTGCCCTACAATGATGCAACTACACATTTTTTGTGGGTTTGTGTAAGTCATTACCCCAAACACCGATGTTTTCCGCAATTTTTTTTTGGGGATTGCGGTTATGTGCAACAATTGGCGTAAACTCCAAAAACCTCTAACATTGTGTTTGGATGTATGAATTGGGGCTTGGAATCATGAATCTGAAATTGCTGTAGCTAATTCTGTTGTTTGGGCTGGCTACGGAATTCGGGTCTGGAAACGTAGGGCAATTCCGAGCGCACCTCCCGCATCTGTTCGCTCAGGCTGAAACTTTACGAGCTTCCACCCTCGGAAAGGCTTGGAAACGAGCTCGCTCGCGAAACGTTTTCTTGCTCGTCGTTCTCGCTGGCTCGGGAACAGAAGGCGGACAAGCTTGACCTGGAGCTCTCTCAGTACACGGTGCCAGCGGCCCAGGTAATCCCTCCATGCGTTCTCTCCCTCTCCCTTCGCAGCCCTCCTCTCTCTCCTTCTCCCTGGGCGTGCCTCCTCCAAACATGTACACAAGTTGATATTTAGTGTTATTATGTGTGCAAAATAATATATCTATATTCAAATATACATGTACACAAGTTGATATTGTCTACACTCAACAGAACATACGATTCCAAGGTTTACACATCCAAACAGGAATTAGAACCGTGTGCTACCTTTGATTCCAGACATAAATTCCATTCACAACCAAACATCAGAATTTGAATTGGAGTTCATTTCCTTTCCATCTTGGAAATGGAATTGCTAGTCTGCCGGAGTGGTTTTTGGTGGCGGCGGTCTTCCCCTCCGTTGGCGTGGCTCCGGTGGAGCTTCGCCGCGGATCTGCTGCACCGCCCTCGTTCGCGGCTCCTCGGAGTGCTCGAGAGGGTCCCCCTTCGCCGGAGTTCGAGATGGCGGATCCGGCGGTTGACGCTTTTGAAGGAGCGGTTGCAGGTGGCCAGGTTGGTGTTGCTGTTCTTCGTGCAGGGTGGAGGTGCTTCGGTACCGAGGGGCGTCGCCTTCCCAGTCGCGCAGGGGGGCCTCCCAGTCCAAGGTTATGGAGGTCGTGCGGCGGGTTTCGCCGGCGCAACGTCCAGCTCGAAGACGACGATGCCAGAGCTCAGGAGGACCTCGTTGTAATTTTCTTTGTTTTCTGGGCTTTTCTGTAAGAAGTCTGGCTGCTGTAACTGTGACTTCCTCGCAAAAAAAAAGTAACATAAGAAGAGTTGGGTGAATCCATTTGTTCTTCAACCACGCATGCGCAGGCACGTTTTGTTAATCCTAGGCACGACGTCCGATCGCCCGAGCCCCTGAACTAGCCCAGCTACGACTCTCCCTCACGCCATCGTTTTGTTAATCCTAGGCACGTTTTGGCGTCTTGGTGTCGCTGCTCTTCTTTGGAACCTTTGGAAGGCGCGGAACGATGCTACCTTCAACGCTACGGTCCTCGCTTCTCCGCAGATTCTTGGACGCAGCGCCGAAGACGTCGACCTCTGGGGACATCGCTACCCGGAGGCCGAACGAGCTGCCATCAGCACGCTTAGCTCTTACATTAGACATTGTGCTAGGTGATCTCACTCCACCCCTTGTTGTATGCTGTTTTATTGCCGGCCCCTGTACCGGTTTTGATGTACCTCTCACCCATGGGCGGACCCAGCGGGTGGGCCGGGTGGGCCGTGGCCCACCCAGAATTTTGGGAAATTCTTTTACTACCCATAATCTTTGATTATCGCTACTGCGTCCAGTAGTTCATGCGTGAAATTGCGACGCTTGCTGAGACCTCCATCGGCGGAGAGCAGGAGCACAAGCGTCGTACCCCAAGAACGATTAGTGGTGCTGCTGCTCTCGTCCCCGCGCGCCGCCGATGGTGCTCACGCAGCAGAGACCTCCATCTTCTATCCGCCCTCGCGCTGCTGCTCGTTCTCTCTGGATTCTTGCCGGCGCAGGCGCAGAGCAGGAGCACAAGCGACGCTTGCTGCAGCCTGCAGGCCAGCCGCTAACTAGTACTCGTTTCTATTTTTCTTTGATACTTCCAACTTTAAACTGAACGGGAGAAATATGCTCTCCTTTTTGTGTTTGTGCCCTGCCCCAAAACAAAACAGCAAAAGGAAATTCAGTATTTTTTTTTGTTATTGTGATATTGTCAACTATGTATTGGTACTGCATAATGTCTAGAATTGGTGATTTATGTTTATAAATGGAAAAATAGCTTATATATGTTGTTTGCAAATTTAAATAATCTTTCATTGGGATGCAACAACATGTTACCAAATCTCATCATGTAGGACTTTGTTTATTTTTTTAATATTTGTATTGGAATCATGCACATATGAAACATACATATTGAATTACAATTTTGTGAATCGATTGCCTATTTATGGTATTAGTTTGGCAAAAAAAATCCACGGTGCGAAATTTTTGTTACAGTGTGCCCACCCTCCAATTTTTTTCTGGGTCCGCCACTGCTCTCACCCCTACCCCCTTGGAACCTTCTCGTGTAAAACATTGTTTCCGGGTTGGGCCCCTTTGTTGGGGTCGCTTCGAGATTAATAACAACCGGTGGGGAGCCCCTCTCCCCCCCCCCCCCCGCATTCTCGAAAAAAAAAAGCTACGACTCTGTCTCTCTCGATGTTCTTATCCACGCAAGCCCCGACTCAGCCGAGCAAAGTACTGTGAGCCACTCACCGGGCACGACCATCTCCGTGGGATGCTTTTTTTTTTTTTTTTTTGAGATTATCTCCGTGGGATGCTGATGATCTCGATCCCTCACCTGCCGGCTGCCGCTGGCCATTATGGTTACGCAATTGTTCCCTGCCGTGGAGGCTCTCCCGTCTCCAGGGCACGTGTCTGCCCTCCCTGCTCATCACTGGCCAGGAAATCTTCGCGCTCGCCATGCATGCATCAACCAATCTTAGTCGACGTGGACTCGTTGTTGTGAGGAAAATTGTTCGGGAACGAACAGCTTTGCAAGAGAAACGAAGGCAATTTGAGCGTTATTTGGGATGGTGTAAAATAAAACTACATACTCCTACCTGTGTCGTATGTGTGACAAATCAAATGCTCACATGGGTAACCACCTCTCACAGTGGGATCAAGTCTAGAACCATAGAAGCTTACGACTGTGAGCTTCACTAATTTAATTTAACCCCGATCCACGCCGATTACAGGCGAGATGCGCGCACGTGATCGATCGTGCTCGCCTGTTTCCGGTAGAAATAGACATTTTCGTGTACTGTGTTTCTCAAAAAAAAAAAAAACTATACATAGCTAGGTAAATAAATAAGCTAACTGAAAATAAATCAACGATCAATATTATACTGAACCGGTAGGAGATACGCGATCCTAAAACAACTATACATCGCCGGTTTCCCGGAGTATAGGGTTCCACCCACTCGTCGACAGCGCCGTCGTTCCGCTCCGGCTCTGGTGGCCTTTGGGCTGGCGGACCACGGCCCCTCACGGACGGGAGGTTCCCATCTCTGTTTAGACTGTTTTTCAGCGTCTTCTTCGGAATAATGAGGTGGCGGCTATATCCAGAAGTTAAAACAAGGTCCTCCCCGCCCTATCCTTACTTCGGTCGTGCGTCATGCGTCGACGGAGGGCGCCTGAAGTTGTGCGTTCAGCGGATCTCCGGAGATCAAGTTGTGTTTCGTGTTCGTTGATGTTGTTTCAGGTATGCCTCTTCCGATTTATGAGTTCATCTTCGGCACTTGTTGCTGCTCTTGTGCACTGGTTTTTTGTGGGCTTAGCACGATGACTTTTCGGTTGTCTATTACAACAAACTCTACTATGAAAAGTTTTGCCCGGCTTCGGTGATGGAGGGGCGAGGATGGTGGCACATCTTCGACTCGTGCCAGTGTCGGTACTCGTCGATACATGGTCCAATGATCTATTTGTAATTTTTGTTACTTTGTGGTCACTTGTACTCTTACGGATGATTATCAATACATCATCAGGCCCGATTTTGGCCCTAGGCGACATTGTGCAGCGCACAAGGGCCCATGGCTGAGGGGGGCCCATACCTACATATGTATGTCTATTTATTAGTGGGCTGAAAAAATGTAAAGGCTCAAGTGCAGCAGCCCAAATAGGGAGAGGAAAAGGCAGTACGCAGGCACGCACCGGCCAATCGATCGATCCGCTGGCTAGCCTGTTCGTGTTCTGCGCGTGCCGCCTGCCGCCTTTCCCTTCAGCTGGAGCAAATCGGACCGCCAGCACCGAGGCCACCAAGCGGTCTGCCCCTGTCCGGCTGGCGACTACAGACCGGCGTTGGTCGACGTCGATCATCCTCCTTTGCCAGGTACATGAGTAGATCCGTGCAATCTCTGATCTCTCCTCTGCTATTCTGCTCCCGGTGGCGTATATGTTTGATATTGCCCTAGTCTAGTTGATCTGATCCTAAATTGCAATTTTAGGTGTTACGGTACTGAAACATAAATCCAGTGCTGAGAAAAGGAAAAGGAGGAAACGAAAGAAAAAACTTATTGAGTCACAGAAAGGTGCTTTAAATAGGTATTTTCCGGCAGCTCGTACTAATGGTGTTGAAAATCAAAGGCAAGAATTTGAACCCGGACAAGATGAACATCATAATTCAAATGACGATCATGAAGTTGACGAACAATCGGATCACAGTAAGTAATTGTTAATCAACTAGGGTCGGTTTTTGTAGAAGTAAGTAACTAATTACAAATTGTTGTATTTGAATGCAGATATTGATGTTGATGATAATGAGGACAGAATGGGAGAGGAAAATGTGCAGCCTTCCCCTCAATGATTTTGCATCCATAAATGCCCGAAGAAGTTTTTTTGTGAAGCAATGAAGAATTATTTGAGGTAATAATATTAGGACGGGATATTATTTGTTATATTTTGCAACTTGTTTAGACTTTTTGTCGTAATATGTCATTGCTTAATTGTTTATATCAAATATTTATGGACATCTCGAAATAAGAATATATGGTTAGATGTAAACTTTTAATATTTTATGTCATATGCATAGATATGTACTCCCTCCGTCCCAAAATAAGTGTCTCAATTTTACACAAAAGTGGATGTATCTATACATGTTTCATGTCTAGATACATCAAAAACATGTCTAGATACATCAACTTTTTGACAAATCTAAGACAGTTATTGTTGGATGGAGGGAGTAGTAAATATATGGGCCAATTTTCCAACCTTGCACTAGGGTCCCGAAAAATATAGAGCCGCCCCTGTACATCATTGGACCCTTTCGCATTTTTTTTAAAATAAATGAGTGCACGTCTGGAAGAAAAATCGGCACGAACAATTTTTCGTTTTGTTTTTGTCATGGGCACGAAGAAATTTTGAAAAAAAAAGTCAATTGCGATTCCGGAACAAGTGGAGAGATAAACTTCGAAAGCAAATCGGGGGTTCGCCTCGAGGCGGAACCCTAGTTTTAAAAACCGGACCGGACCGGCGGTCCGACCGGAAAAAACCGGAACCGACGGCCTGGCCGGTTTTTTAATAGGTACCGGTCAGAACAGCAAAAAACCGGACAAAAAAATGATTGCACTGTCTGGAATCGAACTCACGACCTTGTGCTAGCCCGTGCATCCCACGCGGAGCCCAATACCACTTGGGCTGATCGTGTTTCATGATTTGTAATTGAAGTACGCGCGTTATATACCTTGTGCGCTCAATTTTTTTACGAGAAATACTTAAATTTTAATTCAAAATAATGGTTTTTTGTCGCCAATGAACCGGACGAACCGGCGGTCCGACCGCCGAAACCAGAACCAGATGCCTGACCGGTTCACTGACCGGTCCGGTTTTTTAAACTATGGGCGGAACACAGAGTCCGGCTAATGAACGGCCGACATGTGCTGCGTTGTCTGGCGATCGGCTAAATAAATTTCGCGGGTGGGACCCACCGCGCCAGGCGAAATATCGTGGCCCCCTTCTTCATCACCACCTCTTCCCTCCTGTCCAGAGCGTCTCCAGCCCAAGCCAGATCGAGCGAGACCCGTCTCTCTCTCTCTCTCTTCGCCCATCCTCCTCTCCACCTTTCTCTCTCTACCCCGTGATCTCATCTGAGACGCCCGCCGGGCCGACGACCCCTCACACGCCGGCCGCCATGGCGCACGGCGAACGCATGACGACCTTCGAGGAGAGCGAGAGGGAGAGCGAGTACGGCTACGTCCGCAAGGTATTCATCCCCTCTCCCCTTCCTGTCCCTGTCTCCGTCCCATCCTCTACACCGGCTGGATCGCGAGACCCCTGAGATCTCCGATGCGTAGATGTGGTACCCTCTGTTTGGAATCGGGGTGTTTGTAGATCTCTCGAGTGCGCGTGCGCTCTGCTCGCCTCGATCGCGACGGCTGTGCTGTCCGCACCTCTGAATTGGGCGGGTCGGAGGGCTGGATTGGCAGGGTAGGTTCGTTGAATTCGGCGGTTTGGTTTGGGATTCTAGTTGGGTGTTTGGATCGTGAGATGCGTGTTCACATTATTCGGTCAATGGGGTGCGATGAGAGGGTGTTCTTAGCTACCCCGGGACATCCTGGAACCAGTGTCCTTCCGTTGGGTCAGATCGTGAGATCGTGCCCCGATTTGCTTGGCTTTAATCGGAGGAGGTGATGTGTTGATCCGCTAGTTTGTACCGCGCACTTCTTAGTTCAGAATCATGATGCATTGTCTCAACCTTAATGCCCTGCTCTTCCAGGTCTCTGGACCCGTGGTCGTCGCCGATGGCATGGGTGGTGCTGCCATGTACGAGCTCGTCCGTGTCGGTCACGACAGCCTCATCGGCGAGATTATCCGTCTCGAGGGCGATTCGGCTACAATCCAAGGTATGGAAGACTGCAATTCCGGCCCACGTTTACATGTTGAGTTTTCGCCTGAAGGACATGTACAACTAAGATCTGACAAATTTTTATATGACTCTACTGGACACAGTCTACGAGGAGACAGCTGGGCTAATGGTCAATGACCCGGTGTTGAGAACAAAAAAGGTAAAATCCATACTGACGTCGATGTGCATTTCACAGATAAGCTTTGTTTTTACTCCACTCTGACACGCGGATGGCTATTTTTATGCAGCCTCTTTCATGTGAATTGGGACCTGGTATTCTCGGAAACATCTTCGATGGAATCCAGGTAAGACAAATGCAGCAAACTGCACTCGCCGAGAATATTTGTTCTGATGGTCTGACTTCATACATAATCTTCTCATTGCAGCGCCCGCTGAGAACTATTGCTATCAAATCCGGAGATGTCTACATTCCGCGTGGTGTTTCAGTCCCTGCCCTGGATAAAGATCAGCTGTGGGAATTCGAGCCAACTAAGTTTGGTAATTTACGCGATAACATGCTATAAAAGATAAACATGCTGTTAACGTTCCTCTTGTCAAGGTTTGCCCTGTACATAACGATCAATAATTTGGTCTTTTGTTTCAGCTGTTGGAGATGCTATCACAAATGGAGATCTATATGCTGTGAGTTAGCTGGATATTTTTTCCCTTCTTTATAATTTACTATCTTGTGTTCTTGCCAAAGGTTTTTCTTGTTTTGCAACCTGTGGAAGCATGTTGTTAACTTTTATATCCATCCTTATATTGTTTTCCTGCCTTGCAGACTGTATTTGAGAATACACTGATGAAACACCATGTTGCGCTCCCTCCTGGTGCTATGGGAAAGATTAGTTACATTGCCCCTGCGGGTCAGTACAGCTTGCAGGTTAGTAAATGTTACTTCCAAGACGTGCTACTCTATTTCTTCTTATTAGCTTCATTTGACGATCTATTGATTTTTATGCAGGATACAGTGCTGGAATTAGAGTTTCAGGGCATCAAAAAGGAGTTCACTATGCTCCACGTAAGGCATTTTCCCTTCATAAAGTTTGAATATGTCATGATTACACAGCTCTGAACGATTGTCATATTTCTTCTCTGTAGACATGGCCTGTGCGGACACCAAGGCCTGTCGCGTCAAAACTCGCTGCTGATACGCCTCTTCTAACTGGACAGGTATATGATATATGAGATAGCTACTCAAAGCCATGTTCTCCGTACAAAAGTTATTTTGTATTAATGTCAACATTTATTTGCCGTATGCAACAAACACCAGAAGGGATGTTTCCTGTGCCACTCAATCAATTCTTGATGCATCTCACAAGTATTCTTAATTTGTTTCAGCGTGTACTTGACGCACTGTTTCCCTCGGTGCTTGGAGGCACATGTGCTATTCCTGGAGCTTTTGGTTGTGGAAAAACTGTCATTAGTCAGGCACTCTCAAAGGTCTTATATTCACCCCTTGTTTTGTGCAGTAACAGCTATGTTTGTCCAGCTCTGGTTGCTAGCCTTCAATCAATTGACTCAACTTTGTTAAATTTTACTGACTTCATTTACCTTGTACAGTATTCCAATTCCGACACTGTGGTTTATGTGGGCTGTGGTGAAAGAGGAAACGAGATGGCTGAGGTCCTTATGGACTTCCCGCAATTGACAATGACATTGCCTGATGGACGTGAAGAGTCGGTCATGAAAAGAACAACACTTGTGGCTAACACCTCCAACATGCCTGTCGCTGCTCGTGAAGCCTCCATCTATACAGGTAACACATAATCGTTGATGTTTGTATGTTTGTATTCCCGTATTACTACAGGCATGACTTTCTATCTTAAGCAGTTCCTTTTATCAACTGTGCCGTGTTTCTTGCTTTACTAAAAAACGTACTTATCTATATGTAATCATGGCGTGGAATTGTTGTCATTAGTTTTTAGTAGAACATTGTGGATACATGGATCTTATATTTACATTGATTGCTGTGATTTATTGACTACTTTGTTTTAGACTTATGCTTCGGTTTCTTATGGGAACTTGGTAGCCTAGATCTTTTAGTGAATGAGCCTAAATAATCCAGCATGTCTGGTTCCTGTTAATTTGCTAAAGATCCATTGCTTTTTATTTTTAAAGGTGATTTTTTGTCTATGCACAAGACAATCATGTGTTAATTCCTCTAATGCAGGAATTACGATTGCTGAATACTTCCGTGACATGAGCCTAAATAATCCAGCATGTCTGGTTCCTGTTAATTTGCTAAAGATCCATTGCTTTTTATTTTTAAAGGTGATTTTTTGTCTATGCACAAGACAATCATGTGTTAATTCCTCTAATGCAGGAATTACGATTGCTGAATACTTCCGTGACATGGGCTATAATGTTAGTATGATGGCTGATTCCACGTCCCGGTGGGCTGAAGCATTGCGTGAAATCTCAGGACGTTTGGTATGATGCTTCCTTCCCCATCTTTCAGTTTTCATTTATTGCCATTTTTATATCTTTGTTCCCTGTTGCATATTTATATGCTCAGGTGCAAAACAGTAGTTCCTTATGGATTTCTAAAGTTCCCGACTTACTATTAAGGATTAGGTTTTTTTTCTCTCCTTTGTCTTTGTCCACGATTATGACTAGTACTCCCTCCGTTCCTAAATGTAAGCCTTTCTAGGCTTTTTCTGCACACATCTATCTAGACATGTTTTAGTGCAAGATTCAAATGAACCTTGCACTAAAACATGTCTAGATACATGTGTGCAGAAAAAGGGTAGAAAGGTTTACATTTAGGAACGGAGGGAGTACTATTTACCTTTTCCCTTTTACTAAGTTTATTGTTATTAAGGAATCCGCTGGTAGCTGACAGTTCTTTCAGTTTCAAGAATATCATTGCAGATGGTAGAGCAATTTAAAAATCTACAACACATTATATATGAACTACTTACCGCTAACGCATTTAACTACTAGGGTATTATGTGTTGATTACTGCATCCTAATGTGATTCTTTGAACTAATGGTGTGCTGAATATGCTGTAGGCTGAAATGCCTGCTGATAGTGGTTACCCTGCGTATTTGGCTTCACGTTTGGCATCCTTTTATGAACGTGCTGGGAAGGTGCAATGTCTTGGCAGTCCAGACCGGACAGGCAGTGTCACAATTGTTGGCGCTGTCTCTCCTCCTGGTGGCGATTTTTCAGATCCTGTTACCTCTGCAACCCTTAGTATTGTGCAGGTAAGGAAACTGTTCGATTACTCCAACCTTTTGGTCCAAGATTTGATACTATCAAGTACTAGTATTAATTAATTGCTCTGAAATTGCAGGTCTTTTGGGGATTGGACAAGAAGCTGGCTCAAAGGAAGCATTTCCCTTCTGTTAATTGGCTCATTTCTTACTCGAAATACTCCACGGTTATTCTCTAACTTGCCTATGATGTCAATGCAATTAATGTCTTCTCTGAATCCTCTACAGTAAAACGAAAATTGATAAAAAACAACAGACTTTGTAGATGATGTAAACACTACCATACGCACTAATGATAGATCAGATGAACTCCAAATATTGTATAACAAATTTTTACCGTGTGATTGGAAATTGCATTGGATGATTTAGTAGGTTCATTGGATTTTTCAGTGTTTTAAATAATGGCAGCTGAAATTGTAGATAACTTAGGAAATTGCTATCTCTTAGATCTTGTACATTTGATATCCGACTGATCCTGACAGTCTGACACTGTTCGCATCCCATATGTATGGTGCATCTCACATGAATAACTGCGAATGTACTACTCCCTCCGTATCAAAATATAAGACTTTATATCCTTTTTCTGCTCACATGTATCTAGACATGGTTTAGAGCAAGATTCATGTGAACCTTGCACTAAAACATGTCTAGATACATGTGTGCAGAAAAAGGCTAGAAAGTCTTATATTTTGATACGGAGGGAGTATTATACTTGGTGGGAGCATATAGTCAGGAGAAGCTACACCCATTGTATTTCCTTCTGTCATTCTGTGCACATATTTATCAGCTGTTATGCTTGTGCCTTGTATATCAAATTTTATTTCTGCAAAAAAAAAGTCTCCCGTTCGTTTGTTATGTTGTGCATGTGCTAACATGACAGTAAATTGATGTTTATTTCTGAGATGTTAAACTCCAACTAACACATTATCTTCTGCAATGTAGGCTTTGGAAGGATACTATGATAAGTTTGATTCAGGCTTTATTGACATGAGAACAAAAGCACGTGAAGTGTTGCAGAGAGAGGATGATCTAAATGAAATTGTCCAGGTATTCATATTCACCTTGTGTCCCACTTTGTTGCTTAGGATCCTGTTCCAAAATTTTGCTGACGTACTTTTGTAGTAAATTTTTTCATATGAGCAACAGCTGGAACATGTAAAATTGGTGATTTCGTTTTTTGGGCCACTTCTCATTTATCTTGGTCTGTTGATTACATCATGTTCTTAATAGACAATAAGTTTCGTAAACTCTTCAGTTGATATTTTAGTGTTATTGTATATTCTGAAGAGTTCTATATATGGAGAGAATGGATATGTGCTCTGTGGTTTGCATAATGCAATTGTTGCCGCGTGCACATCATCACTGGACTAATATTTTGCCAACTTGTCAGCTTGTTGGTAAAGATGCGCTGGGAGAAGGTGACAAGATTACGTTGGAGACAGCCAAGCTTCTGAGGGAAGATTATTTGGCGCAGAACGCATTTACCCCGTGAGTGATACCGGAGTCTGATTCATATAGATATCCTTAAAATGCCTAACCATTTTTAACTGAGAATGAATATTTGTTGAAACAGGTATGACAAGTATTGTCCATTCTACAAATCTGTTTGGATGATGCGCAACATCATTCATTTCAACACATTAGCAAATCAGGTAATCCCTCTTTTTGTGACCTTTTTTAGTCCTTAAAGCTTAGGATGCACAAACAGTTTAGATGTTTAAACTTGAAAGTATGGATCTTTGAATGACGCATGCCTATCGTGTAGAGTTTGATATTGCTGAATCTTGATCTATGGACTTACTGCAGAAATAGTTGAGCCTAGTTGTTTCCATGTTCCAGTATCAGTTATTACGGCGTGCCTTATTCTATCCATAACTCTATACTTGTGAGTTATATCAAGTAGGCCTGAAAAGGAAACTGCTAGTCACACTTAACCCGTGCAACTTTGGCCTAAAGTGTTCTTTTGGTAATTGCATAAACGTTTAGGTAAGTGTAATAGTATTAGTTTTGGCTATAGCCTGGCAACGAACTGGAACTTCAACTTAATCCATTGAATAAACGTACATAGTGCACGGAAATGAAATAAAGTAGCCAGCAAGACTTGTTGTTTTGGCGAAATTAGTGGCAATAGTTGCTGCATCCTTATATTTTAGTCCGATCCAAAACTATTCAGATCCATCTGTTGTCATTGTCATATGCTGGAACTAAGTTTCCTGTAGTAGTAGTGAAGGGTGGAGGTCATCATATAGGAAATGTATAAAATCTTAACAAATGTATGTTTGTTTTGCAGGCTGTGGAGCGAGCAGCTAATGCCGAGGGGCATAAGATAACCTACAGCGTTGTAAAGAGTCGCATGGGTGACCTATTTTACCGCCTTGTGTAAGTATTTCAGTTCATATTCAAACTGATCTACTTGAATATTCTGCGAGAATAAAAACTAATTCATTATTTTTCGTGTGAAACAGATCTCAAAAGTTTGAAGACCCCGCAGAAGGCGAAGACGTCCTGGTTGCGAAGTTCCAGAAACTATACGACGACCTTACCACTGGATTCCGCAACCTAGAAGACGAGGCTAGGTAAAACCATTGTGTACGCCTCCGCCGTGTAAAACAATAAGGAGCACCAAATGCTGTGAACGACTTGCTTTTGCTTCACCAGAGTTTGTAGATGCGAATTACGGTTTCAGGGTTCATTTTTTTGGGACGAACACGCAGGTTTTTCATCAGGATCACATTGTTTGGTCTCCAGTGCTATGGATGCACGCGTTATTCTTTTTTGATGTACCATTATTTGTTGTATAAGAAGATACTGGTGGGCATGTCCATAGTTGAATAAGCACGACATCCATCTACTTGAACATCAATAATGTCTATATTTATTTTTCATCATCCCCTTTATGTGCTTTACTTTCTCTACTATTTCAGCGTGAAATAGGTAATGTCTGTCCTCAGTTTTTTTCTAACTTCACCTCTATATCCTCTGCAAAATATATATGCCAGCTGCCATTGTGCACCGATTAAGGTGGAAGGTACCGGTTGAAATGGCACTAACCCTCCGTAGTGCACATGAAAATGCACAAAACTGATATAAACTTAAATTTTAACGTAACATGAACCGGATTTAAAAAAATCATGATCTAACCCTTGTTAGACGGGGCGTGGGTCAGATGAATTTTTCTCTGTCCGAGTTATTTGATATTGAGATTTCAATTTTAGATTATATCAGTTTTGTGCATTTTCTTCACGTAGCTGTTCCATGACTACGTGGAACCCACGTTGGAGGGAGACCACCGGAGACCACTGCCTCGCCATGAACGGAAATCGTGGATGGATGTGATCCTCCACCTCCAGGAGAAGCCGGAGACGATTGATTGGGAGCAGCAGCAGCAGCGGGAGGAAGATCCACCCACCGACCAGGCCAGCCCACCCAGCTTTGTCTCTACCCATGCCCTTGCTTGCTTGGACGCTAGTGGAGCAGCCGGAAGCCACTTTCGTTGGTTCGTTTTCTGGTTCTGCTGAGGATGTTCTGGCAGTCCAGTGTGCACCCCCGGATGCGTGTGCCTGGAAGTATTGCTTTTGTTTCTTGCGTACCTGGAATGTTTCCATCTTTTTGCTTCGCATGGATGTACTTGACTTGACTGGTAGTAGCTGTGTGAAACTCCTTGTGGTACGAATAGCCATGGGAAATTCCTCAGAGGACTACAAGATTTGCTCGTCGTATGTACTGTACGTTTTTTCATCTTCTGTGTCAAACTCATTCGATGCAGGAAATGGACCTGAAACAATTCTTAGCAGCCCGGACTACAGTTTTGTTGGTTTCTGTCAGATACGCGTGAGTATAATGAATTGCGAAATGCATACATAATTTCCGATCCTTCCCACGACTTTTATTTCGCGGTTTTGGATTCAAAGAAAAATCCAGTCGAATATGCCCCTGCATCTTGCCATCTACCCGCTTTTGTACTTTCTGCAGTACTCAACGTGCATGTGTAACTTTCTACCAAAGGGTACCAGCGAAAGACGAGTAGTAAAGCAAAGTTGCTCATCTTTTGATTGCAGTCAAAGCTACCAGGTACAAATATGAGGATAACAGCGGTGTATTCTTCTTTTTTAGATCAAGAACGGTGTATTCTAAAGACAAAAGCATGCCACGTCATCGTAATCCATAATCTTTTGCATAAATCTTATTGGCCAAAGTATGGGTAGGACCTAGTTACTTCAAGAACCCTAAATCTCGAGCCTCGACCTATCCAGCGATGCCGACATGTTCGACGGTATCATTTCTTGTACCAAAAGTCATGTTTCAACGTTGTTGCTCAGCCATTTTATCCTACATAATATCATAGAAAATATACCGAAGCAACAACGAAGAAAGCCCCAAACGGACAAAACATAGAGCCTGCCACGCGCAAACCACGAAGCGAGAAAACAAAAGACAATGGGTGAAAATGCAACATCACATGTCCTTCCACCCAAACAAAATCGTTTCAACAAAGTAAATATCTCGATGGACGCCTCTCAGCCGTCTCTCCTACATAATCTTATCACGGAAAATAAACTGAGCAAACTCCGAGGAAGAAACAACACCATCACGCAGAACGAAGCAAGAAAAACATAAGTCGAGGGTGAAAACGCAAGATCACTCGTCCGTCCGTCAGTGCAAATATCATTTCTCTTCTCTTCTCCTTCGCGTCCAAAATCAAATGGAAAGCAAGTGGAAGCTCCGGGTTTCAAGTCCTCGCATGTCACAATTAGTGCCGCTTCCAGCTTACTAGTTAATCCCGTCTTTGTTTGTTTATTATACCTCCCTCTCCTCATCTCCACCTCCACCTCCACCTCTGCTGGCTGCCTGCGGGCCAATCCGATCCCATCGCCGCCATCCCCCGAGCGAGCTCCAGATCCGCCGCCGAGCTCCAGCACGGTAACCCCCTCTCCGTACCCGCCCGCTCTCCAGTTCCGTTCCGTTCGAACCGAGTTCGGAGGCGGACCGCCTCCTGCTCTGCTGCTCCTCGCATTGCGCCGGCTCCGTAGCTGGGCAGCTGGCTGGGTGGCCTCCGCGCGATTCGGCGTGTTTGTTTTGAGCTGTTATGGGCACCGAGCTTCGAATTCTGCGCGAGCTTCGCGGCGAATTCAGCTGATTCCGCGTGGGTTTCCGTTGGTGCGACCGGGTGCAGGGGATTGGATCGAGCTGGTAATGCGGCGGGGGCCGTGGCGGACGGGATCGGGCGACGGCTCGGTCAGAGTTTGACTTTCTCCGAGCCGCCGCCGTGGAAAGACTTTCCACCCGCGCTGCCTTTTTTTTCCTTCACGACGAATTCGCCTGATTTGGACGTGTAGATCACCTACCGCGAACCAATTCCACGCCCTTGCTTGGCCATTTGAAGAGTTCGCGCAGCTTTTGTTTGTTTCTACTTGAAGTGGCTTTGTTTCAGGACTTGCCATATCTGAATCGCGTGCGTTCGCATCGGAATCTGTGCTAGAGCAGCCGCCAGGCAACTGGGCTGCTTCTGGTCCGTACCCTGAGGCCCGAATCCTGATAGTTAGCCATAGAATGTCTGTCACTAGAGAAGCTGATGATTGATTACCAGCTTGCTTGATTCCTGCTTTATGACATGATCTCTTGGGTTATTCCTGTGCTTACCTTGTACAATTGCAAATGCAGGGGAAGGTGCCTTGTACTCCTGTGCCAGTTGAACTGAAATCTCACCAGGCCCTGGTGGTGTAGCCTTCACAGCAAAGTAACCGAAGCTTTTAGATGATCCCGAGATGGTGAGGAGCTGAAAGTGCCTGGGACTGTGACAGTGTGGGGGCAGCAGCAAGGACATGACTGTCATGCCGCCTGCGCGCCAACGGGCTGCGGCCAAGAAGCCCATGTGGATCATCGTGCTCCTGTGCATGGTCTGTGTTGTGTTGATCGGGGCGTACGTGTACCCGCCGCACCACTACTCGCAATGCTACCTCTCCGCTTCTAGTGTCTGTACGCCGTTCAAGGATTGGCTCCCTTCCATCGGCCGCCGGGAGCGTACCGACGAGGAGATTATTTCAGCCGCGGTTATCAGGGATATCCTGGAATGCCCATGTCTGTGTCGAAGAACCCGAAGATCGCTCTTATGTTCTTGACACCTGGTTCGTTGCCCTTTGAGAATTGTGGGAGAAATTTTTGCAGGTTTGCCTGATTTCACCTCTTGTCCTTGTGCAATTTAAGGAGTATAGATCATTTAAGGTTTATTTGGGTTTCCATTATTGCCAATGCACCATCAATATTTTTCAGTTTTAAAAATATAGACACAATTACTTGGGTTGCTGAGGAATAACATAGTGGTTGGTACTTACCATTATTTCAAAAATTAATGCATAATTTTGGAAAATATTAGCTTAGTGTAAGCATTCATCTTCGACCGATGAAACATTGAGAGATTCCTTGTCTGCATAAATAAAACTAATCTTGACCAAGCCAATAACACTGTTGTGCTAGCATGCACTTGGCACTGTAATTTCCTTCCTCCTTGTTGCTAACACTTGTTTATATAATTCATGTGATTTTAAAAAACACTTTGCCTTTACGCAGGGTCATGAGGGGCGATACTCCATCTATGTGCACGCGTCGCGTCAGAAGCCTGTGCATTCTAGTTCTCTCTTTGTTGGCCGAGATATTCATAGTGATGCGGTAAGAACTCTCATCTGCCCGTCAGACCCCCGTAGGTTTGCATGGTTGGTTTGTCTATACTTTGTACTTTCACAGTGATTTGTCAAGTAAAGTATGTTAAATTTTCAAAGCTTATGTTTAGAAGAAAATTCTTTCTCTCAGTGACTGTTGAATGTGTTAATGGCTCAACTAATATGTATTGGTGCCATCAGAAACTTATGTTTCCACTTTCCACTAGGGTAGGAGCAATGAGCAATGGCTAAGCAGTTGGTACACACTTACACGCCATGACATAGCAGTAAGCTCATATTGATTTATTGAGAACATAACTAGATTATGATCACCTGCATTTAAGAGCATTACTACCAATTCCAGTTGCTCGTGTCGTGCTATGTCAGAGATAGGTTGTAACATACAGTTCTTCCTGCAAGTAGTATGTTGCATTAGTTGTATCCTCAAGGCCAGTACTCGAGGTACAGTTTTCAGAATTCTAAGAAGACCACTATTAGCAGTTGGATTGAGATACCTAAAAATCTAAATCTACTAATTTACAAATCGAACGGCTTCTTGCAATGCATCTATTTTTTTAGGTTTCTCCCTAACAATTTATTATATTGATTTGTGTTGCATGCTCATGGTTGAATTTGAATGGCATATGTAATTGCTATGCAGGTTGTATGGGGAAAGATTTCAATGATAGACGCAGAGAAGAGGCTATTAGCAAACGCACTGGAAGACACTGATAATCAAAATTTTGTCTTGCTTTCTGATAGGTTTGGATTCCTGATTATGGATTACTTCCTTTTTTATCAATTCTTTCACCATACTGAAACCGTATTCTCTTTCTGTCACAGCTGTGTTCCGCTGCATTCATTTGACTATGTCTATAATTACCTGATGGGAACCAACATTAGTTTTGTTGATTGGTAAGAACACAAAAACTTGTATTTCATTACCACTTTTAAAATAAAGTAAGTACAGGGGAATGACTGAAATAAGTGGTGTTGGCCAATACCACGATGGCGTAGTCGATTAGTTTTTACAGTGTTATCACTTGCAGATGTCCATGTCCGAGTATTTTGAATTTTCCTGTCTATCATTTGTAGCTTCCAGGATCCTGGTCCACATGGAAATGGAAGGTATTCTCTTGAGATGCTTCCTGAAATAGAGGAGAGAGACTTCAGAAAGGGTGCCCAGGTACAAATTTTTCTGAATATTTTTGTTGTTGTTGCTGTGATACATACTAATTTGCTTGTTATATAATACTTGCAGGTCCAACTTTCGTCATTTCAGTTGTATATTATTTGTTATCAGTTTTTCCATGATATAAAGCTGACATGTTCAAAATTTGACTATTGTGTATTAGACTCTTATCTCACATGCTTTCTTGTGTAATTTGTTGCTCTTATAGTGGTTTGCAATCACGCGGAGACATGCTTTAATGATTCTGGCAGACAACCTTTACTACAAGAAGTTCAAGCTATATTGCAAGGTGTGTTTTGTGTCTAGAGGTGCAATCTTGGTTTATAGAATAGAGATATACCAGTACAAGGTATTTCAATAGGAAATATGCATATGATTTTAACTGTATTTATAATTTGTTTCACCACAAGGTTAACTGTGAAAATCTGTATGTATCTTTTAATATAAAGTCCAGACTTTACAGTAAAACTTTAGTACTCCCTCCGTTCACTAATGTAAGACATTCTACCTAGTATTACAGTATTAACTACATACATACTAAAATGAGCGAAACTATGTGCAAAATAAGTCTAGATACATTTGAATCAAGAAAAAGTTAAAATGCCTTACATTAGTGAACGGAGGAAGTATATAAATTCAGTAATTATCTCTAACTAGAAAATTGGTCTTTCATGCCCCTCCAACTGCCTGACAAATAGGCTATAATGAACTGAGGAATGGTTTTGATAACCACTTCCATAAACATTAGAAAGTTAATGTGTAAACTTCGTTGCAAAGTAGTCTTTATTTTTCTTTTGTTAGCAATAGGTTAAATATTCTAATAAGCATGGGGAGTTCATATCTTCCTTGTGTGGAATACATTACCTAGTACCGACTGAGATGTATTTGAGCGATTAAGCCTGCTCTTATGATCATAGTACCTGAAATCTGTTCCAATGCCTGTGTTTTTTACTTTTCTTGTTTTCTCTGTCATTTTTCTGGTAAGTTGAATTTTGGAAAGTAATTTATCTATATCATATGATTTGCAGCCAGCAGATGGGCGCAATTGTATTGCTGACGAGCATTATTTGCCAACCCTGTTCAATGTCAGTATTTACAATCTCTGGAAGTTGCATTTACATCTTTTTTCTTCGAGTTACTTGCTAACAGCTAAGTCCTTTTACGAAACATCAGATGGTAGATCCAGGTGGAATAGCTAATTGGTCGGTTACACATGTGGATTGGTCTGAGGGGAAATGGCATCCAAGGTCATATGCAGCTGCTGATGTCAGCTATGATCTCTTAAAAAATATAACAGTATGTTCTTGCCTTGCTTGACTTCTTTCCCGTGATAAATCTTTACATGGTTTTCTGTTTAGTTGCAGAATCCGTAGATTGATGTATTCTAATGTAAATTGCTGTTATGCAGGCTGTTGATGAGAACTTCCATGTAACAAGCGATGACAAGGTATGGGCAACCATTCGTGATCAATATTTGACTATCAAAGGGCAATGAATAAATTTTACTCGCCTGTTTATTTTTCATGGATTATCTGCTACATATTTAAAATGATTTGTTTTGCAATACTTTCCCATTTAACGCAAATTCGTAATTTATACTATGATTTTACATAAGATACTGAAACTTGCAACTTTAAACATCCTCTATCTTTATTCTGTCATGTCTTAACAATTAATATGAGGTACTAATTTATTGTTTTTATCCTCTTTATAGAAACTTTTGACACAGAAGCCATGTTTGTGGAACGGATCAAAGAGTCCATGCTATCTTTTTGCTAGAAAATTCTATCCCGAAACACTTGACAACTTACTGAAGATATTCACCAGTTACACATCGGTTTGACTTCCGACCTCATTCTTTGCCCTCAACACATGGTTCAACTACACGAGCATGCCCTCTCTCTCTCTCTCCATGTAAAAATTGTGAAGTCAGTCAATACTTAGCCTCGTGACGCGGATCTGGACCTTGGGAGAAAGGTTGCTGCTGCAGCCATTGTGACGACCTGTAGTGTTCAGTCCATGGTAGGGATGTGGCGATATTGGTGGCAATGATACTGTCCCTCGTTGTAATCTATTGTGCTTTCTGTATGTTTTTAGCCTCATTAGTTCCTGGCTCCTGGAGATCATATTTTTGTCAATATGTTGTTATTATATGATCCATTCTTTTGTAGACACAAAGAGATGACTGAGAAGTACCACATATCTTTATAGACTTCGAATTGTTTTTTGGGGTACCACATATCTTTGTATCTTGTCATTGTTTTTGGTTACTAACTGTTCAGATTTCCTGGAGGTTGAGCATACGTGATCTTTTGAGGACGGTGAACTTTATTAGACAATACTAGTTAGGTGCCCATGTTTTGTTACGTACCAATGTATATGTTTAGGGTCTCATATTCAAATGTGTATTGCAATTAACGTGAATGAAATTTTTCGGCCATAGTTGTATGTTTATTAAAAAAGAATATAAATAAAAAATAAATATCAGTAACGACCATAGAACTCTAAACTAATATAGGGAATAATGAGTACATTGTAATCTTTGTACCGAGGGCATTCATAGGGTAAGTGGAAGGGGGACGCTTCTGACGTTTCAAAGAGGTAAAAATTGGTACCAAAGATGAACATACCGCTATGCGGTCTTCTAGCAAATTTTGGGTCGAAAAGATGACAAGAATATAATGCTACAATATCCAGCTATATTTCATCTCGCATGCTTAGCCTTAACAATATAGTAACTTTGTGCAGACTTCAAGTGACGGTTTGCACTTGCTTGTGTAACGTGTGGTGATGCTGATTTCAAGATTGAAGGAAATATTTAGCAAGCACTCCATCCGTTCACAAAAAGATGTCTCAACTAACTTCAAATTTGGATGTATCTACACATAATGTGTCATTAGGCAGTAGCAAGCCACGATCATCGGCCTTCATCGACACGACGGAGCAGCAGACATGGAGACGACCGGGCTATGTGAAGGTCGGAGAGAGGGGGGGGGGGGGAGTTGTTAATTACTATCTCTTAGATAGGCTACTATGAAGTAGAATGTCATATGGCCTCTACGGCTCTAGATCAAAGCATATATTGGCCTTTTCACCCTGAACATTCTTATCTAACTCTGCCACTAAGACGAGGCGGGATGGTGTCTTCTGCTTCTAGGTTCCAAGGCACATGTCGTGAAACCTATGGCAACAAGCGAGATGTTGACATGTTGTTGCCCCTCCGCCTCCACCTCGAGCGAGCCTTTTCCGGTGATTTGTTGCCTTACTGTTGTGCCACTATGGTACCGGCGCTGAAGTTAGCACAACAACATACGCCTACTTTAGATTTTTAATCTAAATATTTTCCGTAAGTCATGATAGCTCGCCAACCTCGTGAGCCACCCGAGCGACATGATAGTGAGGTGATCTGTTCTATACTCTGTCCCTATGTCTGTGGAGGCCTTTGAAGAGTATCAGCCTATCAGGAGTGTAAAGTTGAGATAGAACTCACAATTGCATTGATTTGGTGCGGTTTACATTGTTTATATAATTCATCAAGGAACCGACTTAGGCTAACCTAACTTGGAGTACAAGTCTAATACTAGTCCGTATAGGACACAACTCGTATAGTCTAGCATCCCCCCGCAGTATCAACGTGGGGTTCGACAACGTTGAGACTGAAAAGTATGTCGGTAAAAGGAGCTGTGGCGAGTCCCTTGGTGAAGATGTCAGCAAACTGAGCTGTAGTAGGCACATGAAGAACTCGAACTTCCCCCAAGGCGACCTTCTCACGAACAAAATGAATATCAATCTCGATGTGTTTAGTCCTCCGGTGCTGTACTGGATTGCTGGACATGTAAATAGCTGAAATGTTGTCCCAGTAGACAATAGTGGCCTGCTGAATGGGTCGGTGCAACTCCGATAATAACTGACGTAGCCAAACAGTTTCAGCAACAGCATGGGCGACAGCGCGATACTCAGCTTCCGCAGACGAACGAGAAACCGTGACCTGCCGCTTAGAAGACCATGAAACCAAATTGTTACCAAGATAAACACAGTATCCGGACGTGGATCGACGAGTATCAGTACATCCAGCCCAATCTGCATCGGAATATGCTGTCAACGATGTAGGAGAAGAGGAATTTATGTGAAGACCATGATCTAGAGTGCCTTTGAGGTAGCGAAGAATGCGTTTGACATGATTGTAATGGGGAATACGAGGATCGTGCATATAGAGACAAGCTTGCTGAACTGAGAAGGAGATTTCAGGCCTAGTGATTGTAAGATATTTAAGGGCACCTGTGAGACTGCGATATAGTGTGGAATCAGAAAAAGGTTCTCCTTCAGAAGACAGTTTAGTGGAGGTGTCAGCAGGGGTGCGAGAGGATTGACAATCAAGCATACCTGCCCGATTTAGAAGATCAAGAATATATTGACGTTGAGAGAGAAATAAACCGCTAGAATCACGTGTAACAGCAATACCAAGAAAGTGATGGAGGGGACCAAGATCAGTCATAGAGAATTCAGTGCTTAGTAAAGAAATAACGTGAGAAAGAAAAGTGTTAGAAGAGGCGGTGAGAACAATATCATCAACATAAAGAAGCAGATAGGCAACATTCGAATTGTTATGATAGACAAAAAGAGAGGAATCAGAGAGAGATGGTGTAAACCCAAGTGTTTGAATGAAAGTAGAGAATCGTTGGAACCATGCCCGAGGTGCTTGCTTCAAACCGTAGAGAGATTTTTTAAGGAGACAAACATGATTTGGATTGGAAGAATCTGTAAACCCGAGAGGTTGCTGACAGTAAACTGTTTCATGGAGAGTTCCGTTGAGAAAAGCATTTTTAACGTCAAGTTGGTGAATAGGCCAGGAAGAAGAAATAGCAATGCTAAGAACAATGCGAATGGTACTAGGTTTAACTACAGGAGAGAAGGTTTCATCAAAGTCTATGCCATGTTGCTGAGAGTAACCACGACAAACCCATCGAGCCTTGTAACGAGAGAGAGTTCCATCAGAGTGAAATTTGTGACGAAAAACCCATTTACCGGAAACAACATTAGCACCGTAGGGACGAGGGATAAGTCGCCAAGTTTGATTTTGAAGTAAAGCGTTGAACTCATCTTTCATAGCAGCAGACCAATTGGGATCTAAGAGAGCAGCTTTGTAGGAATTAGGTATAGGGGAAAGGGTAGGAGTGGCATGAAGGTTTTGACGATCAACCGGTTGCCTAAAACCTGATTTGGAACGAGTACGCATGGTGTGATCATTGGTAGGAGCAATGGTAGGAACGACACGAGGTGGTAGGATTGGAGGTGAAGGAGAAGGGGTGTCCGGCGCAGCGGAAGATGCAGACACTGGCGTGGATGGCGATGAAGGAGAGGTAGGAGGTGTCTCGGCAGAAAAGTCTGCCCCGACAGAGAAATCGGAAAAATCGGTGAAGGAGCGACCCACGACATGGGCCAGGCCTGCACCATGCCTGTCAGGGGTCAGGCGTCGGACGCCAGTGTGTAGGAGCCGTGGAAGCTGGTGGCGGCGGGGGAGCAGTGCTTGGCGAGGGCGTCGAAGGCGTCGAGCGAGGCGGCCTGTAGATGGGGTTTTTGCCCCTGTAGTTAGGGCTTGGGCGCCAGCCAGGAGGGGGCTGCACCGTCGGGGGCTGAGGCACAGTAGCAGGCGGCGGTGGAGGTGGAGGTGGGCATGGAGTGGCGGCAAAGACTTGGGGCCTGGCATCCTTGCGGGACTGCGTGAGATCAGCCCACTACAGCAGCGACCGAACCTCGGCAAAGGACGGCATTGGCCGCATCATCGGGATGAAGGAGGCTTGCTTCTCGAAGCGATCGCTGAGCCCGACGAGGAGAACATTGATCAGCTGCCGATCATCAACGGGATCACTGAGTTCGCGGAGCTCATCAGCAATGGATTTGAGGCGCTGGCAGTAGACGCCCACCACAAAATCTCCTTGGACGGTGTTGCGGAGCTCGGTGTTGAGGCTGTTGACCCGAGCGTCGACGTTGTCCTGGAAGAGTTGTCGGAGGGCCGCCCACAGGTTGGCGGCAGTGGCGGCATCGCGGAAGACGAGGTTGAAGATCTCGGTGGATACCCTCGTGTAGATCCATTGGATGATGGCAAGATCATCTTTGACCCATTGGGGGTTGGTCGGTTGGGGAACGGAGTTCTCGGCGACATGGGAGCGAAGATTGGAGCGGCCGAGATGTACTTCAAATAGATGACGCCAATGGTAGTAGTTGTGGGCAGCTAGGTCTAGGGTTATGGGGATGAAGGGTGTGACATCGGCGATAGTGTCGGTATAGGAGATTGGGGCAACCATGGAGGTAGAGGGTGCCAGAACAAGGGAGGAAGAAGGGGTGGTGGCGGCAGCAGCGGCGGCCTTTTTGATGAAGTAGTCTTTGGGAGGTAGAGGCGGCGGCGTGGGAGGCGCGACCATGGCCTAGGATCTAAAATCTGATACCATGTAAAGTTGAGATAGAACTCACAATTGCATTGATTTGGTGCAGTTTACATTGTTTATATAATTCATCAAGGAACCGACTTAGGCTAACCTAACGTGGAGTACAAGTCTAATATTAGTCCGTATAGGACACAACTCGTATAGTCTAGCAAGGAGCTTCAGCAACTATGTGCTGACAAAGTTGAAATTTCTCAGGAGTTGGATAGCAGATCCTTCGTCTTGGGCAAGACAAACTATTCTTCAGCATATTATTACAGGTACATGTTTGATTGTGTGCCGAAAGATGAAGTTCTTGCCAGACTTTGGAAGTCCAGATGTCTACCTAAACTAAAGGTTTTCTGCTGGTTACTTATCAATGATCGTCTCAATACCAAGGATATGATGTTGAGGAAGCACTGGCACGTTGATGGAGGCTCCGAATGTGTTCTGTGTCCACCCTCCTTTCTAGAGGACAATGATCATCTTTTCTTTAGATGTGACTTCGCCAAAACTTGTTGGGACAGTATTGGTATCACTTGGAACATGAATAAATCGTAGCTTCTGTACGTGTTTGATTTCATCCATGACTTTCTTCTGTACGTAAAAGAAACATGCCCCCCTCCCCCTCCCGTGCGTGGGTTTCACATCACATATATAATGTAGCTTAATTAAGTAAAAGTAGAAATCTAGGTCTCCACCAACAAAAAAAGTAGAAGTACGATCCAGAGCAGAAAAAATGAGAGTGCAAAGCAGATCAGTGATGTTGAAGATGCTCATTATCCTCATTGGCCTTCTGGAGTTCCTGAATGACCTCATCTTGCCGTATTTTAAGTTGTTGCAACTCTTCTTGTATTTTGGAAAGAAACTCCTCGGTGTCTTTCCTTTGTTGGACCCAATTTAAATACAAGTCCTCCGATGTCCTGGCCTGCAGAAATCAAAGTATCAAAGACATTTCATTGATTCTGTGATAGACGACTTGACTAATATGCCTTCATGGAACATCAATACATTGATCTCCACAATCATGACGGAGCGGCAGACGGGCCAGGTCAGCGTCTGCTGCATCCAGGTTCCAAGGCACATGCCGTGGAACTGTGGCCACACAAACGAGACACCACTGCCCCTCTAAAAGATTCACAGGTTTTGGGGGGTACTTTCGATACAGGGCTATCCAGGGAGTTGTCCACATGGTTGAGGGACCTTGCACAACGGACTCCCGGATGTTCTAGGATCGAACCCCAAAAGTTCCGAGCCTGGAAAACATGCTTTGACAAACAATTAGGGTTAGGTTCTCTCAACTATGGGACAGCTAATGGGTGCATATGTGATGTTTCTTTTACGTGTTTGATTTCATCCATGACTTTCTTCTGTACGGATTTTCTAGCGAACCAAATAAATGAAACTCGTTGAGATATTATCTCTTTCTTGTGTTCTCTGTCTTGGGGTCTCCAACTATCAATGCTTGCTTCCAAATGTGTCTAGTCACCGAAGCACATGGTTAGTCCGCTAAGCATGTTATTATTAGCACTAAAGCTCATTTAAGTAGGGAAATGTTCTTTCACCCCATAAACACAGGATACTGAAGCATGTGTACAAACATATGTCTCCTTTCTCCTTGTAAAAAAACACGTCTGTGAGGCAATTTCCATCCCTAAAACGAGAGCATACTGGCACCAGGGTCCACCACTAACCTACCCGGACCCACATTATCCAGCACCAATATCTGCAGGCTCACATTCATCCACGCAACACCACTCATCTCACCCCACGTGGCAGTCCTCCCCACTCTTCCCATCGCCCCCTCAACTCTCAAAAACCTCCGCTCCCGGTCCACGAAATGCTCCACCTCCTGCTCCTTCCCTCCCGGCGCCCAATTCCTCCCCCTCCCCAGACAATCCGCCAACCGCTTCCTCCTCGCCATGACCGAAGCCGCCGCGAGCTCTAGCTCTACCTCGTCCCGTCCCCTGCGAAGCGTGGCGGGGGCGACGGCGGTGCCTTCCCTGGGCGCGGAAGAGACCGGCGCGGCGGCCGACGAGGCCTTCCGGCGGCACACCTCGCCGGGGATGAGAAGGGGCGGCGACGCGGGAGGCGTGGCCGTCGTGTGGTTCAGGAGCGACCTCCGGGTGCTCGACAACGAGGCGCTGGTGCGCGCGTGGGCGGCCTCCGGGGCCGTCCTCCCCGTGTACTGCGTCGACCCCCGGGTCTTCGGCGGCGGCACCCACTGCTTCGGGTTCCCCAAGACCGGAGGTGAGAGATATTGGTCCCGGCTGCATTTGGGGGTTGGAGTCTGGCCAATCTTTAAGCTGAAAATTCCGTAAATTGGAATTCAGGTGATTTGTTGGGTTCTGATCAATGGCATTTGATCCTGACTGTTTGATTGTTTCAGCGTTGAGGACACAGTTCCTGATTGAGTGTCTGGGAGACCTGAAGCAGAATCTGCAGAAGCGGGGCCTCGACTTGCTCGTCCGGCACGGCAAGCCTGAAGACATCCTCCCTTCAGTTGCCAAGGCTGTCAGTGCACACACAGTGAGTCCACCTGCACAACCATACATCACTTAGCCAGTTGGTTCAGTTTGATACCATGTGAATTCCAAGGCTGGGAGTACTGCATTAAGGTTAGTGACCTCAGATTAAGGCAGCAAATTGTGTATCTTCAGGTCTATGCTCATAAGGAAACCTGCAGCGAGGAACTCCTCGTCGAACGCCTCGTACGCAGAGGCTTGGAGCAGGTGGTTATCCCTCAAGTTGGAACAGCTGACCAGAATAAAAATCTGAGCCCCAAGCTTCAGCTTATCTGGGGATCGACAATGTACCATGTCGATGATCTGCCGTTCCCCGTCAGCAACTTGCCAGACATATACACGCAGTTCAGAAAGGTAGGAATTCCATTCATCTTGACCACTCTGTAAATTCTAATCGTCATTGCTACTGTTGATGCAATGGTTTCGCCAGGCCGTTGAGTCGAAGTCCTCGGTTCGGAGCTGCAGCAAGTTGCCTCCTTCGCTCGGGCCGGCCCCTAGTTCCGATCTGGTTGAGATTGGAGGGTGGGGGTCAGTACCTACCCTGGAGTCACTAGGTCTAAGTGTGACAAAGGCAGGTTCAGTTAACTGTATTGTACTCATTCCAGCACTCCATTGTACCTCGGTAGATATGCTTCTGAATTTTTTGTTACCCTTGGTGATGTTTGCCTCCCTGTGTAGCCAGAGAAGGGGATGCATTTCATAGGAGGAGAGAGTGCAGCTCTGGGAAGGGTTCATGAATACTTCTGGAAGAATGACCAGGTGAAAGCATACAAAGAGACTAGGAATGGCATGCTTGGGCCAGACTACTCCACCAAGTTCTCTCCTTGGCTTGCTTCGGGCAGTCTTTCACCACGCTACGTTTGCGAAGAGGTAGAGATTAGCGCAGTGGTTGCCTGCACACATTGTTAGAACTCTCTCATGCTAAATGTTCGGTCATTATGCAGGTAAAGAGATACGAGAAGCAGAGAGTAGCGAATGATTCCACATACTGGTTAGTGAGCCTTTCTGGCCCATTTTCATGCTGAAGTTGTTTGTGAGGTATTCTCAAATTCATACTGTTTGGACTGCGTTTCCTGACATGGCAATGGGTTTCAGGGTTTTATTTGAGCTGATATGGAGAGACTACTTCAGATTTCTTTCAGCAAAATATGGGAACTCCATTTTCCACTTAGGTAAAGATGCAGTTGTCTCTCATGTCCTTCGATACCACATTGTGAAGCAAGTATCATTTTGATTTTTCCATTTTCTCATTAATTACTAAAAGAACGCACAACTGTTTCATCTTGAAAAAATAGTCATATTTGGCCAGCGAAAGAGCATAATCCTTTTGTAAATATCGTAGGAGGTCCAAGGAATGTGGTTTCCAAGTGGAGTCAAGATCAGGCACTATTTGAATCTTGGAGAGACGGTCGGACCGGGTACGGCATACTCCGAACTGTTTCATCTTTCTGCTGCTCGTCGCACCTTCTCATTTCTGTCGTGGTGAACTCAGGTACCCGCTTATTGATGCCAACATGAAGGAGCTTTTAGCTACTGGTTTCATGTCCAACCGTGGCCGTCAGGTACCTTTTGACACACCGCCCATCAGTAGCATGTCTGTGTTAGGATTCAACTTTTAGATCATCTTTTTCCAACTTGCCATCATCTATCTATTCCATTATTTATATGTAGATTGTGTGCTCATTTTTGGTCCGAGACATGGGTATCGACTGGCGAATGGGGGCTGAATGGTTTGAAACATGCCTACTGGATTATGACCCTGCTTCAAATTATGGTAACTGGACATATGGAGCAGGTCAGTGTTTCCTTATGTCCTGTTACTAAACCTTTGGGAGTTCATACTAGATAGCGTATTGAGTACACATAATCCTGAAATGTTAGAACTGACTTCACTGCTGCCACTACTCTCGACAGGAGTTGGCAATGATCCGCGAGAAGACCGATACTTCAGCATCCCCAAGCAAGTAAGCATCAAGACTAAATACCACCGACACCTTAACACTTGTTTTTACGAGACTGAACTCTAGTTAATCATACCCATAAATCACTATACCGCTAGCATTCTGGCAAGTCAGCATCGCGATGTAAGAACACCTTGAAATTGCAGGTTTTAAGCATCATATCACCTCATAACCATAAGATTAATACCAGAGCATAGCTCCTAGCCTAAATAAAGTGCCTCTTGTTATTACATGCACATAGTTAATCTTAGAGATATCCTTTACGTCATGGAAAAGGAAAAGCTGTTGTTTCCTACTGCTTGTAACTAACATGCAAACTGACAATGGCAGCACAGGAAGCCAAATCAGACAATAGGGGAAAACAGAGTTAAAACACAAAGTTTTTGTTGCAAGTTCCAGTTCGCAGCAAAATGCACACACTGCCACAAATAAATGTAGAAATCACTATGTTGAGAACCACGTTTGCATGTTATTGAAACTCCCCTTGTTCTCTCATTCATACTATTCTCTGTTGAGAACTTACAATCTATATAGGAAACTAAGAAAACTGCAATAACAATGAATAGTATATTAAACCAAAAGCAAATGAATTCAAGGAGCACAAATGAAAGCGCGACACTGTATTGTGTCTATGTTGTGATTCGCCATAAATGCTTGACTCTGGAACAAGTAGTTCAAATTCTGTTGCTGGCAACGCCTGAGAATGAAAATCCAACTGTAGCCACTAGCCAGTACTTCTTTTCAACGTAGGTGTTTATTTGACATCTTCTAAAAACAGCAGAGAGAGAGAGAGAAAGAGCTAGTATCAGTAAATTATAATAAGAATATGATCTGAAGCTTAAATTAAACTAGCACCAATGGAAGCCTAGGATTTATGATACGAAAATAGCTTAAATGGACATATACATAGATGAAGTGGAAGTAAATTTCAGAGGGTACAGTTCTAACTGTAACAAAGGGAAATACTATATTCGGGGAGTGATCATACCAACCAACATGCATTTTAAACCTCAATAATAGTTGATACTTAAGAGGCATCAAAGGCGCAGTAGCCTAACTAATCCATAAAAAATTCTACCAAAGTTAAATATCTTTACGTTGTATCTGCACTAAACTATAACATGGCAATTGGGACAGTCACTCTACATAGCGAACTGGTGGTTCCCTTGTTCTCTACATTAGAGGGGCAACCCTGTTCTAAGAAAAAACAGATAAAGTTTCCTAGTGACATAGGTTCCCATAAATAAAACAGATTAACAACAGTTCAGTGAGCCTGCATTTGTTGTTGAACATGGTTGAATTTATCTTCATACATCATGAAGTGCATAGAAAAATTAACTAACAAGACCTGAAATTCCTACTAGGTGGATTTGTTTATCATGTACAGTGAACAGCTTTAATCGTATCCTCCATTTATGACAAATGTAATCTAACGTTTGATCTAAATTAGATGAATCAGATTTGGCAACCTGACTACTTGATAAGTGAAGAAACATCAAATGATTATTTTCATTTGTCAAGGTGTTTTACATTGAGTAAATGTCCATCCAGGGGGCATTGAAATGTTACTAATATGCAATGTTCACATGTTAGCACCAAAACTGAGATAATAGCTATTAGTTCATACTTGTCAATGTAAGTTAAAGGTAAATGTATGGAACATGTCTTATCTAGTAGGAGAAACGCAGCTCCATCTAATCACCACAGCAAAAAAGAAGTACTCACTAAAGATAGGAAAAAGGTATATCCGCCAGGATTACCACTACGTTGACGTACCTTAGAGCCTTTCGAAAATACGTAGCTGTCCAACCCTGACACAACCTTTCCTCGGGAAGAAGTCATGCTTGACAAGGCTTTCTTTGAACCAAGGTCCAATAAATCTCCTACTCCATGAATCACATCGGAATTGCTCTAGCACCTTGCCAGTGTTGTCACAGTGGAACATGTAACCGTAGGGACTGGAGACCAGCACATCTCCCTTGTGGGACAAAACCAGATGTTGTGTATCGGCAAGGTTACATAAGTTCCACGGTGAGAGTTCCACATGGTACTTGAATGGCCAAACCTCTCTCTCGTAGTCCTCCAACACCCAGATTTTGGCAACAGTCATCCCAGCACCAAAGCAGCGAAAGCTGATTGAACCTTCCATGTCGCACAAGCGAGTATATAATGTGGTTTCATCAGCCGGGCCGCGCATGAGCCTGAATGATTCAACCACCGTGTCGAAAACAAGTATGCCCGCTCGGCTGCGAAGGCAGCCAGGGTCCCAATGAAGGCAGTTGTGGAACACGACGGGCGAGGCCAAATCAGCAGTAGTGGTTTCGTTCCAGGCCAACATAGCTTTCTCAATACCGGGGGTATGTGAAGGAACTCCAATGCACCTCGGCGAGCGCCCCGCCGCACCATAAGGATGTAGTAGGCAGCTTCGAGGTGGTCTTCTTGGTGTCGCCCCTTCCAATACAGGACATGGTACTCCCGGGACGGGCGGTGCAGGTACAAAGCAGCCGTGTTGATGCCGCGGCGGCCTGCGGTGGTGAGGCATGGGAGCGGCGCGCACTGACGCGTGGTCGGGTTGCATACGCTGAAGCTGCCGTCAGAGAGGGAGAGGAGGAGGAGGCCGTCGCAAGAGGCTTAGATCGTGAAGCCAATGTTGTCGTCGAATCCGAGGATGGGATGGCCACGCTGGAAGATTGGATTTGTAGTGGCTGTACTGTAGAACGTGAGGATGAGGAGCGACGGCTGGCGCCGGTGGTGGGCGAGGAGGAAATCGGGGCCGGAGGTGAGGCCGCGCCAGTACCTGCAGACCGCGCGGCAGCGGAGGATATCGTTGGCCGTAAGGCGGATGAAGATCTCCCACACTAGGATCTCCTCCTGTAGGGCGGCGAAGGCAAGGCGACGGCGGCAGCTGCGCGCCCGCGTCGGTACTCCTGGCGCGGGTTGTGCCGTGGTCTCCTGACGCTCGACCGCTGTAGGGTTTTGGACCAGGAGAGATACGACGAGGACCTGCCGCCAGCTTCTTCTAGGGTTATCATGTGTCCGGGCCATTGGGATGTCTTGCCAGTTAACAACAGCCGCAACGCCTTAGATCATGCCCGGAACTAGTTACTATAGCCTTCGATCCGATGGCTGATGGCTCCCTCGTAGAGTAGTTCCTGAGATGCGAGCTCAGCCCACGGATGCGCCTCTGCCACAAGTGTAATCTGCCTATATGGGTTTGTTCGATCGGTCTTGTCCTGCACCGCTCATCTTAACATCCGACGACCTCGATTGCCTAGCTAGCGGCGATCTGTGCACCATCCCCTCGCAAAGCGACCTCCACCGTCCACACGCCACTCAGCTACAGCAGCGGCGACACCTCCAGTCCCAGCAGACGGCAGCGGAGGTTGATCATGGCAGGAGGCACGCCATGCTCGCTCTCAGCAACAGCGTCATTCAAATTTCTTATTTCTGCTTGGCAATCACCATTATTAACTGCAGTCTGACCACGAGCCAACATTTCCCTGCAGGCCAAGACGTACGATCCGGACGGCGAGTATGTGGCCTACTGGTTACCGGAGCTCCGGTCACTCGCCAAGGAAAGTAGGAATTTCCCAGGGGCCTCGTACATCAACCAGATTGTCCCGCTCAAGTTTGATGGTGGGAACCAGCGAAGAGATCAGCAGTTCAACAGGCAGACAAGGCCAAAGAATGTTTACAGAAGACAAAAGTAATAATGTGCATGTGATGATAATGTATACCATCGATCAAGAGTCAGTAAGAGTTGGAGCAGATGTTGCAGCAATTGGTTGTATAGCAAATGAGAGGTCATGTTATGCAAGGCTTCTGCAAAATGATCAGTGGGGGAGGCTAAGGATAGCTGTGTAAAATGTCATACATGATTTGTTTGTGATCTCAGAAGTGTCATGGCAAATTTCAGGTCAGCCATGAAGGGCTGTAATCTTCTACGGCCAAGGAGCAATCAGAAACTGTTCTTGCTCTCCTTAATAAGCAGTTACAGGCATCTGGAAACATCACGCAACAGAACAGAGGTTTAATAGAACATCCAGCGCAGCTTGACATGGCCATCAGCGACTAAAGAAAGCAGTCATTTTTCATTCAGAGTACCTCATCTGGCAACAATAGAGTTTGACTATTTGCCAAAAGTAGCCTCACTGCCCACAAGCTTTACGAAAATGATACTATTAGTATATACACTACTGCCGGCCGGTGAGATAACACAAAAACCTTGAAAACAACAGCTTCCAAGGGTGAAGACTCCTATTTACAATTTGGCCTTGCAGAGTTACAACTACAACTTCAAGACTTTGTAACAGAACCTCCCCACACGTGATAGTCAACACTGCAACTCTTGGCTGGTACGTATAGGAACAACAGGTGACTGATAAACGTTTTGTATTTCCGAAGAACTGAACTCTGTATCATGGAAGGGGATTGCTTGCCCGAACTGGCAGAAACTATATTTGGCTATATCTCAGGCAGGGCCAAAAAGCCTGACGTCTGAAAACCAGGCCCGAGCCTAGCCCAGCCCATCAATTTTCTACGTTTTCTAGGCCCGAGCCCGGCCGAGGCAAAGCCCAAAGCCCGGCCCGTCGGCCCGACGTAAGTAACAATATGCTGTCCAGCCAAAAACAGCAGGGAAAATGTGCTGTAAACAGCAAGAAGCACTGTTTTGACAACAAATATCAATACTAATTACTAAACAGCAGCATACATCCGTATCTACTAAACAGTAGCAAATTCGCATTGCTTTCACATCAAACTGCAGCAGAACAACACAGGTTTTGACACAGAACAGCAAAGTTTTACAGCCAAACAAAGGCACAACAACGTCTAAACGTCCCAGTTTCGACAAACACAAGTGCATAAATATTATTACAGTCCAGAATCCAGATGGCCAAATCATAGAACCAAAATAAAGACTTGATGCAATGAACTTGATGCAAAACAATGGCTGGTTGCCATCTCGCCATGCCTTCTCCGAAGCTTCTGCTCATTGCTCTAGTAACAACTCTACAAAATGCAATGAACATGAGGTTAGCGGTTAGTATAAATGGCAAGTACAAGATGCAATGAAGATAAACAGGAGGTTACATTCTTCATCCAAAGAAGCTGAATCTTCATCATCTAGAGGAATCACAACCAGGGCCGGCCCTGAGCAAGTGCGGCCTGTGCGGTGGCACAGGGCCCCACGCTGCCAGGGGCCGCCACTCAGTACGTGCATGCAGGCTACTTGGTTTAGAGGAAAAAAATAGCACACACACAAACAGATCCATCGTAATGAAAACCACCCAGCGCTGCGTACCAATTCCAGTCCAGGTCAACTCCCTTTATTGCATCATCTTCTCTTTCGCCTCCTCGTTCTTTCCCCTTACCTAAACGCTAACACTGATGATGGGGTCCCTTCTCCCTAAGATTTCTATCCCTTTTGAGGAAACTAATGGACGAGAAGATCCTGTTTTGTTGAATCCCTCCACGATCTGCAGAAGTCAGTTGAATCCCCTCCTATACAACACCCTTAGATTAGTCTATTTTTGTTCATATATTCGACTTGATTCATTCTTCCGTCTTTATCCCCCCATAGTATAGCGGCAGTGGCAGACAGGAGTCCACGTTCCACGAGGGCGAGGGCGCCGGGCGGGCGGCGCCAAGGGAACTACCGGCGCTGGCACTTGCTTGCAAGGAACCAGCATGACGGTGCAAGGGCAAGCCGGCGGCAGCGCAACCAGTCAAGTTTCATCCCTGCTCGAGTTGCTTTTGTTTCAACTTTTAATTTCATGTCCTAATTCGTGTAGCCTTTGTGTTTGTGCCAGTGTGCTAAGGTGTTATCTGAAAGTGTATGTCCAGTTATGTTACCCAAAATTTGGAGAGAATTCAGATATAAAAAAGCTTTATAGCTATTGGTGTACAGGGCCCCATTTTTTTCCTTGCACCGGGCCCCTGACATCTCAGGGCCGGCCATGGACAGTCGTGGCACCTGCATGGGCCGACGCCGGCGATGGTCCTCTTCTGGTGCCAGTCGATGCCCAAGATGTACACACTGTTCCCTTGTGAGAATCTCGGGTGTCGGTGCTCCATCGAACCAAACGCCTTGCAACAACTCTTGCTGACGACGAGGCTTTGGCCTCCTAGTTCCTTCACCTCCGACCACTTACCCCTGGACAAGTCCGCCTCAAACACATGTAGATCCATGGCCTCATGGTGATCATCAACCTCGGGACGACCCGTGGCCTTCCGGGGAGGGATGCTCCACCTTACCATGAGTAGCTTCTGCGCGTCAGCCGACACGACCAAGTGGAAGGCGGTGCTGTCCACCGGTTGTTGTTGATCCCATGCCATGGATGACTTGACAATGTCATGACGGTTAAGGGTGAGCAGGTCATGGGAGATGAGCTCCCCGGAGCGTGCGACCGTGAAGATCCTTCCACGGTAAAAGGCCATGTCCACGACGTCGCCGATGAGCGGCAGCCATGGATGCTGCACCGACGGCCTGCACAAGTCGGCGGGCCAGAAAGGTGCAATTGTGCAGATTCCTCGATGGAGGATCACCGCGATGGATAGTGAATAAGAGCACAGGACAATCTTCGACGGCTCCCTGCAGGGCCACAGGATCTCGATGGGGCACACGACGCGTGGAAAGGGTTGCGCAGGAACAAGCATCGCCCTCCTGATCTGGGGGTGTCGGGAGGGTCGTGGTAGTAGAGGATGAAGCGGCCGGAAGAGGCGTGGCAGCAGAAGCGGTGCACCTCGCCGTCGTCGAGGCTCTGGTAGACGCCGGGGCCGATGTTGAGCCATGGCGTGGTGCGGCCCCGCAGCGCGCAGTGCCGCTGCACGGCGAGGCGCCAGTCGCGGCAAACGGCTCCGAAGGTGATGCGGTCGGCGTATGAGGTAAGGTGAGAGAGGACGAGGCCCGCTACATCCGGCGGGAGGTCCGGCCAGCTGGGATCGGAAGAAGGGTTAGGAGCTGCCTCTGCGAGGCAGAGAGCCATAGTCGATGGGGGCAGCCGGTTGGGAGCGCTGGAAGAAGGATCAGGAGCTGACTCTGCGAGGCAGAGACCCATGGTCGATGGCGGCGGCCGCTTGGGAGCGCTGGAAGATGGATGAACATGGCTGAATTTATCTTCATACATCATGAAGTGCATAGAAAAATCAAGTAGCAAAACCTGAAATTCCTACTGGGTGGATTTTTTTATCATGTACAGTGAACAGTTTTAATCGTATCCTCCATTTATGGCACATGTAATCAAACGTTCAACGTAAATTAGATGAATCAGATTTGGCAACCTGACTACTTGATAAGTGAAGAAACATCAAATGATTATTTTCATTTTTCAAGGTGTTTTACATTGACTAAGTGTCCATCCAGGGGGCATTGAAATGTTACAAATATGCAATGTTCACATGTCTAGGTGCGTACTTCTGAATGTAACCATTATCCTAAAAATGTCTAGTTAAAGGTATTTGTATGGAACATGTCTTATCTAGTAGGAGAAAAGCAGCTCCATCTAATCACCAGAGCAAAAAAGAAGTACTCACTAAAGACAGGAAAAAGAAAAAGGTATATCCGTCAGGGTTACCACTATGTTGACGTACCTTAGAGCATCTCCAACAGACGCACTATGGTCCGGCATCCTAAATTTTTTTTACAGCGCTGAAATAGCACTTTTAGCGCCGCGGTCGAAATCGGTTTTCCAGAAGCCCAAAAATATAGCGCGCAAACTATAGCAGTTTACCAGACGCACTAAAAATACAGCACAACAACATGTTTCTTCAACAAACAGGTCCCTTAATTTATAAATAAGTCCCTAACCAAAAAATAAAAAAGCAATTAGGTCCCCAATCATTGGAGCTAGCTAGCTCGCATGGCTGGAGAGGCAGCGCGCGAGGCCTCCGCGGGAGGCCGTGCCCGTCCAGCTCCGCGTGCCGTCGCCGGGAGGCCGTGCCCGTCCAGCTCCGCGCCGCCGCAGGGAGGCCGTGCCCGTCCAGCTCCGCGCCACCGTCGGGAGGACGGGCTCCGCGCCACCGCGGGAGGCCGCTTTGGTCCGCACCGGCGGACGGGAGCCACAGCGGCGGACATGAACCACGCCGGAGGACGAGGGAGAGGGGCGAGGGGCGGTGCGATTGGCGAAGGCCGCGGCCAGAGGACGAGGGACGAGGGCGAGGGGCGAAGGCCGCAGCCACGCCGGAGGATCGATTCCGGCGGCGTCGGCACGATTCCGGCAGTTGGCGGCGCGATTCCTGCGGCGGCGGCGCAATTCCGGCTATGGGCGGCGCGATTCCGGCGGGTGGAGGGCGGCGGGCATGGAAACTTCCGCTTCCGAGTGGCAGTTGGTTCTTCGCGCCAGCGTCCAGATTATCCAGCGCCCTGTTGCTCGCGCCCAAGATATGGAGCATTTGGTCCAGCTTCGTCCAGCGCGCTGGACCTTTTTCATCGCGCTTGATTATACAGACTCTGCTGGACGGGCCGGGCTCCAGCAGAGGTTGTATATAGGGATTTTGGCCAATAGTTTCACAAAAAGGCCACATATGGATTTTGGCGTGCCCGATGGGTCGTCAGGACCATGCACAGGTGAGGGGTTGGCGTAGCATGTTGACAACTTCTCTGGCACCAACTTGGGCGCGCCGAAGGTCACCCCGACCCACGGTGGCGAGCGTGGCTGAAGGCCACCCCGCAGTAGCGAGTGTGGCTTCGTCTTGGGCGCATGGAGGGTTGGCGTGCTCTGTGGCTCCGGCTTCGGCACGCAGAGCGTCGGCGTGCCCCACGGCAGCGAGCCCTACATCCTGATGGTGGCGCGGCGGTCTGCGGCAACGACGGACCACTAGTACAGAACGACACATCGGATACCCCTCTATGGCAACGGCAGGCGTTAGGCGACGGTAAATCGTGACATCCCCCGCGTGCCCGCACTGGGCCGTAAAGCAGGCCCACAACATCGGCAACGGGTGAATAGTGAAATATATGTTGGCAACGGAGGTTAGTTTACCTCCGTTACCGATGTGGGCTCATCGCACACGGACAGTTTCGTAATCTCCGTTGCCATTACAAGCAGCCCGACAGCCGGCCTATGAGAACCTACTATGCCCTTCACTCTCACTCTCACTTCCAACCCTAGCCGCCGCACAGTCTCCTCTCTCTCCACTCTCTCGCATGGCTTCCACCGTCGGCGCTGGTAGATCCGGCCATCGCGGCCGTGGCCGCGGCCGTGATCGCGGCCGCGGCCGTGGCCGCCCCACCCTCCGGGCCTTCAGGCAGCAGCAGCGTCAGCTGGTGTTGCGGGACGAGCTTGCGGAACAGGCCGCCGCCGATCCGGCCCCCTCGGGCCTGTCCCGCGCCCTTGGCGCTCGTCCGCACGGCGAAGGCTCCGGCCGCACCCGCTCATTTGGCCACCATTGCAGCTACCGCGAGATCCGCCAGGCGATGTACCCCGGCCGCCATCCGTCTTCCTCCTCCTCGTCCTCGTCCTCCGACGAGGAGGAAGAGGAAGAGGAAGAGGAGGAGGACCGTGATCTGGAAATCGCTTGCCAACTCTCCCGCGCCGATTTCGAGCGCGATGACGCCAAGCGTCGTCAGGGCGAGGCCGATCTGGAGGCGGCGGTCCTCCTCTCCGAGGCCTCGACCCAGGTCGAACGCGCCGAGGAGGCGGTCTACTAGTCTGACCTCCGGGCCGCCATAGCCCTCTCTTTGGTCCACGGCGAGGGCAAGGCGCCGCCAGGGGAGGCCGGCGCTAGCTCCGTCGCCGGCGGCGACGCTAAGCGAGCCCGCCTCGCCTAATGTAAAACCCCAGTTCAGTAGGATAGCTATTTTCTAGTTGTAAGTAGCTAATTGTTTATCCATAGATTTGCTCTGTTTTTAGTAGGCATTGCTTCCACATAGATTTTTGTTGTTTTCTAGTTGTAAGTAGCTAATTGTTTATCCATAGATTTGCTCTTTTTAGTAGGCATTGTTTACACATAGATTTTGCTGTTTTCTAGTTGTAAGTAGCTAATTGTTTGTCCATAGATTTCCTCTGTTTTTAGTAGGCATTGTTTACACATAGATTTTTGCTGTTTTCTAGTTGTAAGTAGCTAATTGTTTATCCATAGATTTGCTCTTTTTAGTAGGCATTGTTTACACATAGATTTTTGCTGTTTTCTAGTTGTAAGTAGCTAATTGTTTGTCCATAGATTTGCTCTGTTTTTAGTAGGCATTGTTTCCACATAGATTTTTGCTGTTTTCTAGTTGTAAGTAGCTAATTGTTTATCCATAGATTTGCTCTTTTTAGTAGGCATTGTTTACACATAGATTTTTGCTGTTTTCTAGTTGTAAGTAGCTAATTGTTTATCCATAGATTTGCTCTTTTTAGTAGGCATTGTTTACACATAGATTTTTGCTGTTTTCTAGTTGTAAGTAGCTAATTGTTTGTCCATAGATTTGCTCTGTTTTTAGTAGGCATTGTTTCCACATAGATTTTTGCTGTTTTCTAATTGTAAGTAGCTAATTGTTTATCCATAGATTTGCTCTGTTTTTAGTAGGCATTTGCTCTGATTTTAGCTTTGTTTCTGTTATGCCGATGATTAAAATTAGGTGACACCGTGTGATCCGGGGGTGGCGCTAGTGATCCTTGTGATGCACAAATACACATCGATCTTGTGCATCCTACTTGGCTCGCTTGCTCCATCCCTGAAATTTGTGTGTCCAATCTACCTATATATGAGGCATTGTTTAGGCTATGTTCTAGTTGTAATTAGTTCTATATTTTCTGTAATGCCGATGAAGAAGCATCTGTCTTGTGTACAGAGATGAAGGAGCTTACATTTTGATTTTTTTCATCTCCTTTAGGGCGAGGAGGAAACCTGGAGACTATGCGGCGGCCGTGAAGACGTAGGAGCGGGGCTCCGTCCACACGGTGCACTGAAGCCGGCGCCTACAGGAGCAAGACTTTTGTGCAGTACTAAATAGGTAGAAGAAGACCACGCAATGAAGCTGGGCGAAGAGGAAGGTGAAGAACCGGCGGCCGTCAAGCAGGAACCACATGGCTCCGTCGACGGTGCAGCAGGCGTCACCGGCTTTTTTTTTTGTTTCCTTTAGCCCTCATTACAAACGGTCAAAAACTAATCTCCGTATCTGATGTAAAGACTAAAGGCAACGGTTATATATTATGCCCGTTGCTAAACTTATTGCAAACGATAAAAATCTCCGTTGCCATTGTGAGGCTTCACATCAGTGACAGAGGCGGGGACACAGACCCTTTCTCCGTTGCCGAAGGGGTTTTTGGCCCGTTTCCGATGTGTCGTTCTGTACTAGTGGACTCCACCGTGCGGCCGAGCACTTCCCCAAAAAAATTCCGCTTGATGGTTGTACCGTGCCGATATTGAGGGTGACGTCTGTCCCTCCTTTTAAGAGGTTGTCCCACCACACATTTTTGGGGGCCTAGTGAGGGTCGGTCCACTGTTCCGTCGAGTGAGCATTCTGGCAAATGAGCATCGCGATGTAAGAACACTATGATATTGCAGGTGTTGAGCATCAACGTATCACCACATGACAATGTTGATATCAGAGCACAACTCAGGGCCTTAATAAAGTGGCACTTTTTTTTTTGAATTGTATTAAGTTGCCACTTGTTATGACATGCACATGGAAAATCCTAGAGTGGTCATTTACATGATGGAATAGGAAATGCTATTGTTTCCTACTGCTTGCAACTAACATGCAAAGTGATAATGGCTGGGTAGGAAGCCAGACCACACAATATATATACAGTTCATCGAGATCAGAAAGCAGAGATAAACACAAAGTTTTTGCTGCAAGTTCTAGTTCGCAGCAGAATACACACACTGCCACAGACAAATGTAGAAAACACTTTTACAAAAAAAAAAATCAATCAGTACAGGTTGTACTGGATCCAATCTTGTTCTCTTATTCATAATTTTCTCAAAAGTTTTTGGTTTAAAAACATCTGCTGAGAACTTATAACCTGTGATTATTATATTAAATTAAATGAACTGAACTAAAAAATCTCAAATATGAGCGAGACATTGTATTGTGTTCATGTTGTGATTCCCCATAAATGCTTGCTTCTGGCACAAGTAATTCAAATTCTGTCTTAGGCAGCGCCTGAGAATTGCGTTGTAGCATAGTACTCCTGATCAACATAGGTGTTTATTTGATATCATCTGAAAACATCAGAGAGAGCTAGTGTCACTAAATTATAATACGAAGACAATGATCTGAAGCTGAAATTTAAACTAGCACCCATGGAGGCTTAGGATTTGTGATAGGAAGGTAGGATAAGCTTAAATGGACATATGCATAGAGTAAGTGGGTAAATTTCAGAGGGTACGTACAGCTCTAATCGTAACATATGGAAATACTATATTCGATGAATGATCATACCAACCCAACATGCATTAAAAATCAATATAATAGTTGAAACTCAGACCTAACTAATTTATGAAATTTAAACATCTCGACGTTTTTTGACGAATTATAACAGGGAGAAGCTAGAGAGAGGCGTTTTGTAGCACGGGCTACATGTAGCCCCTTTTTTTGAAAAATTCAAAAGCGATACTTTAAACTTTCAAAAATTCTGAAAAACTTCCTAGATGTAGATAATGATGATATCCACCGGTGTGCAAAATATCAATGCGACATATTCTGTATTTTGCGCTGTGTAAAAATGACAAATCTCTGAATCTGAGCCAGTGAATAGTGCAGATTTCGAATTTTTCAGATCTGTCAGAAATTTGTCATTTTCGTATAGGTCGGAATACAAAATAGTTCGAGTTGAAAATTTGCAGCGCCATAGGGTACATCATTCTCCACCTCTATGATTTTTCTCGGAATTTTTGGAAACATAAAAATTTTAATTCGAAAATAATAAAAAATCCGGGCTACATATAGCCCGGGCTACATACAAAGTGACTTTTCGGAAGCACCTACTGCTTAATGAAATTAAATATCCCAACGTTGTATATGCACTTAATTGTAGCATTATTGGGACAGTCACTCAAGATAGCGAACTGGTGATTCCCTCGTTCTCTACTCCCTCCGTTAGTAAATACTCCTACAAGATGTTTTATATGTTTCACAAGTTGACGAGACGCAGACCGAAATGAGTGAACCTAAACACTACAACGTGTTTAGATACATGTAGATACATGCATGTGAATTTGAAAAAGATAAAATATCGTATGTTTAGGAACGGAAGGAGTACATTAGAGAAACAACCCTGTTCTAAGAGAGAACAAATGGGTCCAGACTCGCCCCCGCGCCGTCTCCTTTGAGGCGGCTCGGGTGGAACCCTAGGGTCCCCGCCGCCGCCACACTCCTACCTCCTCCACCCCCTCGCCGCCGGCCGGATGAGGCTTGCTAGGCACAACCCTAGGCAGCGGACGGCGGCGGCGAGGTGCTGCTCTGCTAGCGCCTTCTCCTGTAGCAGATTGACGGAGATTGAGGCCTCATGGCGGCGCGGCTGGGCGGGCGCGGCCAGCGGCATGGTGGCCGCGGCGTGGTGCACAGGGAGCGGTCGCGCGGAGGCTCTACTGCGGCGGCCGGATGGTCGCGGCCCGGCCTGATCTGGGCTGGGGCGGGCCGTGTGGGCCATGGATGAGCGACGTCGGCTCGCCAGGAGGAGCGGGAGGCGCGCTGGACCCTGGTGGCGCGTGGCAGGGATTCGCTCCCGGCGCCCAAGGCGTGGAGGCTGGCGCAGAGGCGGAAGCAGGAGGTGCCACGGTGGGGTTCCGGCGTGCGACGACAGGAGAGAGGAGCTTGGTGGTCGTAAACAGCACCCCCTGTGTTTGTCTTGCTGCTCCGGCGCTTTGCGGGCAGGTCAAGCTCCAGGTGAAAGCCTTGCACCGAATCCGGTTGGTGCCGATGACGGCGGCGCCTCCGGTCATCGTTTCCTTTCTTGTTTGCGTCATCGTGGAGTGTTGATTTTGACCGACGCGAGTGGTTTCAAGATCTCCGGGTGAAAATCTAAGCTCCCTCGGAGCGGGCGACGGTGACGGACGCGTCGCATCCTTCCTAGAGGCGTCACCTTGGAGCTCTTGGCCCTCTGGTGCGTCGGTTTCATGACGGTTGGGCAGGTTGGCTCTATGATCGGGGGAGGCGGATGCCGGGGTGGCGACCCCGGACGATGGTGGTACGTCGAGGCGGCGGCCTCGGTCTCCTCTACAGCGACGGTCCTATGGGGCAGGCCTTGACCTAGGGAGGTTTGGGTGGTGACGTGGTGCTGCAAGGCAGCAAGCTCGCCGACTCGTCTGGATCGTCTTCGGGCAATGCGAAGGTCGATCTGGTTGCTACGCCGGGGCGGCGTCCCCGGAGCAGGTGGCGGGTGTTTGAAGCGTTTGGTCGATTTGCGTCGTGTGGGCGGCGGGTCGTCTCGCTTGTGCGGTTTTTTGGTCCTGTTTTCCTCATAAACAGGGCATTGTATAGTTTATATGGTTTTTGGGCCTGGTTTCCTTTATAAACTGGTCCACCTCTTTCTATCTATTCGGGCGGTGGATACGACCACTTTGAGATCAAAAAATAAGAGAGAACAAATGAAGTGTTCCCATGATAAAACAGATTAAGAACAATTTAGTGAGCTTGCATTTTCTATTGAACACGGCCAAGTTTATCTTCATACATCATGAAATGCATAGAAAAATCAAATAACAGGACCTGAAATTCCCAGGACGTGGATTATTTTAATCATTTAAAGTGTACAATTTTAATCGTACCCTCAATTATATGACATGTAAGCTAACCTTAGATGTAATTAAATTAGACAAATCCGATTTGATATTTGATCAACCTGACTACATGATTAGTGAAGAAACATCAACTGATTATTTTCATTTGTGGAAGTGTTATACATTTGTAAGTGTCTATCGGGGGCATTGAAATGTTACCAAATATGCAATGTTGACATGTTAGCACCAAAAATGGATATTAGTTCGTATTTCCAATGTAACCACTATCCTGAAAATTCCTAGATAAAGGTAAACTTCAGAGTGTATTGAACATGTCTTATCTTGGATTAGGAAACCAACTCCATCTAATCACTAGCAAAAATAGAGGACTCACTAAATATAGGAAAAATGTATATCCACCAGGCTTACCACTATGTGGAGGGACCTTAGAGCGTTTGGAAAAAACGTGGTTGTCCAACCCAGGCACAACCTTGCATCGGGAGGAAGTTATGCTTGACAAGGCTTTCTTTGAACGAAAGTCCAATAAGTCTCATATTACTCGACCATGATTGCAGGGACTTGCCCGTGTTGTCATAGTGGTGCATGTAACCAGATGAGCGATAGACCAGCACATCTCCCTCGTGGGACAAAACCAGATGTCGTGGCTCTTCACGGATACATCTCTCCACTGGAAATTTCACATGGTACTTCAATGCCACATTTCTCTATCGTAGTCCTCTAACACCCAGAGTTTGACGTCGGTTCTCCCATAGCCAAAGCAGCTAAAGACAATTGAACCTTCCATGTCACACAAACGAGTGCATATTCCGGTGGCATCAGCCGGGCGGCGCATGAAGCTGAATGATTCAACCACCGTGTCAAAAACGAGTATGCCGGTGTCGATGCAGGCAGGCTCCCAGTGAAGGCAGTTGCGGAACATGACGGGCGGGGCCGTTCAGTAGCAGGCCATCATGGCTTTCTCGATAGAAGGGGGAACTGCAATGCATCTCGGCGAATGCCCCTCACGTACCGTAAGGATGTAGTAGGCTGCAGCTTTGAGGTGGTTCGCTGGGTGTCTCCACTCCCAGTAGATGACGCGGTAATCGTCGGACGGGTGGTGGAGGTACAGCGCCGCGGTGTCCATGCGGCCTGCTGCGGCGGTGATGCCCGGGAGCGGAGCGCACTGACGCGTGGCCGGGTTGCAGATGCTGAAGGTGCCGTCCGAGAGGGAGAGGAGGATGAGGCCGTCACAGGAGGCGTGGAACATGAAGCCATCGTCGTCGTCGTCGAGCCCGAGGACGACATGGCTGCCCTCCAAGATTGGATCCGGGCTTTCTACGCCGCGTTGCATGAGGAGGAGAAGCCGCGGCTGGCGCCGGTGGTGGGCGAGGAGGAAATCATTGGTGGAGGTGAGGGCGCGCCAGCGGCGGCAGACAGCACGGCAGCTGAGGACGTCGTTGGCTGGAAGGCGGACAAAGATTTCCCACACCAGGATCTGCTCCGGGATGGCAGCGGTGGCCGCGGCGAGGCGGCGACTACGCGCCCGCGTCGTTACTCCTGGCGCGAGTTCAGCGGTGGTCTCCTCACGCTCGATCTCTGTAGGGTTTGGGACTAGGAGGGATAGGACGAAGACTCTGTTGCGCCAGCGTGTGCTATCATCACGTTTCTTGGCCATCGGGATGCCTTGCGGACTGGATCTCCAAGAGCCCTAGCTAGATCACGCAGCGATGAACCCCTCGTAGTTTGCTGTGATGCGCCGCCGCCATCAGGTGTAATGTGTGGCGTAAGAATTGGGTAAACTCTCCTGGAAAGTAGACCCATTATAAACTGCCTAGTAGGGCGGGCCGAACCTTCCGCTCTCTGCCTACGGTGGTTTGTAGTTTTGTACTCCTCGTACCTAGGGCTTAGCGTTTAGGTCATTTTGCTGCAGGCCAAGATATATGATCCCGACGGCCAACATGTCAGAGAAGAGATCAGCAGTTCAACAGGCAGACAAGGCCGAAGAATATTTACAGACGGCAGAAATGATACTCCAGTTCATGTGTTGATTATGTACACCATCAATCAAGAGTGTCAGTAGGAGATGAGCAATCTTACAGCAGTTGGTCGGAGTGCAAATGAGAGCTCAGAATAGCTTTGTAAAATGATGTACGTATGATTTGTTTGTGATCTCGGAAGTATCATGGAGAGTGTACAACTGAGGAGCAATCAAAAACTGATCTTGCTCTCCTTCACTACAGACAAAAATAATACTGTCAATGTGTTTGCAATTTGTATTATCGATCAAGGTTTTTTTTTTTGCATTATTTTTCAGTGAAAATGACGCTCTGCATTGCTGTCCTGAAGGTCATGATATGGAAATGTAACGCAACCAAACAGAAGCCCACAACATCAATTCCAGCACAGATTGACATGAGTTAAAAAAATACACAATTTGACATGAGGATTCCAAACTACGGAAGTGCAGTCACTTCCATTCAGGTTACCTAATTTCTCAACAAAATTAACCCGCTATCAATGGTTTGCCTGAGTCCGTAGTGGAAAGAAGGACACAGTCGTTCCCGAGCGAGGAGTCATCCCCTTGATGATTTTTTTTATAGCTACGTAATTGAACAGGGGGTTGAGCAGAGATGGATGTATTACAATTTGTGTTGATGATGTACATTTCCCGAAAAGGAAGATAACCCTGAACTTGTGCTTCGATTGATGCATATAGCCATGTCTAGGGGGCATTGAAATGTTACCAAATATGAAATGTTGACATGTTAGCACCGGAATTGAGATCAAGCTTTCAGTTATTTACCGATCAAAGAGTCCAAATATTTTTTGAAATCTTTGAATTTGAACGCCCAAACTTAGAGACAAAAATTATATTCTCGATAGATATACAAATGCGGAAGTTTAGCGCGCTGGTAGCAACGTGCTGTTAGTAATTAATCAGGCAATTGTGCCGAGAATTGTATGTAATACAATTTGTGTTGATGATGATTTTTTTTTTGAAAAGGCGGATAACCCTCGACGTCTGCTTCGAGTCATGCATATAGCCATATCCAGGGGGCATTGACATGTTACCAAATATGGAATGTTAACATGTTAGCACCAGAACTGAGACACTAGTTGTTAGTGCATGCATACTTCCCAATGTAACCACTATCCCGAAAATTTCTAGTCAAATGTAAAATCCATTTTTATTGGACATGTTTTATCTAGGAGGAGGAAAGCAGCTCCATCTAATCACTAGAGCAACAAAAAGTACTCACAGAAGATAGGAAAAATTTAGGGACTGTCTAATTTACATTCAGCTGTATTTCATTTCGCGCACATTCATTTTTTTGACCAGTAGCAATCTGCCACGTGTTTCTCTGTTTTTGTGAGAGACCAAAAAACGTGTGTGAAAGAAAAGAATCACACTCACAATGTTTCGTGCGGGAAATGTTTCGTACGCCCCGAGCTGCATACGACCCACCCATCTGGATACGGGTTTGTCCATGAAAAACACAATATGGGCTTTGAGCTGATTGGGGTTCTTAGAAAAAAGAAAAATGGGCTTTCCCCCCTAGCTCCAAAAGAAAAAAAGAATGTAGCGGGTGAAACCCTTCTCTTCTTCCTCGAGAAACAAAATCACACCCATCTGCGACGTGGATGAACCGAAACAAACGAGAAATAAGGGGAAGAAAGTGCGGGGGAGAAGGGATCATGAATAAAGATGAAGAAGATCTCAGGCGAGGCTCTGGCTTTGGTACTAAACACGAAAGAGAAAACCAACAGAACCAACTCCATCGCGTGTTGAGTTGATGCATGATAGCGCCGACAAAGAAAGCACCACAGGAGAAGATCATGCAAAAAAAAGACTGATGCATGTGAGCGAAAAAGAAACTAGTTTTCTTCTTTCTTAATAGTGCAGAAAAATATGACAACACTAAGGAATTTTCTCTTAGCAGGTACACACAACAGTAGCAGTGCGACTGTGGTGCCAAAGAAGAAAAGATCAGCAACGGGAAGAAGGAATAAAAAGACTAAGGATTCATCTGATGCACTAGGGATCAAATAGAAGAAGAAAAAATTCATCAAGAAATGATTGTAAAACCCCATGATAATGTTGTGTATTAGGGATCAATATTTATTTCTCAAAAGATGAGAAAAGTTTGAGTAATTCAGTTGAACTACCATTTCAGTATTAAGCCGTTTATTTATCATTGTCTATCTATTTAATTTGCAACAAAAAAGGGAGGGCAAAGGATCCTCAGTGCTCGAGAAAATGAAAAAACGTGATCCTCTTTTTTTTTCTGGGCTTGGAACCGGCTGTCCAACTCAAGTATGTCTCAAGTAAAATAAGAGGGCATGCGTTACCCACGAAAAAACTCCCTCGAACGAAAGGCAAATGAAAATCCCAGGCAACAAAAGAAAGAGAGAGAAAAATATACGAATGAACTTATCAGAGAAACATTTCAAATGACACATGAACAAGGAATATATATATTATGACTAAAAAACTCAAAAATATATATATTATGACTAACGAATCACAAGAAATGAAATGAAATAAAGGATGAATTAGAAGAATAAAGGAAGAATGAGAAGAAGAATGACAAAAAGGAGATTCAAAGAAGGAAGAATGACTAAAAGAAACTCAAAGTCAAAATTCAGAGGACAAAATTCAGAGAAAGAATTTAAAGACTAATGACAAAATTCAGAAGATTCAAAGAAAGAAGAATGACTAAAAGAGATTCAAAGACAAAATTCAGAGGACAAAATTCAGAGAAATAATATAAAGACTAAGGACATTCAGAGGACAAAATTCAGAGAAAGAATAAATAAAATAAGGACATTCAGAGGACAACAATTCAGAAAATAATAAATAGCATAAGGACATTCAGAGGACAACAATTCAGAGAAATAAAAGGAATTCAGATAAAGAATTTAAAGAATAAGGACATTCAGATCACAAAATTCAGAGAAAGAATAAAAAGAAGGACATTCAGAAGACAACAATTCAGAGAAATAAAAGGAAAGATAAAGATAAGGATGAATGAATGTAAAGACTAAGGACATTCAGAGAAAGATGACAAAAAGAAATTAAAAAAGATGACTAACTAAAAGAAATGCAAAGAGAAATTTCAGAGGCCAAAATACAGGGAAAGAATAGAAAGACTTAAGGGCATTCAGAGGAAAAAATTCAGAGAAAGAATTAAAAGAATAAGGAAATTAAGAACACAACAATCCAGAGAAATAAAAGGAAACACAAAGATAAACACAAAGATAGATTGGATGAGTTTGGGTTGAAAATGTGAACAGTTCGGATTGGTTTAGATTCTAGCAATTAAAGTTTGGTTTGGTTTGGTTTTGTCAGTGGAAATATACGTGTACGGTCTGGGCTGGATTTAGTCTGGATTTCAGACTATTCTCAGCGCTAACCATATACTGACGAACAACAGCATCCCTCTCTCGGAAACGGATTTGTGTACACCAGAAATGACTCTATACACATTATCCAGCAAAAACTCCTGCCCAACATAGAAGCGAGAACACAAATCACTACCTACCACAAGATCGCATTCAGCCCTACATGAAAAAAGTGCATCCTGCCTATCGATTTGCTCATGAACTCGAAAAAATGACATGCAAAACTGGACAGATTGGGTCACCACCACCAGCGGTCAGGAATAGCTACTCACCACCACCTACGGCGACCTAACAGCTCGCCTCCGCCAACAACTAAAAAATACGACAGAGTAGAGCGCATCCTACCACATCAAATTAGCTGATGAAATCTATACGAAATCTCCAATATGCGGATAGATTAGGTGACGGGGACAATAGAACGCCGCCTCAGGCGACCCGGCGACCTGAAGCTCGCCTCCGCCCCCAAATCAGAACGAACAGAGGCGGAGGGGAAACAAATTTGCTCGCGCAAACACAAGAAAAGCCGAGGGGAGAGAGTACAAGCCACCGGGGAAGAGCTGCGCGGATGGATACCTCGGTCGCTGGCGAACTCTCCTCTCACCAACGCCGGTTCTTGCCATGACCGGCCGTAGCGGATTCAAACACCAACACGCCGCTCCTTGTCTGCCTCGCTGCCTCGGCCTGCAAGCTTCCGTCCACCGAAACAAAGAGACACGCGGCAGAAAATAACCCCTACCGCCCGACGGGCCCACACACATACCGGATAACAAAAAAGAAATAAAAAAATGGGTCAAAGAAAAAAAGACACGGGCCCATATCCAAAACAAACCCACAAACAAGCCCGTGACACCGCATATGGGCCGAGCTCTCACATTCCAGCGGACGTCGCAGAGACAGCAAGCAAAGACCCGCGCGACACGAGCCACACGAGTCACAAAGACGAACGGACGGAGGAAAAAACGAGTGTGAACACAGCTAGCTGTGGAGCTTAGCTGAACTAACAGTGCATCTAGTTAAGATTAGGGTTCTGACCGCCGCGATCGCCGCCGCCGGCCGGCAGCGCGCGCATGGCGTCCAAGATTTTGTTCTGAGACAACGCATGCAGTCTTGACGGTGATTCTTCCTCGTCGCTGAAATTCCCGGCGCGTCGCTACGCGGTGCCGGTCTCTTTTCCCGTACGATTCCTCTGCTCTGCAAGGATTCGAGTTCGGTTTCTAGTACAACTTGCTTGTCAAGGTTGTTTTATGTGAAGTCTAGTGCTTCTACACCAATCTGGTTAAATTCAGATCGCTTTGAGGAGCACCGTGGCCTGCTCGGTTTGGTTTTGGCCTGAGAGAGAGATTCTTGGGGTTGATCACAGCCCTCCAACGCTGACGGACGTGAAAGTTTGGAGAGGAAGAATTAGCAACGTCAACTGTTAGATCGGTGGACTCTGGACGGAGCGCCGTCCCAAGAGGAATACGTTCGGGCGCAATGAAAATATTATCTCTAAACTGTCAGGGTTTGGGGAACGACCCGACTGTTCGAGCGCTTTTGGATCTCCGAAGGCGTAGTGATCCCGATGTGTTGTTTTTGTCGGAGACACACCTAGATGATTATCCGGCAGAGTGTTTGAGGAGGAGACTGAATATGGATTTTAAAATTGTGAATCGAAGCGATGGCAGGAGTGGTGGTGTAATGCTCTTGTGGAAAAGAGAGATTGTCATACATCAAATTTTCTCGGCTCCCAAATACATAGATGTTGAGGTTGTCGAATCACTGGAGAAAACTTGGAGGCTTACAGGGATCTATGGAGAGCCTCGTTGGCAGGACAAGTATAAAACTTGGGACAAGATGAGGGAGTTGAAGAATAATTCCAACCGGCCTTGGGTTATAATTGGCGACTTTAACGAAATCTTATTTTCTCATGAGAAAGAGGGGGGCAACCCTAGGCCTTTCGGATACATGGAAGCTTTTCGTGATACTCTGATGGACTGTAATTTGGAAGATTTAGGGTTCTCAGGTGACGCTTTCACTTGGAGGCGAGGTGGCATCCGAGAACGCCTGGATAGAGCTGTTGCTAATGGTGATTGGATGGCCATGCACCCAGGAGCAGTGGTGCAACATTTGGGTTACATACGTTCTGACCACCGTCCGATTATGCTTGACACGGAATTTCAGGCTGACCTTGGTAGACAGAAAAAATGCCCACGCAGGTTTGAAGCGAGGTGGCTGAAAGAAGAGGGCTTCCGCCAGGTCGTCGAGCAGGCTTGGGTTGCGGCTGGAGCGACGGCGGACGGGGTCCTGCCTAAGTTAGGCCGGCTGCATGAGGCACTACATAAGTGGGATTCTTCCGTGTTGCAGAAACCGAAGAAGAGACTCAGGAAAGCCCAACGCGAGTTAGATGAAGCGCTTAGTGGGCAAATGTCTGCAGAGAATGAAACAAAAGCTAAGGAATTAGCGAATCTTATTGAGCTATTGTTAGAGCAAGAGGAGGTGTATTGGTCACAACGCTCTAGAGCCAATTGGTTGCAATATGGGGATAGAAACACCTCCTTTTTTCATAATTTTGCTTCAGCAAGACGCAAGAGAAATTTTATAAAGCGTCTGAAAGATGATACAAATAACTGGGTGGAAGGTACTGCTGCACTTAAGCCTCTAGTGTTTCAGTATTTTTCTAACCTGTTTACTTCTGAGGTTCAGCTTACGGATCCAGAAGTGTTGGACAAAATTCAGCCTAGAGTGACTCAGTTGATGAATGAAAAACTTACTGCACCTTTTACGGCTGAAGATGTGAAGAAGGCAGCTTTCAGTATTGGGGATCTTAAAGCCCCAGGTCCGGATGGGTTGCATGCTATTTTTTATAAGAGATTCTGGGGGATATGCGGCGAGGAGATTACACATGAGGTGTTGCAGGCTTTGAATACTGGGCTTATTCCTGAAGGATGGAATGACACCACGGTGGTCCTTATTCCCAAGATTGATGACCCAGAACTGGTAACTCAATTCCGTCCAATTAGTCTTTGTAATGTGATTTACAAGATTATATCCAAAATGCTTGCCCTTAGATTGAAAGAAATACTGCCAGATGTTATTTCACCTATGCAGAGTGCTTTTGTCCCTGGTCGTCTTATTACTGATAATGTCCTAGTGGCATATGAGAGTGTTCATGCTATTAAAAATAAGAGATCAGTGAGTAACGGATGTTGTGCAATAAAACTGGACATGCACAAGGCTTATGACAGGGTTGAGTGGATTTTTCTGGAGAATATGATGAGGAAACTTGGATTTGCTGAAAGGTGGATTTCTTTAATGATGGCTTGTGTGAGGTCGGTAAGATATCAAGTTAGATTTAATTCTGAAGAAACCGATATGTTTATTCCTTCTAGAGGGCTCCGTCAGGGAGACCCTCTCTCTCCATATTTGTTCTTGTTATGTGCGGAGGGGTTATCCAGTCTCTTGTTGTATGAAGAAGAAGTTGGTGGCATCGATGGGGTAAGGGTGTGCAGAAATGCACCGTCAGTTTCACACCTTCTATTTGCTGATGATTCTCTAATCCTCATGAAAGCTGATATGAACAATGCAACTTCCTTGCAACGAGTGTTGGACACGTACTGTGCAAATTCAGGACAATTGGTGAGTTTAGCTAAGTCAAGTATATTTTTCTCTCCAAACACTAATGTTCTTATGAGAGCAGAAATTTGTGAGGCTCTTCATATTGACACAGAAGCGTTATCAGACAAATATCTGGGACTCCCAGCCTTAGTGGGGGCGGATAAAAGTGAGTGCTTCGAACATTTCATTGAGAGAATAATCCAGCGCATTAATGGCTGGAAGGAGAAACTTCTATCTATTGGTGGCAAAGAAATTCTTTTGAAGGCTGTTGCTCAAGCTATTTCAGTATATGCTATGTCCGTCTTTCTTATTCCAAAAGGGGTTTGCAAAAGGATGATGGATGCTATTTCCAACTTTTGGTGGGGAGATGATGACAATAGCAAGAGAATGCATTGGTTGGCCTGGTGGAAATTATGCTTTCCAAAGAAAGAAGGAGGCATGGGATTCAGAGATTTTCATTCTTTTAACCTTGCTATGTTGGCTAAGCAGGTTTGGCGGCTAGTGAATGAACCAGAATCTTTATGTGGCCGTGTTCTACGTGCAAAATATTATCCGGATGGAGATATACTAAAAGCTGGCCCAAAAGCAGGATCGTCATTTACTTGGCAGAGTATTGTGGCGGGCATAGCTACTTTCAAAAGAGGATACGTGTGGCGAGTAGGTAATGGGGAGAAGATCAATATTTGGAGCGACCCATGGATACCTAGCAGTCCTAATTATAGGGTGTTATCTCCCAGGAGGGGTGCCGTATACACCAAGGTTAGTGATCTAATCGATCCAATTTCTGGCCAATGGGATGAACAATTGCTCAATGATTTATTTGGGATAGTGGATGTTGGCCGTATTCTGCAAATTCCTTTAAATAGCCATGGTTTCGAGGACTTCATTGCTTGGGGAGCTACGAAGCATGGGAAATATACAGTACGATCAGGATATTATTTGCAATGGCGTCACCACTTTGGCCCATCTGCTGGTCAGCTCGCGATGCCTGGCAGTGCGGCTACTAATCCGGTCTGGAGTTTACTTTGGAAACTGAAAGTACCAAGCAAAGTAAAAATCTTCGTTTGGCGTGCATTACATGGGATTCTTCCGTTGAAGTCTATATTGGTTAATCGACATGTTGGTACAACCGGTGGCTGTCCAGTGTGTAACCAGGGACCGGAGGATGTGATGCATCTTCTCTTTAAATGCCATACGGCTCAAGAGTTGTGGACAGACCTTGGTTTGTCCGAGCTAATCAGTGATGCTGTTACGGATGATCGCTCCGGCTCAGTTGTTCTCGAGAGTCTGCTGCGACGTCAAGGTATTACATTGCCAGGCTTTACTAATGTTGGTCTAAAAGAAACAATTTCTGTGTGCTGCTGGTACCTTTGGTGGATCAGGCGGCGACGAACACATGATGAAGCAGTTCCGCCGATCTTTCAGTGTAAGATGTCTATCCTTTCAATCACGGCAAATGCTGCAAAATCCACCAAGGTGCAAAACACCGGGGTGGTGCGTTGGACCAGACCTGAACCACGTACTATGAAGTTAAATGTGGATGCCTCTTTCCACGAAGATAGACGGGCAGGGTCTATAGGTGCCGTTATTCGAGATTACCAAGGAAGATTTGTTGCTGCTGCGTGTTTGTTTATACCGCATGTCTCTACTGCATCGATGGCTGAATCCATTGCTATGAGAGAAGGCTTGGCGCTTGCTAACAGACTTGGTTTAAATAGAATTCAAGCTGAATCAGATTCAACTGATGTGATTGATGCATGCAATGGTGGCGAAGTTTGGTGGAGTGAGGCGTCCGCGGTGTTTGCGGATTGCGTGGATCTGATGAATACAATTGGCGCCGTTTGTTTTAAACATTGCCCGAGGGATGCAAATAAAGTGGCTCACGAGCTAGCTAAATTTTCCTTTTTGAATAATCTTTCCTGTAATTGGGACGATGAGCCCCCTAGAGTTCTTTTAAATAGCCTTATAAACGATGTAACTGTTATTGGAGATTAATAAAATTGGTAGAAATTTCAAAAAAAAAAAAAAAAAAAAACACAGCTAGCTGTGATTTAGCAGATTCCAAAATTTATATCCGCTGGCTAGGCTTACCACTATGTCGACTCGAGGTACCTTATAGGCTTTGGAAAAAACATGGTTGTCCAACCCAAGCACAACCTTGTCTCGGGAAGAAGTCATGCTTCACAAGACTTTCTTTGGACCAAGGTCCAATAAGGCTCATAATACTTGACCATGATTCCAGCAACTTGCCGGTGTTGTCACAGTGGTAACCAGAGCACTCACCGTAGACCAGCACAGCTCCCTTGTGGGACAAAACCAAATGCTGTTTATCTTCAAAGTTATACAAGGTCCGCATTGGGAGGTCCACATGGTATTTGAATGACCAAACCTCTCTCTCGTAGTCCTCCAGCACCCATATTTTGACAGCCGGGCCTCCATCGCCAAAGCAGCTAAAACCAATTGAACCATCCATGTCGCACAAACTAGTGCATAATCTGGTAGCAGCAGCAGGGCGGCGCATGAGCCTGAAAGACTCAACCACCGTGTCAAAAACAAGTATGCCGGTGTCGCTGCAAGAAGGCTCCCAGTGAAGGCAGTTACGAAACACGGCGGGCGGGGCCGTTCGGTAGGCCATCATAGCTTTCTCGATACAAGGGGGAACTGATCGAATGCATCTCGGCAAGTGCCCGTCACGTACCGTAAGGATGTTGTAGGCTGCAGCTTTAAGGTGGTTCTTTGGGTGCCTCCACGCCTAGTAGATGACGCGGTACTCGCCGGACGGGCGGTGCAGGTACAACGCTGCATTGTTGATGCGGCAGTGGCCTGCGGTGGTGAGGCATGGGAGTGGAGCGCACTGACGCGTGGCCGGGTTGCAGACGCTGAAGCTGCCGTCCGAGAGCGAGAGGAGGAGCAGGCCGTCACACGAGGCGTGGATCTTGAAGCCGTTGAACCCGAGGAGCTCCTCGAGGGGATAACACTTGACATCATAGTCGTAGAGCCCGAGGACGGGATGGCAGCCATCAGAGATTGGATCCGGGCTTTCTACGCCGCTTTGCGTGAGGAGGAGGAGCGACGGCTGGCGCTGGTGGTGGGCAAGGAGGAAATCAGTGGCGGAGGTGAGGCCGCGCCAGCCGCGGCAGACAGCGCGGCAGCTGAGGACGTCGTTGGCCGGAAGGCGGACGAAGATCTCACATACTAGGATCTCCTCCGGGAGGGCGGCGGTTGCCGCGGCAAGGCGACGGCTCCACGCCCGCGTAGTTACTCTTGGCGCGGGTTTAGCAGTGTTCTCCTCACGCTCGATCTTTGTAGGGTTTTGGACTAGGACTCTAGGAGGGATAGGACGAAGACCCGGTTGCGCCAGCTTGTAGAATTACCACGTGTCTTGGCCATCGTCGACGGATGCGCCGCCGCCACAAGGTGTAGTGTGCCGTGTAAGATTTGGTAACTTCTCCTGGAAATAAGACCCATTTAACTGCCTAGTACGGTTTCTGCACTCCTCGTACCTTTTAAGAGTTTCAGGTCGACCATGAAGGGTTCCTGTAACCTTCTCTACGACCAATGAGCTATCAGAAACTGACCTTGCTCTGCTTAACAACAGTTAGACGCTTTCAGAAATATCATCCAAGGGAGCAGAAGATCGGAACGTTCAATAGAACACCCAGCACACTTCGACATGGCGATCAGCAACTATCATTCAGAATACTTGATTTCTTAAGAACAAAGTTTGAAAATTCTATTTGCCAAACCTAGCCCCACTCCCCACAAGCTTAATATTTACAGCAGGCAAAAATAATACTGTCAATGTATTATAATTTATTATCATCGATCAAGAGTAAGTAGGAGATAGAGCAGATGTACAGCAGTTGGTTGGACAGCACATGAGAGCTGAGGTCTTGTGAGGCATTTGCATTATGTTTGACTGAAGACGCTCAGCATAGCTGTCCAAAAGGTTTTAAATGATGGAAATATAACGCAACCAAAAAGAAGCCAACAACATCCAACCAAGCACAATTTGACATGTCGATTCAGAACTACAGAAATGCAGTCATTTCCATTCAGGTTACCTAATTTCTCAACAAAATAACTTGCCGAAGCTAGCCTCGCTGATGACAAAACTTAACAAAAAGATATATACAGAACTTCCGACGAGATGACACAAAAAGAACCTTGAAAACGACAGCTTCCAAAGGTTGGCGACTCATATGTACAACCTGTACTTGTAGGGAGAACCAGAGTTACAACTACAACTTCACAGCGGGCGTTTGAGCAGTCATGAAACTTGTAAATGCAGCTTCAGGACTTCGTAACAGATCCTCCTCTCAAGCAATAGCCAGCACCGCAACTCTTGGTTGGTATAGGAACGGCAGGTGACTGGTCGACACTTTGAACTTTCCAAGAACGGAACTGTGTATCATGGACAAGGGGATTGCTTGCACGAACTGGCGGAGATCCCATAAAGTATGGAGGAGAAGCCTGCAATTTGCCAAAAATTCTATTACTAATTAGAACTTGGTTTGATGACAGGTAAAGGTTGGGCTGTTTGTTTACCTGAGCTAAAAGTGTGCTCCAAACACAACCTCAAAAGAAAATAAGATAAATAAATGAAAAGAATGTTCAATCCAAAAAAAAGGGGGATAACTTATGACTAGAAAGTGGAAGCACATCTCAGAGGAACATCAAAAAGTATGTTATTGTTTTAGAGGGAGAGTGAATGGAGAGAGACTAACCTTGCTCAGAATGAAATCAGAGAGATCTTGTGCAGTTGTAAAATCGTACTCCCTGTATATCCGAATAAGGAAGAATCATCAGTCTAGTTAACGACCAAAATACTGAAACTCGAATAATATCAGATCAACTTGTCAGATCTTTAGAAGTCCAATTCATTATGAAAATCCAGATCAGAGCAGAATGCATTTGCTGTAAAATTGAACAAAGTCTTGCATAGTGTTGTCCATTTAAAATACAAATGAGAAAATCATGATCAGGAGAACTCTAGATGGTCCAAATGGTATAAGGCAAAACTGTGCATTCAAATTAGCTAAATTCGGTAATTTCAAAGAAACGTGTATTTAATGCCCTAGGAAGTTTTTATAGCCATGATCAGGCAAACTCTAGATGACCAAAATGATTTAAGGCAACAATAAGCATTCAAATTAGCTAAATTTGGTAATTTCATAGAAACACATATTTAAGGCCCAGGAAATTTCTACAACCACTGATTGATACAAAAAAAATCACGCACCACAGTAAAATGTAGAGTAGATCAGAAAATAGAAGTAGACCTGCCGCTTTTGCATGGTATTGGACATCGGATAGTCCGGCTTTCTGTGCTTTGGCACGTTTCCATCATTGTTTCTGTCATCTGCCTTTGTAGCTCTTTCATTTCCTCCATTGTTCCATCACCATGACGTTCAAGACCTTTTTGTAAGGCATAACCTAATGTACAATCAGTCAGTCTCAGTTGGCCATAAACATAAACTACATCATCCAAGGGAAATATTGGCTAACCTGATGACGGATTCACGACACTCATCAAATGCTCCATGCCCATGTCTTGAAAAGGGAACGAAGATGCTTCACTTAATCAAGGCCCTGCAGACATTGAAGTGTTTGTAGATTATGAGTAAATCCAACTTAAAAAAACTATTCTTTTTTACACACTTGCATTGCATGCTTGAAAATATTTCCCATCACAAAACAAGAAAACTAGCTGTAACGAAATTCACCGAGCGTTGTACACAATTGTCAAGACTGTGCAAGTTACGCTTCAATTATTCAGTGCAACAATCTCAGATTTTCTTGCTTAAAACATCTGGCCTTGTCATCCAAGAACGCCAGAACCAAAACTAATACAACATGTCCCCACTCAAAATCCAAAATTGTCCCTTTTTTACCAGACGAACATGCCCGAGATTCGTATATGCGCGGCCGAATCAACCCATAAAAGCACCGCGAGCAGTTCACACCGGCAAGACCCACCGCGAGAACAGAGTTCTCCACGGTGAATTAATTACAGTACCCATCCGGCAATAAACCACCGTTCGCAAGAACCAAACTTAACTACCTTCCGGAACCGTTTCGGTACAGATTTAACTCGGCCACCCCATTAAAGCAAGCAAGAACCTCACGACGACCTCGGGGGGCGGGCTAAACCGCCGGAGGAAGCAGAGCCACGACCACACCACGTAGAACGGGGGCACGAAGGGAGAAAGAAGCACAGCGTCGTACTAGTACTAGATTGGGCGCCATCTTGCTTCCTCCAAATTAGGAAGTTCGCTAGCCAGACCGAACCAGAGGAAGATAGGCGCGAGCAAGATAAGGAGCAAGAACTCACCTACGGCGCGTAGACGGAGAGGAGGCGGAGGAAGCGAGACGTGGAGAACCGCAGCCCCTGAGAGGACGAGGAGGGCGAGGGGAAAGCGACGGCCGCCGGAGAAAGGGGTTGGTTGGTTCGTGTTTTGGTCGCTCGAGGATATTACTCATCCGAGGTGGATCAGATGGACGGCTGTGATCGATGCGAGGGAGGGAGGAGGAAAAGGAAAGACAAGCCACGGCATCACGTGACGGTTTGGATCGTGGCACGTGCAGTTGCGTGTGTTGCGCACACGCCTCGGGACTCGAGAGAGAGACGGCAGCTTCGCTTGTGCAACCGTCGCCCCCAAGGCCCCAACCCTCCTACCCTTTCCACTCCAAATTCCACTCCTCCTGCCGACATGCCCTATGAACTATGGTTCCCTCTTCTTTGTTTGTTGCTTCGTCGACTGGAGATTGGGAACCCTAGATTTGTGTCTCAACTTGTGATTAGGTTTTCGTAGTTGATTCGACGTTTGCTCCCATGGTGGTGGAGGCGATGTGTCTGGTATTGGTACCCTCGACGACGGTTGGTGGCGTCGAGGAGCCAATGGAGGGCGGGCGAGTGCTCAAGCATGGTTTATTGTTTTGTTGGCTATTAATTTGTTCCGTCATAGGCAATGTAGTACCTTGTGTGTTGGTCCATGAGGTTTAAAGCGTGCAAATCGTCGGTTCTGGCTGATGACGCTTTGCTAACCCGTCGACACAGATCGGGGTTTGATCCTCGCTAATACGGCTTATTCCCCTAAATTTTCATATGTGACATCAACAAGGAGTTGCTTTGTTTATCTTCATCCTCACTTCTAGATACTCGATGGAGACGCCGAGTGTGCCGATGGATCTGAAAGGAACTTTTCTTTAATATGGGGACAACTATCCCTTGTCTGGAGGTTTCGAGCGTACTTGTTTTCCTTATTTAAATAAATCTAGATATTTCGCCAAAGAATAAATATGAAAGAATGAAAAGGAGCAATAGTTACTAAGTCATAAGTACAACACTTCTGGACACATTGTACACTATAAAATGTTTTGTTGGCTACAACAAATCTAAACAATCTTATTCACTCAAATAAAACTAGACGCTTCAGTTAAGATATATGTGTTAAATAAAGGTTGTATCTATTCAAATGTTAAAATCGATACAAACACAATAGTACATAAAACTGGCACAACTTATCCGTGGATGAATGTGGTTTTGCCTTTCTTTAAAATTTTGTTTAGTTTGGATGGAATTGAGTTCTTGAAAACGTGTCAAACTAAAATTTGGAAAATCAACATTCTCAACACGAAATACATTTTTACTTGAGAATTGTTGTATTTGTATCGATAGATGGTTCAAATGTATAACAATCAACTTTTAATATTATATGGTTAATGCTGTAATATAACAAATACATTTAGTTAATATTATATGTTGGTTCTACAAGAAAAAACAGGTTTAGATTACCGAGAAAAAAAATCTATATAGAAGTAAAAGTATTTAATATAAATGTTTGGTTTTGCTGCTCCATTCGGGGACACGTCGTGATAAATTACCTAGCGGCACCACATGCCTATCATTGTTTTATGTACTAGTGTATGTTTTCTGTCCTCTACTATAAATATGAAAAGCCAGGCTTAAGCTGGATCTTTTAATAAAAGGTATAAACATGTGACTGAAAGTTTCCTTTATACCTGGTTTGCATCCCATGTATTGGAGCTAGAATCAAGGAACCATAATTCGATTCCAAAGATTAGTATGTATGGTTATATCTGAAACAAACATCGCCAAATCCTTCCCAAACTCTACTGCCTAGTTCATCGTAAATTTCAATTCTTGTCTACAATTGTCATTTGAGTTAATTTTCTGATCAGCCCCCACATTGAATCTATCCACATCTATGCCATTTTTGCTGCTCGCTGCAAAGGACAACTCCCTATGTTTGTAAATCTTTCTATGCATCTCCTTTCTTCAACTTTAATCTCGATCATATGATTCGCAAAAAAAAAAAAATCTCGATCATATGATCCTTAACATATCAACATCGACCATGCAAGATTTGACCACCTTTGTAGTAACTCAGTGCTGTCTAGAGTAGGTGTTGGATGCTCGGAACCGAGATTCCCTCTTAGGCTAGCAACAAACTATACAACGACTAGAACAAGAGGTAGATATGAATATCATCTTTTGTTAGCTCGTGTGTTAGGTGAGCATTCATGTCTTTTGTCCACACCACTCTAATGACTCTAATGGGATCCGAATTAATTAATCAGATACATTTTTATCGCACTTACTAATTGCTCAAATGATTTCGCTTCATACATAGCGATAATAACCCTCATATTTTTTGTTTTATCTTAGAGTAGTCACTATTACGGAGCGAGCCTATCGACATTGGTCAAAAACCAATATGGTTTGTCGCTAGCATCTTTTTTTTTTTTTTGACTTAAAGGGCCGCCCCCCGTTCCATTGCAATAACGAAACCATTGGCGTTCGATTACATTCCCTGCTCAGCAGGATCCAGTTGCAGCAAAACGTAAAGAGGTTCCAGACTTAAAAACTAAAACTATTTTACAAGCACCAACTTAAGCTAAGATGAAAACCAGCCTGGGCATCAGCCCCAGCGCTGTGAACAGCGCCAACAAAAGCACTCCGCATAACACTACCACTAGCAGAAAACTACCAGAACACCAAACTACTCAGAGCACCAACTTCAACCAAAACCTGAACCTTCTTTTCAGTTCGTGCAGGGAGGCCGCCACCTTGCTCTGCAACCTTTTTCCAGAACCCTTCACATCACCACGTGGATCACATCGCTCTCCTCCGGATGGTTCTTCAGGTAGGTTGCAGTCGCACGGCCTCCATAGGCTGATGTCGCCGTCGTCTTCCAGGTTGAGAACCAACCAAAGTCCACACACCTCAGCCTGGTTCCAAGGACAGAGGGCTTCTTAGCTTTCTTGTGAGCAGTTCCACGAACCGAGGTAGCTCTCCTTCCTGCAGCTCTTCGTGCGGGTTGCCCACAGCTTCAGGTAAGACAAAGCCAAGCTCCATACCTGTTTCAGATTGATCCAAGTTTGACGGTTAAACACAATACTATTTCTATTGTTCCAAATACTCCACAAAACAGCAGATGTAACCACATTCAAATGCATATATCTTTTATTACACAGCCATTTCCCCGCTAGCGATTGGAAATCCGAAATCCTTATTCCAAACACTAACTCAACTAGATCCCATAATTGCCGAGCTACGATGCATTCAAAAAATAAGTGGTACACTGATTCTATTTCTTTGCAGAGACTACACTCTAAAGGTTTAGGAATTCCTCTCCTTCTCAGGTTATCTCTCGTCATCACTTTGTTTTGCGACAGTAACCAGAGAAAAAATTGAATCCTAGGAGGAACCTTAAGATCCCAAACAACCGGTAAGTAAATAGGCTGTACTCCTCTAAAGTTCACTAAGGTGTACATTGTTTTAGAGGAATACACCCCGTTTGTCTCGTACTGCCAGATCAATTGATCCTCCTCCTCACTTAAAACTAAAGTTCTAGCGACTACCATAAGGTCCTCCCATTGTACCATCAACTCCTCTGTGAAGGTTCTCCTAAAGTCACCTCTAATTTGAGAACCATCCCACAGTTCAGCGATGGTTTTTGTTTGCTGGTTCGAAATAAAATACAAGTCCCAGAATTGAGAAGATAAAGGTGAGTTTCCAAACCATATATCTTCCCAAAACCGCACCGAATTGCCATTCCCTACCTTCCACCTATACCCAACTCTCACTGCCTTCGCCGCCCACATCACTCCTTTCCAAAAGGTGGAAGGATGCGGAACCTGGCAGCACAGAACATTGGGGCTCTTAGTATTATACTTAGCATCAACTACTTTCTTCCACAGAGTTCCTTCTCCCTGGATATATCTCTTAACCCACGACCCAATCAAACATAGATTAAGGTCTTGCAGATTAGGAATACCTAGTCCTCCAAACTCTTTCTTCATACACACAGAAGGCCAGTTTGCTAAATGGATTTTACTTCCCCCCTCTGTGTCATTCCATAAACAGTTTGCTAGTTGAGTATTAATCAACTTCAGCGCCCATTTAGGGAATTTGAAAAAGGACAACAGATAAATGGGAATGCTAGCAAGGACCGACTGTACTAGTTCCCTTTTAGCCGCAGAAGACAACAGTTTGCCCCTCCAGCCTGATAACCTTTTAAGAAGGTTATCAACTAGCGGTTGTAAATCCTCTCGTTTAAGCTCGCCAAAATGCAGGGAATACCCAGGTATTTAATTGGGAAATCCCCTAACACACATTGGAGAGTTTCTATAAACTGAGTGCATTCCTCCGGTTCTAAATTTATCGGGACTAACTCACTTTTGTGATAGTTAATTCTCATACCCGACAACTGTTCAAAACAGGTAAGCATCCACTTCACATTGAAAGCATTTTCCTGTTCTGCTTCCAGGAAGATCAGAGTGTCGTCTGCATACTGCAGACACACTACTCCTCCCGGAACGAAATTCGGGCACAGACCTCTAATTAGGCCATTGCTACACCCCTTAACTAACATTTTTGCAAAGACATCAACTACAAAGTTAAACAGGATTGGAGAGAGTGGATCTCCTTGCCTAAGTCCTTTACCAGTGAGGAAAAAATCTCCCTCCAAGTCATTGACTTTGACTCCTACCGAACCACCTTGTGTAACCTGTTTAATTAACCTAATCCAGAGAGGACCGAAGCCTCTCTGTTCTAGAATCTCAAAAAGGAAATCTAAATTCACTTTATCATAAGCCTTCTCATCCGTAGAGGACTCATACATACACTACTATCCTAAAGCCCGTGAGTTTCTTGCTCAATCCGTCGATCGCTTCTTTTTAGCCTCTCGTGGAGTTGCAGCCACTTAAATTGACTTTGGAGTTGTTTCCATATGCCACTGCTCAATGGGTCCCACCTTAACCTTACATCAACTTGCGTCATCTTTTTTTCTTTTCCTTTTGGCTTCCGGTTGCCTATTCTCTGGTCTACCCAGTTGCCTCGAGTCTCTTCCTTTGCTGTGCCGGTTGCTATGCAAAATGGCTGATTTATTTGTCCTCCGTTCCTCCGGTCACCAAGCTCTAGCCGGTCACCTGGTCGATTTGTCTATCTATTCTTTTATGCGAGTAGCAATCCATCCGGTGGCAGTTTGGCTGTTTGGCCTTTGCTTCTTCCTCTTACTAATTGTTTGTGGACCCACCCCAATCAATAAGCACAAGACTTTATCCTTGCATCTTCCTCGTACATCTTCCTCTCGTCTCTTCTCACGGACACTGTGGAAGGCGGCGACTCCAGCCACGGTCGCCATGAGAGAAAGAGGAGAAACGAAGCCCATGTCGCCGGGATTGCTATCCTACGGTTTTCAAGTTCCAGGGGCCGTGGATGCCGCAGGAGAGAGAAGAGGATGCGGCCAGAAAGGTAAGGTTCCATGTTCGGGTGCGTACAGAGCTGGCTGCTCGCTGCCCTGGCCGGCTCTTCCCCAAATCGCTTTCGTCGTTTGCCCAGGCCGCTCTCCCCCAAATCGTCTTTCCTTGTTTGCCTTTGTCGTGCAGGTCGTTTCCGAAGTCCAGTTCGATTCGCTTGTCATGTCGTGGTCGAGCTCATCTCATACTGGTTCTCGAGGTGCCTTCAAATCTGTCGTCCTCGAGGAGATGCGTCTAGACATGAGGTGTTCCTTGAGCTCGCCATGGCCCATGGGACATGGCCTCCGTCGCCCGTCGGCATCAGCGTCTTCAAGGGCAGCGTACATATGGGTTTCAACTTCGCCATACTATCACGCTTCTCACGTGCACTGTTGCGTTTCACCTCTCCCTCTCTTTTCCTATCTTTCTCGCTTCTCATCTCATTTTTTGCAAATTAAAGTGTATGATACTTCATATTCTTAAAAAAATCTGACTATTTCATTTGGTATGATATAGATATCCTAGGTACTGCTAAAACTTCAGGCTGACACGCTTCACTTGACGAATTGCCTTGCCACAGCAAGATCGAAGTTTGCAAGCCCAGGCGAGTTTATCTATTTTTATCTTTGATTTAGTCATCATGCAACACGGGGTTTAATTTAGTTCCTACTTGCAACTTTCCGGGTGATTAATTTATCTCTGTTGCATCTGGACTCCACTTTCCTATAGATTTCAATCCGACTCCTGAATAATATTGCCAGCTCTCTTTGGTAGGGTGATGCAGTTTTTGCTGTTATGAATCATTTCTTGTCACTTTTGTATCTGTTCGCGAATTGATGCAGTACTGTCTGGATGGCGAAAAACCATTCAGGCCTTATGTGCAAAGATTTATGATGGAATTCTGATGCATTCGTTATGTTTATGGCTCGGGAAAATTTTCATTTGCCTTAAGCTTTCATCACTATGCATATAGGTAACAAGTTTTGAGTAGCTTCCTAACCAGCGTATTATAAGGAAATATGATTTTTAGATTTATAGGTTCGCAGATTTCCTGTACTATCCAGATCTTATTTGCTTTGATCAATTTGGTCATTCATCTTGCATTTACTAATTATTGCTAACGTTTAGATGCTATCAGCATGACCACGAAAATGTCATACATGCTTTTATGTTCCTATCTGTTGAGACTTGATTACACTTTTGCATAAATGCTTTTATGTTCATATTGATTCGTTATGTCAATTATTTTCTCGAGCTGCTGCGTTCCTCTTATTCCCAAAGTACAGAACTTTATTTTATTTCTTCCATAAGCTTCAGTAGTCTATTGCAGCCGCTTCGATTGTAAGGATGTACAGATGAGGATATATGCAGCTTTGTTGGTTCTTGCATGTTAGGTGTTCGACGAATTGATTCTTTGACATCCAAGCTAGGTGTGTATGGCTTCAGAGGCCACTGTACTGCACAGATTAACTGTATTCTATTGGAATGTTTATGTACTGCTTCCCTTGTGTTTTTACACAAATGATTTTACTATCTTTGTATTTATTTTGCTAATATATACACATCTCTGCTAACACATTATTCAGTCCGTTGTAAATGTTTATATGTTATTCTTCATTTTCAGTTTAGGAAATTATCTGTGATTGTCACGGAGAGCAGCACAAAGAAATCCAAGCATGTTTTAACCAAAACCGATAGGCATACTAGAAATTTTCGCATTGGACTTCTAAACTCATTGATTGTAGGTAGTTATTTATGTTGTCTTCTTCTACTCCAGCCGAGTTAATAAAATGGAGAATAAATTAGTCTATTTCTGTAATCATTTTAGATCTATCGATAGGCATAAATTAGTCTCCCATGGGCGTACAAGATTACTCTTGCAGTCTGAAGATCTATTGAGTTTAGTTTTATTAGTGTGTTCTCATAAGCATTTTAGGTGGTACAAATTATGAATGCATGCAAAACCAAATGCAATTATAAGGGCATCTCCAGCCGTAGAGGCCCCCCAGGAGATGATTTTGTGCGTCCTGGGGTGGCGCCGGCGCTATTCTCATTCCTGGGGGCCAGGATTTCCCAGCCGTTGCCCTCACCCAAGCCAAAAAGGGGCCAAAAAGGGCGTCTGGTCACGTGGTGGGCCTAGGCCAAAAAGAGATCAGAGAGATGTGTTATGAGGATGGCAGGTGGGGTTTCGCATGCAAAAAGGCGCCCCCAGGCTGAACCCGGCGCCCTGGGTTTGACCTGGGGGGGCGGCGCTATTTCGGCGCTATTTTGGTGCAAAACGACGCTATTTGAGGTCCTGGGGGCATGGCTGGGAGAATTTCGGCGCTATTTGGCCAAAAAGTGGCCTGGGGGCTCTTGGGGGGCACGGCTGGAGATGCCCTAAGCCTCTTTGGTTTGTAGAGTTGTTAAGACATGTTGATAACATCAGGAAAGATCGCTGCTTACATAATATATTCTACATTCCTTTGGTTGATTTTCTATTTTTTATAGTGTAATATCCAACCTGTGGCATCATAGAAGATCTTGATTTGCTTCATCTCTCAGTTTTCCTTTTGGTCTTATCAAAATTGTACTACATCTAATCACACCTTTATATATAAAAACTGAAACCTGCCACATGTGAGTGTCAAATGAGATTTTGGTGTAATTGTTTGACGGTATTCGTTGAGTTTGTTGATGTTTTCCATCGATGTTTTGGAGAAAGAGAACAGCTAGAATATGATTTTTAAAACTAATCTGTATGGCTGTTTGAAACTGTAATATGTTTGATCTGAATATAGAATATAAAAGTGGACAGTACACTACTATTTCAATCCTCACAACAATTCCTTTTATTTGTTGTCAGTCTTTCCTTGCTGTTTCAGTTCTCAAAAGATGAACATTTCCTTTAGGAATTAATGCACCAAAGGCTTACCTGTCTTTGCATTAAGTTATTTTCAGAAGTGGTAGATTACATATGGTAGAATGACCTGAAATTTCATGCTGCTTAGCAACAAAGAAAGAAAGTAACGCTTACAACTTATAATGTACATATAAAGTAATACGTTCTATTCTGCAGATGGAGGAACACAAATTTGGAGATAATAAACTATTAATTGAGAAAGATCTGACATTGTTGGCGAAGGTAATGGAGGTGTAACTATATTGACAGACGACACGAAACGGCTTGTCGAATGACAAAGAAGACAATTAACTTGATGAAAAAGCAGGAAGAATTGGCTTGGTTAATAAATATTATCCTACTCTTGAACAAAATAATTATCAGTGCGGATCAGGTACTAAACCCTGGGTATACAGGCAACATAAATTTACTTTACAGTTTCATAATTATATTGACTTCTGACAGAATTTATTTCCTGATCAGATATTGATCGGTCATTGTTGGGTATGAGCTTTTTTGCAAAGAGAAATTTGTATGCCACATACTTTGCTTCCAGCAATAATTTGATCGTTCAGTATTACGAAATTTACTGGGAATTGGTCAATTAGCTATGCTCTACTTTGTTTTTCCCTGGTGGTCCCAGGATATAAGGGCTCCTGTGAACATAAATAGTTAAGGTTTATACATATCTGCTGGCTCTTTTCTTCGGAATTAGTTAAGAGGGTACTGTGTTGTTGTTATACAACTTGCTGTTTAATGTTTCTATACAACTATGCAGGGCTTCTGATGAAGTTAAAGTGGAAGTTGTGCTGAAAAGGACTGTGCAGTGGAGAGGGCCTCCAATTTGTGTGGTACGGTCACTGATGAGGGTCGGCCTCGGCAAATCCCATGGTTAAGCACCTAGGGTTGTTTCGAGAGAGAGATTTGGTGGAGCTAGTAATTCCTACGGCTGACAAGCAAGGTTTACCCAGGTTCAGGGCCCTCGTGCGGAGGTAACACCCCTACGTCCTGCTTGTTGATTACCCCCAAGAGCAGGGATCACTATATCACCTCTCAATGTGGAAGTAAGGTATCGATCCGCAGGAGCAAGAAGGAAAAGTTATCTATTCCCTACAACTAAAGTGTCACAAGTTTTAGTTGATTATGCACTAAACAAGTTTAAGGAGCAAGGTGGTTGATTTGATGGATGGAAGTTTAATGTAACCAAGCAAGAATGTAAAAGTGTCCCAATCCTCTTCAATGCAAGAGGACAAGACAAAGGTTTTCTCTTATAGGAACAATGGACATGGGTTCATGGGTTCACTTAATCCTCTCTCTCTCATCTATGGTGATTATCATGTTATAGATAAAGTACACATAATTGTCATGTTTTAATGGTAGCTTTTATAACGGCTATATGTCCTAAAACACATAGTTGAAAGAAGTACTCATTTGTGTTGCTAGGTCACCCTCGTAAGGCTAGCGTGGTTGCTCTCACCCCACATCATACTCTTTCTTTTTACCCCCAGATAAAGGATGTTGGACGGTACTGTGTCACTCAATACCTATGCCTTCTGTCACATTGGCCACCCAGTACCCACATACATCATACTTCATAATGGATAATATTCTAAACACTAGTGCAATGATTTATATTTCGTGTGTGTGACCACATCTCTCTCATCTATCTACACTTGGTGGTGTCAATCACCTCATGATAAAGATAAACAAGGCATTATGCATAAATCAAACCATCACATGCATCATAGAATATCTCCAAAGTATGACAAGTCATAAAAGATCCAACACAACAGTAAATGCATAACAAATATTATCTCACACCACAATATCCACCATGGGAATTACATAGATGACCGTAATCATGTTCAGCAGCTCATACGGTACTAATTAGTGAAGCTCAAAGAGAGGAGAGATACATAAGTTACCACCACAAACCCAAATCCAGGGGGTGGACTACTCCCCCTTCATCATGGAGACGGTGGAGAAGTCGTTGGAGAAGGTGGAGACCACCCCGGCAGCGCCCCGCCGGAGTTTTCCCCCTCCAATCTGCAGCTCCTGATCTCCGTTTCGGTGTTTCTGTGTTTGTGCGGCGCTCCTTCCAGAGAACGTCGGGGGACCTTTTTTATAGGCGTTTTTAGGTCAAGACGATGTCGGTGGAGAAAAGATCGAAGGCAACGGAGCCACGAGGCCCAAATGGGTGGGTCCCACGCGGCTACAGTACCTGGCCGTGTGGGCCCCCCTCGTTTGGCCCTCGAGCCTCCGTTTGCTCGCTTCCTTCGCCCACAGGTCTTCTTCCTTCCAAATATTGACGCCCGTAAATTTCCAGGTGATTTCGTTGACGTTTGGGTCCCTGAAACATTAAAATAAGAAAACGGGGTTTTCTGCCTGTGCAGGGTTAATTCCATAAAAATAGGAAATAAATGAATATTCCCAAAAATCATTATAAAACATTGATATAACCCTTATATGATGCAAATATGATTGGAATATAAGCAATTAAAGTGCAAAGTTCATGTATGCATTTTACATGCATCAACATCCCCAAGCTTAATCCATGCTCGTCCTCGAGTATGAAGATGATAAAACTAACATGGACTTTGCAATTTAATACTTAACAATGAATATCAAAGATGATTACTATTGCTACATATAGTCAAATGATTCATTCTTCAAAGGAGTAGCAATATGCAAATAGTTTATGAAGTGATATCAAGTATTCAAGACAAGGATGTTCATTGATAGTTCACAAAGTGTAACATAGTAGCAAGTAATATGGAACACATGTATGCATAATGATAAGTAGAACATCCTACAATGGTCATAGAGTGTAGATGAAAATCTGAATATGATAGGTGTACACTTTGGAAAGATGTATATGTGAGTAGAGGTAAAGCATGCATAAGTTTCATCCAACTTCCAAACTCTTCTACTTAAGTTAATGATTGCAATAAGGTATTCATTGGTGTCAAGCTCTCATTGCCCCTATCATAGCATCTTGAATGATTAAGGTTAAAGTGAAAGCAAATATGAGTAGTGTGCTTGATAAAGAATGGTTGAATGTCTCATGCCCCTTGAATACAAGTACTTACACCATGTGTTACTCAACTTGGGAAACAAAGCAAGTTCAATTAAATATCATTGTAAGCATAATAGTATCATCAAGAGCGTCAACTGGGGTACCTCTTGTCCCAAGATATGGAACAAGCCCATATCAAAATGACAAGACAAACAAACAAAATGAACAATCTCAACACCCTTTTTATTTACCATTTGGAATAGTTTTTTATTGCAAGGTGTATCACAGAAGGTTCACCATAGTATGTAAGTAAATTTCCACCATGAATGATGCATGGCTTAGATTAGCGGCCCAGGCGTCTCTCTAACCATTTACACAAACTCATTTAAACTCACTCTATTTCCACATTTATTTCAACATGATAAGCATCCATAGACAAAAGCACATGATATCAACTAAATGAGATGAAGAGCGTGTTGAAAGCTTGCCATGTGACAGCACATATGGGCTAACTTCCAACCCAAAACATTCATCAAGCCACAAACATCATAATCTTAATCACAATGGGTCAAGTTTTATTATGCAAATAAAAGAACATTGTGCATCAAGTTCGTGAGAGCTATATAACCAATTTTTTCCATTGCAATCAATAACATAAACATTTTCATTCAGAGGTAAGATAACACAAAAACATGTTAAACATACTCGGAATAGCATAAAGCCAATAGGTAGATATGGTGGACTCACTGGAATAACTTTGGTTGAAGGTGTTGGAAACAAGTTTTTGCTTGTTGGAGTTTTTGGGCTAGCAAAAGGGAGAAAGTTGACCATCTAGATGCATGCATGAGTGTCCATAGAACTAACTAATCCATGTTAAACCAAGTAAATAACAATCAGCACCAAAACATGAATAAGTGATAGCTCTACAAAAAGAATTTGCAAACTATTACTCATAAACAAGCTCATGAATCATGCAACTATATGTATCATTAAAAATCAAGTCAAACATCCCTTTTCCCAATCTTATAAAAGCATCCAACATATTTCAACCCATATTTCCAGTAGCTCTCTCATATATAATGATAGTGTGGTGGTCTCTCAAGACTCAAACAAAAACAAAAAAACGACGCTCCAAGTTTATGCGATAAAGTGTTTCGATCGAAAAACAGAAGTTGGACGTGTGCAAACCGAGAGTGTGTAGGTCCAGTGGGGTTGTCTTCACATCCCCAAGCTTATGGTCTTCACCATCCTTGGATAGCTCTTGGTGCATCTCCTCCAATCCCTGTGAAAAAACTTCAAAACACCGTTTCTCCCATTTCTTTTCTGTGGGGTGCATTAATAGTGATAAACAAATAGGTTTCTTGCTGCATATAATCCTTGAACAAAAATTCATATGAATGTCCAGAAAGTGTATAATGTTGTATGCCTACTCATAAACTCAATTGGATCAAAAAGATTCAACTTAAAAGCTCAAAGCATGCATCAAACAAAATGGGACAGAATCTGTCCAGAAAAACAGCAGCAGCAAAACGTATTTTTCTACCCTACCAAACTTTCTCGAAAAATTCCGAAAAATTCATGCATACAGAGGATGAAAAGTTGCAACTACAGTTCAAATATGAGCTCATTCGGAGTTACAGAATAAGAATTAAAAATCATACCGTGCACTGACTCGTGCAGGAATAAAATCTCCGAACGCATAAGCAACTTTTCAAACCAAAATGGGTAAAACTTGGCACTTTATTAAAAACTCCAGAAACTAACTAGACACAAAATCTCTTGTTACAGCAAGAGGACACAAAGAAAAATCACACACAAAAATAACCGGGTTGCCTCCCGCAAAGCGCTTTCTTTATAGCCATATAGCTAGGCTTCTTACTTGTTGTTTATTGAAGATGAAGCTCATGAGGGAGCTTGAACTTTGATGTTCCCCTCTTTCTTGGGAAGTGTTCCATGCATAATACCAGGGTCCCATGTTGCTCTCAAACCGATCAAAATAATAGTCAAGTTGAAACCTGGTTGAGAGAAAAATAGAACACAAAAGTAATAACAACGAAGTCTAACTTTCTTTCTATGCATTGGCATTTTGTATATGAATGAAGTTTTCCAATGCATATTAACAAAAGTTACTTGCAGCCCATAATTATTAGTAGCATAAAGAGGGTTCTCATAACCTCCTCTCTCATAATAGTTGCAAGTAGTAGAAGTGTATTTAATCACGTAACCAATAGAATCTTCCAACTTAGATAATTTGGGAACATAAAGAGAGTCATTAAATTTATTTTGGAATTTATTAGCATGCTTCCCTCTTTCAAAATAGTTGTTAAGATCAATATCAAGTTTAATATCATGGTTGCAACAAAGATTTGGAACTAAAGATAATTGCAAACCACATAAGTATTTCTCAACATAAGCAAATTTCTCCTCTATGGTGTAGTTAGGAGAATTCAAGAACATAGCAGGACTCTTATTAGTAAGAGTATTTTCACAAACAGCAGTATATCATTTTTATCCTCACATAAAGTAGTAACAAGTTCTAAACATGGAGGATTATCAATAAGCATAGGACCATCATCTAAAGCATTATCATATAACATATTTAAGCAACACTCCTCATTATTATCAATAAGTTTACCAACAAAAGGTTTTTGAGTTTGAGTGTTACTATCATATGTTGATGGTGAAGTTGGGGATCCAACTCTTCATTCTCCAGTTGTTCTTTTTCAGCATCTTCTTGAGATTGCATGGGCATCCCCAAGCTTAGGTTTTTGTCCTCTTCTTCCTGCAAAATATTAGTTCTTTCCATGGCAGCAAGAGTTAACTTTTTACGTTTAATAGCATCTGCTCGAGAAAAGAAATCATCAGCTTCTTGTAATATTTCAAGTTCCTCAAGTGTAAATGTTGCAAGTTCCTCAGGTGTATAATCAAACAGAAAACCCATAGCAAAAGTAATGAAGAACTTACAACCAGACAAGTTTAAAGGAACCTCCCCAAGCTTAGATGATTGCAAGATATAAAACAAGTTAAAGAGACCTCCCCAAGCTTAGTCTAGTGCACACAAGAATAGAAACTTAAGCGCTACGCTCCCCGGCAACGGCGCCAGAAAAGTACTTGATTACCCCCAAGAGCAGGGGATCACTATAGCACCTCTCAATGTGGAAGTAAGGTATCGATCCGCAGGAGCAAGAAGGAAAAGTTATCTATTCCCTACAACTAAAGTGTCACAAGTTTTAGTTGATTATGCACTAAACAAGTTTAAGGAGCAAGGTGGTTGATTTGATGGATGGAAGTTTAATGTAACCAAGCAAGAATGTAAAAGTGTCCCAATCCTCTTCAATGCAAGAGGACAAGACAAAGGTTTTCTCTTATAGGAACAATGGACATGGGTTCATGGGTTCACTTAATCCTCTCTCTCTCATCTATGGTGATTATCATGTTATAGATAAAGTACACATAATTGTCATGTTTTAATGGTAGCTTTTATAACGGCTATATGTCCTAAAACACATAGTTGAAAGAAGTACTCATTTGTGTTGCTAGGTCACCCTCGTAAGGCTAGCGTGGTTGCTCTCACTCCCACATCATACTCTTTCTTTTTACCCCCAGATAAAGGATGTTGGACGGTACTGTGTCACTCAATACCTATGCCTTCTGTCACATTGGCCACCCAGTACCCACATACATCATACTTCATAATGGATAATATTCTAAACACTAGTGCAATGATTTATATTTCGTGTGTGTGACCACATCTCTCTCATCTATCTACACTTGGTGGTGTCAATCACCTCATGATAAAGATAAACAAGGCATTATGCATAAATCAAACCATCACATGCATCATAGAATATCTCCAAAGTATGACAAGTCATAAAAGATCCAACACAACAGTAAATGCATAACAAATATTATCTCACACCACAATATCCACCATGGGAATTACATAGATGACCGTAATCATGTTCAGCAGCTCATACGGTACTAATTAGTGAAGCTCAAAGAGAGGAGAGATACATAAGTTACCACCACAAACCCAAATCCAGGGGGTGGACTACTCCCCCTTCATCATGGAGACGGTGGAGAAGTCGTTGGAGAAGGTGGAGACCACCCCGGCAGCGCCCCGCCGGAGTTTTCCCCCTCCAATCTGCAGCTCCTGATCTCCGTTTCGGTGTTTCTGTGTTTGTGCGGCGCTCCTTCCAGAGAACGTCGGGGGACCTTTTTTATAGGCGTTTTTAGGTCAAGACGATGTCGGTGGAGAAAAGATCGAAGGCAACGGAGCCACGAGGCCCAAATGGGTGGGTCCCACGCGGCTACAGTACCAGGCCGCGTGGGCCCCCCTCGTTTGGCCCTCGAGCCTCCGTTTGCTCGCTTCCTTCGCCCACAGGTCTTCTTCCTTCCAAATATTGACGCCCGTAAATTTCCAGGTGATTTCGTTGACGTTTGGGTCCCTGAAACATTAAAATAAGAAAACGGGTTTTCTGCCTGTGCAGGGTTAATTCCATAAAAATAGGAAATAAATGAATATTCCCAAAAATCATTATAAAACATTGATATAACCCTTATATGATGCAAATATGATTGGAATATAAGCAATTAAAGTGCAAAGTTCATGTATGCATTTTACATGCATCACTTGTCTGTTTATTGATTGATGCGAACAATGGAGCTACAAGGTTCCCGGCGAGATGTCAATCTCGCTAGGGTTTGATGGCTAAGGTATTGCGTGCCCTGGATCGGCGGCCCTCCCAGCCTTTATATAGGAGGCTGGGTCTCGGGTGCCCGCACCCGATCAGGTTTACAGGTATGGCAAGTCTAAACCGACCTACTCTACGCTTGACTTGGAGCGTACTCCTCTTCTTGGCTCGCCGAAGATAACTGGAAGTTGCACTGTGCCAAGAGGTAAAACTGCTTTGCCTGGGACGATTCCGTGGAAGGTGGTGTCTGACTCGGGTAAGTTTTCGACTGAGCGGTTCATTTTGCGCAGCGTATCGGCGAATATGATGTTGATTCCGCTTCCGCCATCCATGAAGACCTTGGTCATAGCGTAACCACCGATTTGAGCTTCGAGTACGAGGGCGGCGTGCCCCGGACGGACCACCGCTGGAGGGTGATCTGCACGGGAAAACGTGATGCTGGTTTCTGACCCTTTGAGATATTCGGGTACGGCCGGGGTGCCATGACGGCCATGTTTACTTGGCGCGTGATCTGCTTTTGCTCTCTGTTGGACGGACGCCCCTTCTTTATCATGTGCATCTGCCCATGAGGCTGGGGGTACCGATCTTCTGGGCTCGCCGGAGCTTCTAAGCGTGCTTGGTGATGTATCGCACCCGCCATGGTTGGACCTGCTGGTGGAGCGGGCTGGGGAGGCACAGGCAATGGTTGCTGTTGAGCTCCTCCGTTTGCGGCTATCCCTTTACTCAGGTGCAAGCGTTTTATGTACGCGTTTGTCATCCTTGTGAATTTTCTGCAGTCTTTGACGAGGTGGCTGGAGTGGAGCTTACCATCTTGGCCTTTGAACATGTGAAATCTGCACTCCTCCAAATCTTGGTCACCAGAACCTTCGGGTGAGTCATCGCGGCGCTTGCGCCACTCCTGTTTGCGATATCCTTCTCTGCGCTGTCCAAAGTCGCGGCGATCATCCTGGCGGCCTCTGCCGCGATCGTCCTGACGACCTGAGCTGCGGCTGCCCCCGTCGCGATCGCGGGTGTTAGCATAGCCAGCCGCCACAAGATCGACTCCGTCTTGGTCGTCGTAGTGGTGAGATTTGCGTTTGCGTCTTCTGTCGCGGCCATCTCTTCGGTTCCAGCAGCCGTGGTCGCCGTTGCCACGCGGTGACTCGTGGTGTTCTCGCACTAGGTCTTCTCCGTCCGCCCATTCATTGGCTATCTTCATGAGCTGCGCGATGGATTTTGGTTTCTCGCGCCCTAATGCTTCCCGTAGGTCGCGTCTGGCGACTCCGCGAGTGAACGCGTCGATTGCTCTGTCCTCCGATACTACGCCCACGGAGTTTCGCAAGGTTGTCCATCGTCTGATGTAATCTCGTAGCGACTCCTCTGATCGCTGTTTGCAGGCTTGCAGCTCTGTGAACGTCGCCGGGCGGTCACATGTTGCGAGGAATTTTTTAATGAAGTCATGTTGGAATCTTTCCCAGGAGTCGTATGAACCTTCGGGTAAGCTTTTCAGCCAGTCTCGCGCAGTCCCTGATAGCATGAGCTGGATGTACTGCATTGCCGTTGTCGTGGAGCCTCGCTGATAGGAGACTGCTGTTTTGTAATCCTCCAGCCAGGATGATGGCTCCTGGCTGCCGTCGAACTTGGGTGTTTCAGATGTCAGCCTGAATCTTTTGGGCATCTTGGACTCGCGGATTCGTCGGGTGAAGCAAAGTGACCCGACGGGCTCCCACTCCTCGTCGGAGTATGAGTCGCTGCTTGGGGATCGCGTGGACCGCCTGTTCCTGCTTTTGCTGGCTTGACGTTGTGTGTTGCGAAGGTCACCGCTTGAATCGTACTGTCGAGTGTCGTGCCGATCGCGCCCTGACCGGTCTCGGTCTTCGTGGATGGTCATCAAGCGCTCGCAGGATCTGCTTCCCTCAGGGAGATCATTGACTGCAAGAAGGGCTCCACCCGCCAGGTTGAGTGATCTGATTTGTTGTTGGTGTAGTGCCGCGTTAGGGTCGCCCTCCGGCGGTTGTGTTGCCTTCAAGTACGCGGCTACCGATGTGAGAGCTCCCTGAGCTGTTTTGGGGATGGGGATTCCGTGTTCGTCATGCGTCATGAACGATACGTCCAGGTTCTTGGTCAGTGCTGCTCTGTCAGCTTCTATCAAGCGCGTCAGCCTAGACCGCGAGTGGTGCTCTGTTCTCCCTGTTGAATGGGCGTTTGACAACGCAGCTCGCCGTGCACTCGACGCGCTAGCTGCCTTCTTGCGTTTGTCGAGAGCTGCCCTCAGGCTTTTCAGCCTCAATGTCTCCTGCCAGAAGATGTACTTGTGCGCTGCGAGTTCTTCGGGTGTTGAGTTATCTGGCATCATCGTACAGTCGTGTATAGCTTTGATTGCCTTGATCGCTTGCTCCTTTGTGATGTCGATCGTGCTGCCGTCTGGCATGGTGACCGTCATCGATAGTTTCTCGTGTCGGGACGAGCTTCGCCACTCGCCGAAGTTTTGGGTGCTCTGCCCTCATTGCTTGACAGGAGCACCATGCAGACCTGGAGCGGATCGTCGCGCGAAATTTTGCTTTTTCCGCCGCCGTTGTTGTCGCCGATGAAGGTGGCGGCGGGGTTGAGGTAGTAATCGATCATGGAGTGATCGCTGTTGTTGTCGGTGCGGGCGGACTCGACGTCCATCTCAGCCTCGTCTGAGGAGTCAAGGCGTGTTGTCGACGCACCTGGAAGTTCCGCCGATGCAGATCCGTCACCCGCGAGTAGGGCGAGCGTGAGGCATTCAGTCGTTGGAGATGCGGGTGTAGACGAAAGTGCGAACGACGATCTTGCGAGTGACGATATCGCCATTGGCGTGGACCCAGCCGATGGAGATGCGGGTACCGCAGGTTGAGGCGATCCCGTCGAGCAAACCATCCCAGATTGGTTAGCATTAAGATCTGAAGGACTGAGATTCATGTTTTCACGTGATTGCAGATTCGAGTCCACCGGTTGCAGAACCGGCGAGTTCGGGATGAAGTCGAAGGAGCCGAAACGGATCGCTCCCGTGATGGTCACCGGCGGACTGCCGGTTGCAGATGCAGATGGAGCCGAAGAAACCGTGGATCCAGCACCACTCGTTCCCACAGACGCGCCAATTGACGAGGGTCGGCCTCGGCAAATCCCATTGTTAAGCACCTAGGGTTGTTTCGGGAGAGAGATTTGGTGGAGCTAGTAATTCCTACGGCTGACAAGCAAGGTTTACCCAGGTTCAGGGCCCTCGTGTGGAGATAACACCCCTACATCCTGCTTGTCTGTTTATTGATTGATGCGAACAATGGAGCTACAAGGTTCCCGGCGAGATGTCAATCTCGCTAGGGTTTGATGGCTAAGGTATTGCGTGCCCTGGATCGGCGGCCCTCCTAGCCTTTATATAGGAGGCTGGGTCTCGGGTGCCCGTACCCGATCAGGTTTACAGGTATGGCAAGTCTAAACCGACCTACTCTACGCTTGACTTGGAGCGTACTCTCTCTTCTTGGGCCTCCTTCGTAGGCCTTGGTCTTGGTTCCTTAATGGGCCTTCATGCGGGTCTTGACCTTATACGTGCACCAGGTATCCTCATAGTGGGGCACCCGAAGGGTAGGCCCACATCAGTCACCATTATTAAGCACATGCTTTAGGTTATTAAACTGAAATGCTGCTATTTATTCTGGATTGTACACGGCTCCTTCAATCCTCACAGGATTAATTTTCATTTGTAGTTACTTCCACATTGCTCTTTCGATCCTCAAATATGAACGGTTTATCTCAGAATTAAGACATCAAAGCGTTTCCTGTGTTTGATTAAGACGGAAAATAATTAAATTTTACGAGAGAAAATAGAGAATTTTTAGTTCCTAGCAAATTAGAAATAGTCATATACAGTTCATTTTGTGATGTTCAAAGAAATATGTTATGCTCTATAGATGTAGAGAAATTAATAGAAATGCAATTAATTGAGGAATATCTGACAAAGTTAGTGCAGGACAAGAAATATGTAACTATATTGACGAATGACAGAGATTGCAAGATTGCTGAATGACAAGGATGCAAGGACAATTAGCTAAATGAAAGACAAGAAGCTTTTAGGTTGGTACATGCTGGATAAAAATATCGTGCTACTCTTGAAGAAAACATTAAAAAGAGTTAACAAGGTTTTGGTGCTAAACATTTTCTATCCAAGTAAAAATTTATTTATTTTACATGCTGATTTCCTTAATTTAACTTCTCAGAGCATTTATTAGTTGACCAGGAAATATCAAACTATTGTCAGACAATTTTTTTTCCTTATGTAGCTATAAAACAATGATAACCATTAAAGATACGACCTATGTTATAGGATTCTCATTTTATAGTATCGATTTGGAGTTTGGAGACTGTGTTGTTCATTTATTATTATTCTTATTTTTGCATTAATCGTGTGCTGAGTTGTAGGTCAGTATGTCGTTGTATTTGATGCTGATGTTATTTGCAGGCTTGGCCAAGAATAACGAGTTGGTCTTTGTTCATGCATTACTGAAGAAATGTGAAGGTATGTACTCCGTATTAGTTTCGTGCTGCCTTACTCTTATGCATCTTAGAATTTGGGCCATCCTAAAAATATACACTTCCCGACTTGTGCTGCCTTATACCAGAAGCTATTAGGCCAAAGGCCCCAAAGACACCTCCTGTTCCAGCGTTTTGACTTAAGGGAAAGAGGAGGGAGGAAGGAGGAGC